>OY755178.1:15337708-16570209 GCA_963576735.1 Bedellia somnulentella
CTGGTATGCTTAGATACTACATGTAATATATATCTATAGCGCGCGCCCCGACATCCTGGCGCTGGCCGCCTCGCGCCACGTGCGCGCCACGGCGACGGCTGGAAGGTGCACCACCCTCACCGCGCAGATGGACGACCTGGTATGCTTAGATACTACATGTAATATATATCTATAGCGCGCGCCCGACATCCTGGCGCTGGCCGCCTCGCGCCACGTGCGCGCCACGGCCGACGGCTGGAAGGTGCACCACCTCACCGCGCAGATGGACGACCTGGTATGCTTAGATACTACATGTAATATATATCTATAGCGCGCGCCCGACATCCTGGCGCTGGCCGCCTCGCGCCACGTGCGCGCCACGGCCGACGGCTGGAAGGTGCACCACCTCACCGCGCAGATGGACGACCTGGTATGCTTAGATACTACATGTAATATATATCTATAGCGCGCGCCCGACATCCTGGCGCTGGCCGCCTCGCGCCACGTGCGCGCCACGGCCGACGGCTGGAAGGTGCACCACCTCACCGCGCAGATGGACGACCTGGTATGCTTAGATACTACATGTAATATATATCTATAGCGCGCGCCCGACATCCTGGCGCTGGCCGCCTCGCGCCACGTGCGCGCCACGGCCGACGGCTGGAAGGTGCACCACCTCACCGCGCAGATGGACGACCTGGTATGCTTAGATACTACATGTAATATATATCTATAGCGCGCGCCCGACATCCTGGCGCTGGCCGCCTCGCGCCACGTGCGCGCCACGGCCGACGGCTGGGAAGGTGCACCACCTCACCGCGCAGATGGACGACCTGGTATGCTTAGATACTACATGTAATATATATCTATAGCGCGCGCCCGACATCCTGGCGCTGGCCGCCTCGCGCCACGTGCGCGCCACGGCCGACGGCTGGAAGGTGCACCACCTCACCGCGCAGATGGACGACCTGGTATGCTTAGATACTACATGTAATATATATCTATAGCGCGCGCCCGACATCCTGGCGCTGGCCGCCTCGCGCCACGTGCGCGCCACGGCCGACGGCTGGAAGGTGCACCACCTCACCGCGCAGATGGACGACCTGGTATGCTTAGATACTACATGTAATATATATCTATAGCGCGCGCCCGACATCCTGGCGCTGGCCGCCTCGCGCCACGTGCGCGCCACGGCCGACGGCTGGAAGGTGCACCACCTCACCGCGCAGATGGACGACCTGGTATGCTTAGATACTACATGTAATATATATCTATAGCGCGCGCCCGACATCCTGGCGCTGGCCGCCTCGCGCCACGTGCGCGCCACGGCCGACGGCTGGAAGGTGCACCACCTCACCGCGCAGATGGACGACCTGGTATGCTTAGATACTACATGTAATATATATCTATAGCGCGCGCCCGACATCCTGGCGCTGGCCGCCTCGCGCCACGTGCGCGCCACGGCCGACGGCTGGAAGGTGCACCACCTCACCGCGCAGATGGACGACCTGGTATGCTTAGATACTACATGTAATATATATCTATAGCGCGCGCCCGACATCCTGGCGCTGGCCGCCTCGCGCCACGTGCGCGCCACGGCCGACGGCTGGAAGGTGCACCACCTCACCGCGCAGATGGACGACCTGGTATGCTTAGATACTACATGTAATATATATCTATAGCGCGCGCCCGACATCCTGGCGCTGGCCGCCTCGCGCCACGTGCGCGCCACGGCCGACGGCTGGAAGGTGCACCACCTCACCGCGCAGATGGACGACCTGGTATGCTTAGATACTACATGTAATATATATCTATAGCGCGCGCCCGACATCCTGGCGCTGGCCGCCTCGCGCCACGTGCGCGCCACGGCCGACGGCTGGAAGGTGCACCACCTCACCGCGCAGATGGACGACCTGGTATGCTTAGATACTACATGTAATATATATCTATAGCGCGCGCCCGACATCCTGGCGCTGGCCGCCTCGCGCCACGTGCGCGCCACGGCCGACGGCTGGAAGGTGCACCACCTCACCGCGCAGATGGACGACCTGGTATGCTTAGATACTACATGTAATATATATCTATAGCGCGCGCCCGACATCCTGGCGCTGGCCGCCTCGCGCCACGTGCGCGCCACGGCCGACGGCTGGAAGGTGCACCACCTCACCGCGCAGATGGACGACCTGGTATGCTTAGATACTACATGTAATATATATCTATAGCGCGCGCCCGACATCCTGGCGCTGGCCGCCTCGCGCCACGTGCGCGCCACGGCCGACGGCTGGAAGGTGCACCACCTCACCGCGCAGATGGACGACCTGGTATGCTTAGATACTACATGTAATATATATCTATAGCGCGCGCCCGACATCCTGGCGCTGGCCGCCTCGCGCCACGTGCGCGCCACGGCGACGGCTGGAAGGTGCACCACCTCACCGCGCAGATGGACGACCTGGTATGCTTAGATACTACATGTAATATATATCTATAGCGCGCGCCCGACATCCTGGCGCTGGCCGCCTCGCGCCACGTGCGCGCCACGGCCGACGGCTGGAAGGTGCACCACCTCACCGCGCAGATGGACGACCTGGTATGCTTAGATACTACATGTAATATATATCTATAGCGCGCGCCCGACATCCTGGCGCTGGCCGCCTCGCGCCACGTGCGCGCCACGGCCGACGGCTGGAAGGTGCACCACCTCACCGCGCAGATGGACGACCTGGTATGCTTAGATACTACATGTAATATATATCTATAGCGCGCGCCCGACATCCTGGCGCTGGCCGCCTCGCGCCACGTGCGCGCCACGGCCGACGGCTGGAAGGTGCACCACCTCACCGCGCAGATGGACGACCTGGTATGCTTAGATACTACATGTAATATATATCTATAGCGCGCGCCCGACATCCTGGCGCTGGCCGCCTCGCGCCACGTGCGCGCCACGGCCGACGGCTGGAAGGTGCACCACCTCACCGCGCAGATGGACGACCTGGTATGCTTAGATACTACATGTAATATATATCTATAGCGCGCGCCCGACATCCTGGCGCTGGCCGCCTCGCGCCACGTGCGCGCCACGGCCGACGGCTGGAAGGTGCACCACCTCACCGCGCAGATGGACGACCTGGTATGCTTAGATACTACATGTAATATATATCTATAGCGCGCGCCCGACATCCTGGCGCTGGCCGCCTCGCGCCACGTGCGCGCCACGGCCGACGGCTGGAAGGTGCACCACCTCACCGCGCAGATGGACGACCTGGTATGCTTAGATACTACATGTAATATATATCTATAGCGCGCGCCCGACATCCTGGCGCTGGCCGCCTCGCGCCACGTGCGCGCCACGGCCGACGGCTGGAAGGTGCACCACCTCACCGCGCAGATGGACGACCTGGTATGCTTAGATACTACATGTAATATATATCTATAGCGCGCGCCCGACATCCTGGCGCTGGCCGCCTCGCGCCACGTGCGCGCCACGGCCGACGGCTGGAAGGTGCACCACCTCACCGCGCAGATGGACGACCTGGTATGCTTAGATACTACATGTAATATATATCTATAGCGCGCGCCCGACATCCTGGCGCTGGCCGCCTCGCGCCACGTGCGCGCCACGGCCGACGGCTGGAAGGTGCACCACCTCACCGCGCAGATGGACGACCTGGTATGCTTAGATACTACATGTAATATATATCTATAGCGCGCGCCCGACATCCTGGCGCTGGCCGCCTCGCGCCACGTGCGCGCCACGGCCGACGGCTGGAAGGTGCACCACCTCACCGCGCAGATGGACGACCTGGTATGCTTAGATACTACATGTAATATATATCTATAGCGCGCGCCCGACATCCTGGCGCTGGCCGCCTCGCGCCACGTGCGCGCCACGGCCGACGGCTGGAAGGTGCACCACCTCACCGCGCAGATGGACGACCTGGTATGCTTAGATACTACATGTAATATATATCTATAGCGCGCGCCCCGACATCCTGGCGCTGGCCGCCTCGCGCCACGTGCGCGCCACGGCCGACGGCTGGAAGGTGCACCACCTCACCGCGCAGATGGACGACCTGGTATGCTTAGATACTACATGTAATATATATCTATAGCGCGCGCCCGACATCCTGGCGCTGGCCGCCTCGCGCCACGTGCGCGCCACGGCCGACGGCTGGAAGGTGCACCACCTCACCGCGCAGATGGACGACCTGGTATGCTTAGATACTACATGTAATATATATCTATAGCGCGCGCCCGACATCCTGGCGCTGGCCGCCTCGCGCCACGTGCGCGCCACGGCCGACGGCTGGAAGGTGCACCACCTCACCGCGCAGATGGACGACCTGGTATGCTTAGATACTACATGTAATATATATCTATAGCGCGCGCCCGACATCCTGGCGCTGGCCGCCTCGCGCCACGTGCGCGCCACGGCCGACGGCTGGAAGGTGCACCACCTCACCGCGCAGATGGACGACCTGGTATGCTTAGATACTACATGTAATATATATCTATAGCGCGCGCCCGACATCCTGGCGCTGGCCGCCTCGCGCCACGTGCGCGCCACGGCCGACGGCTGGAAGGTGCACCACCTCACCGCGCAGATGGACGACCTGGTATGCTTAGATACTACATGTAATATATATCTATAGCGCGCGCCCGACATCCTGGCGCTGGCCGCCTCGCGCCACGTGCGCGCCACGGCCGACGGCTGGAAGGTGCACCACCTCACCGCGCAGATGGACGACCTGGTATGCTTAGATACTACATGTAATATATATCTATAGCGCGCGCCCGACATCCTGGCGCTGGCCGCCTCGCGCCACGTGCGCGCCACGGCCGACGGCTGGAAGGTGCACCACCTCACCGCGCAGATGGACGACCTGGTATGCTTAGATACTACATGTAATATATATCTATAGCGCGCGCCCGACATCCTGGCGCTGGCCGCCTCGCGCCACGTGCGCGCCACGGCCGACGGCTGGAAGGTGCACCACCTCACCGCGCAGATGGACGACCTGGTATGCTTAGATACTACATGTAATATATATCTATAGCGCGCGCCCGACATCCTGGCGCTGGCCGCCTCGCGCCACGTGCGCGCCACGGCCGACGGCTGGAAGGTGCACCACCTCACCGCGCAGATGGACGACCTGGTATGCTTAGATACTACATGTAATATATATCTATAGCGCGCGCCCGACATCCTGGCGCTGGCCGCCTCGCGCCACGTGCGCGCCACGGCCGACGGCTGGAAGGTGCACCACCTCACCGCGCAGATGGACGACCTGGTATGCTTAGATACTACATGTAATATATATCTATAGCGCGCGCCCGACATCCTGGCGCTGGCCGCCTCGCGCCACGTGCGCGCCACGGCCGACGGCTGGAAGGTGCACCACCTCACCGCGCAGATGGACGACCTGGTATGCTTAGATACTACATGTAATATATATCTATAGCGCGCGCCCGACATCCTGGCGCTGGCCGCCTCGCGCCACGTGCGCGCCACGGCCGACGGCTGGAAGGTGCACCACCTCACCGCGCAGATGGACGACCTGGTATGCTTAGATACTACATGTAATATATATCTATAGCGCGCGCCCGACATCCTGGCGCTGGCCGCCTCGCGCCACGTGCGCGCCACGGCCGACGGCTGGAAGGTGCACCACCTCACCGCGCAGATGGACGACCTGGTATGCTTAGATACTACATGTAATATATATCTATAGCGCGCGCCCGACATCCTGGCGCTGGCCGCCTCGCGCCACGTGCGCGCCACGGCCGACGGCTGGAAGGTGCACCACCTCACCGCGCAGATGGACGACCTGGTATGCTTAGATACTACATGTAATATATATCTATAGCGCGCGCCCGACATCCTGGCGCTGGCCGCCTCGCGCCACGTGCGCGCCACGGCCGACGGCTGGAAGGTGCACCACCTCACCGCGCAGATGGACGACCTGGTATGCTTAGATACTACATGTAATATATATCTATAGCGCGCGCCCGACATCCTGGCGCTGGCCGCCTCGCGCCACGTGCGCGCCACGGCCGACGGCTGGAAGGTGCACCACCTCACCGCGCAGATGGACGACCTGGTATGCTTAGATACTACATGTAGTGATGACGATGTCACGTGATGTTCTCAAGTATTGGTACCTCTGCCAACCCATTCGGGGATATAAGGCGCGAACGTTTGAGTTTGAGTATTTATTACAGACCCCTAGGCCCCTATAATATTAGGAAAAAAGCCTATGTTAGTTGTTTACAACGTAGTAGGCAGAGGCTTGAAACGCCGAGAAACTTTACCTGCGACTGCGGGAACCTAGAGCCAATAGGATTTGAGGTTTTTTGGCCTACTAGGCTCCAGCCGTGAAATGTTGAGCTCGGTTATGGGACGGGGACTCGTCGCCGGCACACTCGCTTTTAATAGATAATTTGTTTTAATAGATCATAATCTAAAGTTTAAATCACGTAGAAAACCACTTAGTCCCGTATTTTTTGCGCACACATGCAATAAACTTTTTAATTTATTACTAAGTCAGTAGTCAACATAATTATAACAACAGACTATTACTATTGCTTCTCACAACCTATTCAGAAATCTTTAATAATATTGGTCTACAATTATATGTATTATTGACAGGTTTCCCTAGAATCAGACGTAAGTGAGCAGCTGAGCAGCATCCTGCGCATGTTAGAATCTGCGCACGGGAAGGCGCAGGCCGCACTGGCTCCGCACTCGCACAACTTGATGGAACTGCTGAAGGTATATAATAAAAAATAAAAGTAAAAATCGTTTATTTACAAGAACAAGAGTATTTATCAAGATGTTAAGTAGTTATTATGTACTTTGCCTGCTCTGCCATGAGGCGTGTAAATATTTGAATAATTAGGCTAGAAATTTGTATGTATATATATAGTACTAGCTGACCCGACAGACTTCGTACTCTCAAATTTGCTTATGACAAAGCTTTAACTGTTTTTTCCGGTACTCTTAGTTCAATGAGGCGTGAATATTTTATTGGTCAAATTTTCCGGGATAAAAAGTATCCTATGTTATAATTTGGGTCATTATCTAACATTCTGCTAAATTTCTTTCATATACATTATGTACTTGAGGAGCCTTGCCTCAAACACACAAACATCTAAACTTTCACATTTATAATATTAATAGGACTGGCTTAATGATGTACATACATGTACTCACGACATTCGTTCCTATTGGGGTAGGCTAAGACTAACGGTCGCCACGTTGTACGACTGGCAAACCTCTTGAGTTTATAGAAGATGTTTGTGATTTCTGAAGGTAATTTGTTTCGAGAAAAACTCTTATATTCAACACATTTTTTTTATTTTGGTGTATGCCCAGAAAAATTCCGCTAAAAGCTTTGATGACACCAAATAACCTTTAAAAATGTATTTAAATTTCAGGGCAACATCCAGAGGAGTAGGATAGTATGCGAGGGCGTTCAAGAGGCGCGAGAGGACATCCTCAGAGTATTCACCCACAGAACGTTTGTTTCCGACATCCTCTCGAGACAAGCGGACAAAAGGTGTTTCAGGAAACATCGCTCACAATCTTAGCGATACGCCACTACTTAAGTTATTGTAATCTTATAGACTTTCTAAGGGGAACTGACATCGCTGAAATGGAATGAACTAAAGGGACGTGCAAGTTTGTGGAACGTTTGACTTGGATACTTGGCGGCTAGTTGTATAAGTGTCGACGGTAATACATTAACACTGATTGTTTTTGCCCGTACATAGCCGGAGAGAAACAAACTGACTCTAAAACAGTGGGTCCAAGTCCACAAGTAAAATGTAATTTAAAATGACGATATACAAGCAGAATCAAAGTGAGATGTCACTTGAATATAATTATTTTGGTAATTTAAGTAAACACGGCCTTTAAAGTGATATTCTGTGTTGTGAGTGTATAGTCTCTTAGAAAGTGTATTTTCATTGTAGTTCTGGTGTATGTGTAGAACTGTGATGCTATGAAACTGTTGATTTCACCGCAGATGATCTCTCTCTTTAAAAAAAACTGTTGGAAAATTTGGTATTTTTCGTGCACACTAACGTATAATGGTCCAAAACATTGATTGAGGAATTTATTAAAAATTACAAGTATTATATTTGTCACTCTTTTATTTATCAGTAGTTTCTTCTTAACTATGAAATTAAATGATATTGGTTTTGGAGTATTGTAATTTAATGTAATTTTTAAATTTATTTTTACATTTCACGAATAGTATTTTAAGAAAGAAAATTTAATCATGTTTAAATGAAAAAAGTTTATTGTGTTAAATAAATGTATTTTATTATTATGGAAAACATTCTGAAACCATAATAATAATCGTGATGGAAATAACATTTGTTATATGTACATATAACAATTATGTGGACTTTTCAGCTTATAAGTAATGATTGCTACTGTCCGTCATACTGAAACTATAATGCATATGCATTATATTATGCAATATGCATTAGAGTTTCAGTATCCCTACTAAATTTCATTACATTTTTTCAAATATTATTATTTAAATATGCAATTTATCTCATATCAGCATTCAGAATGATATTATTACTCGAATTTATCTATTTAATTAATGTGTGAACTGCGTTATTTCTGGAGGTCAAATCTTCACATCGAAAACGATAATAGCAGTCGTACGTTTTCTAACTGCTCATAAAATATATTCGTGTCCCTTTCGCCGCTTCGAAGGTCAAAGTTTATAACTGAAGTATAGAATGATATTAATTTTGGCGCTTGACATCAATAATATATATACTTATTTAAAGTCTCATAAAATAAACCAAATGTTTGTTTAGTGCGAGCAAGACAGAAATAAATGACAATAGGGGTTAGAATAGAATAGAATAACTCTTTATTGCACATCAAACACAAATTTACAAAAATAATAATATGATCAAACAATTTACAGTGAGGTGTAATTGGCGGTCTTATCGCTAAAAGCGATCTCTTCCAGACAACCTTTGGAAGGTGAGATAGATAAATTAATTATTTGGGTAGATGCACAAAACAAGGCCAAAAAAAACATAATAATCTATTAAGCTTACTTAAAACTAACTTATTTAATTTAAATAACAATATAAATATTAATCATACAAAATAATATAGATATTTAACGAATATGAACACATACATATATAACTACATACTTATAGTTAGGATAGAAGAGATTCGTACGTACATTGTCGTTCTCCATGTGAAAAGAAAACCTGATGAAAAAAGGATTTATGAGATATTCCACTATTAATTATAGTAGATAAATTAACAGATTGAAGCCAGAAAGTTGAGCGACTTATAAGAATCACATTTCGTTTTATTTTCATTGATTCGGAAACATGAATTTCTATTTTACATTGTATTATTTGTATTTATATCTTGTGAAGCATTTGGATTATTTGAAATAATGAATTGACTAAAAGCCCAAGTGTCATCAATGTACGTAGCCTAGTTTAGAGTTAAGTAAAGACCATTTCTGCAATTGTCCTTTAGGACTCTGAGAGAAACTATGGTCCAAAAGATGCGTATCCAGGGGCGAAATACATGGCATCACAGTTCTCTAACACTGATTAGAGCTACCTTGATGAAAAAAACGTGATTTTGTAATGCTCCTGTATGACTGATGTAAATATAATAATACAGATTTATTATCTTTCCGGTGGGTACAATTGCGACATAATAGAATATAATGTCTTCGATGAGTTGTGTTAATTTAATGCATTAATTTAATAATAAATGTGTTTTGATAGGGAGATAATTTTAGTGTTTTATTTTTATCTATTTCTTTTTATATATCTGCTTAAGGAGGTGCGATGTGTACGTTTCCAGCTACAGCCTGTATAGCTTGAAATGTGACCATGTTTATGGTGTAGTAACATATCTTTTTAAAACCGAGAGGGTTAATACACTTAATTTAATGTTTTTTGACATGAATTCCTCATGTGGGGATTATTACTCATAAATAAAAGATGTTATTAAAGGAAAGAAAAATTTCGACACTGGCGGGGTTCGAACCCGAGACCTTCGGGTATACGCCCCCGTCGCTCTGCCAACTGAGCTACAGTGTCAGTTGGCATCCAGCGCGAAATTTCTCTATCCTTTGTTTCTTTTTTACACGTTCAAGTAGTGTTTGCGTTTCCTACCTCCGAATTTTTAACTAATTCGGACGGCCACTTGTCTACCTTTTCAGATAGAATGCAAATGTTGGAAACGCCTATCACATAATTTAATGTTTTTTGACATGAATTCCTCATGTGGGCCGTCCGAATTAGTTAAAAATTCGGAGGTAGGAAACGCAAACACTACTTTTTCTAATTTCGCGCTGGATGCCAACTGACACTGTAGCTCAGTTGGCAGAGCGACGGGGGCGTATACCCGAAGGTCGCGGGTTCGAACCCCGCCAGTGTCGAAATTTTTCTTTCCTTTAATAACATCTTTTATTTATGAGTAATAATCCCCACATGATAGTTAGGCGTTTCCAACATTTGCATTCTATCTGAAAAGGTAGACAAGTGGCCGTCCGAATTAGTTAAAAAATCGGAGGTAGGAAACGCAAACACTACTTGAACGTGTAAAAAAGAAACAAAGGATAGAGAAATTTCGCGCTGGATGCCAACTGACACTGTAGCTCAGTTGGCAGAGCGACGGGGGCGTATACCCGAAGGTCGCGGGTTCGAACCCCGCCAGTGTCGAAATTTTTCTTTCCTTTAATAACATCTTTTATTTATGAGTTAATACACTTTTTAAACTCTCACGGTTTGTAAACATTATATATAACAATAAAGAATATTTTAAATCACTAACGTGATATGTTTGCCCGAAGTTTCGGCACACCTACTGGCTACTGGCTACCCCTTCTAGGGATTAATAGCCGTGAGTACATGTATGTTTGTAGTTGAAACACTGAGGCACACTATAGTATTTATTTGTTATTTTGTATCACAAACCTACAAAAACTCCATGCGTACTTAAACGCAATGCCAATAGGTGCGTACTGACTGAGCGAGCCGCCTCGCGAGGCAGCCTCGGACGTTTGCCGCGGTACACATGCCGCGCGAGGCAGCCTCGGTCTGTAAGTTTTCTTCCTCGCGCGGCAAGGCCGAGCCACGGTGAGGCTGAGGCACGCACGACACTCAGTTTTACTGGTACTTGACAGAGACCGCCCAACTAACACGCAACGAATAAGCGAGGCAAAACACTAACGTCTTGAGTGAATAGCCGTGTGTAGGTCCGGCTCGGTGGATTCAAATGATTCGAATCTCTGCGTGAGCCTGATTGGCCTAACCGGCCCCACTCTTTCTTATCAGGTGCGAGTTCGCTTAACCGGGCCGCTCCGCACCGGCTCGGTTCTATTGTTTTCGAACAACAGGCTCAGGCATCAGGATCGGTTCGATTATTACCGTTACATTTGCTTGCTGAATGTGAGAGCGAGACAAGAATGTAATACAATTTGACTTGGGAGACAGAGACGAAAAGAGAGTTGTCCTTTTGTGTTCTTTGTTTGCCAATTTCGTCTTCTCTTTCGTTCAATCTTTTCATAAATAATGGTGTTTATTGTGATATTATAAATACGATAGTGTTTTATGTTGTGTAACTTTCTGATTTGCATATATTTATGTGTAGATATTGTTATAAGATGTTTCTAAATTATTATTATTTTTACATATGAATATTTTGTATGTTAGCGAACCTAGCCTGTACACAAACAGAATCATTATACATATGAGTTAATTGATTTTTAAATGTATGTCAATAGCAATCGTTACGTTCCGCGAAGTAAGCGTGGTATTTTTTGGTTGTTTGATTCAGTTCTGAATTTCTTAACCGAGCCGGATTCGTTAAGCGGTCCGGCCCGGTTAAGAGGATTCAGTACCGGAACTGAGCCTGAACCTGGTGATTCGAATCACCTCGCGGAGCTGGATCTACCCAAGCCTAGAGTGAACGCGGCAAACGTACTGAGGCGCTTTTGATCTGTGACAAAAACCGACAACGCTTGGCTCGGGCCGCGGCACGCTCGGGTGAGGCAGCGCGGGCGCTTGACGCGGGCACGCACGACCTGACTAACCGAGGCTTTGCCTCGCGAGGCGGCTCGCTCAGTCAGTACGCACCTAATAACGTTCTGCCAGGTAACATGAGACAAACATATGCAATGACAAGTCTGCACTGTTTTCGTGGATTGTCAAAACATTCTATTAAAATTTATTTCATGTGACAAGACCGTTAAGTTGGATTTCGTAAATTTATATTTTGTCTACATATTTTCGTAGGTATTACTGGCTATGTAAATAATGAGGTAGATATAGGTGCGTACTGACTGAGCGAGCCGCCCGCGAGGCAGCCTCGTACGTTTGCCGCGCGAGGCAGCCTCGGTCTGTAAGTTTTCTTGCTTGCGTAGCAAGGCCGAGCCACGGTGAGGCTGAGGCACGCACGACGCTCATTTTACTTGAACATTAACAACTAACACGCAACGAATGAGCGAGGCAAAACACTAACGTCTTGAGTGAGCGCGGTAAACGTCCTGAGGCGCTTTTGGTCTTTGACAAAAACCGACAACGCTTGGCTCGGGCCGCGGTACGCTCGGGCGAGGCAGCGCGGGCGTTTGCCGCGGGCGCGGCACGTCTTGGCTCGCGGCACGAGGCTGCCTCGTGAGGCGGCTCGCTCAGTCGGCATGCACCTTATGACTACAATATATTATATTATTTGCTGGATACTAATTATGAAATTTTGATTGTGTACAAGTTTTTGAACTTGTCCTATACATATTTATGTGGCCATTGAGGTTTGCATATTTATAAGCACTTGGATCAATATATATCTATTGTATTTTGTATGATTACATTCTCGTTTTAACATTACTTGCATATATATCTTTGACCTTGACTGTACCAAAAGAATTTGTACTAAAGACTAGGCTGTATGCATTTTACCCATGTTCTACCTTTAGCCTCTTGTATAGTTAGAACAAGATGACGAAACAATATCCCATATGATTTTCAACTGCTCGACTTTCGGCAATTAGGGCCTTGTATTGTTTGGCGAGCTTATAGAAATTTATGGTAACGGAGATTCAATCCCGCACTACATTGAAGGTCTTCTTCAAAATGAGTTAACATACTCTTGTTTATAAAGGTTTCTTTTATGTGCGGTAAATGAAATCTAATTAGGTAGGTACTTATTGGATCTTTTTCTTTCAGCAAGAGGCAGAGACAAGGCCAGCAAGCCTCGTGTTTTGAACATACATACATACATACATATACTCACGCCGTTAATTCCCATTGGGGTAGGCAGAGACTATCGATCGCCACTTTGTACGATCCTGGCAAACCTCTCTTGCTTCGTCTACATCGATCAATCTTTTCATACATGCTCTTTTATTCTTCATACTTCGGACGCCTGCCTTTTTGAGCACACTTTCAATTTGGTCCAAGTGTGTCTTTCGTGGCCGTCCTCTACTAACATTACCTTCCACATTAGCTCTATAGATACCTTTTACCAATTTCCTATCATCCATCCTCTCGATGTGCCCAAACCATCTCAACATTCCTTTTTCTATCTTACTTACAATATCATCTTTTATACCACACCTTTCACGAATCACATCGTTCCTCACACGATCACATAACCTTACATTACAAACTTTTCTGAGGGACCTCATTTCTACTGCATTCACTCTGCTTTCATGCTTCTTCTGCCACACCCAACATTCACTGCCATACATAAGCGTAGGAACAAAAACGGCATCATGCACAGCCATTCGGGCCCTTTCGGACACCGATTGACTAGACATTAGACTATGCAATGCTCCATTAATCGCATTACCCTTTTTCACTCTTCTCTCAATATCTTCATCACATTTTCCATCCCTTGTAAACAAACTTCCCAGATATACAAACTCCTTCACCTGTTCCACATCCTTACCATCAATCGCAATCACGCATTCTGTCACATCTTCCTGTCTCTCAAAAACCATCGTTTTGGTCTTATCCACATTCACCCTCATTCCCTTTCTTACAAAAGACTCACATACAATATTCATCATCTCTTGCAACTCTTCTGCCGATGATGCAAGTAGCACTTGATCGTCAGCATACAAGAGGCATTTAATGATGAATCCACCCATTCTTAGTCCATAATCACTTTCACGCAACTCTGTCAAACAGTCATCCATGAACAAATTGAAGAGCCACGGAGAAGCTACACATCCCTGTCGGACACCCCTAGAGATTCCGAACCAGTCAGTGTTTTCCCCGTTTACTCTTACACATGCACTAGAATCCTCATAGAGTGATACCAATGCACGTATAAGTTGACTCCCCAGACCGAACTTGGATAACACCTCCCATAAACCCTTTCTTACCACCCTATCATACGCCTTCTCTAAATCAATGAAGGAGCAATACACCTTTTGGTTCTTAGCTAAGAACTTTTCGGTGATGCTCCTTAGAGAGAAGATTTGATCCATACATCCCATTCCTTTCCTAAATCCTGCTTGCACATCCCATATTTTCTCATCAGTTTCATTCATCACTCTTTCAATCAATACCTTTGCATACAATTTACCGACAATGCTGAGTAGGCTAATGCCGCGGTAGTTTTTAGCCTCCTGGCGTGACCCTTTTCCTTTATACAGGGGCACAATCACCGCCTTGCACCAGTCTCGTGGTACTTTGCCACTCGACCAGCACTTTTGGAAAAGGAAGTACAACCAAGAAGCCACCAACCCTTTACCAGCCCTCAGCATTTCGATAGTTATCCTACCATACCTTGCCGCCTTCCCTATTTTCATACTTTTCATTGCTTTCATTATTTCTTCTATACTGATCTCACTTTCACTAAAGGCACCCATCGCATCGTTCCAATCAACATTACTGCCGATTGGCGAAGAAACGGATGCATCCTCTTTTTCAAAGAGTCCCTCAAAATAGTTCTTCCATACTCGTTTCATGCTACTTTCATCCGTCGCCAATTCACCCTGATCATCTTTCACTACATTCACTCTCGTGTTTTGGGAAACTCCCTTTTCTTTCCGGACATATTTCCAGAACAACTTTTGGTTATTCCGGAAATTATCAGAGAGTTTCCTCTCACACCATTCTATCAGATCACGCTTTTTCTTTTCTATTTTCTTCTTAACCTCATTCTTAACTCTCTTATATTCATCTTCACTATTTTTCACTACATCATCTGTTACTCTCGCATCCATTCGTTTACTAGCTCTGACCGCTAGTAAATCTAACCAAGCTTTCTTCTTATCTTCGACTGCCTCTTTCACACTCTTATCCCACCAACTTGTTGGTGGTCTATTTGACCTTTTACACAATCCACATACTTCCGTCGCACATTCAACCATTGTCGATTTGAGCACATTCCATACTTCTTCTATTTCCATTTCATCCCTCATCTCCACGCAACTTAGTCTATCATCCAATTTCTTCACGTATTTATCACTGATCTTTTCATCATCTTGCAATTTCTCCACTTTTATTCTCGCAAGATCCGTTGTTGACACTTTGGCCCTATGACGCCAACGCGTGCACAGACCTCTTACTCGGGATATAACAAGAAAGTGATCTGTGCCAACATTCGTGCCCCTATAGACTCTGGTGTCAACAACCTTTGCTCTCAGCCTTTCATCAACAATCACAAAATCAATCATACTTCTCTCGTTTCCTCTCTGTCTTGTATACATATGGATATCTTTGTGTTCAAACAACGTATTTGTAACACAAAGATTCCTCGCCAAACATACCTCAATAACTTTCTCGCCATTTTCGTTCACCCTTTGATCACCATACTTTCCTAAAACCTTTTCACAAACGTTGCGTGACACATACATATACTCACGGCTGTAAATCCCTAGAAGGGGTAGCCAGAGCTAAGGAACAAGACGTTCCTCAGCCACTTTTGGAAAGTTGAGTGGGGAAAAGATGGTGAAATAATGGTTGTTGGTGATGGGTTTCCAACCGCATCGCCCAAAAATCCCTTAAAAAGACCCTATACCCTTAGTCGCCTCTTACGATCACCCACGGGTAGAAATGAGGTAGTGTTATTCTAAGCCGACACTACACGGCAATGAAGATGTTCACTGAAAAACTTACCGATGAAAGAAGGATAACCAATGACTAGGCTGCATGGTGAAAAAACCTAAGCCTGTCCATTATATAAAAAAAGAAACAAAAATGTTAACATTTTGAGGTTAATTTATTTGTTTATTTATTCGTCGATTTTAATTACATTTCTCCTAAATCATCAAAAAATTGTGAATAATTAGAACAAATACTATAAACAAGCGCTAGCTACTTATTTTGCCTTTATATCACGATGGCAAGCAGCAGACTAGAGAGAATAGGAACTATTTTTACCAGGTATGGATGGAACTTTTTGTGTTTTCCAAAGAAAAAGAAATAAAAAGAAACTGTTCTAAATTTGTATTTCTTATTTGGCGGTAAAATATTGCGCGGTATAAAAAAATTGGTGGCGGGAAAACTATTTATTTTAATAGTTTTCAACCTTGCGGAACGTTAAGAGTTTTTGCTACTATATTTTAAATTAAACTAAGTGCATTACTCGTGATGTCTAAACAATTGAAAAAACTTCCCAAGTCTAAGTTTTTAATGGACAATGTTGATAATTTTATCGATGATGCTTTAAATGGCTCTCAATTCATAAATGAACAACCAAAAGGTAAAGCATCGCAAAAGAGATCTGGGGTTGATGAGCTTGCTAAGAAATATCCAACTAAGAAAAAGAGGGAAGAAATACAAGATAAAACCACACAGGAGATTCGAGGGAAATTTGTTTCAGCAATGGAACAACAAATTGATTCAAGGTAAGTGATGACCATTTTTCATAAAATAATCACAGTAAACACAACAATTCATTTATGTTTGTTACAATTAATTACAGAAAGCAACTTAACAAAAGCTTGTTGCAAGGTTTGTCAGATGTTATACAACAAATGGAGGCAGATTGTGAAGCACTAAGAAATAATCAACAGAAATTCCAACATTTAGCTGCCGCAGTGCTAAAATGCATGGATCAAGCTAAATCAGCACATGAAAATAAATTACAATCATTATCTGAAATATTCTCAACATTTAAAAACCAGTATGTACCATATACCCTTATTAATGTATCATATTTAGAAATTGAATATAAGAGTGTGTCAATCTTGGAAAAACCCAAGTTTATTAATTAACAATTATTCTTGTGTATAACTATCTCATTGCATCATTACATTCACCTTTTCAGAGTAGAGTGCCCAAGCCCCAAATACCTCATCAGTTTTCATAATTTTTCCCTCCCTTTATTATATTGGTGAGATGCATGTATTTCCCTGTTGTGCTTTTTGGGTATAATTTTTATTTTTTCTCCATTTTGGTATAGAATGAAAATAATTTATAGAGTTACATTCTTTGTGAAACTTCAAAGGAGAATGATTATTAACAGGGCAGTAATACAAATATTTACATACAATATAAATATGAGTATAAGTGACCCTTCAGCCTATGCTTAATGGACACTTAGGGTGTGAGCATATGTTAACAACAATGTGTATTGTGACAAATATCACATATTTATTGAAAAAAACATGGATCATTTTTATAAATAATCCATGTTTTTGAACCTTATGTTGGTTTATATATGTCTATAGCTTCACACAGCAAATTAAAATAACGACCAAAAGTACATCCTAATATAATATTGTACCTTTTGTATTTTTTTTAGATGTGATGAAGTGGATTCCGATCATAAAAATGAAGCTGACAAATTAGCTACTGAGCTTGAAGATGATATTCGCAAATTGCAACAGAAATTGATGTCTGATGCCAAAAAAAGTGGATGGGAGAACCTACAGAAAAAATTTTTTCAAGCTATGCAGTCAGATTTATAGATGTTTTTCAAATATTTTATTTAATTTAATAAATACATGTAGTTTTTAAAGATAATAATTGTTTTTTTTTTATTTACATTGTTTCTTCTTTAGTAGTTGCGCAAGAAAAGGCTCCGCTCAAACTCCAGCAAGCAGGTCTGTATGCCGAGGATAATTCAGCTTTGCAATGAGAAAAGCGCAGGTTCAGATTAAATATCAGGCCCAGAACCTAGTCTTGTCGTAAAAGTTTAATTGACGATAAAGTATATAAAAATAAATTATGAAATATTCAAAATAAACTTTTAAATGATATATAATCCACTCTCATAATATTACTGGTACACTCTTGTTACCTGAAGCTTATGGATGGAGTCTAAAATGGCATGTAATGTAAAGTAGAACCTCACCACTCTTTCCCCATTTTACAAACAGCCAGAGTTTTGTTTCAATTTGTAATTAAACATGACAGACAAAATATTATTGAATTAATATATTCTACTTAAGTTAATATTTTATATCAAAATAGTTCGTATTTTCCTTCATTGTTATATCTATACTAATATTATAAAGCTGAAGAGTTTGTTTGATTGAACGCTAGGATCTCAGGAACTGCCCAATCAAATTTAAAAAATATTTTTGTGTTGGATATGACATTTATTGAGGAAGGCTTTACGAAAAACTTGAAAAGCCCCAGTACCTTTGCTTGCTTTATTGAATGCTCTACCGACGCTACTAAACTTAATCAATTTCACAGGGTAGAAGGACTTATTACCCGCGGTGGCATTAAACCGGATGATCGGCCATTGTGGTTTGACGTCTACAGAGCATTTCCGCCGGTCAATGAACCGAAGTTTGCGCAGCCAAAACCAGAAAACAAACCTATCAGACAGATTTTGTATAAAGAAGATGTCATTAGAGAGTAAGAAAAATATTTGTTTATGTTTAGTCCGGATTTTGAAATATTCATATTTTTATAAAACCGTGATAGTTCAGAGGGTTGAACACACGCCTATCATGCAGAGGCGTGGTTTCAAATCCCGAGTTTGGCCTACACCAAAGTGTCTCTTTTAAACGGTGAGGGAAATCATCGTGAAGAAATCCACAAGGCTTAGTTGACACGTAGAATAGCGACGTATTTGCTATAACGATGTTTGCGCCCTCACCACCAGGGGACAAACAACACCGGCACCAAGGCAAATACGACGTTATTTCGTGACATTAATTAAGGTGTACAATCTGTTTCTTTGACTATGCCTTTCCCCATATGTCTGCGCAATGCCACTTCAGTATAAACCACGCATAATTTAGCAAAGTTTGTTAGAAATTATGGTTGGGTTGCTTATTACCTTTATAGTCAATAATCTCTATCCTTAGGAGACTGAGCTTAAGTTTTACATGAAACTTAACAACTTCACAACGCCTGTGCATGTTTTTTTTGAACAGAAACTCATTCACGATATGTATATTTTATTTTTATTTGTAATGTGAGGTTATGTGATCGTGTGAGGAATGACGTGATTCGTGAAAGATGTGGTGTAAAAGATGATATTGTAAAGATAGAAAAAGGAATGTTGAGATGGTTTGGGCATATAGAGAGGATGGATGACAGTAAATTGGTAAAGGAGATCTATAGCGCCAATGTGGAAGGTAATGTTAGTAGAGGACGACCTCGGAGGACACATTTGGATCAAACAGAAAATGTACTCAAAAAGGCAGGTGTCCGTAGTACGAAGAATAAAAGAGCATGTATGAAAAGATTGATGGATGTGAATGAAGCTAGAGAGGTTTGCCAGGATCGTACAAAGTGGCGATCGATAGTCTCTGCCTATCCCAATGGGAACTAATGGCGTGAGAATATGTATGTATGTATATTTTATTAAAACTTATATGTTATAATTATAACGTTTTATTACTTTTTTCTAGGAAGTTCCATTCAGCTGGCCACGGGCTAGGGCCAATAAATATGTTATACCCATCCGGTGAAACTCCAACCAGTAAGCTGATACAGCAATACGAACAATTAAAATCGGAGGGATTATCTGAACCAGAGCTAATTGAGAAGTGTGTGGAAAATGTATATAAAGATAGACAAATAAGAAAACAAGAAAAAGAAACTATTGCCAGTAATGAGAACACCCAAACAGCTACATCACACGTTCTAAACGATGTAGACTTCAAAAACATTTTCGATGACAAGAAATAACTTCGATTCAATTTAATTTTATGTGTCTGCAATAAGTAGTTTAGGTTAAGTTGTTAAATAAAATAGTGAAAGAACGTTTTAATGGTTTTCCTATCATCAACCTACGAAGTACCTGGGACTTTCTTCTCTCTAAACTTCCGAACGTGGCTAAGAAAACATTAATTCAGGAGCTCTAGCCGTTTTTTGGGGTGTAAGAAGTAAACGCTACAAACTCACGCATTTGTTAAGAATTATTAAAAAGGATTTCGCCAATGTTGGACGAAATTATTTAAGTCATCAGTAGGAAGATTGCGAGTTTCAATAGCAATTTCGTTTTCGATTAGAATGGTCGAGTTCCATACATTAGACAATGTATATTTGTATCTCTTTTACTCCTGAAGCTAAGGATATCATTACTTTACTACGACGTAAAGTAAACATACATACATATACTCACGGCTATAAATCGCTAGACGGGGTAGCCGGAGCTAAGGAACTAGAAATTCCTCAGCCACTTTTGGAAAGAGATAGTAAAATAGAAGTTGTTGGTGATGGCTCTCTAACTGCATCGCCCACAAATTTTTTGAAAGCCTCCAATACCGTTATTAGCCTCTTACGTACACCCACCGGAAGAAATGGGTAGTGCTATTCTAAGCCGACACTACACAGCGTAAACGATTCGTTAAAACTCGCAACCCGCCTACAGGCGAGAAACGTAACTCGGAGGGTAGGGGTTTTGGATGCAGCTCTCTGATCTGAGATTTGGCTCGTCAAACCTAGGATTGCCGAAGACTTGAGGTTTGACTATAACAAATACACTACTCAGCGAGTAGTATCTCTCTTCTGATGGGATGTAAACTAGGCCACCAAGAATATATCACATAAGAATATCTGGTAATTCTTATTTAACCACCCAATAGCTCAAAATGGCTGAGATCTATCTATTGATTCCCCTTTTTGGAATCATAGTCGTGAATATGTGTACAATACAACTGCCGACATAGCTCAATGGGTAGAAAATTCGCCTTTCATGACGTCAGGCGGGGGTTCAAATCTCGGGTCAGGCCTATACCAATTAGTCTTTTCTAAAGTCATGTGTGGTTAATTTATCAAGGTTGCTTACAGTGAGGGAAAACATTGTGAGGAAACCAAACACGTCTAAGTTGTACTTAGTCATGCCACAGTGTATTCGTACAAAGCGACGATAGGATAGGTCTGCCCCGTATCACGTGAATTCATTCTCCAAACAAAATGTGAGTACTATGAACACCATATAACAATGTCACGTGATTCTTCAGAAAAGTTAGTACCTCTGCCAACCCCCGAGATTTGAATCATGAGATAACTGCTGAAACACCTATTTATTAAATCAAGACGTTTTAATTTTAGCAAGATTTTTTTATACTATTGTATATGGACATAGATATATCCATACTAATATTATAAAGCAGTACAACTTAGTACGCAATAGTACTAATAGAATGCTTGACCTAGTTTTTTGTAATTTCTCATGTTTGGTGACAGCTTGCAATCACCCCCTTACAACAGAAGACCCATATCACAAATCATTGTTGATAGACCTGTTTGTCAATTCTTACGAATTCCTAAAACCTAAAACCTTTTTAACCAAACTATTTCATCATGCTAATTTTACTGAAATTCGCTCCTGTTTGTCATCAATCGACTGGTGTAGCAATTTTGATTCAAATGCTGACGTTGAAGCAGTAGTACATTATTTTTATAAAATTATTGACTCTACTATAGTACAGTATGTACCAACTCGAAAGAAGCAGTACTCAACACGATATCCACCTTGGTATAGCCTGCCGCTAATCAAAATTACTAAAGAAAAGGAAAAAACTCATGCTAAATGGAAAAAATACGGTAACCCGCTAGACTATCATACTTTTTCAATATTGCGTAAGAGAGAACGCCAACAACAAAAACTGGACTATGATAAGTATATATTAATTAGTGAAGAAAAAATACATAAATGTCCCAAACTTTTCTGGTCGTTTGTAAAATCCAAACAATCCAAAAGTCAGATTCCACTAAATATGCAATATAAAGGTAAATTATACACCTCAGGCGATGACATCTGTAATATTTTTAATGAATACTTCAATTCTGTTTTTGTTCAACCCCAAAATCCTACACAAAATATAGACAATGACAACGTGCAACAACACAATGTTCCCCCCAATGCTCCAATGAATATTAGTACAATAACATTTACAGCAGATCTTATTAGTCGTGAGCTTAAAAACGTAGACATTTATAAAGGTCCAGGTAATGATGGTATACACCCACTTTTTGTAAAAAATTGTGCAGTAGAATTATCAGTTCCGCTTCTATACATATTCAACTTGTCAATTAAATCTGGAACATTTCCGTCTATTTGGAAACAGGCCTTAATAACACCTATTCCCAAAAATAATATTATTAACGATTTTACACAATATCGACCTATATCTAAACTAAATATCTTTGCAAAGATATTTGAACGGATTGTCTCCCAGCAAATTATGAATGCTTTACATAATCATATCTCTCCTTCTCAACATGGTTTTTGTAAGGGGCGTTCGGTCGAATCAAACATGCTATCTTTTACTAACTACCTTATTGATGCCATGGATAAAGGGCTACAAGTTGATGTTGTGTACACCGATTTTTCTAAAGCGTTTGATAAAATATCACATGACTTCATGGCCATAAAATTATTAAATATAGGAATACATGGTGATCTGCTTCGATGGATCATTTCTTATTTGAAGAACCGTTCACAAGCAGTATCATCTAAAGGCTACATATCAACATTTTTGGATATCCCATCAGGAGTACCTCAAGGGTCTCATTTAGGGCCCCTATTGTTTATAATTTATATTAACGATATAGATAAATCCATGGATTTTTCAAATTGTTTGCTATATGCCGATGATGCCAAGTTTTTTAAAATTATCCATAACTCAAGTGACTGTAGTAAATTACAATCTGATCTTCTAAATCTTTCCAACTATTGCTCTTCTAACCAACTCTTTCTTAATTATGACAAATGCTCAGTAATAACATTTACAAGAAAACATAGCTTTATTGAACATGATTACAGTTTGAATGGTTTACAAATCAAGAGAGTAACATCAATACGGGACTTGGGAATCGTAATGGATTCTAAATTATCTTTTGTTCTTCATATCGACTACATAGTTAAAAAAGCATTTAAACAACTTGGGTTTATTTTGCGTATATCAAAACCGTTCAAAAACTGCTTAACGTTAAAAATTTTATACTTTAGTTATGTGCGCTCAATATTGGACTTTGCTAGTATTATCTGGAGTCCCTTTTACGCCTGCCATATATCACGAATAGAAAGAGTTCAGAAAAAGTTCTTAAAAACATTGGAATATAGATGTAATAATGACTACAGCAATTATCTAAATTCCCTCTCAAATCATAAACTAACCACTCTTCAAGATAGACGTAAGCAATTTGACTTACGTTTCCTGTTTAAATTATTAAATAGTAAAGTTGACTCCCCAGAACTTCTAGAAAAAATATCGTTTAGGATACCTAGACATGGCTCTCGCAATAAACAGTTATTTGTCCCTCCACATTATAAAACTATATATACTTGTAACAATTTTTTTAGGCGAAGTGTTGATTTGTATAACCAAGAATTTTGTGAAATTGATCTGTTTTGTAACAGTTTAAACTCTTTTGTAACTAAATTAAGAAATTCGTTTTTAACTTAATTTCACTTATATCTTTTGTTTGTTCATATGTTATGTAAATGTTTGTTTGTTTGTTGTGAAATTGATCTGTTTTGTAACAGTTTAAACTCTTTTGTAACTAAATTAAGAAATTCGTTTTTAACTTAATTTCACTTGTATCTTTTGTTTGTTCATATGTTATGTAAATGTTTATAAAAGTTTCATGTTATCTCTAAACCAATTTCCTCCACATTATAAAACTATATATACTTGTAAACATTTTTTTAGGCGTAGTGTTGATTTGTATAACCTAGAATTTTGTGAAATTGATCTGTCTTGTAACAGTTTAAACTCTTTTGTAACTAAATTAAGATATTCGTTTTTAACTTAATTTCACTTTTCTCTTTTGTTTGTTCATATGTTATGTAAATGTTTATAAAAGTTTCATGTTATTTCTCTAAACCAATTTTCTACTTAGGTTAATTGTACTTGATTAACCCTGATGTATAAAAATAAAAACAATACTGATGTATCTACCTGCCGCACACAAAAGTGTAAAATATTAATTTATGGAGCTGTAGGTCTAATTGTTTCTTTTATAACTGTGTACATTTGTAATGTAAACGACTGTTTGTTTCCTAAATAAATGAAAATAAAAATAAAATAAATAAATGGGAAAGTGAGTTTGTTTGTTTGTTTGTTCCGCTTTCACACCGTAAATACTGAACCGATTGCTTTGAAATTTTGCAGACGTATAGTTAGAAGTCTAGATTAAATAATAGGGTAATTTTTGCCCGAAAAAAATATGTTCCCACGGGAAATCAAAAATATTGTTGGCTTGCTGGATGCATTGGAGATGGCGCTGTGTATCGTTTAAAACAACGTAATATATTGTAAACTAATATAAAAATCAAAATTTAGAAGCTTAATGTTACGATAATGGATCCCCGAAAATAAGGAACTCCCGAGGGATGATGTACTATTTTTTTCATCGTATAAACAATTATTTACATCTACTTATATTGCAAACGAATAAAAACATGTAAATTTAGAAGCTAAATGAAACGACGATGATTCCTTGAAACTAAGAAATCCGCAAGAGTTCTCATAGGAACATCAAAAAACCTTAACTCATATAAGGATCAAAATATTGCAGCGATTATATTTATCATCGATGGAATTCACATCAGACACTTTGTTAATGTTCATTTTGGAAAGATTAAGGGGTTTCATCCATTTTCATCAAAATAAATGAACATTTAAATGACAAATTTGTTTATCAATAGTAAGACTAATATGAAATAAAGCGTAATAAAAATTTGACACCGCCCCGGTAACGTCTCCGTGGCGTAGCGGTATAACTAACTACTATGAATATTTAATTAGAACTATTATGAATCAATCGTCCCGGGTTCGTATCTCAGGCAATTCAAGCTTTTTGTAAAAAACATGTTTTGTTAGCTTAAAATAGCACTATATATAATAATAGCAAGCACTATCCCTTCAATTTAGCGATTATTTTAGATGGAGATCCACCACTAATCATCCCTATATTGCCGAGCAATTGCTGTAAGCTCTCCCACTATCACCAACGGTCAGTGTAGGGGCAGCACCGGGCCGCCGCCTCAGTACTAACTTAACTACTATCCGTATCTGTACACTTACTAAAGATATTCTCATTTCTGAACATAGGAACTTGGTATATTTGTTTCATGTTTATTATGAACAATTAAAAAGGAAGTTTTGGAACTCAACCCCTAACGGGTTGATATAGCAAATGAAAGTTAATATAGAGTTTTTTTTACATTTTATAATAAAACTTGGTGCGATTGAATTTATGAAATCCATCTATCAATCATTCATGAGTATTTGCTAACAACCATAAATTCCATAAAAGGGTAGCCATAGCTTCAGAGATACTAATTCTTCATCCAATTTTGGAAATAGATTGATAAAAGATAGTTTAATAAATAGTTTAATATTAAATGGTTCACAAACTGCATCGCCCAACAATCACTTAAAAAGCCTCAATGTCCTTTATGTCATTTACAACGCCCGCGGGTTTATAAATATAAAAAACAGAAGTTGAGATAGTTTTCGGTATTTTGGTATTATGTAAACTGGATGCAAAAAATGAAGTCCACGCGGACGAAGTCGCGGGGCAAAAAGCTAGTAAGTATATAAAACTGAAAGCAAAAAGGGAAGATACACACTGTCTAACTAAAGCATAAGATTTAAATATATGTTGTCATTTTCGCCTGCTACTAATATTGAGTCATCATATGCTGGCATTATTTACTCACCTATATTTTACGAAAGCACCTACCTCGCTTATTCAGCTATCTTATCTACAGATAAGCAAATCGCGGTTGAGTGAGGCATAGTTTGTATGGCGATTTCGTCGCAGTTACTGTTACAAGTGAATTTATAATTATTAAAAATGGCACGGAGTAAATCCTTTCTGTTTTACCTTACAGTGATCTTGGGTGAGTAAAGTGCAAATATAACCTCGTTGTATGAGGTGTGTGAGACTGAGAAAGGCATGTCTTTTAGAAAAGCCACTATACTAATATGTATACAAAACTGGTAATTAAACACAAAGAAACTCTTATAATAAATATTCTATTACCACTAGTGGTAAACCTGACGGTTTAGATACCTAGTATGGAAATAAATAACTTCTTTCGACCACTTGTAACCTCTGATTGCTATAGAATAATTGACCGACTTTCAATATGCACATGTATTATGACTTTCTATATTTTCTTTTATTGTAGAGAAAAGTTATGCAATGTCCACCTACAATAGATTAATATACCCATGCCATTAGTTCCCGTTGGGGTAAGCAGTGCAGTGACAGTAATGTTCTCAAATTAAGAACTAAACTATTATTCGTTAGACGCGGCTCGCCAGCGGGCGACCATGTGTCAGAGAACATCAATATACCTTGGTTCATAGTATTTTCTGTTAACTGTTTGAAATCAAATGGATATTGCATTTGAAAATTCGCCGCAAAAGATAAACGCAGTTAATATGTTCGTATACGAGTATGTGTAGTTATTTTTGAGAGGGATTAAAATCTGAAAGAATATGTGATTGAGATAAATCGTAAGAAAGTGGAACCAGTGAAAGAGTTTGTAAAGTTTGTTTACTAGAGATAGAAGTGTGATGACGATATTGAAAGAAGAGTGATAAAACTTAATGCGGTATATATGTCTAATGACTAAACAATCGGTGCCTGAAATGACCTGAACGGCAGCATATAATGCTGTTCTAGTTCCTTCGATATGTATGGCAGCGAACGAGGTTTTCCAAGATCATACAAAGTCGTGAATAAGGGTGTAATGCTTGAATATATGTACGTGTTTTACTCAATTCATAAATCGGTCGTAAGTTTTTAATAAATAAGGTCTTAAGTTCTAGTTCTAACAAAATTTTATGATGATGATGAGCAGAGTTCGTAATAAACTTATTTTTTCAGTGGTGTTGAGTACACTGACACAGGAAGCGGAAGCGAGACGTAAGATCTTGCGTGGAAGACGTGTTATGACACGGAACTATTACCGTAAGTTGTTATTTTAATTAACTGGAAATATTTAAGACATATTAACTTCGTTACACAGAGGTTTACATTCTTTAAAACATATCAATTAACCTATGCTCACGGCTATAAACCCCAAATGGGATAGTCAGTGCATCAGAACAAGAAATTACTCAGGCACTTATTGAAGTTGAGTGGGAAAAAGATAACAAAACAAAGGCTGGTTGGTTAAGAATCTCCACTCCAGCCACGTCGTCGCACTACAATCAATTTAAAATACCTCAAGACCCTGAGTCGCCTCATACTACACTAACTAATTTAAAATCGCATCTACTACTACCAGAACGTATCACTTACCGATTTTCTCCTCCGAATTTGGCAGTTGAAGGCTCTAGGTTTGAATAGTTATACACAAGTACAAACCAGAAAAGAAATTCAAAGTAATAATAAAACGCATACATACATACATATACTCACGGCTATAAATGCCAAGACGGGGTAACCAGAGCTGAGGAATTTTTAATTGAAATTGGAGTTGGGAAAATATGGTGTACCTAATAAAAGTTGTTGGTGATGGGTCTCCCACCGCATCGCCCAAAAATCCCTTAAAAGCCCCAATATCATTAGTCGACTGTTACGTACACCCACCGGAAGAAATGGGGTAGTGCTGTTCTAACCCGACACTACACAGCTACTAATAAAACGCAGTCTTCATTTAAAAGCTTATTACAGTTTAAACGACTATATGATAGATGAAACTGCTTGGTGTCACCAGGGCTCTATTCAGGATATATACAAACATACACCAACATTGTAATATGACAAAGAAAAGATGTGTGTTACGGGTTCTTCTCTCAACTATATATATCCCTTTTCTAATGTAAATGGGAATAACAAATGGCAACATCTAGACGAAAGTTTTGTCGACTGAGCAGAGCGCATCTGTCAAAAGTACAAAACTTAAAACTAATCATCAGCAAAGTTTTTAAGCGTTATGTTCAAATATGTGGTTGACTGTAGTAGAGTCCTTTAATTAATAGTGACTGCGATGCGACCAACACATTAATAAATTCATTCATTGGTGTGTTTTGCCGTGTAGTGTCGGCTAAGAATAACACTACCCCATTTCTACCCGTGGGTGATCGTAAGAGGCGACTAAGGGTATAGGGGCTTTTAAAGTGATTTTTGGGCGATGTGGTTGGAGACCCGTCACCGAAAACATTTATTATTACCATCTTTTCCCAAATCAACTTCCAAAAGTGGCTGTGGAATTTCTCATTCCAAAGCTCTGGCTACCCCGTTAAGGAATTTATAGCCGTGAGTATTTGTATGTATGTATTCATTGGTGGAGTAGTAAAACTAAAATTACGAACATAGTATTATTCCATAGAATTCTAAACCTGTGCTTTGACGTCTCGAAACTGATGAATTCACTTTTCAAACATACATATAACACGCCAACAGCTCCCATTGGGGTAGGTAGTAGTATCGATCGCCATTTTGTACGATCCTGGCAAACCCCTCTCTAGCTTCGTTTACATTTATCAATGTTTTCATACATGCTCTTTTATTCTTCATACTTCCGACGCCTACCTCATTGAGCACACTCTCTATTTGGTCCAAATATTTCCTCCTAGGTCGTCCGCAACTAAAATTAGCATCCACATTGGCGCTATAAATTTTACCAATTTACTATCATCCATCCCCTCTTTGTGCCAAAACCATCTAACATTCTTTTTTATCATCCCCAATATCATCTTTCACGAATCATACTATTTCTCACTCGATCGGATAGCCTAACATCACAAACATTTCTAAGGGACTTCATGCTTCGCCTGCCACACCGAACATTTACTTTTCTTCCCTTATTACAACTAAAATTGTTTCTTGTCATCTTTTCTAGGAGGTTTAGCAGTACCAGCCTGGGCTATAAGCATGTTATCTGGTATAGGAATGCTGGTGGGAGGTGCGATACTCTATATCGTGATGAGGAAATTAGTACTGTCGGCGGAAACTGGCTCTTTGAACACCTACCAACCGGCGTTGCAGAATGAAGATGTATAGCTTAGTTTATTGTTTTTAGATTAAGTTCAAATGGTTATTATATTTTTTAATTTAAGTAAAAGTTAATACTACGAGATTTGTTATACTCGTCTTTTATAATTTAAGTATGTATGTGAGCCAAATAAATAATATTTTTAACATTATTTGACATGGCAAAATTTTTGAATCCCTTTGTTTTTCTGTCTCTGAGCTAGAGAACGTAAAGTACGTTTTCTTTAAACTTTTAAACTTAAAACCCACAAAATGTTACATAACTCTATCTATTAAGCTATTATTAAGAATTATTTTTATAAATTTAACCACCATACAAATAAAACACATTTCATACTAGTTCATTAATTTATTCTTTTGCAATTAATCGAAGAACGCTTAGAATTAAAGTCGCGACACATTGTACTTGCGACAAGTCATACACAATACGTGGATAATGTTAGGTAAGTTAAAATACAATTAGAATTCTCTGCGATGGTATTTGTCGGGGTCGAAGTACGAAGTGACGACGACGCGATTACTGAATTTCCTTCCGGTGAGAGTTTGCTGCGCTTTCTGACAATCTGCGATACTGTTGAACTCCACAAATACCTGCAAGAGAGGTTTATAAACATACTTACATACATATACTCACGGCTATAAATCCCTTAACGGGGTAGCCAGAGCTTTGGAATGAGAAATTCCTCAGCCACTTTTGGAAGTTGATTGGTGAAAAGATAGTACTAATAAATGTTTTTGGTGACGGGTCTCCAACCACATCGCCCAAAAATGACTTAAAAAGCCTCTATACCCTTAGTCGCCTCTTACGATCACCCACGGGTAGAACTGGGGTAGTGGTATTCTAAGCCGACACTACACAGCATATATATAGGTTTATTACTTACTTACTTATACTCACGCCCATTATTCCCATTGGGGTAGGCAGAGACTATCGATCGCCATATCGAGCATGTATGAGAAGAATAATGAATGTAAGGGAAGCAAGAGAGGTTTGTCAAGATCGCCACTTAGTATGATTAGTATGTTTTAGTTACACTTACTAATGAACAACTAAGAATTTAAAATTACCGATTTACTTCTAATGAGTTTTATGGTTGTTGGAATCTGGAATCCAATATTAATTTTGATTACACCATCGATAATTTTACAATTGATAGAAAAACAGTTGTAAGGGATCTTGGGGTTTTACTAGATGAGAAGTTATCTTTTAACGAACACTGTTCAAGCTTGGCGAACAAATGTATGAAACTTGTTGGATTTATATCGCGAGTATCCAAAGATTTCAAGAACCCTTTTAGTGTGATACGTATTTCTAAGTCGATCGTTTTGGGTAATTTGGAATACGCCTCAGTTTTATGGTTACCTTTTTATAACGTACACATAGATAGACTTGAATCTATTCAGAAACGTTTCGTTCGTAATGTTTGTTCTCGATTTGGCTTGAGATGGCGTTTAAGTTCATACGAGAACAGATGTAGTCATTTTCATCTAGACAATCTGTTAAAGCGTAGGCAAATGCATGACCTTACCACTTTATATAAAATAATACATGGCTCAATCTCAACTGGCATCATATCCAGAATAAACTTTAATATCCCCAGTAAATCATTTAGAAACCATCATCCCCTTGCTATGCCCACACCTAAAACGAATGTCGTTGGAAACAACCCCTTAAATAGGATGTGTCAACTGTACAACTCCCTATTCAAAGACAAAGACACGAACGCTCCTGACCCCTATCAACACACTCTACGCACATTCAAAATAAAATGTCTCACCGCAGTGCGAGACTTCAATAAAGGATATAGTTAGTAGGATATATAAAATCATTTCATAATTACCAATTTTTTATTACTTATCTAGTTGTTTTTATGTTGTGCTTATCATGTTCAAATCTAGCCCCTTTCCCTTTGTAAGTAGTCTTCATTTTATTTGTAAGTTATATTAATGTTATTAAATTAATAAATAATAATAATAATAATAAAAAACTAAATTAACTATACTAATATATTTCTTAAGTTGTCATTTTAACTGATTATTTAATATCATGCTGTGTACGCAGTTTTTTGGTATTATGTCCGAATATGTATTATTTTTTAATTTTTTTATACCAATGCTATGTCATAATCATAATACTGTTTGTGTGCCGAATAATTCAATAAATGGAAATTTAATTACCAGAGCAAAAAAAGGGCAAACTTAATTTACATCCTTTACAGAAGGCACTTTGTAACATAAATATAATCCCAAAAACAAAGATCTAACTCTGACATGCTAAGTTCAAGTTAATTATGGCTTATTCTTAGGATCTATAATAATAATTATAATAAGAAACCTGTTTTTATTTACCTTTCCACAGCCAGGTACCTCCACGCCTTCGATAGGTCGTGGGATCTCTATACTTCGCACGCAACCATACTTGTTACATTCCTCCCTGAAATTGATACATAATGGTTAATTTTTAATATCAGGACTATGTAGGTAAATCTTATGGTTACTTACATTCATTAAGTAGACAATATGTTTGAATAGATGTATACATTGGTTAACTTATAACTAGAAATATATTCTAGACAATAGAGGTTTTTCATCTTTATCTTACTTAAACTCACGGCGATAAATCCCAAAAAGGGATAGCTTGAGATTAGAATTACGAATTCTTTAGCTACTTTTGTAAGTGGAGTGGGGAAACTCAACTCACAACATTCACGCCGTATTTCCCCGAAGGGGTTGGCAGTGGTACTAAACTGACATGACTGTGGGTACTCTGAATATCACGTGATATTGTCACTTGGTGTTCAAAGTACCCTCGTTTTGATTGGACAGTGTACTCACGTGATAGGGGGCAGGCCTATGGCTGTTTTATATGAATACACTGGGGAACAGCAATCACTAAAAGAACCCCAATAACTAAGTCGCCTCTTACCACATCTACGGAAGAAATCTGTCAGCGACATCTAAGCAAAACTTATCAGCCCAAACAGCATATTAACTACCAATCATCTATCCTATAACAAAAAATAACATTCTCACTTGATATCCTCGAGTATATCTTCATACTCATCTTCATCCCTCAGCTCGTCCGGGGTCACCATATTGAGCAGACACAGAACCTCTGTGGCCGGTCCTGCTCCTGCCAGTGTTAGTCCTGCCACTTGCAATTGTACGGGGGCCGCGCCTGCCATGGCCGCTGGAATTGTTATTTTATCATTAGCAATGCATTGGGCAAGGGGTTTTTAAGACAAATAGATTGATAGTAGTGTGAGGAGTCATAATACTTCTGTGGCTCGATCTGCCCCGGCCAATATTAGTCCAGCTACTTGGAGGTGTATTGGGGCCGCACCTGCCATGGCCGCTGGAATTGTTATTTTATCATTAGCACTGCATAGTTATTTGGGCAAGAGGTTTTTAAGACAAAAAGATGGATAGTAGTGATCACGGGAGTCACTACTGAAGAGATAAAACACCTCTGTGGCTCGATCTGCCTTGGCCAATGTTAGTCTTGCCACTTGAAGTTGTCCAGGGGCCGCTAAAGGGGCGGGAATCAACGAGAAAACCTTTTGGTTGTTAGCGTTACGGTCTTCCAATGGACTTAACGAAACAAGCTGCATAATATTATTAAAAGAAACTACACTTATTCTCAACTGTAAAGCGCCCAGTACACAATGGCCTGTGATGGGCCACACTTTGCAATTCACAATTGTAGGCCACAATCACTTAGTGTTCACACAATGGCCCATTGCCCATTGCTGCCTGGCAATCCACTTGCGATGGACGTCGAAGTAATTATGGCTGCTATTTATTTATTATTATTTATGTAATTTATTTTATTTATGGCGCTATTTATGTTATTTTTACGTCAAATAGTGATTATAAATACATTTTGCAATAAAATAATCCAAAAAAAATATGTGTCTCTATCAGCGCAGCGGCCGGTGACAAACTAAACAATGGCCCACTGTGTAAACACCACCGACCACGCTACGCCACGATTCCTTTGAAGTGTGCCCGAAAAACCGTAAACTTCCCGATTGCGCGCCACGACTGACAATTGTCCGCCATCATATACCATAACCCCCTGTACACAGTGGCGATGGCGTGCAGTGGGCCATCATGGGCCATTGTTTACTGGGGGGTAAAATAAAAACGTTTTTGCGTGTGTGTGTGTGTGTGTGTGTGCGTGCATAGAAGTACAGAGTTCTGCGCACTACATGCACAAAAAGTACTAGTCAACACTGCGCGAAACACAACATCACACTTCGTGAGAAAAAGTTACTATAGAGTACTTTTACTAAAATTTTGAGTGTCAATTCAATTTGCTTATTTTTATGTCACAAATGGAAGAGTTATTAAATAAGTTATGTTATAGATAATTCTCTTAAATTCCCCACTTACCTAATGTTGAGTTCTTGGCGCCAATACTGGCTCGTTGAACAATAAGTTTCTTATCACCCAGCTGCATTCCGTTTAGACCAGCAATGGCCTACGAAACAGAATGTTACACATAATAAATACTTATTAACAAAGATTAAGTGAACATAACCATAGGCGTGATATATTTACCTGATCAGTCATAGAGTAGTCCACATATTCAGCAAAAGCATAACCTTTACTGAGTCCAGTTGATGAGTCCTTCACCAGGTTGAATGCTCGTAGTTGTCCAAAAGACATCAATAGTTCCTTAACCTGTTTCGCACATACAAATGTTAGTATATTTGCCAGAAGCGCACAGTTGTATTTACAATAAATAAATATGAATAAAACAATCAAAATAGTTTGTAACAAATAATTGTTCCCTTTGTTAACTTTTAACTAACAGTGAGGAGTTTTTATTTAAGAGAAAGAAGTCTGAGGTATGTAGCCGCGTATTGAATTAGTGAATGGAGGACTTGCCTTGAGATGTCGACGTCTCATTCAAGTACAAGACGTAAGGTGAGTATGAGAGACAACAGTGACACGCGCGGGCCGAATGTGCCATATCTAAGCTAGGGAGGGCAAAAAGCAAACTATATCAGTGAGTTTATAAAATCGGCGAGCAAGGAGCGGTCACTTGCACTCCTTGGTAACCTGAAATACCTGAAAATCGGCTGAAAAAAAATCGCGGCTCACTGCGTGCCCACCAATGCCCTGTCAACTGTTGAATCTCGACCTGAAATCTTTAGCGGCTGCAAGAGCTAGCTAATGGGAATTTTCTGAGTTAATTCGCTTTACTGTTATGACAGCTTTAGCTCAGTAAGAACGTAAATTATCTAAAAGGGATGTTTCGATAAAAAAAACCTATATGAATGAGAAAATTTAGTTTAGTTTCAGGAATTGTTTGCGAAGTCTTGGCTATGACCTGTAAACAATATGCCAGATTGATAAGATGGATATTACTTATTTAATAGGAAATAATATGAATTTTCTATAGACACATAAAAAAATCTAAAAATATTAACATTATGAGTCTTGAAAAATTCATATTACTTCAATTTACATAATGATAAAGTAATAGTAAAGGGAAACACTAAGTTAAAACAAAAATATTTCATACCAGTAAGACTTTTGCCTTAAGGGTATGAATATCATTTATTATTATATTAAAAGAGAATGCCAAGGTTTTATTAGTTAATACCACTTTCAAATAACTATCACATTCACTTAATATTTGTGAAGTCTGATTTTCAGTAAGTGAAACAGCAAAGTTTTCATTTAGATTGTTGCGTAGATTATATTTGTGTTAAATCTGCCTTCCCTCTTCATTTTTAAATTCTAGAAGTATATCATGAACAATTATAAAAAATAGTTGATGTACCCCAAATCTGTAATATTTACTATTGCATTTTAATACTATTATATATATATTTACTATTGCATTTTAATACTATACATTCTATAGGATCTACAATTAATAATGGTAACTTTGTATACTGCACACTTTTTGATTGCAATACAGAAACTAAAAAGGATGCTTAGTATTTGAGTACTTAGCATACTTATTATAAAGCTTCAGCCATTTGCAAGGTACCTCGTAAACTCAAGTTAAAATAGTTTCAAGGGACATTAAACTGGCATAATCCTTTACACAATGCATTTTGTTTTTTCATCCAATTTATATTTGACACAATAACTTAAACTAGTAACATAAAGAGGTGAAGACATACCTGATCCTCGTTGAGGTAGTTTGGTAAACCACCAATGAATATCTTGTGAGGAGAATCTGGTACCACAGTACTGATGACACCAGCTGTAATAAAAAGACATATCATTATGTAAACTCAAAAATGCATAACACACATACACAAATACTTAATTAGTAAATGTGTGATAAATGCAAAGTTACATGATAGACCTACCAGAGACAAATAAATATATGTGGAAACAGCAAAGATATACTGGCCAGTACACCCTGCTGTGTACCAACTTATAATTTGTATCTATGCTTAACTCGTAAATCATTTACACTCCGCGATGTAGGAATATGAGTGAGACGCTGCTAAGTGCATTTGAGTCCGCAGTAGTGTGCACTCTAACATGACTCCCACATATATATGAAATTGCTACCAAGAATATTTGTGGTTAAGACAAGAACAAAACCTATACCTATCAACCTACACTATACAAGAGTAGCCAGGGCTTAATAATTAGTAATTATTCTGCCACTATTAGAAGTTAAGTGGGGAAACAATCCATACTTAATATTATAAATGGGAAAGTGAGTTTGTTTGTTTGTTTGTTCCGCTTTCACGCCGTAAATACTGAACCGATTGCTTTGAATTTTTTCAGGCGTGTAGTTAGAAGTCTAAATTAAATAATAGGGTACTTTTTATCCCGGAAAAAATATGTTCCCATGGGAAATCAAAAATATTGTTTGCTCACTAAATGCATTGGAGATGGCGCTGTGCATGTGCATCGTTTAAAACAACGTAAAATATTGTAAACTAATATAAAAATCAAAATTTAGAAGCTTAATGGTACGGTAATGGATCCCCGAAAATAAGGAACTCCCGAGGGATGATGTACTATTTTTTTATCGCATACTTTTTTTTTACATCTACTTATATTGCAAACGAATATTAACATGTAAATTTAGAAGCTAAATGAAACGACGACGATTCCTTGAAACTAAGGAATCCGCAAGAGTTCTCATAGGAACATCAAAAAACCTTAACTCATATATGGCTCAAAATATTGCAGCGATTATTTTTATCATCGATGGAATTCACATCAGACACTTTGTTAATGTTCATTTTGGAAAGATGAAGGGGTTTCATCAATTTAAATGACAAATTTGTTTATCAATAGTAAGACTAATATGAAATAAAGCGTAATAAAAATTTGACACCGCCCCGGTAACGTCTCCGTGGCGTAGCGGTATAACTAACTACTATGAATATTTAATTAGAACTATTATGAATCAATCGTCCCGGGTTCGTATCACAGGTAATTCAATCTTTTTGTAAAAAAATGTTTTGTTAGCTTAAAATAACACTATATATAATAATAACAAGCACTATCCCTTCAATTTAGCGATTATTTTGGAAGGAGATCCACCACTAATCATCCCTATATTGCCGACCAATCGCTGCAAGCTCTCCCACTATCACCAACGGTCAGTGTAGGGGGCAGCACCGGGCCGTCGCCGCAGCGCCAAACTACTATCCGTATCTGTACTTACTAAAGATATTCTCATTTCTGAACATAAAAACTTGGTATATTTGTTTCATGATTCTTATGAACAATTAAAAAGGAATTTTTGGAACTCAACCCCTAACGGGTTGATATAGCAAATGAAAGTTTATATAGAGTTTTTTTACATTTACATTACTTGGTGCGATTGAATTTATGAAATCCATCTATCAATCATTCATGAATATATGCTAACAACCATAAATTCCATAAAAGGGTAGCCATAGCTTCGGAGATTCTTCATCCAATTTTGGAAATATATTGATAAAAGATAGGTTAATAAAGGTTGTTAGTGATGGGTCACAAACTGCATCGCCCAACAATCACTTAAAAAGCCTCAATGTCCTTTATGTCATTTACAATGCCCGCGGGATTATAAATATAAAAAACAGAAGTTGAGATAGTGTTTCGGTATTTTGGTATTATGTAAACTGGATGCAAAAAATGAAGTCCACGCGGACGAAGTCGCGGGGCAAAAAGCTAGTTGTAAAATAAAGGACAGTCTCAAGCCACATCACAGAACAATAAAAAAACCTCTATATCCTAAGACACCTCTTAACATACATATACCCATGACCATAAATCCCACAAAGAGGTAGCTGGAGCTTCAGAGCTAGAAATTTCTCAGCCATATGTAGAAGATGATTGTTCAAGATGGTAGAAATTACTAAAACCCTTACTACCCTTACCTAGTTGCCTCTTACGACACCCGTGGGTACATTCTAAGCTAGCCCTTCATGGCATCTCTTTACACTTGGGAAAAGAAATGGTTTAGTGCTATTCTTAGCCACCACTAGGTAGCTAAAGGTTAAGAACATGTGTGCAATTATGTTTTAGGATTAGGTATAGTTTTGTTTGAAATGCTCTTACTTATTCTTACAAAACAAATTAAATATATTGGTATGGCACAAAAATTACCCATATATATTATTTGTCCAATTAAAAGGTCAAGATAAATTACAGAGCACATATAAATAAACACTGAAATTTAATACAAATTATTCCGCTTTAGTTAACCTTTTCAAAAAATGAATAATAAAGTGCTTTTTTACATATTTTTTTTTCCCATTAGCTTTCATTTTGCATTTGTCTTGCTTTGTCATGTCATTTGACTTATTTGAATGCTAATGTTTTCTCATTGTTTGCTGACATAAGTTTTTTATACATTTGTTAAGTTTAGGTTTACTTAATAAAATGAGAAGACTCAAATAATCAGCACTAGTAGCATGAGGCTTGTGGGAGTGCATATGTCACATGAGAAGTGAGAAAGTGACAGATTGCTCATACATAATCTGTCAATATCTCACTTCTCACATGACATACTTGCTCTCAGACACCTCATGCTATGTCACCAGACTTATATATGTTGTACACCGTCCACAATGTCAAAAAGTTACTGCTGTCAAAATTCTACAGAACTAATAATCAGAATATACCATATCATACCAATTTTGATGATCAGAATACCTACTAATTATTAATAAACACATACCTGGAACATTAATAGATGGGTTTTCAGTGCCTGGCATGGGTTGGTAGTCATGTGGCCGGCGAATTTTTAAGCTCTGCCCTTTGAAGTTAATTCCATCAAAAGCCATAGCTTGTGTTGTTTCATCAATAGATCTGAATTCCAGGAATGCAAAATTTTTGTCCAAATTTATTTGGCAAGCCAGAACTGGATTTCCCGCAGCTTGAGCTAAGCCTGAGAGGTGCATCTGCTGATTGAAAAACTCCATCGTTTCTTCTTCAGTTACACCAAATGGAATATTACCGACGTATAACCTACGAGCTTGGCGGGTAATAGTCGAACCTACAACAGGTACAGCAGCTTGGGGTGTGTCGGCAACTATATTTGCTGGAATCTGACCAGCAGCTTGCATAGCCTTGTATTGTAATGGAGTTATATGTTCGAAGCCCGGGGGTGGCACATCCCAGTACAAAGATGGCTTTCTGCGGCGGGATTTCTTATTTGCCGGAGACTTTGATTTACTTCTCTTCTTTTCGCGCCGTTCCCTTCCTTCCCTTGGAGATCTAGAACGTGATCGTCTTCTTTCACGCGAACGAGATCTACGTCGACGATCTAAGAAAACACAGGGATATTTAAACAACATGAAAGTACCATAAAATATAACGCGTAATTTCAGCACAACACAAATCGTGCTACAGAGAATTTATGGAAATATTCAACTAACCTTTATCTTCGCCCATTTTCAACACAGCAAGTGATGGTAACACAAGCCTTTAGTTCTCAAAACAGCGAAGAAAACTATAAATTTAAGTTTACTTTGACCCGCTACGCTAATCTATAATTCTAAAATGGCGTCTACACTAGTGTTGCCGGATAATCGATTGTGTATCGATTATAATCGATTATGCAAATGAGGCCCAAATAATCTAATAATCGATAGTATTATCGATACTATCGATTATATCGATACTATCGATTATTAGATTATAATCGAAGAACGATATGATCGATTATGATCGATTAATCGATTATAATTGTAATGTAATCGATAATAATCGATATTATCGATTAATCGACTAATCTATTATAATCTAATAATCGATTAATCGATTATATGGTCATTAGATTATAATCGATTATAATTGTCAATTTTTCACACTGTGATAAAAATACAATATATATAAAATACAATACATTAACTTTATATAAAATATTATATAATATACAAATATAATCTTTACTATCGATTATTATGTAAAAACCTTTATTTTACCATCTTTTCCCCACTCAACCACCAAAAGAGGCTATTGAAATAATAATTCCTTGGCTCTGGCTACCCCTTCTAAGAAATTATAGCTGTGAGTATATATATGTATCGATCAATCTACGATAAAATCATTTATATTTTTATTTATTCTATTTTTATCACAGTGTGTAAAATTTACAATTATAATTGATTTATCGATTATTAGATTATAATCGATTAGTCGATTAATCGATTAATCGATTATACCGATTATTATCGATTACATTACAATTATAATCGATTAATCGATCATAATCGATTATATCGTTCTTCGATTATAATCTAATAATCGATAGTATCGATATAATCGATAGTATCGATAAAACTATCGATTATTAGATTATTTTGGGTGAGCATAATCGATTAATCTATAATCGATTATCCGGCAACACTAGTCTACACCACAGATTAGATTAATAATATTATCCACAGATTGCAATATAGATATTACAATATTATCTACCCACCAGCAACCACTCATAGATTATACAGATCCACATACATTTCTTGGCCGGTAAGGGCGTCGCTGTCATCGAAATTAGTATTGCCAGGAAATAAAATTTTACCATCATAAGGGAAATAATTTTACATCATACAGGCTAATTTATTTATGTATTGAAATGTCTTAATAAAACAATTTATATAATATTCATTCATTTGATAACTAAATGCTGTGTAGTGTTGGCTTAGAATAGCACTATCCTATTTGCCGGTGGGTGTACGTAGTAGGCGACTAACGGTATTGGGGCTTTTAAGAGACTTTTTGGCGATGCTGTTGGAGATCCATCACCAACAACCTTTATTTTACCATCTTTACCCCACTCAGCTTTCCAAAAGTGACTGAGGAGTTTCTAATTTCTTAGCTCTTGCTACACCTTTTAGGGATTCACAGTCGTGAGTATATGTATGTATGTATTTAATAACTATCATTGTAAATAAACAATTGTAAACCTTTTAATGTAAGCTTATTATATTTATTTATTTTTGCCCTTGTCTGTTATGTCTACCCGAATGACTGTGTATCCTAAATTTGCTGATCTTACCTCCGAAATGTTGTTGCTTTCAGCGATAACACTGCCAGTTGTACTTCTCTGCAAATTGTTTCATTATTTTATACTCAAGGATTTGTTATTTGTGACACTCAGAGTTGATAAGTGGGTAACTACATAAAATCATTTTTTTAATCCTGTAAATCAGAGGCTTACCTTGTCGTGTACTGTCTTTTACATTTCATATTCACACATAGATCCCCTAAAAAGGTGACACAGAAAAAATAATTCTAAACATTAGATATCGTTTGGGTCATTCATTTTGCTGGGTCAGTGAATTTATGGGCACTTTTCTATTGATGTTAACAGCCTTATATTTTTATATATATGTCAGAGAGTGATGACTTAAGAAGTAACACATTGGTACATCCCCGCAAAAGAATTAGAACCCACTCATCAGTGTATACGATGTGAAATCTTATTCGGGAGTATTTCTCCACTTCCCGTAACCCGCACCGCTATAATCATGTGCGCACAATTCTTCAGACAGTGTTAGCCTACCTACCTAAAATTTAACAAAATAAGTAATCATTTTATTTAATTTTTATATTAAATACTGGAAATAAAAGCGTTTATTAATTAGCAAAGATACATGATAAAAATAATTATCTCTAAAAAAAGTTTCCACTAAAAAAAAAATTAATTAAAGTGACAATTTATTATATACGTAGGTCACCCTATAATTTTTATTTAGTTGAGAACTAACTGACAATGACAGGCCGAAATTTCAAAATGGCGACAGTAGTACCAGTGTCGCCACCGGCCAAGAAAAGATTGTGGATCTGTAGATCATGTTCTTTGCCTTTCACAAAACTACTTGGGAAAAGAATGCGTTTGCACTACCCTAGAGTTTACATGTCCATTTAAAGTGCAAACTGCTTCGATCCAAACCAAAAGTGCGCTTGAAATTTTATTTTAGTACGTTTGGCTATCATTTTGTAGGGAAATGGCTAAAGACAATCTCGATGCGACGGGCAAACTTAGTTCCAGTGTTTTGGATGCCTACTCGGACAGCATAGAAAGGACGAAACGAAAACCGGTGAATTCAACGTAGTATGGAGGACTTTGATTATGAACACTATAGATAGAGCGATGTTACGTCATCCATTTTAAAAAGAGAAGCCCTTATTTAAGTTCTTATATGTTAAAAAGAGACACAAAATCTTTATTGTCATCTCTATCGCGTAACCCGTTTTGTTGATGTCACGCTTTTAAAGCTTGACAAACAAAGCGTCGACTTGTGAGCGATTTTGGTTTTCTTTTGATTTTGAGAAAGATTTTATTCATTTGTATATTGTTATTGTGATAAAAGAGACTCCATTAGTCAAACTTATTATTTAGTGAGGTATGGTTGGGTGTAGCGTGCTTGGCTGCGGAAGCCGCAGCGAAAAACACATCGAAGGATTGACTTTCCACAAGTGAGTGAGTTTTTTAATGTTTTTCTACAGATAAATACATAATAAATACATTGCGCGATCAGAAAATAGTGATTCAAATGTTAATTACGTTAAACTAGATTACTAGCGTTTTCTTTAGTTATTTTGAGCAATTTTTTAATAGCATAACCTAAAAATATGCAGTATCTCAGTGTTCCCATAATTCACGTTTTCATCCTACCCTGTCGTTAGGGTAAAATTTTCAAATTAGTAAACTGATGTTAATGAGTGAGTATATTATGAATTTCGTCGCGCTAAAGCGACTCTGAATGATTTCCAATTGTTATCTACGGAATTAGTAAGTAATAAATTTGTTATATTTATTTAATTTCTTCGTATTCATTACAGTTTTCCTAAAGACCCGAATCTACGAGAAAAATGGATTGCGGCCACTGGAAGATGCAATTTGAAATTAACCAAAGTTTTGAGGCATACTATAAAATTGAAAGGCACCTCGTTTTTGTCCAAAGACTAAGCTTTGGCTCAAATGGTCGCAGTTGTTTTGAAAAAGAATTTAGGTAAAAGAATATTTCCGACATTAAACGACCACATCAGAGAGCAAAATCCGTTCGAAAACCACCTTGTGCAGTTAATAAAGGCTATAGCTTTAAAATACTTAGATGTACGAATACATCATCTTTTGAAAAATGTGACTGAAATAGACGAATGAATTCGAAATTTTCACACGAAACTGATTTTGTTTAAAGGTCAATAGTAAATAATGCAATAAAACTCATGTACAAAATAGTGCTGTCTTTTATTTTTCAAAATACAAACATAGACCCCTAGCTGTGTAGTGTCGGCTTAGAATAGCACTACCCCATTTCTACCGGTGGGTGTACGTAAGAGGCGACTAACGGTGTTGGGGCTTTTTAAGGGATTTTTGGGTGATGCGGTTGGAGACCCATTACCAACAACCTTTATTCTACCATCTTTTCCCCATTCAACTTCCAAAAAAATTCTCAGCTCTGGCTACCCCTTTTAGGGATTTATAGCCGTGAGTATATGTATGTATGTATGTACAAACATAGACCCCACTATACCTATGATGACCCGTATAATATTTACATAACTTGCACTTATGGAACAGCTGTTTTTTTTTGTCCAGTAACAAAGTTAGTCCCGTACAAAAATTTATTCGTAATCATGGGAAGATTCATCCCTGATAGTTAGTACAATGCTTTAGATTTCACGGTGTATTAAACATCAGTATAAATGGTAAAATTAAACAAAAAAGATTGTATAATACTAGGAGCAAGTATGTATAATTATATGATTGCAGGAAATAATATAGTAAACAGTAAACCTTTAATTAAACAATAAATTGACGTAATCAATTTTAAATTAAAAAGTAGCTTTTAGAATGGTGATTATAGTATTTTGGGGTAATTGGTTTCTAGTGATCGCAACATTACAGGGAAAAATATTGCTATCTAAAAGAGGTACTCTCCCGTTGCATTATGACTCTGTCTGTGTCTATAGTGTTCATAGTCAAAGATGGAGGAGGAAGGAGGAAAAACATGAGGGACTGACGGATACGTTCCGAAATGTGTTTGCCTCTTGCAAAATTACTTTGTGATTAGTTGGTCAGTTTGCGCTGTTATTGAATTGAAAGTTGTCCATTCTATGGATTGGTTGGATTCGGAAGTTCGGTCGGTTCGGAGCGGGGCGGAGGCCCCAGTTCCCCAGTTGTTTCGTTGAGAAATAGCAAAAAGCGAAACGGAAAGTGAAAGTTTTCAAAACAAGTTTTATTTTTATCTCGTATTCTTCTCTTGCAAAAGTTAATGGAGTTATTGTTATTTCGCAGTTAAAAAAGGAAAAAAATCAATGTATTGAAAATGGTAAAAAAATATTAAAACACAGTCTACTATACTTTTAAAATAAACGTGAGTGTTTCAATAACAAAATTTAATTTGACTTTTATTTCCAGGAATTACTAAAAGATGAAAATGTATTAAAACAAAGAAAAAATGGATCTTTTAATGACCCTAACATAAAGGATGAGATAATACAGAAATCCGAAAAAAATACTAATGGAAAAATTATCAGTCTTGTCTTCCTGTCTTTACTGTTGGATCTTCTTGCTTTCACTATGATATTACCTCTTTTTCCCTCGTTGCTAGATTATTACAACAAGGAAGAAGGGAATGGCAATGGACTGTACGCAAACTTATTGAATGTTATTAAAAGATTTCAACAATTTACTGGAACTCCAGACAGATTTTCGTCGGTACTCTTTGGAGGTGCTCTTGGCTCAATGTATAGCTTCTTACAATTCTTGACAAGTCCGATTGTTGGAAGTTTATCTGATGCGTATGGGAGGAAACCCTTACTTCTCATTTGTTTGGTAAGTGTCTCATAAAAATATTAGGTTGAGTCAGATCTTTTATCCAGCTTGGGAAATATCAAGTGGCTAATAAATTGTTTAGAATACACTTTTTTTATAATTTAAATGTTTTGTTCATGAAAACCTCATGTGGGGATTATTACTAAAATAAACACATGAGGTTTTCATGAACAAAACATTCAAATTATGTGATAGTAAGGCGTTCTCAACATTTGCATTCTATCTGAAAAGGTAGGCAAGTGGCCTTCCGATTTTGTAAAAAAACGGAGGTAGGGAATGCAAACACTACTTAAATAAGTGTAAAAGAAACAAAGGATAGAAGAATTTTGTGCTGGCAGCCATTGACACAGTAGCTCAATTGGCAGAGCAACGGGGGCGTATACCCGAGGTTGCGTGTTCGATTCCCGCCTGTGTCGAAATTTTTCTTTCCTTTATTTATTACACTTTTTTTTTATTAATAATATAATATAGCAATAATAATACATAGGTTTGATTACATATGACTACAATATTACACTTATGGTGAATAAACACTTTAATGCTGACCTGTCTAAAAATGTCATTGATGTTTTGCTGCCCAAGCAAATATTCATACATACAAAGATTGAAATTGTACTCTTCAGTTTTATTCTATACAACTTAAAGTGTTTAGTTAGTTTAAAGTATTAATTACTTTAAAGCTGTTTCAGAGTTTAAAATCCTAAAAATAGCATCAGTTTTTAAATTAATATTACAGTTATTAAGAAGATCCCAATCTAAATGTAATAATGATTTAGTTGTAACTCAGTATAGCTTAAACTGCCTTGTAGTGTTGGCTTAGTATAGTATTAACCGATGGCTTCCTGCAGTTGTGTTAAGTGATGTAGCTGAAGATTCACCACTAATCAAATTTTTTTCTTTCAAATTTTCCCACTTTCATGATTGGGAAACTAAAGTGCTTTCTGTGTGCTAACTTTTTATATTACTTTCATCACTCATCTACCACACCATATACAGAAAGTCAAATGAACCAGGTAAGTTACTTCCAGTTCATGTTCTATCTATATACCCCAACCTAGAGCAAAAACTACCTTTTTGCAGAAACTTTTCAACTTTTTGGGGCCTTATCTGTATGAAAATGTTAACAAAATATTTAAAAACAATAATCAAGGTAATTTTATGTCTGAAAGCATTAGCTATCTTCTAACCCTGGACTATGAAGAGACTGAGTATCTTCTAAAAATACCAAAATTAATTCAATACTTGTGACCTAACACAATAACGCAAAACTCACACATATTCACTTACTCACTCATTATACAGGGTGTCCCAAGAAATAGTGTCAAGCGGAAGTCCAAGGACAGAATACCCCTAGGGATACCCGAATAACCCCTATGTATGTTCTGCAACTTTTTGTAGTTTTCAAGATATATTTTTTTTTCATATTTTTTGGTAAACCTTGGCTTAGATAGATAGATAGATTAGATAAATGGTTTCCGCAATTGGTCACTACAGGGCCATTTCACGTGGGCCACGGCCGTCATTCTATCCACCCGAGCTCCATCCAGAAGTCAACTAGTTGTGTAATATGTTTTAAGTGATTTGTCATACTACCTGTGTTTTCCAAGTTGGTGTGGCGTTGGTCGTTCAAGGTGTTACACTCGAACATTACATGATTTACCGTCTCTTCTGTCTTCATGCAGGCTCTGCATAGTGGGCTGTCTGTGATTCCTAGTGTAAAGTAGTGTTTGTTTAGTGAGCAGTGTCCCGTTATGATACCTGTAACCATTCGTAGTTTTCTCCTGTCTAGGTTCAAGAGTCTTCTAGTGAGCTGTGGATTCAGGTTCGGCATTGCTTCTTTGGATTGTCGGCATTCTGAGAGGGCGCGCCATATTACCTTGTGTTGTTCTTGTGTTCGTTCCCTTAGCCACGTACGATATTGGTTGTATGGGATTGGTATGATAGGTTCCGGTCCTTCTATTGTGTTGCTGGATCCTCTGCGGGCCAGTTCATCGGCCGCGTCATTTCCAAGCGAATTACTGTGTCCTTTTATCCATTGCAATGTGATGTTGTTTTTCTTGGATATACTTTCAAGTGACTCGTGACATTGTAGTATGATTCCATTATTGGTTTCGTTGTTTTTCAGAGCGTACAGCACTGCTTTGCTGTCTGACAGTATTCTGATGTTTGTATTTTCAACTTTTCTATTTATTATGGCTGTTGTTGCTAGGAGTAGACCTATACATTCAGCTTGATAGACACTATTGTGTTTTCCTAGCGTTGAGTATGTCTTGATGTTGAGGTCGTATGAGAAGGCTCCTGCCCCTGTTCCCTCATTTGTTTTCGATCCGTCTGTGTATATTCTCAACTCTTTTATGTTGGGGTGGTCGTTTGGTTCTTCCTCAAGATTGACTTTATAGTGTTTGTTGAAGATGTATCTCTTTTGTATTCTGTCGCATGGCCCTGCCAAAAGGGGTTGATATTCCATTGCCTCTGCCATGATTGTTGTATGTTTTATTCTGGAGTCTTTACTTAATGTTTTGTTTCGATCTAATCTGATGGTGGCCATTGCTGCTTCTTGTTGTATGTAAAGATGTAAGGGAGGCAGGTTGAACATTACTTGTAGAGCAGCTGTTGGTGTTGTTTTCATGGCTCCTGATATTGCTATGCATGCCATTCTTTGTACCTTCTCTAGGTCTTTTTGGCATGTGCTCAGCACGGTTCTTGGCCACCAGACCAGGGCACCGTATGATATAATTGGTCTTATTACTGTTGTATATAGCCAATGTGTGATGCGTGGGTGTAAACCCCAGTTCTTTCCTAGTATCTTTTTACATTGCCATAGTGCTATTGTGGCTTTCTTTATTGTGTTTTCTAAGTGTTTGTTCCATAGCAATTTGCTGTCTAGTGTGACTCCTAGGTATTTAACCGTCTTCGATAGAGTTAGCGTTGTGTTGAATAGTTTTGGTGGGTCTGAAATGTTTATTTTGGTCTTTTTCGTGAAGAGTATCATTTCTGTTTTGTTTGGATTCACGCTGAGCTGTTGTTCTTCACACCACTTTTCTACTATTTTAAGTGCGTGATTCATTTGGTTTGATATCGTGTTTTCGTTTTGCCCGTCTATAAGAATTACAATGTCATCTGCATAGCCGACGGCATAGTATCCCTTGTTGTTAAGTTGCCGTAGGAGATCGTCTACCACTAGGTTCCAGAGGAGTGGGGATAGTACACCACCTTGGGGGCATCCTCTCATTACTCGGGCTCTGGTTACTTCGTTTAATTCGACTTGTACGGCTCTTTGTCCCAGCATGTTCCCGATCCATTTTCTCATGGTAGTGTCAATATTGTATCTTTTAAGTGCTGTATTTATGCATTGAAAGGTGGTCTTGTCGAATGCTCCCTCTATATCTATAAGTACAGCTAGTGTCATAAGCTTTTGACTCATTGCTATTTCTATTTTTGACACCACTTCATGTAGAGCTGTTTCTGTAGATTTGCCTGCAGTATAGGCATGTTGTCTTTTGTGTAGCGGCTTGGCTTTAAGTGGTCCATCTCTAATATATCTGTCGCATAATCTCTCAAGTGTTTTGAGTATGAAAGATGTTAGGCTTATCGGTCTGAAGGACTTGGCTTGCTTGTAGTCTGTCTTCCCTGGTTTTGGTATGAAGGTGGCTTTCACTTCCCTCCAAGAGGGTGGAATGTATCGATGCGCGAGGCATGCCTGAAAGATATCTAATAGCCATTGTGTTATGCTAGTCTCCGCCCATTGTAGAAAGGCAGGGATTATACCGTCTAAACCAGGGGATTTGAAGGGTTCAAAGGTGTTTATGGCCCAACGAATGTGGTCTTCAGTGACTATTTTGTTGGCTGTTTTCCAGTCTTCTGGTGTGGGTTTTGTATGATTTATTTCCCATGTGTTTTCGCTTTCGTTCTCGATGTGACAATCGGGGAAGTGTGATCTTAGGAGTTCTGCACACGTTTCTTGGTCTGTACCTGTGTATGTTCCATCAGGCTTCTTAAGTGTGCTCAGGATTTTCCTGTCGTCGGTTGACAGTATTTTCCTAACTCTGTTGGCTTCGTTGTTTCTTTTGATTGTTTCTGTGTATTCTTTCCATGCTTTCCTTTGGCATGCTCTGGTGTCTTTTTTGTACTGATCTCGCGCTGCCTTGAAGGTGTCCCATGCTTGCGGTTGTCTTATATGCTTGGCTCTATTGAATAGTTTTCGTAATTCTTGTCTTTGTTTTTCTAGTTTCTTATTCCACCACTTGTCCTTTGGTTCGCCGACGCGTACCTGTGTTAGGGGACAACTGGTTTCATATGAATTTATTATGGAATTAGTAAGAATACTTACGTTAATGTCTATTTGGTTGGTATCTTCTTTCATTACCTTTCGTTCGTGTTTTGCTAGTTCGGATTCGACGAGGTTTCTGAAAGTGGTCTTGTCGGTACGCCGTGGATTGCGCCGTGGCTCTGGTGGTTTGATGTTGTAGTCGATGTTAAAGCATATCCATCTGTGATCAGATAAAGATAATACCTCAGTACAAACTCTCCAATCTGTGGACATTGAAAAAGCTTGGTTAGTGGCAAAAGTGGCGTCTACTATGGTTTGTCCTCTGGATGTTACCCAAGTCGGTTCTGAGCCTACGTTGAGTATGTTCAGGTTAGTGGTGAGTAAGTAGAGTGATAATTCATCTCCTCTCTTGTTTGAGTCGGGGCAGCCCCACATTGGGTGATGTGCGTTGGTGTCTGCGCCTATTATTATTTCGTATTTGTGTGTGTCTACATACTTTACCAGGTCTATCATTTCCGTAGGAGGGCAGTCTGCGTCTGCGTCCCCAGGCATGTAGACTGAAGCTAGTATAATGTCTGCGGTGCCTTCTTCTTCGTCCTTGACCCCGAGTCTTAAGGTTGTTAAATCTCTGGAGCAGAATTGAGATAAAGGCATAGTGTAGTAGTGTTTAGGTACATATATGCATGTTCTTGGTTGGTCTGTGATATTTGTGTTAAGAATTAGTTTACCTCCAATATTACTGAGTCCACATATTCTGTTGTCTCGCACCCATGGTTCTTGTATTAGTGCGATGGTGTTGTTATTTTTCTCCTAACCTTGGCTTATTTGACATTATTGGTCACAGAGACATCAATTGTTGAGATACAAGCTTGATTTTTTTTTCTGAAATAGGTGAACAGTAGCACTTGCAAAAACAAAAGCAATTGTGAGCCGATATGCTAATATTAAGCCATTAAAAAAATGTTGAAACCTAAGTTTGTTAAAATGTTTAAATTAAAGTACTCTTACTAGTACTATACATACATATACTCACGCCGTTGAATTAACGGCGTGAGTATATGTATGTATAGTGGGAAAATAATTGGCTTACATATTTTAAAAGTATTTCTGACAAAGTAAGGACCAATAACTAATAAAAAAGGGATGATTTTGACACCAGTGGGAATGGAACCCAACTTAATTTATTAGTAATCCCCTCATGAGGTTTTCATGAACAAAACATTCTAATTGAGTATGGACCACTATTTAATGTGCCATCCATTTCAGTATTTTCTGCAGTGGTCTGGGGATTACCGTAAAACATATTGATTAATAGTGAATATTGAGTAACACTACCCCATTTCCAACCGTGGGTGATCGTAAGAGGCGACTAAGGGTATAGGGGCTTTTTAAGTGATTTTTATTTATTTATTTATGGAAAACAACAGCTTTTACAAAAAATAATAATATTAAATAAAATGTATACATTTCGAAGCCTTTAGTTTTCACCAATTTACTAACAAACCTTTTTTGTTTTGTAGAGTTAACTAATGTTTATATACTTAAATAAATGTAAATAGATATATGTACACATAATAATGAAAGTATATAATATATATATATGTAGAATAAAAAAATATGAGATTAATAATAAAATTTATAGATAATTTAAATAATATTTCCTATATATATGAAATATATACATTTATAATAATATATAATGTTATCAGATCCTAACTACATTGAAAATAATGATTAGTTATGGTTTTTTTCAAATTGGAAGAGCTTATATTAAATAAATCGATTGCCAAATCTTTTTCCTTTACTATTTCATTGAAACTCCTAGCTGCCCTAAGTAAAAAACTGTTTCGTCGGTAATTAGTCCGCGCGGGTCTCACCGCCAGCGGAGTGTGGTGCCGGGGATGCGCCCCGCGGGGGACGCGCACGTTGATACCGGCGAGAAGCTCGGGACAGTCTACTTCTGCTCTAGCTATCTTAGCGAGGTAGTCAACATCTGCTATTTTTCGTCTATATTCTAAAGGGAGAAGGTGGTGCCTTTTGCAGCGATTAAAGTAATTAGAATCATGCACACCGGTTTTGTATTCGAGATACCGAAGGAAACGCTTTTGGATGGACTCGATTCGGGTTATATAATTTTGGTATTGTGGGTTCCAAACTTGAGATGCATATTCAAGTATACTGCGAATGTAGGTGCAATACAGAATTTTGATGGCTTTAATGTTTTTGAAATATTTACAATTTATTTTTGGGCGATATGGTTGGAGACCCATCACCAAAAGCATTTATTATTAGCATCTTTTCGCCAATCAACTTCCAAAAGTGGCTGACGAATTTCTCATCCCAAAGCTCTGGCTACCCCGTTAAGGGATTTATAGCCTTGAGAATATGTATGTATGTAATAGAGAGTAATAACAAAGTTATTTTAAAAATCTTTATATCTTAAGCTTATCAGGTGAGGCACATGATTATCAACAAAATATATGCTATCACATCTGATCGTATTGATAACATCCTAAACAGAACAGATAACATATTTATCAGATTAAATTCATGGGATTGCAATATATATTTAACATGAGTCATGTTACATGACATATTGGAAAAATATGAGAAATCTATTTTTATTACTTTAAAAAGTGCAGTTATAAAACCATGGTGTATTGACTATAGTCCAACTTTCACTTATTTAGTGATAGTAGCTACATTAAACTTGAATTCTTTTCATAAGTCATTTCAATGGTACATCGTATGTCAGCAAAAAGTTGGAAGGGAACCAATTCTTTTAATGATTAGAGTACACATTTTTATACTGACCAGTGTTTTTACATGATAGGAGCTTCCAAATTTTCTGTGCAAACATCATACGTACACATACATAAACTCACGGCCATAAATCCCAAAAAGGGGTAGCCAGAGCTTTAGAGCTAGAAACTCTTTAGCCACATTTGGAAGTTGATAGGGGACAAGACGGTATTGAATTAAGTATTCAAGCTGAGAAAGACTTAAGTATCGTTTTAGCTCATTCAGTTGTTAAGATTTCAATGCGACAGAACGATACTTAAGTTGTTCTCAGCTGGAATACTCAATTCAGAAATTGGGCGTAGGTGTCTTCATATTTTGGTATTGAGCGTTGAGGTTCCAAATACGACGTTGCGACGACGGCGTGCTCGGCTCTCGTAGTGCCCTCGTCTCTCGTAGTGCCCTCGTCTCGAACAAATCTTATGCGAGAAAAATCGTTAACGCGGGCTATAGCCGCATTGCACCAGGTCGATGAGGAGATCGATATTCTCTACTGTTCACTGACTGACTTCACAAAAACAGCACTACGCTATTAATGTTATGTAGTTGATAGTTATACTTGTAGATACTCGTAATAAGGAAAGTAGAAATTTAAAAAACTAGGAATGTGTAATGTAATTAAAAAATAAAATATTTGAGAAATAATCGTATTAGGCCATGTCTGTAAAGATTATTTCTATGTGAATAAATAAATGAATATTATTTTATTCTTTAAAAAAAAATATTCTTGTTTTTACTGTCATGCTTCTTTAGTGAACAAGAGGAATTGAAATATAAATATTAAATAAGGATAATAGCCGGGTAGTGAAGACGGTGGCATACAACACAACCCCATACCTTCATAGCAAAAGAACGAGACAGATTTAGAAATGTGGTGGCAAACCCATCATCAAAAATATGATGAATTATGGTTAAGAATATGTGCCACAGTAGATTTTTCAGGTTAAATCTTCTGGGGATAAAGGTCTAAGTATGTATATTATCAGACTCGATAGATATGTACGAATATTTATAATAGGCTTCTAGTTTGTTCCACTCAATTTTGTAACAACAATTACAAGGTTGTAATAATGAAAAACGCTATATCTTCGGTAACAATATTGTATTGTATTCATTTGTAGTTTATTATGCTCAAAACACCGGCGTCAAACAAGTTTTAAGTAATTGAATACTTTAATTCTTTTCTGTTATCATTATCACACCAACTTGAAGGCTAAACTTATTATAATAGGTTCTTTTATTTAGTTGTTTAATTTTCCAGCCCATTTAGTTTCGCATCTAATAAAATTTACTACAAGCATATACATTCTTACGTCGTAGATGCGTGAAATTATATCGGTCTTAACACAATAATGTAAGAATTCTGTTCCATGAGTGAGAAATGAAGAGTTTCCATGGCCGAATAAATAGGTCTAGTCGTTTTGTCTGTCCGTTCATAAGTCAGATTATCAGTATTCAGAAACTATTTGGTCTCCTTAGCTGAAAGTTCGTAGATGTTTTTGATACAGTTTTATAAAACCTTTACCTGCGGCTTATCAATATCCTACAGACCGATGCTTGAAAATGTTACTACCTTGATTAGTTGATAATGACATCCTTGGTAGCTCTGTGGGAATACCATCGCTTCTCACCCAGGACACTTAATGTCAAATCCTGTGTTTGGCCTTTGTCAATCTATCTTTTCTTAAGCCATATGTGTGGTTAATTTATTACGGTGAAGGAAAACTTAACAAATTGATTTAAGTTAAAAATGTCTTTGACTGTAATGGGTCGGCTTAAAACAGCACCATCCCATTTCTTCCCATGAGTGTCATACGAGATCGTGAAGGTTATTGGGACTTTTTCATTTATTATTAGCTGATGTAGTCACCAACCATAAATTTTACAATGTTTTTCCAACTGAACTTCGACAAGTGGCTGAGGGATTCCCTATTCTGAAGCCTTAGCTACCCCTTTTTAGGATTTATTTTACACATACATAAATGTTTTTATTATACTACCTACACATTTTAGATAGGATCGCTCGCCATGCTGAACTTTGCTTTTTTCATAATCCGAATTTTCGAACGGTTAGTTGGGCTTACGGTATTTCATCGAAGCTCAAACAACTTCCTATAAAAAAATGTACATACATACATATACATATATACTCACGGCTGTTAATACCTAGAAGGGGTAGCCAGAACTAAGGAATTCTCAATTCCTCAGCCACTTATGGAAACTTAAGTAAAATAAAAAAATGTATCGTGATATTTTGGCAGATAATAGGTGGTACACGGGATACACCTACAGTTCGCGCTGCAGGAACCTAGTCACGTTAGACGATTTCTCTGTCGGACATCTTACAAATTAATTTAAGTTATGCAGTGCCGTGTAGTTCCGGCTTAGAATGATACTACCCCTTTCTTCTCATAGTGTTGTAAGAGACGACTTAGGGTATGGGGCTTTTATAAGTTGTTTTTGGGCGATGCGGTTGAAGATCCATCACCAACGATAATTTATTTTCATCATTTTGTCCCTTATCAAATTCCAAATGTGACTGAGGAGTTTTTAGCTCTAAAGCTCTGGTTATTTGAGATTCATGGCCGTGATGTGTGTGTATTTATGTTAATTATGCTGGAGTCTGTGACCATTTAGCTAAAACATAAACGAACTTTACCTTGAAATCAATGCTAATAAAAGCCTAATAAATAAAGAAAAGAAAATTTTCGCGCGTTTGCGAGGGGGGGGGGTCGCGGGTTCGATCCCCGCCGGTGGTGTCGTAATTTTTCTTTCCTTTATTTTTTCATTATTTATTAGTAATAATCCCCACACGAGGTTTTCATGAACAAAAACATTCAAATTATGTAATAAAAGCCTATCACACAACACAACCCATAATTAGAGTGTTTTTCGTTCATGAAAACCTCGTGTGGGGATTATTTCTAATAAATAAAGGAAAGTGGTTTTGAAGTTTTGCTTTCCTTTATTTATCCTGTATTTATTAGTCACAAAATCCATTTTATTTCAGGCGGGCATAGCATTATCTCACGCGCTATGGGGCTACGCCACCACTTTCAGCACCTTTGTGCTGGCGCGGTTCATCGGAGGACTGAGCAAGGCCAACGTGAGCCTGTGCATGGCCATCGTCACTGACGCTTCCGACCAGAAAACTCGGGCCAGGGGAATGGTGTGTGTATCTTTGTGTATATTATAACATGGATTTTTTAAGCTTTGTTTGTCATACAAAAAATATATGTGACAGTATGACTAAGTGCAACTGTGGGTTTCCTCACGATTTTTTTCCTTACCGTTACCCTTAAAGATACATACTCAAGCCGTTAGTCCCCATTGGGGTAGGCTGAGACTATCTTTCGGCACTTGTACCATCCTGGCAAACTTTAAGATATCATACTAGATATAGACTGACATTACATGTTCGTTTTGTTTTTCCGAAAAGTTAGTTTAAAAGTGTATTTATGCGATGCCATAACATTCTTTTTCCAATGTTTAAAATAGCGAGATAATATCTTAAGCTATCATAAACCACGTTTTCAGATAAAATAAATACATACATACATACTTGCACTCACGGATATAAATCCCTAGAAGGGGTAGCCAGAGCTAAGGAATAAAAAATTCCCCAACCAGTTTTTCCAAAAAAAAATTTGGCATTTGCGTGGGGAAAAGATGGTAAAATAAGGTTTTTGGTGATGGGTCTCCAACCGCATCGCCCAAAAATCCTTTAAAATCCCCATTACCGTTAGTCGTCTCTTATGTACACCCACCGGCAGAAATGGGGTAGTGCTATTCTAAGCTGACACTACGCAACATTTATAAATAACGTTAAAAACTTTTGGGCCATGCAAACATACATTGAATTGACTCGAATCAAAAAAACCTGCGATGTTCTGTCGTTTCTTAAGTCATACATTTATGTGGCTGATTGATCAAAGTAATGTAAAACCTCGTGAGAAACTCACACGACTAAATATAACTAACCTTATCTAACAGTGTATTCGAACAAAGCGGTGATAGTTCCATATCACTTGAATGCACTATTTACGCCACGTGATTTTTAAAAGAACAGTAAGAAAGTACTACCCTATATATATATTGATAGTCTTTCAGTAATATAATGCGTAAACTATACTTAAATAGATATTAAAGTTAGCTGTGTAATGTCGGCTGGATATAGCACTACCCCATTTCTTTCCTGTGGGTTTTTTTAAGAGGCGACCAAGAGTATTGGGGCTTTTTAAGTGACTTTTGGGCGATGCAGTCGGAGATCCATCACCAAAAGTATTTACTTTAAAATCTTGTCCCCACTCAAGCTTCAAAACTGGCTGACGAATTTATTATTCCGAAGCTCTGGCCACTCCTAGAGATTTATAGCCTTGAGTATACACATACTCAAGTACATAGTATTAATAACATATGTATGTTTATTTTTTTATTATTTAATTGCCAACATAATAAGCTTGTATTTTCTTGATTTCCAGGCACTAGTAGGCTTAGCATTCTCCCTAGGTTTCATAGCAGGCCCGTTAGCCGGCGCGTGGTTCGCCAAGAACGGGTCTAGCGCGGGCGCGTGGGGAGAGACCCCCGCTTACTGTGCGTTAGCCCTTAGTGTCGCTAATATTGTACTTGTAGTCACCTGCTTGCCTGAGACGCTGCCTAAGGTGAGATATAGGTTAAAGTGTGGTTTAAAAATACGCTTTAAAGTGGAAGTAAAAGCGGAGGGTATAGAATGCGAAACAAACAAAAAGAGACAAATTTGTACACAATATATAGTGTGAAGTGTGTAAGTTTAGTTGATGTTATGCAGCGTTATTGTTTTACTACGCAAAAATATAGGCTCACGGTTGATGCTTTAGGTGCTTGTTTGGCTGAGACGTTGCCTAAGGCAAGATAAAGATTGATATACATTACATATTAGCCAAGTGCGAGTCGGCCCCGCTTGTGTAGGGTTTTGTAGTAGCAAACAAATGTATGCTTTGGCGTCATTTCCTAGAACGGGTCTCGTCGGGCACGTGGGGAGACCCCCGCTTACTGTGCGTTGGCCCTTAGTGTCGCTAATATTGTACTTGTTGTCACCTTTTTGCCTAAAACATTGCCTAAGGTGAGATATAGGTTGAAGGTATAGTGTAAGAAAGGCGTCAGTAAATAGTGGAAATCTAAATGAAGGATGTTAAGATGAAAATTTGTAACAAGAAATATTAATGTAGTGTAATGTGAAGTAATTAATATGTTGCGCAATTGTTTACACCACTAAATAAGATGTGCTCACGGCTATAATACCAGAGAGTGATTTATAGCAAGAGCTCAGAATTCAATCTATACTCATTAAGTTGAGAAGTTGGTGGTGACGGGTTTTCAACCTTATTGTCCAATAAGTTTGATGATTTCTGGTTTTATATCAATTTATTCTTCCAGACCTGTTCTACTCTTAGTTCCGTTTTAGCGTGTCTGATTTCGGACATCTGTGTTTTAAATGTATAAAAAATAGTTAAAATAATATTTTTTTTGTTTTTTCAGGATAAAAGGGCCCCACTCTCACTCACCTTAAAAAAATCCATAGAGTACGTATCACCGTGGCATCTATTGAGATTTGACGCGGTCAAAAACTTAACAGAATCTCAAAGCAGAGTATTATCAAGACTTGGACTCATATATTTTATATACCTGTTTATTTATTCGGGACTCGAATTCACCATAACGTTTTTGACGCATCATGTTTTCAATTACACCGCGATGCAGCAGGGGAAAATGTTCCTGGTTATAGGTGAGAGATATTATTTTAAATAATAAGAAGAATATTAAAACATTGATAAGTTAATTAATGTTTTATTAAAACTTAAATACATCATATTGTTACGTACCGGGTTCTTAATTTGATAAATACCAGTCACACTTTCGTGCAATAAGGTGTAATTATATTTATTGACCAATAACGCACTTTACACAACACAACAAACACTATCGATAATTAACTATCGATACTCGCACTAATTAACAACACTAATTTACTCCGTTATAGTAACACTGTCCACACCGTTAAGCTTATTTCCGTAATCCGTATATCACTGCACTGTCGTATTTAATTTCTTCGCTCTAGTATTTCGCTTGTTCTCGCTTTAGTTCTTCGCACTCGAATAACTCCGTAGCACGCGTCGCTCTTTATATATGCCAAATCTCAAATACGCGAATATTACAGAAAGTTCTAGTACCACATTCTCGAAAAGTCGATATTCGAGAAAAATCTAGTAATTCCTTTTTTTACTTATTAAAATACTAGTAACGCCATCTGTTATCTAGTAGTGGCAAATCCTATCTCCTACTTGCGAACAGATGTCGTAACATTACCCCCTCCTTACATTAATACTCGTCCCGAGTATTATTGCTTCCATGGTACTTCGCAAGTCGATCGATGTGAACTATTTTCGAAGCCCCTCTAGGTTGGCGTTGAATTCTGTACGTTACATCGTTTATTCTAGTGACCACCTTGTACGGTCCTTCCCACCTATTTTGTAACTTAGGGGACTTCCCTTTCTGGCGAGTTGGATTGTGTAACCAGACGAGCATACCCTCTTCGAAACGCGGCGTGTTAGCTTTACGGTCATATCTGGTTTTCATCTTTTCACTAGCATGTAAACCATTTTCACGCACTAGGGAATGTACATCTTGCATTCTTTCCCTCAAATCGCTTACATATTCAGTTACACTCTGCGGCTCATCTGGTGACCCTCCTGTCAACAAATCTACAGGCAATCGTAGCTCTCTTCCGAAATTGACGAAAGCAGGTGTTTCCTTCGTGCTTTCGTGAACAGCTGACCGGTAAGACAGTAAAAATAATGGAATGTGTTTGTCCCAGTCCTTCTGATGTTTTTCAACCATCTTCGCCAACTGTCTCTCCAGTGTTTGGTTGAACCTCTCCACCATTCCATCTGACTGAGGATGATATGGCGTCGTCCTGGTTTTATGCATTCCAAGTAGTTTGCACACCTCTTGAAATACTTGTGACTCAAAATTTCTTCCCTGGTCAGAGTGTATCTCCAGGGGCACGCCAAATCGACAGATCACTTCCTCAACCAGTTTTGTAGCCACAGTTATTGCTTCTTGATTGGGTATGGCAAACACTTCAGGCCACTTAGTGAAGTAATCCATCACCACCATGAAATATTTATTTCCGGACTCTGATTGTGGAAACGGTCCAGCCACATCAACGGCAATCCTCTCCCAGGGAGCTCCCACATTGTACAACCGTAATCCCCCTCTACTCCGGGTCTGCGGACCTTTCACCGCGGCACACGTTGTACATTTCCGGCACCAGTCCTGTACGTCGTCCCTACAATGAAGCCAGTAAAACTTCGCACGAACCTTCTGCAACGTACGATTTACCCCAAGATGCCCGCCCGAAACACCGTCATGTGTTTCCCGCAGTACATCTTTAACCTTGGCTCTGGGCACGACCAATTGTAGGTGCTCTTCCTTACCGTTGGGTTTCTCCCACCTCCGGTACAGTAGATCATTGATCAGAACCAGGCTGTTCCATTGCGCCCAGTAAGCTTTCGTACTCACTCCTGTGGACGCTACTTCACTCCAAGCCGGTTGATCGTGTTTTTCCTTCTTCCATTTCATGATGGGTCTGAGGTTCTCATCTTCTTCTTGGGCCTTCTGCATAGCTTCTGTTTCCCATCCATCCAATGGACAAATTCGAGTCACCTTCACGACCTCCTCCTTCGACTCTTGCTTCCTGCAATGTTTACAGTCTTGATCATTGACACAGCCCAATATCACCAAACTGTTCCCGTTACAGGCTTGTGAGATGGTCATTGTCGGGGCTTTCTCCTCTCTAGCCAGCACCTGCCCCCCGGTCCTGGCTAATGCTCGTTTCCCTGGACGTTTGCGGCAGGAGCCTCTGCCTGCCTCTTTTCTTCCTTCCTCAGCGGGCAACTTAATCTCAAATGGCCCCTTTTCCCGCAGCCATAACAAATCGGTCCAGTACTCCTTCCGACGGGTGCTTTAATGACCTTGACGTCCTCATTTGCTTCCGCAATCTCACGAAGTCGATGAGTTTGGCGCGTATCCTGGCGGCAAGCTTCAACTTCTAGAGCGTTCGCCAAGGCATCCTTGAGAGTCGTGTGGTGTTGAAGTCTCACCGCTGTTCTCACTTCGATATCTCTGATGCCGTCGACGAATGCTTGCACCAGGTTCATTTCCACCGTCTTCGGATCTACACTGGGATAGGCCTTGCGGACGAGCTTCTCGATTTCAAGGGCCCACTGCTGAAGTCCCTCTCCGGAACGCTGGACCCTATCACGCAGCTGAGCGCGGAACACGTGCTCCAGGTGTCGCTCTCCATAGCGAGACTCCAACGCATCCAGCAGGTCCTTGAAACCACCACTCGGAGTCGGCAGCGCCTCTATTACTGACAGTGCTTGACCTCGGAGCGCCACCGTCAGTGCAGTCAAACACTGTTCATCAGTCCAACCATTGGCAGCCGCAACAGTCTGGAACTGATGTCTATACGCCGACCAGGATGTTGTTCCGTCGTAGGGAGGAACCTTCACACGAGGACCATGGACAGCTACTACATTCTCACCGGAGACAACCTTGACCGGTCGTGATTCAAGCTGCAGAACCCTTTTCTCCATTCCGCGGAAGTCGGTCTTCATGTCATCGATATCTTTCTCAATAGTGGTTACCTGCTCCTTCATCTGCTCTACGTCTCTTTCCACAGTAACCACCCGACCACTGACTTCATTGACCGCAGTGAGAACTTGTGAGAACTTAGTTTGCTGTTCCTCGCGCAACTCACGAACTTCTTGTTTAACACCCTGTACCTCCGAATGTATGTTTTTCAACATTTCAACTATCATCGCCAAGTCAGTATTAGTTGCGGCCGCCGGCGCCGTTGATGTAGACGGCGCGTTAGTCACCGCGGACGTCTCCTCTGGAATGTCACTCCGAGGGTTCGTGACCGATGACCTCATTTCCGACAGCTGTTCACCCTCTGCGGCTTTCTGAGCGCGTGTCTTCACACCCTCTCTTCCGTCTTCCTTCGGCATAACTGGCATCTTCAAATCCACTTCTGTCACCAATTGTTACGTACCGGGTTCTTAATTTGATAAATACCAGTCACACTTTCGTGCAATAAGGTGTAATTATATTTATTGACCAATAACGCACTTTACACAACACAACAAACACTATCGATAATTAACTATCGATACTCGCACTAATTAACAACACTAATTTACTCCGTTATAGTAACACTGTCCACACCGTTAAGCTTATTTCCGTAATCCGTATATCACTGCACTGTCGTATTTAATTTCTTCGCTCTAGTATTTCGCTTGTTCTCGCTTTAGTTCTTCGCACTCGAATAACTCCGTAGCACGCGTCGCTCTTTATATATGCCAAATCTCAAATACGCGAATATTACAGAAAGTTCTAGTACCACATTCTCGAAAAGTCGATATTCGAGAAAAATCTAGTAATTCCTTTTTTTACTTATTAAAATACTAGTAACGCCATCTGTTATCTAGTAGTGGCAAATCCTATCTCCTACTTGCGAACAGATGTCGTAACAATATTTTGTTATGTAAGCCTTTAGTCGTCTGTATATAGGTTTACCGAAAAGGGTTCCCTAACAACAAGAAAAATTCACAAAACTAGTAATTCATCAAAGCTAATGCGGAGAAAGTTTCACTGTAATTAATTTCTAAACTTCCCTTTTTTGAAAGTAATTCCTCGATTCACTTTTTTGCAATCAAATCAGACGCAGAGAAATGAGTAGAGACGCAATGTTTTAAAAACTAAGTTTTAAAAGTTTCCTTTATAACTCGACAGTCGTCATCGCCGTGAGGTATTTCGAAAAGTCTCGGCAGCAAATCTCTTGATGAAGTCTGTAAAAGCCTTAAAAAAATCCAACCACGAATAGATGTTGTAAACAAATAAAACGCAGTTTATAGAAAAACAAGGTGTCATTAATATTAAATTGTCACAGTATATATACAATAATAAAAACATTTCGATACCGCGATGTAGAACGGTCAAGCAGCGCCATCTATTGGCAACATGAAGCAACAGAAGCTTCATATATGGAGCCTTAACATGCCGGCCGCCATGGACTTAGTCCAGAACAAAAACAAATAAGAAAATAAATGAAAAAAATCTTTAAACCTTTAACTTATTAACATTAAAAAATACTAACCATCGAAGCGTTAAATTTAGCAACATAAAAAATACATTTTATTTTGTGACAGAAGTGTATATAAAACAAAAAAAACTCTAGCGATAGGTAACAAAATATCTTTTTTCTTGATAGTAAAACATACATGACCAAATACATTAAAAATATAGAAACGTACATAATTCTCAGCCATCTATAGGCAACACAATTAGTTTTGATATCGGTCTTTTTAACAAGTTGCCCTTGTATTTAAGAGTGACCACACGGGTAAGCCCGTCCAAACCTGGATGTTTAGCAACCACAACTCCGAAAAGCCACTTTGTTGGTGGTAAGCCGTCCTCCTTAACCAACACAACACTACCAATATCAGGTTCGGGGATTTGTTCTCGCCACTTGTACCGGTGTTGCAAGTGTGTCAGATATTCTTGATTCCACCTGCGCCAAAAGTCTTGTGCCATTTTTTGAGTTAGTTGCCACCGTTTTAGACTACTAATTGATGAATGCTCGTAATTAGCTTCAGGGACTAACATCAATGGTTCTCCAACCAAGAAATGGCCTGGCGTTAATGGACTAGGATCCTCCGGATTATTGGATAATTGAGAAATTGGCCTAGAATTTAGACATGCTTCAATTTGCGCTAGTACTGTTGTCATTTCTTCAAAGGTCAGAGTACTATCGCCAATCACTCGCTTCAAGTGATGCTTTGTCGATTTCACTCCGGATTCCCACAGTCCTCCAAAGTTTGGAGCACGGGGAGGGATGAAATGCCACGTTGTTCCATTTGTAGTTAACCAGTCAGCGATTTCAGCAGCCACATCCGATCTTTCTAAATCGACTAATATTTTAAGCTCACGTGCACTTCCTACAAATGTAGTCCCATTATCGCTCCACAATTCGGAGACATGACCTCTACGGGCTACAAAGCGTTTGAACGCCGCTAAAAACGTTTCAGAAGTCAAATCGCTAACTGCCTCTAAATGAATTGCACGTGTAGCCATGCACACGAAAAGGCATATGTATCCCTTTGTGGCACGATATCCTCGACCCTTGTTGGTCCTAATACTAATTGGACCTGCATAGTCTACTCCTGTTCTAAGGAAAGGTCGTTGTGGTGTTACACGACATATGGGCAATTGACCCATCATCTGTTGATTATTTGTGATCGAATGACGAACACAGATCACACATTTCCTTACCAACTGTCTCACCGCGCTTTTTGCACCTACCACCCAATACTTGCTTCTCAAAAAATTGAGGACAAGTTGAGGACCACCGTGCAGTGTCCTTTCATGAGCATCTCTTATTAAAAGAGTGGTAAGGTGTGACTTATGCGGAATAATAATCGGATGTTTCATCTCCTCAGAGATGGAAGCATTTTGTATTCTTCCGCCAACACGTAAAACGTTAAATTGGTCTAGGTAGGGGTTCAACGATACAAGTTTACTATTTTTAGTTACTTGCCCCCTTTTATGAAGATCTTGAATATCTTCATTAAAATTAATCTCTTGGCACATACGGATGCATATCATGAGAGTTTCATGCAACTCGCTTGCAGTTAATCTCATGTTAGTTTTAAGCTTATCTTTTTCAGGTTTTCTCCAATCTATGACTCGACGACAATACGACAGAACTCTGGTAAGTTTATTAAGACATGAAAATCTTTTAATTACATCATTTTCTTCCACTTCACTAGTAGTAGTTGCCTGACAGATTATCTTTTGTTTTCTTTCTTCCAGGTGAGTATCTATTTCTTCTTTTTTTCTATAGTTTATTTTGTTTTCACTCAACCACTCAGGTCCTTGTGCCCAAAGTCGATATTTAACAAACTCACTTGCCAACATACCTCTCGAGGAACAGTCCGCAGGATTTTCTTTCGAAGCGACATGTGACCACTGATTGCCGTGCATTCTGGTAAGAATTTCAGATGTTCTATTTGCTACAAACGTTGTCCATCTACTGGGGTGACTCCTCAACCAGGATAGAACAATCGTCGAATCAGTCCAAGCGTGAATGTGATGTTTAGGAATATTAAGTGTTCTAGCAACTTCGTTTAACAACTTGGCAAGTAATACTGCACCACATAGTTCCAGTCGTGGAATTGATACCTGCTTAATGGGTGCTACTCGAGTTTTAGAAGTTACTAAACTCACATGGATCTTATCATTGGCGTCGATAACGCGTATGTACACGACAGCTGCGTAAGCTACATTAGAGGCATCGGAGAACCCATGAAGTTCCGTAGACTTGTCATCAGAATTAGAACCAATCCAACGAGGGACACTAATTGATGTCAGAGACGGTAAATCATCTCTAAATTTTTGCCAACGAAAAAGTAAGCTATCAGGGATTTCGTCATCCCATTCAACACCAGATAGCCACAATTGTTGAATAAATATCTTCGCCTTAGTGACAACTGGCGCTATCCAGCCTAAGGGGTCAAATAAACGAGAGATTTCTGAAATAACTTTCCTTTTTGTTATAGGTGATTGAAGAGGAACAAGCTTCACAGTGAATTTAAACTGATCCGCTTCCCTATTCCACGTGAGACCTAGGATCTTCATAACTTCGTCATTCCTTATCTCCATAGTTTGCGGAGAAGTTTCATTGCCTACCTTTATATTTTGTAGCAGTTCTTTGCTATTGCTAGAAACCTTTTGAAGAGGAAATCCTCCACGGGCAAGAAGTTTAGTAATCTCATCATAAACTTTAACGCCTTCAGCAACTGAATAACAACCAGTCATTAAGTCATCCATATAAAAGTCATTAAGGACTTTAGAAGCAGCTAAAGGAAACTCTTCCTTTTCTTGATGAGCTAATTCTTGCAAAGCACGTACAGCCAAAAACGGAGCAGAAGACGTCCCAAATGTGACTCTTAAAAGTCGAAAATGCTGCAACGCAGCATTTGGATCTTCCCGCCATAATATGCGTTGAAAATCTACGTCTTCCTTTGCGACCTTGACTTGAAGGTACATTTTAACAATGTCAGCAACAATTGATATTGGGTAGCAACGCCACCTCATAACTAAATGTCGTAATTCCGGCTGCAATGTTGGACCCACCATCAACTCGCTGTTTAATGATGTGCCAGTAGAATCCTTGCAAGAAGCATCAAAAACAACCCTAATTTTGGAAGTACTTTTATCAAGACGTATGACCGCATGATGCGGCAAATAAACAGCATTTGATTTATCCATTTCACTTGGACAAACCTTTTCCATATAACCACAATTAAGATATTCACTTATAACCATTGAATAAGCCTTTTTAAATTCGGGATTACAATTAAAACGTTTCTCTAAATTCAAAAAACGTTTTCTAGCAATATCCTTAGAATTTGATTCCCTGTTAAATAGCTTATCTGACTTGAACGGGAGCTTGACTATAAAACGACCGGATTGGTCTCTGCATGTTGTTTGAACAAACAATTCTTCACATTTTTCTTCCTCTGAAGTTAGGTGCTTTTTATTTTCAGAAAACAAATCCGATTCAAGTTCCCAAAACCTTTTTAATAGTATTTCATCTTTATCAGAATGAGTTACATGCATGACTATTTTCTGACAACTTTCACCTTGGTTGATATCTACAGCCGTATCGCTTACCTTGCCAGAGAGGATCCAACCAAGTTTGGTATGTTGCGCGATCAAAGAGCCTGGTAGTCCTCTGTATAAACCTTCCAACAAGATCTGGCTATAAACGTCGGCCCCTAATAGCAAATCGATTTTACTGGGTAAGTGAAACTTAGGATCTGCTAAAGCCAAGGATGAAACTGCCGGAGTAATATTTGCCAAAACTCTTTTGTTTGGCAAAAATGTTGTTAGCTTATCTAACACATGAGCCTTTACCGTTAAGATAAAGGTGGGGTCTAAACGGGATTGAATCTCTAAACCTACAGAAAACTTCGAAATTAAATTCGAGTTCTGATCGCCGCCTAGATTGACAACAAATTAGCCTCCTTCACCTTTTGAAGGCCTAACGTTTGAACAGCAGCCTCTGTGATAAAAGAGGCTTGAGATCCTTGGTCTAACAAGGATCTCAACATGACTTGAGTATTGTTTCTCATCGACTTAACATTCACTAATGCTGTAGCCAACAAAACTTGGCCGCATGTGTTTGACAAACAAGAAACTATTTGAGAATTTGGCTTGACACCTTGAGCCTGCTCAGTTAATGTTGTGTCAACTACAGTCGCGACAACATTTCCTTCAGCAGGTTGATCAGCTTGAACGGCTGATTTAAAATTAGGATTTTTCAAGTGGAGTAAAGTGTGGTGCTTCTTTTTACAAATGTGGCATCTAGAAGTATAATTGCATTGGTATACTGAATGATTTGGTGTTAAACAGTTATAACAAAGACTATTAGTTTGGACAAACTTACGCCGGGACTCAATCGTTTCCTTACAAAACTTCTTACAATTTGCTAACTTGTGGTTTGCAGAACAAAATAAACATGTAATTACGGTAGTAGCAACGTGTGAACAGGTAGGCCTTTCTTGTTTCTGAATCTTCAAATCCAAAAACTCCAAAGATCTAAAACGCTGTTCCAAAAAATCTTCAAAGGTTCTTAAACTAGGCAATTCTTCTTTAGATTCGCTTACCCTTTGTTCCCATAATTTGCGTGATTCCGAATCAAGTTTTTGAGTAATTAAATATATCACAATGACATCCCAGGACTTAATATCAATACCCAAGTTTTTTAAGGCGTTTAAGCATTCATTAGTTGTATCTAATAATGACCTAATTGCATTTGATGATTCAGAAACAAGAATCTTTTGCCCTATTAGCCTTTTTAAAATACAATTTGATTGGAATTTTTTGTTGTTATAACGATTTTCTAGTTGATCCCAACAAATTTGGTAATTGTCGGCTGTACACTGAATGTGCCTCAATAATTGCTCTGCTTCGCCAGTAACACAGCCTTTGAGGTAATGGAGTTTTTGAACATCATCAATGGAAGTTTCTTTATGAACCAATGAAATAAATAAATCTCGAAAACTTGGCCACTCTGCATATTTACCAGAAAATTTGGGTATTTCAATTTTGGGTAACTTTAAATTATTTATTGATTTGGACTCTGATTGACATGATACATTTGGTAACGGTTTTAAAGACAACATTTTTTCTTTTATTAAGGCCTTATAGTATATAAAAGTCTCTTCACAATTTTCGTAAATTTCATTTTTGCTATAATCAGTTTGCGTTAAAACATCTCTATTTAACTCGAAAACCAGTTTTTGATGGTTTGATGAAAAAGAAGTCCATAGTTTCTCCAACGACTCTAGCCTTGATTCCATAAAACTAATTGTAATACGATCTTTGGGCGATTTTTTAAAGTTGGATAAACTCTTTTGAATTTTAATGAATAGATCATCTTGAAGTTTTAAATAATTATCAACCATGTTTACAGATACGAAATTCAAATACTTAAATAATTAAGAGATGCTACGTAAAATAACAGACTAAATATAATTTCTAACTAAATACTATTTCATTAATTATTCTAAGTCCTTAAGCTACAAATAAATCAGATCAAATTTTTCAAAGTCTTTGCAGAGTTACAAATCAATCAGATCAAATTTTTCTAAGTCTTTTGCAGAGTTACATATCAATACAAAATCGGGCATAGGTTCCCCGTCAGAACTCAATATTTCTTAAAACTATTACAAGTCCATGCAGTACTCAATAATTGTCTAACTACTAAACTAAATAATTAACTTTACTCAATACAAGTCTAACTTTAAAGTAGCTTCTTGATTGAACTATGCAATTTACTTGAGTCTATTAATGATAAAGATCTTCTACTCACAGTTTAGTCCACAGATATATCTTACGCACACACACGATACTTCTATATGACGTCAGTAGCAGCTGTCACCTGACAGCTCTTCTCTTGTCACTGATAGATAAACTTGTCTATTGGCTGCTCACTCAGTCGACTGCTCTCCTTCCCCCACTTGCGTCGGCTACTTCTCTTCAAATATGTCCAGGGGGTGCTCCCCTCGTTGAAAAGTACGTTGGGTTTGGTACTCCTGCACCCCTCTCTTCCCTTCCCCCTCAAAAAAATGCTGGCTTCAACGGCGCTAGAATCCCCTTAGATTCGCGCTAAAAGGTCGAACCAGTTTGATCCGGACAATTAGGGTTCAGAAGGCTGAGCTTAAACTCAATTAAGTCAATATTCGCGAGCACACCGGCTAACGAAGGACCATGTAAAAGCCTTAAAAAAATCCAACCACGAATAGATGTTGTAAACAAATAAAACGCAGTTTATAGAAAAACAAGGTGTCATTAATATTAAATTGTCACAGTATATATACAATAATAAAAACATTTCGATACCGCGATGTAGAACGGTCAAGCAGCGCCATCTATTGGCAACATGAAGCAACAGAAGCTTCATATATGGAGCCTTAACAAGTCTTTTGATAATACGTTCGTTTTCCCAGGATTAATAATGGCGGTCCTGCAAGGCGGCGCGGCTCGCCGGCTGAGTGCGTCAGGAGCGGCGGTGGCAGCGCGGGGGGCACTAGCCCTTACCCCGGTAGCGTTTCTTGCTGTGGCTGCAGCCGCCAACGGACATGCGCTGTGGCCCGGTTTGGTGCTGTTTGCTATTGGTATGTCACTACCCCATTTGTGGTAACGTAACATTTTGTGTTACCAGGGGCGCAGAATACGCTGGCAAAGATTGTGGGCCGGACTAGTGCTAGTTGTTATTGGTATGTAATACTTAAGAACCAAGGGCGCAGGAACCAGTGCTCGTCGACTTTATCTAGAAGTGAAGCGTCAGGCGCGGCGGCGTGATGACAAAAAAAGCTGTGATGACCTTTATTTTATCAAAAAACTGTAACAGTGTTTGACCTTCAGTGTTATTTCAAGGACGTTCGTTTTTGCAGTTAATTAATATAACATATAATAAAACCAAACCAATATAATATAATATAATATCGTAAGAATATCATTTCAGATCATCAATTCGTGAAAAGTTTTGCTATCAGCAACATTTTTATTTAATATGTCGCCTCATTTGCATGTTGCTACGTAATGGTTGTCAGCGATGACGTCATTAAGAGAAAAAGTTCAACAATATTTGAAAATTCATAACTTTACAATTAGTCATTTAAAATGAAAAATATTCAAATCATTCTTTTATTTTTGTGTTTGCTATCAAATAATATCATCAAATATTAAATAAATACCACTTTGCATACCGAATTGAAGTGGCGGGCGCGGTGGCGGCGGACATGCACTATAGCCGAGACTCGTGTTGTTCGCTGTTGGTAAATAACACTTTGTAGTACCAGGGAAGCAGAAACCAGTGCTCGTGGAACTTACTTAGAAGTAAAGTGGCGGGCGCTGGCTGTCACCTCGCCGTGGCCACCGCCGGCCGGGTAAGCTCTGTGTTATTTATGTAGACTATTTTATTTATGACTACAAGTGTATACCTTTGAAAATAAGTGTGAATGTGGTGGGATGACACCTGTTTTTTTTAAACAGATTCATATAAAATGTGTAAGTTAGTGATCTTTGAGCAAAAGTAAAGCCACTCTGCATTGGCAGTCTTTTAAACATTTCATTCTCTTCAATACAAATCAGAATGATCAAATTAATAAAATATGGAACATTCGGAAATACATTTAAATGAACGTACTATTTTCTCAATCTAATTAAGATGAATTTAAATGTTAACAGCGACGGCGTTCGCGGTATCGTGCATGACGTCACTGGCGGCCGGCGCGGCCCCCGAGCAGTGTCGCGGCGCCGTGCTGGGCTGCTTGCGCTCGCTGGGCGCGCTGGGACGGGCGGCCGGCCCGCTACTAGCCTGCACCGGTAACTATACACACACACATACAGTGTGCTGGCTGCCTGCGCTCGCTGGGCGCGCTGGGACGGGCGGCCGGCCCGCTACTAGCCTGCACCGGTAACTATACACACACACATACAGTGTGCTGGCTGCCTGCGTGAGCTATACATACACACACACACACACACACACACACAGGCAGACACATCCATACATCTAATTTACTTGCATCTTTCGTAATTCTTTAGTTTTGATGTGCCAAATCAAACAAAGGTAATTTAGGCAAAGAGTCTCCAAAATTTCTCTCTGGACTCTGTAAACAAAGTGGCGGTTGTTAATTTCTTCAAAGTAAAATAATCAAATCGATCTTTAATCAAGAACGTTATTTCGATGCTGATGAATATTGATGCTATTGTGTTTTTACATACCGGTGTAAAATTATGGTTTATTTTTTCAGTGTATTGGTGCTTCGGAGCCGCGACAACGTATATATTAGGTGCAATAATTCTTGTCATTCCAGCTGTGATGATATTCAAACTGAAAACGTGATAAGAACTAATTAAAAACAATATATTGTAGAACAACATACGATCTCTTTGTGTTCGTTATTTTACCGTTGTATATTAGGGTTTTATACATCTTTACTGAGACCATTCAAGAAAATATGAACTGACAGCGCGGAATACAGGTGAAGTTGGGTCTAACTATGCTTTAGTTGTTTAAGTATTAATAAAAAAACAAATCCTACATACTACATACAAATGTTTAAACCTTTGTTCCTTGCAGTTAGAGTATATTTTCTTAGATAGTTTTGTACTCGCTGTACAATATTTTCTACAACTTTTTGTATTAATAAAGAGCAATATTATTAAGTTAAACATTCCATATTTAAAATCGAATTTATACTTAAGTTATTCAGTATTATTTATTACTGTTTTTGTTAAGACATAAGTATGTTTTGTAAGCCTTTCTGTTTTGTTTCTTACTATTATAGCATCAACTTTTTAATTTGTTTACTTTTACACCGATGCTATTATATGAAAAGATGAGTGTTTGTTCTATTTATTTGCTAGCTCTGAGTGTGTACTGAAAAAAAAGGAATTTGTTGATAGTCAACACCCAAAAAATTCAAAAAAATTAAGTGTCAAATATATTGTACTTCTGTTTTTGAAATTTTTATATGTACACTATAAGTATTTACTACACGTGAGCTTGTTTATATTTCATTTATATTATATTAAATATATTTTATTATTAATGCGTCTTATTCAATAGGTGAATTTTCTTCCCAGAGTATAAAGTTTCCTTTGTATATATTAGCAGCAGCATATGTTTTGTTTTATGTCAATAACTAGCAATGTTGTTGTTGTTTGTTGTTGTCCTATGGCACCCCACTGGTGCACAGGGCCTGCACAAGCTCCCGCCAAGCCTTCCTGTTTGCCGCGACTTCCCCGCCCGCACTCCAACTCAGTCCCGCCGCTCGCACAATACAATACAATAACTAGCAATAAGAGCTATTAAATGAATGAATGTATGTGTAAGTGGTAAAAACGTTCAAAAAGTTGCAGATGAATAAAAAAGTGTTGCTCAAAAAATACAATGCTTCAGAAAAAGCGAGATCTGAAACAATACAGTGAAAATAAACTCTCCAATGACTTCCAAAAAATATTAGACGTAAAAGAGGAGCTTTACAAAAAAAATAAAAATTTTATGAAGGATTTAAAGGATGAATTAATGACTTTAGGACTGAGAATAAAAACGGAATGCACAAATATGAGAATTTCATTGAAAAACAGAAATACTCCACTACTTCTGAAATTTAAACCAATGTTTATTACTATATTTTATACTCTTTAGTTATGAGGCAATGGGAGATTGTGAGAAAGTATAAGTATCGAAGAAATTGTAAAAGCGAAGACTATGAAACAAATAAAGAGAAGAGAAAGTGGCAGGGTATGATATGATAAGTATCTACATGCTGATGGTTGATAAAGGGTACCTTCTTGGCTGTTCTTCCTTTTCCAGAAGTGTTAGGCAAAAGGCAAAGTACCAAAAAAATGGTGTACAGATCCACAATCTTAACTTGGCCGGTGGCGACTACTTGCACTACTGTACTGTCGCCATTTTGAAATTTCGGCCTGTCATTGTCAGTTAGTTCTTAACTAAATAAAAATTATAGGGTGACCTACGTATATAAAAAAATATCACTTTCATTAATATTTTTTGTAGTGGAAACTTTTTTTTAAAGACAATTATTTTTATGATGTATCTTTGCTTATTAATAAACGCTTTTATTTCCAATATTCAATATAAAAATTTATGAAAATTATTATTTATTTTGTTAAATTTTATCTAAGTAGGCTAACACCGTCCGAAAAGTTGTGCGCGCATGACTATAGCGGTGCGGGTTACGGGAAGTGGGGAAATAATCCCGAATAAGATTTCACTTCGTATACACTGATGCGTGGGTTCTAATCCTAATGCGGGGATGTACCAATGTGTCATTTCTTAAGTCATACATAACTGTCTGACATATAAAAATACAAGGTAAATACGACGTGATAGCTTAATGGGTAGAACACCGGTTAACGTGCAAGCGACTAGTGTTCAAATCCCGGATCGGCCCCCTGATTATGTATCTTTTGCGACTGACGATTGTGTCGCAAGTTGCACGATTGTCGTTGTCAATGTCATAAATTTGTATGCGATCTGACACTTTTGACAGCGACAATATTGCAACTTGCGACACAATCGCGGTCGCCAAAGATACATAATCAGCCCGCGGGCCTACATCAATTTGTCTTTTCTTAAGACATATGTGTGGTTGATTTATCACGGTTTTTAACGGTGAGGGAAAACATTGTGAGGTAATCCACATGGCTGAGTTGTACTTAGTGGTGTGACAGTGTATTCGTACAAAACGGCGATAGGCCTGCCCCCTATCACGTGATTACACTGTCCATGCAAAACGTGGGTACTCTGAACACCAGGTGACAAAGTCACATGATGTTCAGAAGTATTAGTACCTCTGCCAAACCCCTTCGGGGGTATTCGGCGAGAACGTTTATGTTATGTTATATGTTACAAGGCTGTTAACAGCAACAAAAAGTGCCCATAAATTCACTGACCCACAAAATGAATGACCCAAACGATATCTGATGTTTAGAATTATTTTTTCTGTGCCACCTTTTTAGGGGATCTATGTGTAAATATGAAACGTAAAAGACAGTACACAACAAGGTAAGCCTCTAATTTACAGGATTAAAAAAATGATTTTAAGTAGTTACTTACTTATTAACTCTGAGTGTCACAAATAACAAATCCTTGAGTATAAAATAATGAAACAGCTTGCAGAAAAGTACAATTGGCAGTGTTATCGCTAAAAGCTTCCAGACAACATTTGGGAGGTAAGATCATCAAATTTAGGATACACAGTCATTCGGGTAGTCATACCAGACAAGGGCAAAAATAAATAAATATAATTAGCTTACATTAAAACGACCTTGTTTACTTACAATAATAGTTATTACATACATACATACATATACTTAAGGCTGTAAATCCCTAGAACGGGTAGCCCGAGCTAAGGAACTAGAAACTCCTCAGCCACTTTCGGAAAGTTGAGTGGGGTAAGATGGTAAAATAAAGGTTATTGGTAATGGGTCTCCAACCGCTTCGGACAAAAAATCTCTTAATAGCCCCAATACCGTTAGTCGCCTCTTACGTACACCCACCGGCAGAAATGGGGTAGTGCTATTTTAAGCCGACACTACACAGCAACTAGTTATTAATTAAATTAATATTATATAAATTGTTTTATTAAGACATTTCAATACATAAATAAATTAGCCTGTATGATGTAAAGTTATTTCCCTTATAATGGTTATTTTTTATTTACTGGCAATACTAATATCGATGACAGCGACAGCCCTTACCGGCCAAGAAAAGATTGTGGATCTGTACAGCAGTGATTAAATAAAGCAGAATTGGCCTAGACCTCGCTTTTATAAAATACCCTTTTTATATTATAAATCGATAAAGGACATCAAACTAAACAACTTTGCCCATGGAATGCCTATCTAAAATATTGTAATTTTCAAAATATAATAATAATTAAAAATTGTCGTACCTAGTTCAAACTGAGAATGTATAGAATGAGATTCCTTGCTTCAGTGAAAATAAGAAATTAAAAAAAAACATTTGATCTATGCTTTTCGCTCTGTAAACAAAAATATAACTTCTTTCGGTATTTTCCAGTTGTATTGATCGTCGTTGAAAAATAATATCATGAAAATAAACCGGTAAGCGAGCGATTGAACTGGAAAATACAGAAAGAAGTTATGTTTTTGTTTACACAGCAAAAAGCATAGATCAGATGTTTTTTTTTAATTTCTTATTTTCACTGAAGCAAGGAATCTCATTCTATACATTCTCAGTTTGAACTAGGTACGACAATTTTTAATTATTATTTTATTTTGAAAATTACAATATTTTAGATAGGCATTCCATGGGCAAAGTTGTTTAGTTTGATGTCCTTTATCGATTTATAATATAAAAAGGGTATGTTATAAAAGCGAGGTCTAGGCCAATTGACGCGCCAAGATGCAAAAATTGTATAATATAAAGGTATTGTTTAAGGAAGACTGATAAAAGCTAATGTTTGAAGTGGTGTGAGATGTATGACGCAAGTTTCCTCCCTAAAGTGTACAGAAAAGAATTAGTAAAGAACCAAAACGATTTTTTATTTATCCGGAAAAGGTATGTGATAATGATAAGATAGTGAATTTGTCATATATATGGTTAATTTATCATGGTTGTTTACGGTGAGGGAAAACATCGTGATTAACCGGTGAACAAAACGGTGATAGGCTTGCCCCTTTCATGTGGGTACACTGGCACCGTCCAAGCAAAACATGCGTACTCTGAACACCTCTTCAATTGGTTCATCTACGAGTATGACTGCTTAAAAGAACTGCGCGAATGTGATATAGGACTGAGAATCATCATCATTCAGCCCACAGACGTCCACTGCTGGACATTGGCCTCCCCTAAAGATTTCGACAACGACCGATCCTGCCCTGCCCTCGTACTCATACTCCTCCCTCGTGCTCTCTTCCCGAACGCTGCCTACCTGAGCTGGATTTGACGGTTTACCTCAGTCTCGAAATTGGCTGTACCAAACCGAATAGCTTGCCCCAGGTAAACATATTGGACAATAAATTCGAGGACAGAGTTTCCGAGCCCAATAGGAGTGGGTACGATATAGTTGTTCGACATACTTTTTGTCTCGTCCATATTAATTTTTAGCCCCACTCTTTTGGAAACTCTATTGAGATCATCGAGCATTCTGCTCAAATCTTCCGTGGCTTATAGTCCACCAGTCCAAAACATAAACTAAGCATATCAGCATAAGTGGTCTGAGAATAGGTGGATGGATTATTCATTAAATGCCCCGTATGCGATGACTATTTAGTGATACTCGAATCAACTTAAATAATAACAATGATAATGTCGAGCATGCCAAAACCATAATTAGAGTAGAGTTAATGCAGTGGAAATGAGATCCCTCAGAATTTTATGTAATATAAGGTTGTGGGAGAGAGTGAGAAAAGTGTGGTAAGTTGTACATTCCTTCTTACTAAATTACATTTCAAGTATAAAATGATTGTGAGAAATCATCATCTACATACCTAGGTAACGATAAATTTTTCATTGTATCCTGCATTCCTCGACTTTGGCGAAATTATTGCTGCAAACACGAGAAGTAGGATCGGATTGATTTTGGATTGATCAGTCTGGATCAGTCCATTACAATCATCCGCCCGCTACGTCCATCCCCCATCCGCCCGCTACGTCCATCCCCCATCCGCCCGCAATCATCAATCAATCAAATCCAGTTCAGGACAGGATCAATCAGTCAGTCACTCAATCAATCAGTTCTTCGAAGGGTTCTGTAATCTGTGAAGGGTTCGAATCTCAACTTCAGATATTTGCCTAATATTGTTTTGTTTAGTGTCTATTCTAATGTTTTCAAATTACAATTTGTAAAAGAGACGTAGTTAATTTCAAAATTACCATCCACATCATTTCTCGTTTTGCCATATTGACAGTATAAGGCTAACGCATTATTTAAAAGTGAAAGTTAAAGTACGGTATCTTAATATTCGAACATAATATCAACATCAACATTATTTCATAATGAATGGGCAGTGGTCAAGTAAACGTGAAGTATTAAATGACTTAGCAGCTGTGACTGGTTCCTCCAACGAAGTAAATGATGTGACAACTGTAACAATGAGGCCACCGTTATACAGAGGTGGTGAAGATGAAGGTTAGTAGCAAAAAGTTGTGCAAATGTAAGGTAGCCTATTCATATATTTTGTATGTGTCCATCTGATAAACTAAATATTGGCAGTAAGATTATCTCTGACAGTTCTGAAACCAAATGAAACATTAAGGAGTCCTCATAACTTTATTTTGATTGATTTATTTAATCTTGGTTGGGTAAGTTGAATTTTGCAGTAATTTTAAACCAATATTAAATTTTCCTACTAGCAATCTAACATATCTTTGTATCAAGTCACAAAAATACTTAGTAAGGAGGATGTTTTTAAACTGCTCTTATTATACAGACAATACTTAGCACAAACCATATGATGTAAATTGATTTCTTTCTTTGATAACTTATTTACTTTCTTATACGCACACCCATTACTCTCATTGAGTAGGAAGGTACTATCCATAACCACTTTACATGATCTTGAAAAATCTCTCTTGCTTTCCCTACTTTTACTCATTATTCTTCTAATACATGCTCTCTTATTCCAATTTAAATTTAATTATAAATTTATTTTTATCTTCATGTGATGTGTATATGGGTATTTCTTATTCTTACATGTTTTCTATGTCGGCGTAAGAATAGCATTTGTTTTCTGAGCAATCTCAAATTGTATCTGCTGATAGGGTTTCGTACTTATTTAAATTTCTTTGCTCAGTAAATAATATTATGGTAAATATAGTAGATAATTTTATTTAAAAAAAAATATACGCAAAATGTCATGACCGTGGCGTGTCCGTTTTCCAAAATATTGTGTGTATATGAAGGTTTATATTAAAAAAAATAACATTTTCGCTAAATTATTTTCCTAATAGTTTCTTTTTTAGTTGTTTATCTTTATTTAATATAGATATTTAAGCTATTTCTTATGTATATCACTAAAATTTCAGCATCAACTTTGTCCGCAAGGTTTTGCGTCTCGACCGTAGAACTGGATAAAAAAATCCCGTAAATCAAAACTATTAGTCGTTGCCTGGTATTCTTTTTTTAATTATTTAGCCCGGCATCACCAATCTATTTGTCTTTTCGTTGATAGCAGGGATCCTGTATTGACTGACTTTTTTTCAATTTAAATGTAATATATTTTAATCCGTCAAGCATACCGCGTGTGGACCGTAGTTTCGGATTTAAAGGTAAGTTCTTATGTTTTACTTATAAATTTTTGTAATATGTTGTCAAAAGCAGTATACTTACTGCATAATTTTTTTTGTTGCTTTTGCTTCATGTTTTTTGAGGTTTTGATGGGAATGGTCGAAAATTTTCGCGACCATAGGTGTCTCGACCGCAGGTTTTTCAATTATTTTTTGCTGCGGTCGCGACAAAAACAAACACGGTCGAGACATTTAGGTTTTAGGCCATAAGCCTACGGTCATGGTGATATTTAATATTGTTTTTGGTAATAAATAAAGAATAGTAATAATCCCCACATGAGGTTTTCATGAACAAAAAAAAATTATTTAAATTATTGTTTTTGGTATTGATAAACTTAGTTATTTTTCAGTTGAGTTACTTATCAATCTAAATTTAAAGAAAAATAGAGTTTTCACATCAAGTTTTATATTTACACAATTCACATGCTATTTTTTTACAACCTATATATACTATTTTTACACTTTTTGAAGCATTTATTAGTTCATTATTTTTATGATACTTATATTACTGACAACAATGCCTTATCTTTTTTTAGAAACGAAGAATAAAACGAGAAGATGCTCGTAAACGTAGAGCAAGAAGCAAATACAAGTCGCAAGAGGAGACAAGAAAAAAATACTATGGATGATATGATATACTTTGAATGATTATATTACCTTACAGACTGCAATAATAAAAAAATACATGTAATTGGTAGTTTTATTAAAATAATTCAGAATTACTCTGTTACTCACAATTCACTACACAGGTAAAGATCACAAGCCATTGCTCAATTCAAAGAAGCGTTATGTAGATCAGTGAGGAAAGACTTTGTCTAGAGTGGCCATGCGACAGGCTTATTACTGTCACAGAATTTAATAGTAACACAACAACCTGTGTGTCAGGATTGTTGGTTATTGTAGCGACCGTACATACCATTTAGGCGACCGTATCTGTTATTTTCAAGACCGTAGATGATATTGTCGCGACCGTACCTAATAAACTTCATGCAGCCTAAAAATCATTAGGTTTCAATGCATAAATAAGTAGGTTATTTATAATATAACATCGGTACATTAAACAAACCAAACACATAAAACAATACAATTTGTATTCATACGTGTATGAAACTCTTAACAAATCAGTCGCGACCGTAGCAACAAAAGTCGCGACCATAGCTTTTTCTCTCTTTTTCCCACTTTTCCCATTTTCATTAAGCTAAGCCACTATTTTTAGGGAACTTCTTTTGGTCTAATCTATAAGAAAAACAATATACTTTTTTGAAAAAAACATGTTTACAAAAATTTTATTATTTTTTTCATATGTGAGAAATACCCATATCCCATGTTTATGAGGCAAAAAATTGTTATTAAAAAAAACATTATTTTTCTATGGTAATTATTAGTAGTGTAGTCAGTATGCTAATTAATATAATTTTTTGTGGAAATTATAGTTTTCTGTGCAACATCTTTATGGGAAGTGGTAATGGTTTTTATTCTATTGAAACCAAAATTAAAAGTAGCTTTATATTAAACTAGTTTTCCACCCACGGCTTCACCCGCCTTGAATTTGGTTATAGTGTGGTACAAAGCACAACTATAATAAAACTTCTCATTCTCACAATTTCCTTAGCAAAAATCATTTTTTCTGGGATAACCTGAGGTACCCTATTATTTAATCTGGACTTTTAACTACATGTCTGCAAAATTTCAAAGCAATTGGTTCAGTAGTTACGGTGTGAAAGCGGAACAAACAAACAAACTCGCTTTCCGATTTGAAATATTAGTAAGGATAAATTATTAATTATGTAATGTACAATCATGATAGCTCAATGGATAAGAACTTCCGACAGTCATGTCATGCAGACAGGCATATGTTGAAATCCCATGTCAGGCCTACACCAATTTGTCTTTTCTAAAGACATATGTCTGGTTAATTTAACATGGTTGTTAACGGTGAAGGAAAACATCATAAGGAACCTACATGGCTGAGTTGTACTTAGTCATGTGACAGTGTATTTATTCAACACCAATAGGCCTGTCCCCTATTATGTCCAAGCAAAGTTTGGGTACTCTGAACACTGGGTGACTATGTCACGTAATGTTCAAAGGTATTCATTCCTTACCTCTGCCAATCCCTTCAGGGATATTCGGCGGGAATGTTTGAGCTTTGAGTAATGTTAAGATAAAAATACTTTAAAAATATATACAGTAAAATTACACATGTGACTTTTGTAATGAGATATAACAAAACAGTGGGTTTTATTTATTTCATTCATATGAGTACATATACAAAAAACATCAAAAATCACCTTTAACTAGATATTGCATGGTATTAAACAGTCATCTTACATTACGAATGCATGAAGGTTATGAGGATTGTAGGGTCAAATTCAAATAATGAAAAAAAGAATTAGTAAACATAGTCTGATTTTCATGTTTTTGGATCTTTTGTTGGGATTATAGAAATTTATGGATGTTTTTAATTTCAGAGGTATGTTGGGTAAGGTATAAGTTACTAATAATAAAATTACCAATTTTTGCCTGTAAATATTCTTGAAACTCTTTCAGAAAAAAGTATTAACGTTAATTATATTATTATTTAAATTAATGTTAGTTATAATTACTAACATTTTTGAAATGCCTAAAATTTATGTTTACTTAATAACTTTAATTGTTTGTTAAGAGAAGAAGGAACAAGTAACTCCTTATATTCACATTGTTTTTAAAATATAAAGTATTATTTTTGCTTGTCGCATAACCATGATTAAATTGTGCATCACAAAAGCCAATCACTTATGTGAGTGGAATCTCTCTATAAGGCTTATTCCGTTTATCCACCCTAAAACAGCCTCCCTAAGTCGGATATTCGGAAACGCATGTCCTTATATCCACCCTGAACGGAGTGGATATCCGGAATGCATGTAATATGGTTCTTCCGATTTTTTACCCCAAGTACAGTAATTTAGATTTAGAAACATACACAACACAAAATGGGTCCAAGAAACATCGTGAACATTAAAATACTTAAGATAAACATACCTACTTTCTTACTTATAGTTTGAATAAAAATATCTTACAAACATAGGGTCTTTTTTCCGTAAATGACTGTACGTAGGCAGGGTAGAAAATCGGAAGAACCATATTATATGCATTCCGGATATCCACCCCGTTCAGGGTGGCTAGACGGACATGCGTTTCCGAATATCCGACTTAGGGAGGCTGTTTTAGGGTGGATAAACGGAATAAGCCCTCTATAACGTCCAAATTAAGCTAAATCGCGTCTAAATTAAGAAAAGAAGCGATTGACCATAGTTGGAAAATGAACTAAATGAAATGAAACCAATATATTCATATTTTGCTAAGTGTCAGTAGGGTGGAAAAATTACCTCCCAAAAGCATATTTCGAGAGCGGGTCTTTACTTAAGCAACGTGAAATAATATCTGTTTTTTAAATACTCAAATGGTATCAGTACGTAACCTCGATCCTCTTAAGCTCCGTACTGACAACTACATTAAATCTTTAGTAAAATGATTTGGTAATCAAGAATTTCGCGAAAATACTACAAGGGTAAATTCTAAGGGTTTTGCGATAAAACGGATAACTAGATAATGGTTTTAAATTTTTTAACCATACTGAATAAAGGTAGTGTTTTCGCGAAAACTTAAAACGCAAAACGTAGCGTAAAATTTGCCAGCCTAAATTAATACCTAATTTATTCGCCAGTCTATTTCTGTAGGAACTTTATGCAAAACTTATATATCTGTAATAGTTGTACCTACAATATTATAGTATGTTTATTATACACTTACGGCTATATAAGTCCCAAAGACCAATTTGTCTTTTCTAAAGACATATGTGTGGTTAATTTATCATGGTTGTTAACGGTGAGGGAAAACATCGTGAGGAAACCCACATGGCTGAGTTGTACTTAGTCATGTGACAGTGTATTCGTACAAAACGGCGATAGGCCTGCCCCCTATCACGTGAGTACACTGTCCATGCAAAACGTGGGTACTCTAAACACCAGGTGACAAAGTAACGTGATGTTCAGAAGTATTAGTACCTCTGCCAACCCCTTCGGGGATATTCGGCGTGGACGTTTATGTTTATGTTATGTTATGTTAAGTCCCAAAGGTGTAAAAACGATTTCTCAACTTGAGTGAGGAAAATAGAAGTTCATATACAGTCCTATGGTATAGTATTAGTAGTATATGTGGTATTAGTAGTAAAAACAGCTTTAGGACTAGTTTAGTTTTTAAATTATTTTAATTTTACTTTCGCGATTCGATCTAGGAATTTTGAACCGAGTAATATAATTGTAAAATTTACTTCCTACCTATATTCACGGCTATAATCTCCAAAACCAGGTAGCCAGGGCTTCACAATAAGACATTCCTCTGTGTCGCATAATATAGTAAGGAAAAAATAGTAAAATAAACCATCGTTAGCTATGGGTCTCCAGCCGATGAGACCTACAAACACTTATTTTGTATATCTTTCATTTCATATTATTTTATATACTGATTATATTCGCCACGTAGTGCCAGCTTACAATGTCACTACCCCTTTTCTACCCACGGGTGTCGTAAGTGGAAGTGTCGTCGTATTCTACCTTCTTGTCCCCTATCAACTTCCAAGTGTGGCTGAGGAGTTTCTAGCTCTGAAGCACTGGCTACCCCTTTTTGGGATTTATGGCAGTGAGTATATGTATGTATTATGTTATATACAATTATGTTCAATTTAAATAAGTAATTTTGTTGTTTATTTGATGACTCAACACAAAGGAACGTGCTGAGGTTTTATTTATATTACGTGCAACTTGATGTTTCAAGATCGATGCTACCGAGTCAGATGCCGCAGTCATCGAATTACAAATATTTAGAATAAAATAAACATTTGTAATCGATTCTGACAACACACGTTTTAAACATGCATGCGTAGATACATATACTCACGGCTATATTCCTAAATTGGGGTAACCGGATCCTAGGAATCAAAAACTCCTCACCCAATTTTAAGCTCAAGTTAGTTGGGGGAAATATAGTTAAGGTAGGTCATTACCTAAGACGCCTCACAACCTTAGTCACCTCTTACGTACAGCCACGAGTAGAAATGGGGTTGTGCTATTCTAAGTTGGCACTAAGCTAAGTTAGTTTTAAAGTAAGCTTAATAGATTAATATTGTTTTTTTGGAATTGTTTTGTGCATCTACCCAAATTTCGAACGAAAAATTCTCGTACGAGGGCTACTATTTACGTATCCGAAACTGGCCACTTCCCAAAATATAATTTAAAAAGTTAAAATTACGTTTGAAAAAGGAACTCATTGGCTGTAGAATGCAGTTTGTTTCATTCATAACTATAAATTGAAGAAGAGAATAACTTAATATGTATATGGTAAGTTTTATTAAAATAACCAAATGTGAATTAATTTGCTGTATAGTTATAATAATTCGGTATGCAAAGTTTTACTAAAGTGATGCTGATTACAAAACCATTTCGAGATATTATGGTTATAAACAATATTTTCTTGAAATTATATCAATTGAAGCTAAGATGACTGTTATTTTATCAAAAAACTGTAACAGTGTTGTTTCAAAGACATAACGGTTTTGCAGTTTATTAATAAAATATCGAAAATCATAGGTTTGTAAATATAATATAATTTCATTTGAAATTATTACGATACATTACAAATTCGTGATATGTTTTGCAATCAGCAACATTTTAATAAAACATTTCGCTTCATTTGCATGTCGCTACGTGATTTTATCGATCGATGACTTCATTAAGTACAAAAGTTGAACAATCTTTAAAAAATCATAACTTTACAATTACTCATTTTAAATGGAAAATATTCAAATTAGTCTTTTATTTTCGTGTTTACTATCGAATAAAAATATTTAATAAATACAAAAAAAACTTTGCATGCCGAATTGTGAATGTGAAAGTGAATATAATTTGCGGCTTAGAATAGCACTACCCCCCGTTTTACCGCGGTTGTCGTTAAGCCGACTAATGAACGGCTTTATTCGAACCATCACCAAAAACCTTTATTTTACAATGTTTTCTCCGCTTACCGCTCAAAAATGGCTGAGGAAATTCTAATGCCGTATCCCTTGCTAACCCATTTTAGGATTTATAGCCGTATATTTAGCGATTTATATTTTATAACAAATTAATAAAACTATTCGCTTCGAATAAAAAAATAAGAAATGGTAGTGGGAAGAAAAGGTCATTAACATTACAGTTTTCTAAAAAGAAGCATTAATTAATTACTTCATCAGATAATCGACTTCTCATCGATTTTTATTATCTTACAGGTATAGTATTATAGTTCTATATATCTGGGTGGAAGGCCAAGAATAATTTCGTTTTAAATGTGGTATAACCATGATATCTCAACAGTTGTTTTTCTTTCACACGCAGAAGCCTTGGAGTTCGCGATGTACAATGGAGTAAAGCCCAATCATCAGCCAGTGCTGCAGCAAGAACAGCCAGACCTTGAAGGCATTGAGAGATATATTAAATTGGTAAGTTCTTACTTATACTCCTGCTCCGCTATGTTACCCTGATGCAAATGTTCAACAGTGATTCGAATGTACTCCGTAAATTAAGTGTTTAAAATAGGTTTCTAAAAATCTTGCCATAGATGACATAACATTTTCTACTAAAAGATCCTCTTTATTAATTCGTCAATTAAGGAGAAGACCAGTCGCCACAAGTGATTAGATTACCTAATTAATATAGTTAATAGTTAGGTTTGTAAGAGAGAGTATGCCACGTGACAGACTTTGTATTAATAATCTGTGAGTTTCTTTCTTCTCTCGTGACATATTCGCTTTTACAAGCTTCTTACTACGGGTTCTTGACATAATATGTTTACTTGTAGGTGAACGAATACGACTCGAAGCCACGGCCGGTCGTACAAGACACAACAAATAAGTCTGATATTATACTGGAGTTAAGTAAGCTGAATCCAAATGTAACTGAATTCATTCCTACTAATTCAAAATCGTCTAAAACGAGTGAGGTAAGCTGCTCAAATAATAACTCCGAACATATTAGCAAATTAGCAATGACGCCGCAATGCGAGACTGCACAAACATTTCAAAGTGTCGACGTTAAACGCGTGACCGAAAATGTCAATGACATAATGCAAAAGAAGAAAATAGACATAGAGAAAATCAAGGAGTTAAAACCTAATGAAATAGATTGTATCGCAAAGACTTTAAAGTCGAAGATAGCATCAGGGTCTTTCGATAGTAAATTACAAAAAAACGTTGCTCTTATCTCACTAACGAAATTGTACGGAGCTTCTAGTCATGTACCAACAACGCAATTACTGACCCCGCAGTATTTCGAAAATACAGAAGAAGAAAACATTGAGCAAGAACCTAAAGCATCCTCAGAATGTGACGTAGACCCGACAATAGATCCACCGCCAAATATTGTGAAAGAGTCAATTAAAAAGGTTGAGAACTGGTTGGAACCGAAGAAGCATAAGTTGCCGGGAGTTCAGCTTACTCCTACTTGTGCTTTTAGAAAGAGAAACCCGGTTGCATCAAAGGAATCGAACTCTCCGGTCCAATCTAAGAGTCCTGTATCGACTCCATCGACCTCCATATCCACGTTCGTCCCGTCCGGCTACGCGGGACAACTGTACGAGAAGTTCCGGAAACAAGCTGAAACACAGGAAAGGAACAATAAAACTATCTGGTCGAATGTTGAAGAGGAAATGAAGAAGCGGGATCAAGCATTTAGAGATAAAATTCTACATCAACATCGTAGCTAACATTCAGTTATAAATTTACTGTACACTTTAGTACTATGTACTATTTAGTATGTCTCAAAAAATAATTTTACAACAGTTTTGTATCATAAAAATTATACACTAAACTATTTTTTAGCTTATCTTTATTTATTATTTTTTAGCTTATCACATGTAAGTCAAATATATTTGGTAAAGTTAGTATAAATATTTTAGCATAATTCAGTTAATTTAGGAAAATATAATGAATTTAAGAAAATAGGATGTGGTTTTTAGAAAATAATTATAATTTAACGTTATCCTAGTTAATTATGGTATATATTTTTACTATTTTTTTATTATTTTAAAAGACAGAGTTCATTTGAATTTTATTTTGCAATAAACTAAAATAACACGTTAGATTTTATTTGCCAAAGAAGACTTTTAACGTTATTACTTGTATAAATTTAATTCCTGAATGTTTTATATGATATGATAATGTTTTATATATGAAAAAATATGAGCATAATTTACAAAGATATGTCACTAAAACTTAAGAATAATGTTTGTAAATAAATAATAAGTATGGAGTGTTGTTCAGAAAACACAGTTCTCAGTCTTTTGGCTTTTAATGTCTGAGTATGTTTTCCTGTGATATTCAAAATTAATTATTATTTGGACTTAGGCCATGACTGTTCCTAATTGATAGTTACCATAATCTAGTTAAAACAACTAGACTAAATATACTTTTTGGGATTTATGGCCCTGAGTATATGTATGTATGTACTAAATATACAACTAAAATCTTAATTGAAAATGTTAGCTAAAATATATATTCTCTATCTATTTTCGGTTTTACTCACCACTAGCTTATTTTATCAACTATCCTTGCTTACTATACTTTTTTATGAATCTATAATAATAATAATCTATAACCATAAAGTTGTATATAAATCAGTCTTGAGGTTTTGTGTTCTTAGTAATGTATATACTGTAACTAATGTAATTCGTAAAATGTTATCTAGGTTTTTATAGTCTTGACTTAATATGTGGTACTCTGGTTAGAATGCTGGGCCCAGAAATCACGGGTGTGAATCCTGCTAAAAGCAAAAAACTTCATATACATGAGTTCTTGTTAATTTAGTTTAGATGTTATTGTACTTATACTCGTACTTACCCAGGATGTCCAAATAAATTAATAATTCAGTGAAAGCAGGTGAAAGAGATAGTGATTAGAGATAGACGTCTTTTTCTGTCATAAAATATAAATTTTATATTATTAATTACATAACTCACTGTAAACTGTTTGATCATATTATTATTTTTGAAAATTTGTGTTTGAAGTGCAATAAAGAATTATTCTATTCTAAGCGTTGTGAAGTATTTTTTAAAACTTTTTATTTAAGTATTTATCACAGTGCCTAGTTTGTTTTGCGCTGTACTTTAATAATTGCTCAGGCGGTTTTATTTAAGATTTTCTTATAGCTCTTATTACTGCTTGTTTCACCTGCCTATATTGCTGAATTAAGGGACAGTAGAATACATCATTATTTGTTATATATTATATGTAGTGTTAATTATGTATTGTATATATCTTATTATAATCATAAATTATTATCATTAATACATATAATTTTTATATTAGTAAATGATAGATAAGTTCTAAATTAATATAAACTTTTAAAATTCTTACAATATTTAAAAGTAAAATATTAGTGAATGATACAAGGATATGGAATACGGAATAAGAACTTTCATATTCTTTTTATTGTAAATTGTTTGAACAACAGTTAAATTTAATAATGATGAAATATTGTAGTTTGTAAAATACTTTGAAAAGAATAAGCTGTATTTTGAATTCATAATGTAAATGAATAAATATGTCTTACAATGCGCTTTTGTTTTCTTGCTATTATTATCCCTCACAACTGTGCCTTATAGTTAATTATATTATGTAGTTAATTTAGATATCATTACATTTTAATTTATTTATTATAAATAACCGTGATAGCTCAATGGGTAGAACACCGGTTCTCGTCCAAACGACTAGTGTTCAAATCCCGGATCGGGCCTACACCAATTCTTTTTTAAAGACATATGTGTGGTTAATTTATCATGGTTGTTAACGGTGAGGGAAAACATCGCGAGGAAACCCTCATGGCGGAGTTGTACTTAGTCATGTGACAGCGTATTCGTACAAAACGGCGATGGGCCTGCCCCCTATCACGTGAGTACACTGTCCATGCAAAACGTTACCCACGCTTTATGGGTATGTACGATAATAAAATAATGGATAATAATAATGGTTTACGCCCCTCACTAGACCTGTAAACTGTTCCGATGATTTAAAAAGTCAAAAAGTTTATTCTTCAAAATTAAATTAAATACTAACATTTTTTGAACGTCAAAAATTTAAAATTTATCATTAATCCGTTGCTTCGGAAGGTGTTCGTAAAGAGAAGAAGCAACAAAGAAACTCTTTACATTCACATTTTTTCAAAATATGGTTTGTATAATTTCAGTTTATTAACATGTTTTTACTTTATAAAAGATTTTCTATGCGACCAAACCAAACGCTAGTTTGACATAATTAAACTAAATTGTCCATCACAAAAACCAATCCCATAACGTGAGAAGAAAAATCCTCAACAGACAATTATTCCTGGGAATAACGAGGGAAGATGAAGATTTATAGTTTTACGGACACGGTCATGTGCGCGTTGGGTCCTTTCTGATTTCTTTAAAAGATTTCTTTAAAAGCATTGCTTTAATTGCCTTTTTCGAAGATGCCACAGGTAATTCCAATATGTTAGAATGGAGTTTGTTCAACATTTGGAGCGATAGTCCCATAAAGGAGTTACTTACTTTATTAAGTCTCCACTTCGGTACGTTATCTGGTATTTGAATTGAATTTTTCGTATTTTACGATCGAGTTCGCACAGACGAAAACATTCTAGTATAGTCTAGACTATTAATAATAGTCCACTAGTGCTTGATAATGACTCGTGGTAAGTCTGAACGCGTCGCATATAATATGTGGGTGCTTGTGGCTTTTGCTTGCGGGTGTGTGTGGTGCATTGCTTATGTATGCTTTTGGATTTCTCAAAGAGGGAGGGCGGACGGTGCACAGTGCATGCCGCATGAAGACTGCAGGTATTGAGCGGAAGCCAGAGCTTCAGAGCTAGATACTCCTCAACCACATTTGGAAGTTGATAAGGGACAAGATGGTATAAATAGAGCATCGTTGGTGATGGGTCTCCAACCGCATCGCCATAAAAACACTTAAAATACCCTATACCCTTAGTTGCCTCTTACGACACCCGTGGGTAGGAAGGGGTGTAGTGATACTCTAAGCCGGCACTATACGGCTGTGCTGAAGTATAGTGGCGGGGATTTGCATCATAACATAAGTTATCTGGGAACTTTTTGTTCGAATGTGGGATGAGGTCAAATACCCGATAACTTTCGGGAATTTCGATCGGTATCATTAAATTACAGGTGTATATTTTTCTTTCGTAGTGGGATCGATTCCCAGTTTAAGCAGGATTTTTAAAAAGAATGTAATAAGCAGATTATAATTAAAATAAAGTCTTCTTTCACTGAAATGTTCTATATTAATTATTTAAGGTATTTTCCCTCCATGTGGCATAGCCGAGAGATTCCCTATCCTGTATAATCAGCTTTGGCAGTTTGTTTAGCCAAGTCAAATTAGTGCTGTCGGCAGAATCTGCGGTGGTATCATACTATACTGCACACATACTGCAACTCTTCGTTGTGTGGCCCAAAAGGTTTAGAAACAAGGGTGTTAAAAAAAATATTAAAAAAATCTTGTTACAGATCCACAATCTTTACTTGGCCGGTAAGGGCTGTCGCTGTCATCGATATTAGTATTGCCAGTAAATAAAAAATAACCATTATAAGGGAAATAACTTTACATCATACAGGCTAATTTATTTATGTATTGAAATATCTTAATAAAACAATTTATATAATATTCATTTAATTAATAACTAGTTGCTGTGTAGTGTCGGCTTAAAATAGCACTACCCCATTTCTGCCGGTGGGTGTACGTAAGAGGCGACTAACGGTATTGGGGCTTTTAAGAGATTTTTGTGCGATGCGGTTGGAGACCCATCACCAATTATTACCTTTATTTTACCATCCTTACCCCACTCAACTTTCCAAAAGTGGCTGAGGAGTTTCTAATTCCTTAGCTCTGGCTACCCCTTCTAGGGATTTACAGCCGTGAGTATATGTATGTATGTATGTAATAACTATTATTGTAAGTAAACAAGTTCGTTTTAATGTACGCTAATTATATTTATTTATTTTTGCCCTTGTCTGGTATGTCTACCCGAATGACTGTGTTGCTTATCTTACCTCCCAAATGTTGTCTAGAAGAGATCGCTTTTAGCGATAACACTGCCAATTGTACTTCTCTGCAAACTCATTATTTTAAACTCAAGGATTTGTTACTTGTGACACTCAGAGTTAATAAGTGGGTAACTACATAAAATCATTTTTTAATCCTGTAAATCAGAGGCTTACCTTGTCGTGTACTGTCTTTTACATTTCATATTCACACATAGATCCCCCAAAAAGATGGCACAGAAAAAATAATTCTAAACATCAGATATCGTTTGGGTCATTCATTTTGCTGGGTCAGTGAATTTATGGGCACTTTTTTGTTGCTGTTAACAGCCTTGTAACATATAACATAACATAACATAAACGTTCTCGCCGAATACCCCCGAAGGGGTTTGGCAGAGGTACTTATACTTCTGAACATCACGTGACTTTGTCACCTGGTGTTCAGAGTACCCACGTTTTGCATGGACAGTGTACTCACGTGATAGGGGGCAGGCCTATCGCCGTTTTGTACGAATACACTGTCACACCACTAAGTACAACTCAGCCATGTGGGTTTCCTCACAATGTTTTCCCTCACCGTTAAAAACCGTGATAAATCAACCACACACATGTCTTTAGAAAAGACAAATTGGTGTAGGCCTGATCCGGGATTTGAACACTAGTCGCTTGCACGGTCCATTAGGTACAACACCGGTTATCACGTCGTATTTGCCTTGTATTTTTATATATATGTCAGACAGTTATGACTTAAGAAATGACACATTGGTACATCCCCGCATTAGGATTAGAACCCACGCATCAGTGTATACGAAGTGAAATCTTATTCGGGATTATTTCCCCACTTTCCGTAACCCGCACCGCTATAGTCATGCGCGCACAACTTTTCGGACGGTGTTAGCCTACTTAGATAAAATTTAACAAAAGAAATAATAATTTTCATAAAATTTTATATTGAATATTGGAAATAAAAGCGGTTAATAATAAGCAAAGATACATCATAAAAATAATTGTCTTTGAAAAAAAGTTTCCACTACAAAAAATATTAATGAAAGTGATAATTTATTATATACGTAGGTCACCCTATAATTTTTATTTAGTTAGGAACTAACTGACAATGACAGGCCGAAATTTCAAAATGGCGACAGTAGTACCAGAGTCGCCGCCGGCCAAGTTATGATTGTGGATCTGTATGTCTTGTCATCTTTTGTGTTTGTGGTTGTGTCAGTCAATCAATTCAGTACATATTCGTTGATCAATACCACAGATAAACGTCTATTTTGTTTCAATCCAATCCAATACTCTTGTGTTGTGTTGTGTTGTGGATGTGTGTGGATAATGTGAGTTTATTTTATCCTGCAACTGCAACCATTTACCTGTTGAAACTTTCTAATTTGCATTCTCTGTTTATATTACTACAAGCTTCTGCTGCTTCATTAGAGAAATGTAAGTGATAATTGTATTATTTTTTCAACGTTCATTTGAATTTGCAAACTTATTTATTATTTTGTGCCGATTAAGCAGAACATAACGTTTTGAGACTAAAACTACTTCTCGATCACATTTTGTCAATCACGCACACGTATCTACACGGCTATAAATCCCAGCCAGAGATTCAGAATTAGGAATTCCTTAGCCACTTTTGGCACTTCAGTGGGAAATTCATTATGTTGGTGTAGAAATTTTAGTGGAGAAAATAATATTTAATAAAACTTGTTGATGATTGGTTGCCAGCCAAATTGCCCAGCAATCCCTATTAGCCCCAATTCACTGATTTGCCTTTTCAATACCAGCAGTAAGAAATGAGTTTTCCTCACAGCCCATATATGTGCCCACCAAGGGGCTCGAGCCTACCCTATATATCCCATATAGGGTGATTTGGCCTTAGTCCACCACTCTGGCCAATTGCGGGTTGGCAGACTAATAACTACTATTACCATAATAGTAGCCGGGACCAACAGCTTAACATGCCCTCCGAAGCACGGAATCATCTTAATTTTCTGATAATCAGGTGATTCTATCCTGCAATATCCTTCCAAAGTGGGTTAGATTCTACATATTTAATTTGTGAGTTTACTCCCCGGGGATCGAACCCTGAGAGCTCCGTACTTGATATCAAGTGCTGAATCTGAGACCATGGAGAAACAATTAGTCCAATGCTAAGTCATTTCTATACAGCAACAGATTTGTCATTACGTTAATTAGACATAATTTATGTGTTTAACCATATATGTTAAACATATTATTAATTAGTCAGAGTTAAAGGATGAGAGGACTCAACCCATACTTTTGCTGAAATTGAATTAAGTATGCCAATGTATTGCTGAGGGTTAATCCATGTAGTAGTAAACTATTTATTTTAAACACCAAACCTAACTTACAGTATTTTGCTTAATGGAGAGAATAAGTTACATTGAATATAATTGTAATCACTTCAATTAGTACTTTTTTTTCCAGAAGAATGTTATATTAAAAATATTCATACTGGTACTTGCACCATTGTTTCTTATTGAAGGAAAGCTCAAGCAAAATTTTTAAATGATCCTGCAAAATATTCGTTGCTTCCTTTATTTCATGTCATAGTCTATTTGTCTGTCCCCCTGATATTTTATGAAAGTATAACAAAGAATACCAGAATTTTAATAAATACGGTATGCAAAGTTTTTTTTTTGGTATTTATTAAATATTTTTATTCGATAGCAAACACGAAAATATAAGACTAATTTGAATATTTTTCATCTAAATTGAGTAATTGCAAAGTTATGATTTTTTAAAGATTATTCAACTTTTGTACTTAATGACGTCATCGATCGAAAATATCACGTATCGACATGCAAAAAAGCGAAATGTTTAATAAAAATGTTGCTGATTGCAAAACATTTGAATTTGTGATCTTAAATGAAATTATTACGATATTATACTAAACAAACTTTTCATTTTAGATATTTTATTTACAAACTGCAAAAACGATTGTCTTTGAAATAACGCTGAAGGTCAAATACTGTTACAGTATTTTGTTAAAATAACGGTCATCTTAGCTTTGTTTGATTTCATTTCAAGAAAATATGTTTTAAAAATGGTTTCGTAATCAGCACCACTTTTGTAAAACTTTGCATACCGAATTGTGGTGGTGTTGTCCATCGCATTGTAATTGTTGTTAAATTGTTTAAAACAAGTTTTATATTTCCAGTAACCAGATCAGCAAAGATGTCATGGAGGAACAAATATGCAATCATCAAGGATTTATCGGAATTGTCGCAGGGTTTTGTTCAGATAGATGACAGAAACTTTTTGACAACAGCCGAGAGACCTCCCGCTTATGCTGTAGATGAAGGTATTAGAATCATGATAGGACATACCGTTCATGTCATTGACATGATATCATGTGAAATTTTGTGATCCGATTAAAATGTAGTGTGATAATGAGTGTATTAAAATGGGAAGAAAGTCTATCAGTGCTTTGTAGGAAGTATAACAATTCTTTTTTTATATTGATGTTTAAAATAACATACCAGTGGATAATGAGATAACACCAATTATTATTATTGGGTATTTGTTATCCATGGTAATATGAGAAAACGGAAAGATCTGATTATTTAATTATATTTCAGAAATCGAAGATGAATTCTTGCGGCAGTTTTCTGGCGACGCAAATTTTGAAACTCCTGATTTTGAAACTATTCAACAAATGATATCAATGGTAAACCCATTATTAATTCAATTGCATTTGCAATACTATTATAATATTTTATTAATCACGACGACGACGTGATAGCTCAGTGGGTGCTAATGGTGCAGACAAGTAGTGTTCTAATCCCGGGTCGAGCCTACACGAATTTGTCTTTTTCAAAGACATATGTAGTGTTGCTGTGTAGTGTCGGCTTAGAGTAGCACTACCCCATTTCTTCCGGTGGGTGTACGTAAGAGGGTAAAGGTATTGGGGATTTTTGGGCGATGTGGTTGGAGACCTATCACCAAACCTTTACTTTACCATCTTTTCCCCCACTCAACTTTCCAAAAGTGGCTGAGGAATTTCTAATTCCTTAGCTCTGGTTACCCCTTCTTGGGATTTATATCCGTGAGTATATGTATGTAAAGACATATGTGTGGTTAATTTATCATGGTTGTTAGCGGTGAGAACAAACATCGTGAAGAAACCCACATGGCTGAGTTGTACTTAGTCATGTGACAGTGTAATAAATAAAGGAAAGAAAAATTTCGACACAGGCAGGAATGGAACCCGCGACCTCGGGTATACGCCCCCGTCGCTCTGCCAATTGAGCTACCGTGTCAATGGCTGCCATCGCGAAATTCTTCTATCCTTTATTTCTTTTACACGTTTTAAGTAGTGTTTGCGTTTCCTACCTCCGAATTTCCACTAATTCGGAATTTTAATTTAAATAATGTTAATTATTATGAGTTATTATTGTGAGTACACTGTCTAAGCAAAACGTGGGTACCTTCTCTGGAAACTAGATGGCGCTTGCCATGTGAGTTCAGGATTATTGGTACCTCTGCCAACCCCTTCGGGGATAAACGGCGTGAACGTTTATGTTATGTTATGTTAATTATTATTCGAAGAAAAATTTCGTTCACTTGTTTTTGGAATATAATATCATCCTCATCATAAAAATGTACCTAAAGAATTTAAAAATCCATAGAATACTAGAGATTAAAATTACTTGCGGCCACTTTTGCCTGGTTGCGTCTTGTCAGTGTATTCTCCTATTCATAAACGTATGATAAAATGTGTGTTTGACTCAATACTTAATGAACGTAGAGATTTTGCAGCGTGATTTTATACTATGCATTTCATTCGTAAACATTCTGTAATTGAGAAAGCCCACAAACACCCAAACATCTAAACTTTCACATTTATAATATTAATAGGATAATCGGGATTAACCAATGTTATTAGGGTTGCGACACACTACACTAACAATGATGTTGTACTAGACATCACCTTGGGACGCGAACACTTATTATAAATCACTGGCTCCTACATAGAAGATAAACGATAGCCACTTTCCCGGTTGAAATTCTCGTGTTTTTTAATTTCTACCGCTTCACGCACAATTTGAGAATAGTAATGGCGATCAATGGAAAGGACGGTTGGTTTATGGAGTTCAATCCAGTGGTTTGATCCTGATTCTAAAAAGTTCTCCCCTATAGCAGACTTCTCCACCTGGCGATTTTTAACAGCTTCGATATGTTCTTTGACTCGTTCAGCAATAGTCGGCTTCGTTTGTCCTATGCACGAACTACCACAACTGCAATCCACCTTGTAAACACCAGGTCTGATAGGGAATTATATCTTTAGGACTCCAACCTGTGCTGCTACTTTTCGTAATGGGGTGAAGACTGTCATTATTGAGAACTTGTTCAATAATGATCCGACCTTGTCTGTCATCCCTCTAACATACGGTAGAAAAGCTTTGGCACGTCTTTTTGTTAAGTCTTAATTTTTAGGTAGATGAGGAATTGTTTATTCAAACGCTTTGGCTAGCTCTTGTTTCTGATTTATTATATTTACATTTGACATAGATATGTGTGAAAATATATATAAAATTTCCATTCTTATGCTTTCAGATGAAGGACGCAGATGCAGATGATGAAACAGATACTCTAAAAGATAATGATGAGGAGAAAGAGAATCACGGCCTTGTTATAACAAAGTTAAATCCTAACGTTCCTGAGTTCATCCCTCAATTAAATAAAGAAAAAACAGAAGAGCCCCTCGAAAAAAATATCACGACTGATGAAGAAAAAAAAGACATTAAAACAATGCGAGTAAAAAAAAAAGAAAGAAATTTTCTACTATCGACTTTCTTGAATGCCGGAGTTTCTCCCACAAACTGTGAAAATGAGAAACCAAAAATTAAGTTGTTAAAGCCAGAGGATTTTATAACTGAAAGTCCTGAAAGTATAAAAGCTAATCTTTCAGAGGATAGCTTAGTAGGTGAAAGTGGTAGTAGTTCTCCAATCGTCAATTTGCCAGAATTTGTAAATGTTCCTAATCTTCCGTTAATGAATGGTAAGTAGTTAAAATTGGTATTTATGTGACCTACAAACTAATGCTTTTGAAAATTATACAGCGCCATCTTTTAGGATGCTTACAAATATGGGCCAAAGTGGAATTATTGTGCCGTGTAGTGCCGGCTTAGAATGTCACTACTCCTTTCTACCCGCAGGCGTTGTAAGAGGCGATTAAGGGTATGGGGCTTTCTTTAAGTGGTTTTTGGGCGATGCGGTTGGAGACCCATCAAAAAAACTTTATTTCTACCATCTTCTTCCCTACCAACTTCCAAATGGTTATGGCCGTGAGCATCTGCATTCATGTATGTAGAATTATTCAATCACTTAATTTCGCTTTGAAATCGATTCGACGTTATATTTAATCGTGGTCGTTTAATGTGGTCACCGGTTGGTTTATTGGGGCTCTTGTAAGTACAAAATTTTCACAGACTTTGACGTTTTAAATTGATACAAAATGTAGACAGAAGAATATAATTTATAATTTTTCTAAACTGCAAACTTGCTACCCAACTTTAAAGGGTAATAACATAAACATAAACATACATAAACATAAACGTTCACGCCAAATATCCCCGAAGGGGTTGGCAGAGGTACTAATACTTCTGAACATCACGTGACTTTGTCACCTGGTGTTCAGAGTACCCACGTTTTGCATGGACAGTGTACTCACGTGATAGGGGGCAGGCCTATCGCCGTTTTGTACGAATACACTGTCACATGACTAAGTACTACTCAGCCATGTGGGTTTCCTCACGATGTTTTCCCTCACCGTTAACAACCATGATAAATTAACCGCACATATGTCTTTAGAAAAGACAAATTGGTGTAGGCCCGACCCAGGATTTGAACACTAGTCGTTTGCACGATAACCGAGTGTTCTACCCACTGGGCTATCACGGTTGCAAAGGGTAATATAAACCATATAAAAGAATTGACCTAGGCAGTTCATGTATCATCTCTTATAGCAATCTGAATCACATTCTACTCTAAATTTTAACACTAATAATTATATGATTCAATTTCCAGATAAGTCCCCTACAATCTCACCAATACCTGCAACACAAGATAAAACAAGAAAGAAACCGAATATTAAAGAAGGACCAGTTTTAATAGTATCATCATCAATGTTCCGAAAGTCAACACCAAAAACAGGACCAATACTAAAAGCAAGTCCTATAAAGAAAACAGAACCATTACTAAAAGCAAGTCCTTTAACAGACAAATCACCATCAAACTCTTCAACGCCGGAGAAAGCAAATAAAATACCAACCATTGAAAGACCTGTTTTAGAAGTGTCCTCGACATCAATGTTTAGAAAGAGGTGCTCACCAAAACCTGAAACAGTCTCTAGTCCTGAACCAAAATTCTCATCAAAATCAACATATGTTCCATCAAAATTATCACTAGAGTTGTACAAGAAGTTTGCAGAAGAAAGTAAGATAAGAGAAAAAATGGAAGAAGATATTTGGATGCAGGCGGAGAAGAAGATGAAAGAGTTGGACAAGTTGAAACAGGAAGAGCTTGAGCTGCATGTGGAAATACCAGTGGAACCTGACAGGATGCAGTACTTTATTGAGAATTATAATAAAGGTGTGTATGTTTGCTGTGTAGTATCTGCTTAGAATAACACTACCCCAGTTCTACCCGTGGGTGATCGTAAGAGGCGACTAAGGGTATAGGGGCTTTTTAAGTGATTTTTGGGCGATGTGGTTGGAGACCCGTCACAAAAAACTTTTATTATTACTATCTTTTCCCCAATCAACTTCCAAAAGTGGCTGAGGAATTTCTCATTCCAAAGCTCTGGCTACCCCGTTAAGGGATTTATAGCCGTGAGTATATGTATATATGTATGTCTCCATGAGATCCTAGTATTCAGCTTAAAATCCAGAGGTTGTTGCATACTCATGCGGTACACTTACAAATTTAATTTGCAAATATCCCAGCTGCTTAGGGTATTGCGGATTAAATCACATGATTATGAGATAAGATGAGTTTGTGCTACAGAGGGCACATAAGCCATGGCTTAGCTACTACAATGGTGATAGTATTCAAATTCTGCCAACCCACTCTAGACCAGCATGGTGGGAATTGGGCTACAGCAAATCATCAGCCCCTCAGAGGGGACATAATGAGCTGTACTGTAATTGTATTATAGCATTGAAGCAGGTTCTTTGAAATAAGTTAGATTTAGGAATTATCAGGTACACCATCAGTTTTCTCAGCCCTTGGATAGCAATTTATTTTGACCTGGAGGCTTACCACAACCGCTTATTGCGATTCAATTTACGACCTAAACTGAACTGCTTCGCTATTTCGTACTATGACGTTAGAATAACGATTCACTTGACGCTCAACTTTTTGACAGCGATTCAGTTTCAAATGCGATTCAGCGGCCATAGAAACGCCCACTTTTGGTACTATGACGTGCTTTTTACGACTGAATTGCTCAGTTCAAACGTCAAATATAGCGATTCAATAAAAGTTACTATTTGAAGACCAAAACTGAATCGCTATTGTGTTAAATCAAGGTTTGAAAATAATTTATGTGAATAAAGTAAGTATTTTCTGTGTTAAAGAAATTCTTGTTGGATTCTCATTAAATTATTTAAGTAAATTTGATGATAAAGTAACTTTTGTAATAAATTTGTGAGTTTGCATTTAACTACAGAATTTACCTTATTTGCCAGTACATACATACATACATATACTCACGCCATTAATTCCCATTGGGGTAGGCAGAGACTATCGATCGCCACTTCATACGATCCTGACAAACCTCTCTAGCTTCGTTTACATCCATCAATCTTTTCATACATGCTCTTTTATTCTTCAAACTTCGGACGCCAGCCTTTTTGAGCACACTCTCAATTTGGTCCAAGTGTGTTCTCCGTGGTCGTCCTCTACTAACATTACCATCCACACTAGCTCTATAGATCCCTTTTACCAATTTTCTATCATCCATCCTCTCTATGTGCCCAAACCATCTCAACATTCCTTTTTCTATCTTTCTTACAATATCATCTTTCACACCACACTTTTCACGAATAACACTATTTCTCACTCGGTCACACAATCTAACATTACAAATTTTTCTGAGGGACCTCATCTCTACTGCATTCACTCTGCTCTCATGCTTCTTCTGCCACACCCAACATTCGCTTCCATACATAAGCGTAGGAACAAGAACAGCATCATGCACAGCCATTCGGGCCTTTTCAGACACCGATTGACTGATCATTAGGCTATTCATTGCTCCATTTACCGCATTACCCTTATTTGCCAGTGTTTTAAGTATATTTATTTTTATAGAATATGTCTATTTCCCACATCTTTTTTAAATTGTCTCGCGCCCGAGCAGTTTTAATGTAACCAGTTGCAAGGGATCGGTTTTGATTTAACACTTCCCAAAGCATCTCAAGTTGGCCATAAGTTACCCTACGGGCGCGACACCGTTCCACTCTGGAGCATAAAAAAAGCAATGGTATGTTAAGTGGTTGCGATTCACGATAATCGCAGTTTGTACGTAAAGTATCAACTACATATACCTATACACCATATAAGTAGAAAATACACTTATTACTTACGCCATTTTAGTGACATAAACAATTCAAGAAACACAAAACACATCCTATAAATGAAAAAGAAACTAATATTATTTTGAAAAGTCCGCCAGAAGGAATCACAACACCGACAATGTTTACAAATAAACTGAGATGTGATAGTCTTCCGAATTCGTTCAAAAAGCTACTTTTCACAGTATGCGTCTCAGAAAAAAGATACAAAATATGTTTTCAACGCTAATACTGATTTAAATTAGATCTATTTTTTATTAAATATAATATATTTGACAAAAATATCAACTTTTATATTAATTTCAACATATTTCAGATCGTTGTAAAAACTGGTGGAATCAGTAGTTTCATCATTTTTATTGTAATCCGACCAGATGCCGACCAGAGACAAACGTTAGACGTTGCCAAATTTATTTAACGCACAAACTCTATTCAGTTAAAGTACGGTCATAGTACGAATTATAGCGATTCAGAATAGGAACCTATTCTGAACTGCATGGAATTTGAACGGATTTGCAAACGGTTGTGGTACCATTCCTGGAAAGATTTTGAGCTGCCTTTTGGCATTCAACTTTTTCTTTAAATTGATAAACATTGTGGATAAAAATGCTCAGCAACTCATATTCACATACGTGAATACCACTAAAAAAACTTGTTATAATTACTCACACTCACAATATACTCATGGCTATGTATCCCAAAAAGTATCTAGAGCTTCAGATGTAGATATAATAAAATCGTGAGTCTCTTTTGGAATTTAAATGGGGATGAAAAGGCAACATAAAGGATGGTTGGTGATAAGTCTTCAGCCACATCGCCTAACATTCACTCAGAAGACCCTTAGTTGCATCATACCATCACGTTAGAATATGTCCTAAGAGGCCACTAATAAGAAGCCACCTCATCTATCCCAAATTCTATCAACAAATTAAACAAAACTCCGAAAATGATGCATTTTTTGGTGATAATTATAATCTGCAAATAACTTATAATATAATTAAGTTAACTTATAAATAATTAAGGATCTGATTCGATTGTTGATGCAATTCAGACAAATCGCAATGAAGTCCTAGTCTTGGTCTAGTCCTAAAATGTCACGCAATTTTAAGAGGTATAAGTATCTCTGTTTGAGTATATTTTTCCAAGGCGATTAATAATATCTCAAAAATATGTCTTTCGAATGTATATATAAGTTGTATCTTTACAATAAATATTCTCTTTCTTTACAGTGTTTCCGGAGAAAATAATACTTACCCATCACAGACATTTACTGTCATCGCATTGCCAAGTATGCAAGTCTCTGTGTGTAAATACATTTTATAACGACAATCCGTGTAAAGTTAGCTTAGAAGATGACACAAAAAGTGATGTTAAAGTAAGTAAAAATGACGATATTAACATTGTAAGTGATAGTAAGTCACTTGATATTGGTGATAATAATTGTGATAATATTATTAATGGTGAATCCATTGATGATGGTGATAATATAACAAGTGCTATTAATAATTAATTTAAGGATATGTCGTTAAGTCCATTGCAATAATTTGGAATATGATGTAATGTCACGGAAACTGATTGCGAAAGAATACGTCATCAAAGTGAAAAACAAATATGTCGTGCAACCATTTAGTACTAGTGTTCGCCAATTTAAAAGGCATTTAAAGACTGTTTTATAGTTGAAAATTGTAGTAAGTGCATCCTTACGATCTATGATTACCATCTAATTTACACAGCATTTTAATGTTTTGTTTTTTACTATTTTAAATAGTTACTTAATAGAAATTCAATATTTCAATATTAGCAACAGTGTTTAAGTTTAAAGTAGAGATTCATTTATATAATATGAAGTGAAAAGAATCTCCATTTCCACGTCACATATTTTTATCTTGAAAAAGAACTACTGGTTAATATATCAACCAGGTCATAAGTTGAATTTTAAATTTATTAAGTTAATATGAGGTGAGGGAAAACATCGTGAGGAAACGCACATGGCTGAGTTGTACTTAGTCATGTGACAGTGTATTTGTACAAAACGGCGATAGGCTTGCCCTCTATCACGTGAGTACACTGTCCAGGCAAAACGTGGGTTCTCTGAACACCAGGCAGGTGACAAAGTCACATGATGTTCAGAAGTATTAGTACCTCTGCCAACCCCTTCGGGGATATTCGGCGTGAACGTTTATGTTATGTTATTATTAAGTTAATATTTTTTATTTATTTATAAATGTGCTTATGATAGTATTTTTAAATATTGACCCTAAACTTCATGTATTCATATAAGACTTCATATAACTATTTGTTTTAATTATTGTTATTGGCTATGTGAATGATAAAGAGCTAAATAGGATAATGAAAATACCAAGCTATTCAGTACAAATATTATAAAAGTTGTCTTTGCATTAATATTGTCTGTAACCTATTAAGAGTCAGTGCTCTTATATCAAATTATACAGAAAACTCATCGAAAAGTTTGTTGTCGCTTCTTCTCTTTACAAAAACTTTAAGAAGGTGCTGAAGACTTGGTATTTCACATAATTTAAGTTTATTGTTGATTTTACTATAATATACTAATTTCAGCAAACTGTTCTGTTCAATAATAATAAAAGTTATGAAATCTAAAAAACTGTTTTTTTTTATTGCTTTCTTACTTTCTTTCTTACTTGAATAGAAATAGCACTACCCCATTTCATCCCGCGAGCAGCGTACTAGGCGTATTGTTTGTTATGGAGTTATTTTATGGGGTTGTTCTGTGACGTGGCTGGAGACCCATCACTAACGATTCTTGAATGTTAACCATCTTCTCCCTAATAAACTTCCAAAAGTAGCTGAGGAATTTCTAATTCCGAAGCTCTGGCTACCCCTTTTAGGATTTAAAGTTAGTACATACATTCATACATACGTATACTAAGCTAGGATAATAGGAGCTAAGGATATAGAAATTCCTCAGCCACGTTTGGAAAATTGAGTGGGGAAAAGATGATAAAATAAAGGTTGTTGGTGATGGGTCTCCAACCGCATCGCCCAAAATCCTTTAAAAGCCCCAATACCGTTAATCGCCTCTTACGAAACCGAAAGAAATGGGGTAGTGCTATTCTAAGCCGACACTACACGGCAAGTTAGTATATGTTTATAAGCTTTTTTATTTTCTTTTAAACACATTTGAAGCAATTTAGATTTGAGACATCGCAAAAAAACATTCGCTTACACTGCATCAATGCACTAGAGTCCAACCATGACTGATGTAATCATATAAGAAAAAAATATGGGAGACGATAACGAGGGAACTTATCTCGTTCTCATCGTGAGTCTCCGAAGGTGACATGACGACTGCTTATGACTTTCGAGAGAAATAAATTAAACGTGTCCTTTTTCTTTTATTAATACATTCATACACTCACGGGGAAATATCTAGACGGGGTAGCCAGAGCTTCGGAATAAGATAATTTGTTAATAAAGATCTTAAATACATATACTCACGGCTATAAGTCCTAAAAAAGGGAATCTAGAGCTTAGGAAATATAATTTCTTCAGTCTCTTTAGACAGGTCAGTTGTAAAATAAGGTTAGTGATTGATCTCCAGCCGCATTGACTACCTATTACTATAAAAATTACGACACCCACAGGAAGAATGAGTTAGTGCTATTCCGAGCCGACAAAGAGTGTGTTCTTTTTAACACGCTTAGGTATATTAGCTTTACCTGTACGTAACCGACTCCTTTAAACACGGTGTTAGTGAGGTTCTTACCCTCTTTTTTATTTTAGCTTAGGCTAAGAAACTACTACTTTCCCAGTTTGATCTAGGCAGTGATACTTTTTAATTATTTTGAAAATTACAATAGTTTAGATAAGCATTCCATAGGCAAAGTTGTTTAATTTGATGTCTTTAATCGATTTAAAATATAAAAAGGGTATGTTTTAAAAACGAGGTCGAGGCCATTTGAACACATATTTTACAAAGATGGAGAAAAGTTAATTTCGTGTCTTGATAGAACCTTATTTATTATATAACATAATATTTATCAAAGACTTGATAAATATTATGGGGACTCTGCTCCATCCATTAAAATGCTTGATATGTGGTTTACTAATTTTCGGTGTGTTCGTACTAGCACAAGTGATGTGCATCCAGGACGCCTGGTTGAGGTCACTACTCCGGCGATGATCATTACGCCAACATTTGGATATGAAGGTGAAGGAGCTGGAAGAACATAACCACTTCGGAGGCAGGCTTGGCGTTGTTTCAACGGGATAAAATTATTTTTTTCGTCATTTTACAATAGTTGACGAACTGTGATTCCACCGACATACCCCAGAAACAAAGCAACAATCCATATAGTGGATTGCTACCGGCGAATCAGCTCCGAAGAAGGCCAAAGCAGTTTTATCGGCCAATAAAGTGATGGAATGAAGAAATACAGTTTTTTGGGATGCACGCGGGGTAGGTACTAGATCCATATTGACCTAGAAAAGGGTAAAACGATTAATGGCGAATATTATGTCGATTTATTGGATCAATTTAACATAATTTTACCTGAAGTACATTTTGACTAAGAAGAAAATCCTCTTCCTCCAAGACATCGCACGAGTGCACACCTGCGTGATTGCTATGGCCAAATTTCGTGAGTTAGGCTATAAGTTGCTTTTCCCACCCACCATATTCGCGAGATTTAGCCCCTAGCGACTATTTTCTCATGAGAATCATGACAGATGAGAATGAAGAGATCATGAAAGAAATCATTGCCTATTTTGAATGGTTGCCTAAGTCCTATTTTATGGAATTGATTGAAAAGCTAGAGAAACACTGGATGAGGTGTATTAAGTGAGAAGGCAACTACGTTAAAAAAATATATCAAAATAATATAAAATCTATTTCTTGTTTAATTTTTCCTAGCCTTCCTATCATATGGTTACTTTTTTTTATTATTTGCAACATCTTCGAATTTCAAGCTCTAGTTAGCTGATGTGCTTTGCAGGGCGATTTTTTATCTCTATCCAAGATTCCTGTTTTGACTCGAGATCTTAGATTAATCGTTTTTGTATCTTTTAGATTCTAGATATATATATACACTGCATATAAATTATATTTGCTGTGTAGTGTCGGCATAGAATAGCACTACCCCATCTCTTCCCGTGGGTGTCGTAGAAGTCGACTAAGGGAAAAGGGCTTTTTCATCTTCGCCCCTACACCAATCCAAGGTCTGCCCTGCCGAGGGATGCGTGGCCAGGGGTGAGCCTGGTCGTTAGCGTGCCGCCGTCCCGGAGCCTGGTGAACTCCGGGTACTAAATAACCTTACCTAGTCAAGCGGGGCTCTGCCTAGGCGGACAATATATTTCCCTTGCTTTTCGTGGGGCCAAAATGTGTTCATCTACAAATAAACACGCAGGCGGCGATGTAGCTCGCCACTCATCACGCCGTGGTTCCTCACGGGGCGAAAAATGGGCTTAAGAGACCCGCTTTGGTACGATGAATGTATGTGGAGGGGTACATGAAAAATTAGATGAAGTATGTTTGATTATGGAAGAAAGAAAACTAGATTTTCTGTGTGTGAATGAAACGAAGCGCAAGGAAAAAGAGGTTTCACAACTTGGCCCATTTACAGCTATCTGGTCGGGAGTTGCCGAGAGTGACAGAGCTTGCCAAGGCGTGGGACTTCTGATATCTGAAAGGATGGCTAAGTGCATGAAAGATTATGCGTGTGTGAGTCCAAGGCTCCTATGGATAAAGGTGAAGGTAGGGCTTGTCCGGATGCGCATAATTTGCGTGTATGCTCCGGACATGTCCAGATCACTATCCGAGAGGGAGGAGTTTTGGAATCTGTTAGACGATGTTGCTAATGGGTGTGATGAAAATGAGAAAATTGTTATGTCAGGAGATTTTAATGGTTGGGTTGGTGTGTCACGCAATGGTTGTGAAAGAGTTTTAGGAAAGTTTGGTGATAAAAGAGTGAACGAGAATGGTGAGAAAGTGATTGATGTATGTTTGGAGATGAATCTTTGTGTTACGAACACGTTGTTTGAACACAAAGATATCCATATGTATACTAGACAGAGGGGAAGCGAGAGAAGTATGATAGATTTTGTGATAGTGGATGAAAGGCTAAGAGCAAAGGTTGTTGACACCAGAGTCCATAGGGGCATTAACGTTGGCACAGACCACTTTCTCGTGATATCACGATTGAGGGGACTGTGCACGCGTTGGCGTCACAGGGCCAAAGTGTCGACAACTGAATTTGCTAGAATAAAAGTGGAGAAATTGGAAGAGGATGAAAATATTAGAGATGAATATATGAAGATATTGGACGACAGGCTAAGTTGCGTAGAGATGAAGGATGAATTGGAAATAGAAGAAGTATGGGATGTGCTCAAATCGTCAATGGTTGAATGTGCGACGGAAGTATGTGGATTGGGTAAAAGAACAAATAGACCACCAACAAGTTGGTGGGATAAAGATGTGAAAGAGGCAGTTGGAGATAAGAAGAAAGCTTGGTTAGATTTACTAGCGATTAAAGCTAGTGAACGAATGGATGCGAGAGTAACAGATGATGTAGTAAAGAATAGTGAAGATGAATATAAGAGAGTTAAGAATGAGGTTAAAAAGAAAATAGTAAAGAAAAAGCGTGATCTGATAGAATGGTGTGAGAGGAAACTCCCTGATAATTTCCGGAATAACCAAAAGTTGTTCTGGAAATATATCCGGAAAGAAAAGGGAGTTTCCGAAAACACGAGAGTGAATGTTGTGAGAGATGAACAGGGTGAATTGGCGACGGATGAAAGTAGCATAAGACGAGTATGGAAGAACTATTTTGAGGGACTCTTTGAAAAAGAGGATACATCCATTTCTTCGCCAATCGGCAGTAATATTGATTGGAACGACGTTATGGGTGACTTTAGTGACAGTGAGATCAGTATGGAAGAAATAATGAAAGCAATGAAAAGTATGAAACTAGGGAAAGCGGCAGGGTATGACAGGATAAACACTGAAATGCTGAGGGCTGGTAAAGAGGTGGTGGCTTCCTGGTTGTACTTCCTTTTCCAAAAATGCTGGTCGAGTGGCAAAGTGCCACAAGACTGGTGCAAAGCGGTAATTGTGCCTTTATATAAAGGAAAGGGGTCACACCAGGAGGCTAGAAACTACCGTGGAATTAGCCTACTCAGCATTGTCGGTAAATTGTATGCAAAGGTTTTGATTGAAAGAGTGATGAATGAAACGGATGATAAAATTTGGGATGTGCAAGCAGGATTTAGAAAGGGAATGGGATGTATGGACCAAATCTTCTCTTTAAGGAGCATCACCGAAAAGTTCTTAGCTAAGAACCGAAAGGTGTATTGCTCCTTCATTGATTTAGAGAAGGCGTATGATAGGGTGGTAAGAAAGTGTTTATGGGAGGTGTTATCCAAGTTCGGTTTGGGGAGTCGACTTATACGTGCACTGGTATCACTCTATGAGGATTCCAGTGCATGTGTGAGAGTAAACGGGGAAGATACTGACTGGTTCGGGATCTCTCGGGGTGTCCGACAGGGTTGTGTAGCTTCCCCGTGGCTCATCAATTTGTTCATGGATGACTGTTTAACAGAGTTGCGTGAAAGTGATTTTGGATTGAAAATGGGTGGATTCATCAATAAATGCCTCTTATATGCCGACGATCAAGTGCTACTTGCATCATCGGTGGAAGAGCTGCAAGAGATGATGAATATTGCATGTGCGTCTTTTGAAAAAAAGGGAATGAGGGTGAATGTGGATAAAACAAAAACTATGGTTTTTGAGAGAGAGGTGAATATGACCGAATGCGTGATGAGATTAATGGTAAGAAAGTGGAACAAGTGAAAGAGTTTGTATATTTGGTATGTTTACTAGGGATGGAAAGTGTGATGAAGATATCGAGAGAAGAGTGAAAAAGGGTAATGCGGTAAATGGAGCACTGGATAGTCTAATGTCTAGTCAGTCGGTGTCTGAAAAGGCCCGAATGGCTGTGCATGATGCTGTTCTCGTTCCTACGCTTATGTATGGCAGTGAATGTTGGGTGTGGTAGAAGAAGCATGAAAGTAGAGTGAATGCAGTAGAAATGAGATCCCTCAGAAAAGTGTGTAATGTAAGGTTATGTGATCGTGTGAGGAATGATGTGATTCGTGAAAGGTGTGGTGTAAAATATGATATTGTAAGAAAGATAGAAAAAGGAATGTTGAGATGGTTTGGGCACATAGAGAGGATGGATGACAGTAAATTGGTGAAAGAGATATATAGAGCCAATGTGGAAGGTAATGTTAGTAGAGGACGACCTCGGAGTACACATTTGGATCAAATAGAAAATGTGCTCAAAAAGGCAGGTGTCCGCAGTATGAAGAATAAAAGAGCATGTATGAAAAGATTGATGGATGTAAACGAAGCCAGAGAGGTTTTCCAGGATCGTACAAGGTGGCGATCGATAGTCTCTGCCTACCCCAATGGGAACTAACTTGTATGCATATAAATGGGATTCCATGCCTGAGAAAGCATATTTCAAAATATTGCGAACATATGTGCAATAAAATTTACTTGCTTTAATATTGAAATATTTGCTCGAGCGCATTAAAAGTCCTAGAGTTTTGGAGGCAATATTCCTGCAAATGTATCCATATAAGAACAAAGTAGAAAACGACCTTGCGACAGTACCTCTGCCACTATGTAAATAATAAACGCGCCGCGTCTTTTAATAACTTAATTGTGTCAATATACCAGAGACCCAGAACACGGTAGGAGACCATATTAAAACGTTTCTTGTTATGATCGTGTATCAATCATTTGAACTAGTCTCACTGATTCGCATTCCTTTGATAATTACTTTGGAAAACTGTGGAGTATATATTTACACTCTGTGCTTCACGATCTTGTTTAATGACGGTAATTCCTATAGTTAATTTAATTAACAGTTATTTTGATATTCCCATAACATCATATAACTAGGTAAGCATTTTCTTATTTTTTACTTTAATATCCAGGGCTCTTATTGCAAATACTTAAAAAAAGGGGCGAACCTTGGTCTTAGGAATATTAATTAAAAATAAAGCTAAGATATAATCTTTTACAAATTATCAATCAAGCAGTTTTTTCAACTTCACATTACTAGCAATAGGTCTTAAATTATAAACAACACTACAATACAAGTATGCCTTAAATTTGAGCTTTGTTTCTAAGCAGCAATATTATAAAATAATACCAAATTTAAGATCCGGCAATATTATTTGTAACAACCTGCACAATCTAAATTGTAGTGTAAACTGTTGCTGTGAAGTATGGAATATTTTTAAGATCATCATTTCTATCATACAAACTTACTCAGCACTGTTACTTTTTAAATTCACAGGCAAAAGATTCGCGATAATCTTTTATCTGTTCAGTGCTGTATCTTGTGTATCTTGTTATATCTTAAATTACTCAGAATAAATAAGCCAAGTTTACGAACGTGTAAAATGAATGAGCAAACTAATAAACCGAATTGTAAATAATAATGTTGTCGACTCCAGAGTTTCCACTGCTCTGTCGCGCGGAGTGATGAAGAGAGTCATTTAGTTTTTGACCGCTTCCGATCGTGGTTGGTGTCTGTCTTCCATTGTTTTATTTGTGGTTTAACGAAAATGGGTAAGTAAATTGATTATAAAACATATGTTTCCGAAAAAGGGTCGTCAATGAATTCGTCAATATTTACTAAAATTTATCGATTTGTTAGCTACTTAAAAATAATATGCAACAAGGGAGAGGGAAAAGTTTAGTTGGTATGTTGTTAATTGCTTTGTCTAATAATAACATAACATAACATAAACGTTCACGCCGAATATCCCCGAAGGGGTTGGCAGAGGTACTAATACTTCTGAACATCACGTGACTTTGTCACCTGGTGTTCAGAGTACCCACGTTTTGCATGGACAGTGTACTCACGTGATAGGGGGCAGGCCTATCGCCGTTTTGTACGAATACACTGTCACATGACTAAGTACAACTCAGCCATGTGGGTTTCCTCACGATGTTTTCCCTCACCGTTAACAACCGTGATAAATAAACCACACATATGTCTTTAGAAAAGACAAATTGGTGTAGGCCCGACCCGGGATTCGAACACTAGTCGTTTGCACGATAACCGGTGTTCTACCCATTGAGCTATCACGTCGTCTAATAATACGAGTAACTCTGTATGAAACGTCATGGCGCGTTTTTCACCATCTATAGCTACTAATAGGGTAGTGCTATTCTAAACTAGATTGCAAAACCAAACTGTGTTCCCCCTATTAATTTAAAAGACATGTGAGGGTATTTTTGCAAAGTCGTTTCAAATTAACTACAGCACATTTTAACGTTTATTCTTTTGATGGGTTACTAGATTGGCTGTTATATCAAATAATAAAGACAGCTACATTACAACAGATACGTCAGAGTGGCGATACAAAATTACTTGGTAATACAAAATTAAAAAACATAAGTGTGATAGCCTAATTTTATTATGTTTGAGTACCCGCACCTAAATGTGTGTGCAGAAAAGCAAATGGCTCTGAAGGAAGATGGTTTAAAATGTCTCAAATAAGCTGCGGGTTTTGTGGAATTTCGAAAATATGATAAAGGAAAACCTACCTTTCCGACAATCAATCGGCTATACGATGGCAGTTGGCTGGTAGCAGAAACCTATAAAGATCAGTGAAGCCCCAGGCTAAAGCTAGTCAAAAATGCAATTACAAAGCCATCAGTCATACGACAACACCAGGCAAGTATAGGGGATTAAGTGTCATAGTATTAAGTCCGGACCACTCATGCAAATTAAATTGTTGCGTTTGATGTTGATTCGCAACTACGTGCTACATCCATTTGCATATTGGTTGCTATGAACGGATATATTAAAAATTCACACTTTTACATACGCTTTTTATCCTAAAGCATAAAAGGGAATAAAGAAACATTGTAGTATTACCTTATTCTTTTACAATATTTGGTAAATGATAGAACACTAGTTAATAGATGACCAATAAAATGTTAATGGAAAAGGTGAAAACTTCTAATTGCTGGCTGGTGACCGCACTGTAAAAAACCATTTTAAAATTTAATGAAGATGTGGTTTGTCTCAAGTATGTACTTGATAATGTGGGGCTCGAAAAGTGGTTACAAAATTTAAAATTTAGCAACAAATAAGAAGAATCTTTTTAGGTTCGTGAATATGTAACAATAATGTCCTGATTTTAAGCAATTCGTTTTAATGATTCTGATTATCTTCCGTCCCTGACATTAACTTATGCTATAAAGTTCTATATTTTTCGTAATTTACAAAACTGTGTTTTTGCAGCTTAAAATGACACTACTCTAGGTTATTAAGTGAACTAGAAATAGATTTGTAGGCGCTATGCTTGAAAACCAACGATATTATGGCTACTTAACGCGTTCTTCTAAAATTAATTATATCGAAAATCTAGTTAACTTACTTTAGGGTTATAGCAGTGATGAACGGGTGGATAGGTAGCTCAAAACATAGTTTGTTAATTTTAAGATCCTAAGAGGTTTGAGGTCCTAAGAACATTTCTCGGTATCTTCACGTATCCTTTAATAAATACATTGGCGGTATCAGAGTTTATCCCAGGAGTTTCCACTGTTCTGTAAAAGGCGTCTGTCCGTTTCCTTACATATATAACAATGATTTTTCTTTCGGTGTTTGTATTCAGTAACTTTCTTTGGAACTATAGCAACGTTTTTACTATAAATAATTTAAGAGCTGTGTAGTGTCGGCTTAGAATAGCACTACCCTATTTCTACCGGTGGGTGTACGTAAGAGGCGACTAACGGTATTTGGGGCTTTTCAAGGGATTTTTGGACGATGCGGTTGGAGACCCATCACCAACAACCTTTATTCTAGCATCTTTTCCCCATTCAACTTCCAAAAGTGGCTGAGGAATTTCTAATTTCTCAGCTCTGGCTACCTCTTTTAGGGATTTATAGCCGTTAGTATATGTATGTATGTAAATAATTTAAGTTAAGTATATTTATTTGGTGGACCGACGTCTTGGTCAAGGTCGCTGGAAGCCAATGGATGAGGGCAGCACAGGACTGGTCGTTTTGGAGATCTTTGGGAATATCCAGCTATGGAAGTCTATAGGTTGTTGATGATGATTATATTTACTTATTATATTATTCCTTTCAGTGGATACTAAGGTATCGGATTTGGAGTTCGGATTCGACAACATGGGTTTGGATATGGTAAGTAAATCTTTTTATTATTGTATTACATACATACATACATACATATTCTCACGCCGTTAGTTCCCATTGGGGTAGGCAGAGACTATCGATCGCCACTTTGTACGATCCTGGCAAACCTCTCTGGCTTCGTTTACATCCATCAATCTTTTCATACATGCTCTTTTATTCTTCATACTGCGGACACCTGCCTTTTTGAGCACATTTTCTATTTGATCCAAATGTGTCCTCCGAGGTCGTCCTCTACTAACATTACCTTCCACATTGGCTCTATATATCTCTTTCACCAATTTACTGTCATCCATCCTCTCTATGTGCCCAAACCATCTCAACATTCCTTTTTCTATCTTTCTTACAATATCATCTTTTACACCACACCTTTCACGAATCACATCATTCCTCACACGATCACATAACCTTACATTACACACTTTTCTGAGGGATCTCATTTCTACTGCATTCACTCTACTTTCATGCTTCTTCTGCCACACCCAACATTCACTGCCATACATAAGCGTAGGAACGAGGACAGCATCATGCACAGCCATTCGGGCCTTTTCAGACACCGACTGACTAGACATTAGACTATCCAGTGCTCCATTTACCGCATTACCCTTTTTCACTCTTCTCTCGATATCTTCATCACACTTTCCATCCCTAGTAAACAAACTTCCCAAATATCCGTCCCGGAGCCTGGTGCACTCCGGGTACTAAATAACCTTACCTAGTCAAGCGGGGCTCTGGCTAGGCGGACAGTATATTTCCCTTGCTTTACGTGGGAACCGAATGTGTTTAGAAACTACAATTAAACGCGGTGGCGGCGATGTGGCTCGCCACTCATCACGCCGTGGTTCCTCACGGGGCGAAAAGTGGGCTAAAGAGACCCGCTTTAGTACGATGAATGTGTGTGGAGGGATGCATGAAAAATTAGATGAAGTATGTTTGATTATGGAAGAAAGAAAACTAGATTTTCTGTGTGTGAATGAAACGAAGCGCAAGGGAAAAGAGGTTTCACAACTTGGCCCATTTACAGCTATCTGGTCGGGAGTTGCCGAGAGTGATAGAGCTTGCCAAGGAGTGGGACTTCTGATATCTGAAAGGATGGCTAAGTGCCTGAAAGATTATGCGTGTGTGAGTCCAAGGCTCCTATGGATAAAGGTGAAGGTAGGGCTTGTCCGGATGCGCATAATTTGCGTGTATGCTCCGGACATGTCCAGATCACTATCCGAGAGGGAGGAGTTTTGGAATCTGTTAGACGAGGTTGCGAATGGGTGTGATGAAAATGAGAAAATTGTTATGTTAGGAGATTTTAATGGTTGGGTTGGTGTGTCACGCAACGGTTGTGAAAGAGTTTTAGGAAAGTTTGGTGATAAAAGAGTGAACGAGAATGGTGAGAAAGTGATTGATGTATGTTTGGAGAGGAATCTTTGTGTTACGAACACGTTGTTTGAACACAAAGATATCCATATGTATACTAGAAAGAGAGGAAGCGAGAGAAGTATGATAGATTTTGTGATAGTGGATGAAAGGCTAAGAGCAAAGGTTGTTGACACCAGAGTCCATAGGGGCATTAACGTTGGCACAGACCACTTTCTCGTGATATCACGATTAAGGGGACTGTGCACGCGTTGGCGTCACAGGGCCAAAGTGTCGACAACTGAATTTGCGAGAATAAAAGTGGAGAAATTGGAAGAGGATGAAAATATTAGAGATGAATATATGAAGAAATTGGACGACAGGCTAAGTTGCGTGGAGATGAAGGATGAATTGGAAATAGAAGAAGTATGGGATGTGCTCAAATCGTCAATGGTTGAATGTGCGACGGAAGTATGTGGATTGAGTAAAAGAACAAATAGACCACCAACAAGTTGGTGGGATAAAGATGTGAAAGAGGCAGTTGGAGATAAGAAGAAAGCTTGGTTAGATTTACTAGCGATTAAAGCTAGTAAACGAATGGATGCGAGAGTAACAGATGATGCAGTGAAGAACATTGAAGATGAATATAAGAGAGTTAAGAATGAGGTCAAGAAGAAAATAGAAAAGAAAAAGCGTGATCTGATAGAATGGTGTGAGAGGAAACTCTCTGATAATTTCCGGAATAACCAAAACTTGTTCTGGAAATATATCCGGAAAGAAAAGGGAGTTTCCCAAAACACGAGAGTGAATGTTGTGAGAGATGAACAGGGTGAATTGGCGACGGATGAAAGTAGCATAAGACGAGTATGGAAGAACTATTTTGAGGGACTCTTTGAAAAAGAGGATTCATCCATTTCTTCGCCAATCAGCAGTAATGTTGATTGGAACGACGTTATGGGTGACTTTAGTGACAGTGAGATCAGTATGGAAGAAATAATGAAAGCAATGAAAAGTATGAAACTAGGGAAAGCGGCAGGGTATGACAGGATAAACACTGAAATGCTGAGGGCTGGTAAAGGGGTGGTGGCTTCCTGGTTGTACTTCCTTTTCCAAAAATGCTGGTCGAGTGGCAAAGTGCCACAAGACTGGTGCAAAGCGGTGATTGTGCCTTTATATAAAGGAAAGGGGTCACACCAGGAGGCTAGAAACTACCGTGGAATTAGCCTACTCAGCATTGTCGGTAAATTGTATGCAAAGGTTTTGATTGAAAGAGTGATGAATGAAACGGATGATAAAATTTGGGATGTGCAAGCAGGATTTAGAAAGGGAATGGGATGTATGGACCAAATCTTCTCTTTAAGGAGCATCACCGAAAAGTTCTTAGCTAAGAACCGAAAGGTGTATTGCTCCTTCATTGATTCAGAGAAGGCGTATGATAGGGTGGTAAGAAAGTGTTTATGGGAGGTGTTATCCAAGTTCGGTTTGGGGAGTCGACTTATACGTGCACTGATATCACTCTATGAGGATTCCAGTGCATGTGTGAGAGTAAACGGGGAAAATACTGACTGGTTCGGGATCTCTCGGGGTGTCCGACAGGGTTGTGTAGCTTCCCCGTGGCTCTTCAATTTGTTCATGGATGACTGTTTAACAGAGTTGCGTGAAAGTGATTATGGATTGAGGATGGGTGGATTCATCATCAAATGCCTCTTATATGCCGACGATCAAGTGCTACTTGCATCATCGGTGGAAGAGCTGCAAGAGATGATGAATATTGCATGTGCGTCTTTTGAAAAAAAGGGAATGAGGGTGAATGTGGATAAAACAAAAACTATGGTTTTTGAGAGAGAGGTGAATATGACCGAATGCGTGATTGAGATTAATGGTAAGAAAGTGGAACAAGTGAAAGAGTTTGTATATTTGGGAAGTTTGTATTATTGTATTCTATCTCTTTAACCGCCTAGTTGACTAGCCTCGTATGGAATTGCTAGTTTTAATTATTCTAATGACCATAAAGTTAATTGGCATAAACCAACTTATAAATGTTTACGGTCTTAATAGTATTTTTTAATAATAACTTATTATTTTTTACAAAATTTATTCGGGAAATTAAGTGCTTCTTCCAGCAATCCTTAATTTTATTACCTCTTCCCAACGTATTTTTAATTAAGTGTTGGCTGCCTCCGTTTCTGGTTAATATCCAGAATATTATAAGTTGCCTATTAAATAAAGACATATCTATACTCACCACATCGTTTTCCATTGGGGTAGGTAGAGACTATCGATCGCCACTTTGTACGATCCTGGTAAACCTATTTAGCTTCTGACTCTGAAAAGTGTCCGAACGTTAGAAACGCGATAGTATCAGGATAATACTTTCATTAAATCTCTCTAGCTTTCTTAACATCCATCATATTTATACTTCAGACGCCTGCCTTTTTGGCCCAAATGTGTCCTCCGAGGTCGTCTCCTACTAACATTACCTTCCACATTAGTAGTATACTCTCCATACACATGCATACTGTCTTTGTGCCCTATGAAATAATAATATCAATATATTTAGGTCAAGTTCATAGTAAAATATTAACAATCTCAAATATAGCATAAACCTCTGTCAGTCAATTCAAAATATTCATCATCATCGTCATCTTAATCAGGCGTCTACTGCTGAAGATAGGCCTCCCCAAACATTTCCCTGCAAAAATTTTGTCGTTGTGATGTAAATGTAAGTATTGAATTAGAAGCAATCCCCAAAATGCCAACGGTGGTAAACATCTTTTCAGTTCTCTAATGGTGAATAATACCATTGATCACCTACATTGATCAATATACACAATTTTAAGCCGCGCTAATAGAATTTGAAAAAGTAAATAGTTATAGAAAATAGGAAAATTGGTGTTCGACTGGTAATCACATACCCACTAATACCTATGATAATGTTTTATTTTCATTGCCATCGCGATGTCATATGTATTTAGCTCATGTTTTGCTGAAACATAGCTGGCTTATAAAGTTTTACCAATGGGCCTCCCGAGCCTCGCGAACATGAAGTGATATCTATAAAAAAAAATAACCTCATTCACTGCTCATCATCATGAAATTAAGCATGATGATAATAAAGATTATTCTAAACATAGATATACATTAAATATATATTAAATCAGTTCAGTGGGTTCGGGGCCATTACAGACAAACAAAGACACAGACAGATTTTCCTCCTTAAAATGAGTAAGAAAATTAGTAAGCGATGTTCGTGGGCCAGAGTGGTTAGGTTACCTAAAGAGTGGGTTCGTCACGGGTTCGATCCTCGCTATGCTGTACATTGATGCCTACAATTTCTTTGTTTCGTAATCTTGTATTTTTTTAAGTATAGCTTTTGTCTAGTATCATATCTTTGTAGCGATATGCCTCTGACAAGTTGAATGCAATAGTAATCCTTCGATTATATTCATACTTAAAAGGATCCGAGCTATATCTCTATGGTTTTACACCTTAGATACTTACTGATACCATCAGTCTTACTACTGATAACACAACTTACTGTATCAAATAAATACTTGGCTAACTAGACATGTTAACATTTTCCAAGCGAACCTCAATGCCGACCTAGTGTAAAAAAATAATGAAATAACTTCGTAGAGATTAAATACTGTTTCGACTATTATATTATATCCACTAGTGGTCCGCCCCGGCTTCGCACGGATGATGTTAATGATTTTTTACTGCTTACCCCTATGATGTTTAGCGTGGTGACATATATCCTATGTCCTTTTCCTGGTTCTAAGCTACCTTCCTATCAATTTTCAGCTTAATCGGTTCAGTCGTTCGTGAGTTATAAATAGTGTAACTAACACGACTTTCTTTTATATATAAAGATTATACCTCAAAAACGAGGTTAATAATAAAAGCTACGTTGTGAACTCAAGCCGACTGAGTACTGAGTTACATAGTTGGCTTAATACACCTCTAATTCATTACTTCCTGCGGTTGTCCTAAGAGGTGACTAAGTTATTTAGGGTTTTGTGTGCTGAGTCTAGAGAAACATTACATCCTTTATTGGCAAACTTTCCCGTACTGATACGCAAAGCATAATTCTGAGTTAGACCATCACACTACACACTCACTTGCTAGCTTGGTATTTGAATTAAGTCGTATAAAACACTTTAGTATGGTTAAAAATATTACCAAAATGGCTAAGGCTTCTAAGCCGTGCTTTGTACCTTAGCTAGCCGATATTATGAAATATGAATCAGAATCAGAATCAGAATCAGAATTTATTTGCCACATGTTGTATGTACAATGGTGTTTTAAATTATATAGAGTATCAAACATGCGCCCTGCTAGGGCATTGCAACAACTTATAAATTTTTAAATACCTAATTAATTACTATTACATTATTTACAATTATTCACAATTTATATACAACATTAAATTATTTATTAAAACACGATCAAGTTAAATTATTATTACATTTATACAAATTATACAGCATTAAATTATTTATTAATTGAGTTAAAACAATAGCACATTTACAAACACAAATTAAATTTTATTAGATTATATAGAGTAGTTAATAAAAAAAAAAAAAAAAAACACGTATGAAAGTTTAGATGTTTGTGTGTTTGAGGTAAAATGCTTCTCAATTACGGAATGTATATAAATGAAATTTAGCGGAATGCTAGATAATAACCCAAATTATAATATAGGAAACTTTCCCGGAAAATTTGTCATATAAAATATTGACGCCTGATTGAACTCACAGCAGCAGAGAATAACGCCTAAAGTTTGGCATAAGCAAATTTACAGTACGAATTCTGCCGGGTCGGCTATAATGACCCAAACCCAACCAATGACCCAAATTAAGACAAAGGATACTTTTCTTCTCGCAAAAATCTGACCAATAAAATATTCACGACTGATTAAACAAAGAGAACCGGAAAGCACGCCTAAAATTTTGTAATAAGGAAATATCACAGTACGAAGTCAGTCATGTCAGCTAGTATGAATATTAAACAAACCGTTATCTTTTAATACTAGAATGCACTTGAATTTGTCTTGTTTGTCGGTTTCCCGCATGTAATATGAATATTGCAATTGTTTTACCTGACTAATCAAGTTGGATTATATTGAGTGTGTTCATTTACTAATTGCAATTATATATTCGTGCGCTGCCTTGTGAGTTGTGTTCTGTATTTATAACAGTGCATTCGTTATTTCTCGGAAATATTGAGACAATGTTTGAGGTATTTGATCATTTGCCTGGAGCTAAAAGCGTGTGCTAGGAAAATGAGAGGATGCAATTAGAGGAAAATGATGAAACAGAATTGTGGAAATGATATCAAAAATAAGTGTTCTTGTAACGATAAATTGAACCTACCGTAACTTCATATTTTTATGGAGGAACGTCTAGAAGTTTCATGATACATGGTTGTTCAAATGACCAGGATCAATAAATAGTAAAATCATCATTCTCTGTGGAGTTTTAGCTTGCCTTGAATGCCAGGAGAATATGATTATTTTCTTCACCAGTTGGAGGGATTAATTGAAGAAGTTTATAAACAATTTTTATTTTCATGATTGAAGAAAATTAAATTGAAAAGTTTAAAGCAGCTTAAATAATCAGAGGCTGGTTTACTTAGAATTGAAACTTTCTTTTTCAGAGAGGTGACACTGGAGATCCAGAGAACATAGGAGATCTACCGGATCAGAAGCAAAATGACGAAACGAATCGCGCTGGTACCGTCACCTACGGAATCGACGATGTGCCGCCCTGGTACTTGTGCATCTTCATGGCTCTTCAGGTTGGTTGGAAAGATAGAATTTACTTATGTACTTTACAATTTACTTCCTAAAAGTGGCTGTGTGATTTATAACTTTGAGGCGCTGGCTACTGCATTTTGCAATTAATAGCCATTAGTTAGTAGATTTCAGCTACATAATATATCCTCAGCACACATAATAAGTAGGCTTCAAATTGGTGTTCCTCCTGTGTATTTAATAAATTGAGAAACTGGCTGTCATATATCAAGCTCAATCGACAACGGTCCTATCACCGGCCTTACCCCTCGTGGGAACGTGGGTCCTAATCGCTACCACAACAAGTGCTGAGATTTCGGTCTTAAGTTTGTATTTGATACAAAAAAGAAATGGATTGTCCCATACTTTAGTGAACCAGCGAATTATTTTGAAAGCAATAAGCATACTAGCATAACACTTTCCCACTCAAGTTTTAAAATAACTGAGAAATTTATAATTCAGAAGCCTTGTGTATTTGGAAGTATAGTTTTATTTTTGTGAAGATTTTGTATACAGTTTAATCTGTCGTGATTACTTACAGCACTACTTGACGATGATCGGCGCAATAGTGGCAATCCCATTCATCTTATGTCCAGCCCTTTGTATGGAGGAGACAGATCCAGATCGCTCGAACATCATTTCTACCATGATTTTTGTAACTGGTGAGTTACGGGTTATTATAAGTATTTAATAAAAAAATCTCTTAAGTCAATGGTTAAAACCAAAACCCCCTCATTTTAAAATAAAAAAGTTATATACTGTTATAAACAAAGACCAATATAAATAAAATATACTGCAACTGGCAACTTGTGGGTTCCCATCCACAACAATATGTAGAAAATAAAATGTGTGTATTGAAAATAAACATTCTATATGTAAGCAGTTTTTCTACAGTATAATGAGAGGAAAAGAATTAATATTATACACTTTCTCTATAGTCAAACTCCTGTTAAAACCATTGGCAACGATTTAGAAAACAATAACGTGGGTATATTTATATATATATATATGCTGCTTTGAAATATATATATATATATATATATATATATATATATATATAGGTATATATATATATATATGTCAAAGCAGTCCCGAAACATCGAGTAACATGCAGTAAGTCACTCTCACATAGTACTTAATAAATAGATAGATGTACTTAAACCATTAACGATCATCTTTGTGATGTAGCGTGAACTGGAATTGTATAAGCGCAACTTACCGTATCCAAAAATATATATATTTCAGCAGATAAATGTTATTCTCAGCAATAATTGGTGTTTGATCAAGAAATGTAATCGTATTATTTGCTTTACTGCATTAAGAAATATATGATTTTGCTTGCTCAGTTATATCTGTAGCCATATAACTCCTCAGTTGTGATGGTGTTATTAGATAACTTTATCTATTTACTAGTCGTGCCGCACCGCGTCGTATTTGGATTATATTATACAAGAAATCTGCTCTGGTTTTATATGCGAAATTACTTTATAACAGTTTTAATGAATTTGCATACTTACATACATACATATACTTACGCCATTAGTTCCCATTGAGGTAGGCAGAGACTACCGATCGCCACTTTGACCTGATCCTTCCTGAATTTGATCCTGGCAACCTCTCAAACTTTGTTTACATTAATGGGGTATTCCCCACTGACCAACTAAATCCGTACAACTCAAAACCGACCAACTAAACTGTTCCCCGCTGACCAACTATATAGTTGGTCGGTGGGGATTGATTAAATTTGACTACTGAGTGTGACCCACGGACCAACTAACGTTTATAAAGGGTTGGTATGGTAAGTAGTTGTAAAATTTTCGTCAGTATAAAAACATCAAGTGGTAAAAGAACTTAGAAATTTGGTGCAAAATATTGTCGATTTTTATCCGTTTCTGTGACATACCAGGGTGGTATAAATCCATGCGTAGTACTCACAAATTATTATTTTTTATTACCAGGAACTCATAACTATAAATAGAACATTTCGGAAGGCTATATTTGATCACTAAAATGAATTTAATATGAATCGTTAGTGAAATATTGTAATATGTTGATAAAAGAATAATTTTGTTTGTGATGTTTTGGTTTAATCAAGTTTACAATTCTAGTCTTTACTACATTCCCAAAAAGCAAATTTTCTATTATTATATGGGTTCCTGGTACAAAAATTAGTCGTCTGCAAATAGGTTTACTGGATAATTTTACGTATTACTTATGAACTGCTAAATTTAACGTTAATTTGCCTACCGCTTATCACGTGATTACACTGTCCAAGCAAAACGTGGGTACCTACTCTGGACACTAGGTGGCGCAGTCACGTGATGTTTCGAAGTATTGGTACCTCTGCCGTACAAAATGGTGATCGATAGTCTCCGCCTAACCCAATAGGAAATAATGGCGAGTGTATCTGTATGACTGTATGTATATATTTGTTCTATGCTTCTACACTAGGCGGTTTAATGGAAGTCACTGGTGTGTGTATCAGGGTCAGGAAAGAGGGTAAACAAAGAGACTTGTATTTTGGTCTCACCACGGGTGGTCAAGTTCAATATCCGCTGAGCTAGGGAAATAATTTTGTATCGAGTCTACTACATCTATGTTACTAATATATGTTGGGTGTCTAAACTATTTATTTTCTTTATTGAAGTTATTATTCATCACTGAATGATTATTGTCTACTTTCTTAGAAAACTAAAGTTCTATTCAGTAAGTGATGCTATGATTATGAAGTAAGCGAAACATCAACAAACGCTTAAATTATTTGTTGCTGCAAAACGTACGCCTGAAAGTTTGCTATACAACGTTTGTTAGGCGTTAATAGAAAACTGGGAAACTTTGTACCAAGTTTCGTTGCAAACCGCTTGCTTATGTTTACTAGTATTTCATGCTTTTGATAACATAACTTTTGCTTTAACTTCACTGGGTAGCTTTGCTATACATAAAGTTTAAATGGAATGGGTTTCCTTTCTTTAATAATTATCAAGTTAGGTAAAATTGCAAGCTTAGTCAACTTTATATGGACTATTAGTCTCGTGGTGATGACGTGTATATCGGATTTAAAAAGACCACTTTATATTAATTTACATATAAGTTTATTTAGCCGGTCCTGGCTTCACGCAAGTTTCGTCTCATATTCCATGCAGCTCAATAGATACGTTTCCACCATCACCAATGGGCCTGGCCAATAGGGCAAAAGGGACGACACAGATAATATTATATGCCCACGAGTCAAACCTACGACTCTCAGAGACAATGTCGCTTCTAAACCGTATATACACATATGTCGTAGTAATATTACTTACTTCCCTATACACTAATTCGTTAATTTCTAAATTTCTAAAATTAAAAATTCTAATTCCTTAGCTCTGGCTACCCCTTCTAGGGATTTACAGCCGTGAGTATATGTATGTATGTATGTATGTTCCCTATACTCACGCCAATTGTTCCCATTGATGTAGGCAGAGACAATCATTGCCACTTTGTACGATCCCGACAAATCTCTCTTGTTTCTCGCAGTCATTATTTTTCTCATACATTATTTTCATTTCGGACATTATTTCCCTTGTCAGTAAAAATTATAATGAATAAAGGGTGAGGAATGTTTACTATGGACACAGATCGGTAGTTGAATCACGAATATATTTTTTAAATAAACTAATATGGAAACCATAGATTCATCAAACAATAGCGTACTAAATCTATGATCATATTAAAATATTCTTCTGATCTCCCACAGGCCTAATAACCTGGCTCCAAGCAACCTTCGGCTGCCGGCTGCCGATCGTGCAAGGCGGCACGATTTCGTTCCTGGTACCCACGCTTGCCATCCTGGGGCTACCGGCCTGGCGGTGCCCGTCGCCAGCCGAGCTGGGGGCGATGACCGACGAGCAGCGGCGGCAGGTGTGGATGCAGCGGATGTGCGAGCTGTCCGGCGCGATTGCTGTGTCGGCGCTCGCTCAGGTGTTCTTAGGTGAGGTTAACTTGATGTGTTTTTTGCTGATTTGTTAGTTGCAAAATAGCGAGAAAATTTGTTTTGACTGTTTATTCGTCTGTAATGAACAGGTTCCCAATCCGTCCAAACGATAAACAGTAAGAAACATACGACATGGCCTTCAGAACTAATAAAGGCAATTATCATCACGCTAAATAATAATGACTACAGCAATTATCTAAATTCCCTCTTAAATCATAAACTAACCACTCTTCAAGATAGACGTCAGCAATTTGACTTACGTTTCCTGTTTAAATTATTAAATAGTAAAGTTGACTCCCCAGAACTTTTAGAAAAAATATCGTTTAGGATACCTAGACATGGCTCTCGCAATAAACAATTATTTGTCCCTCCACATTATAAAACTATACATACTTGTAACATTTTTTTTAGGCGAAGTGTTGATTTGTATTACCTAGAATTTTGTGAAATTGATCTGTTTTGTAACAGTTTAAACTCTTTTGTAACTAAATTAAGATATGGGTAGTTCTACTCACAGTGGAATTAAATGGGACCATTTAGTGAACCTTACTTTATTGTTGTTAATTGATATAAACAGAGATTAGAGACCAAGAATTTACTACAACATATCCATTATTTAACGCGCCAGACAAAATTATAATTAATATCAATTTCACAGCGGTTTTTCTATTTTAGATGGACAGGGAAGTGAGAACATATACAGGGAAGTGAAAATATTATTAAAGGTTACATCAAAGTTTATATTATTTATTCCGAAAATAAAAAATGTGCATCATAAAGTTACACTATCAATTTAGTATTAAATCTGGGTATTGAACCTATCTTACATTAACTTAAAATCTTATATTAACTCAAAATAATTATAACGTCAGATTTTCAATTTCAATGGGAACTGTTTATTTATCCTTAAAGTTACAATCACATTTAGAGAGATCACGTCGTAGTCCATAATTAGCGACTAATTTAATTAAATTATTGACATACATACATATACTCACGGCTATAAATCCCAAGAAGGGGTAGCCAGAGCTAAGGAATAAGAAAATCCTCAGCCACTTTTGGAAAGTTGAGTGGGGAAAAGATGTTAAAGTAAAAGTTGTTGGTGACGAGTCTCCAACCGCATCGCCCAAGAATCCCTAAAAGCCCCAATACCGTTAGTCGCCTCTTACGTACACCCATGCGGGGTATTGCTATTCTAAGCCGACACTACACGGCACTATAAATTATTGAGTTTACAGTTAAGTGCTTACTTCAAACTAAAATTATATAACAGGTAGTTTTAGAATGGCTACAGTCTTATGAACGTTCATTTTAAAGATCTTATAAAGTTAACAAATCAACTACAACAAAATAATAATGAATCATCATTAATAAGGGGAAGTCTTAAATCTATCTACAGTATAAAATCTCCATCTGGCAAACATTCTGAGCATGTAAATGAGGTAGGATCGGTTTTGATACAATTTATTTGCGCCCATTGATGGCACATGATGCACTGGATCCAATCTTAACCAGTTGTGTCTTCTTTATATAAAGCTCCACAAATAAGACATGAACAATCATCTGTTTCACTTTCGTCCCACTTCTTTTTCATCCCTTTTACTGTCTGTTTTGGCTTCGATTTAGTTCTTGTTTTCTCACTTAGATCTCTTTTTGTTACTAGTTCGTTTTGTTTTCTTTCGCCAATTCTTATCTCTTTCTATTGAAGTAATATTTTCATTAATTTCCCTCTTTTTCGCTCGACGCGACTCTTCGACTGGACACAATTCATTAGTGTCAATATCTATACCGGGCATCTCTAGAAATCCATCAGAATCATCAGTGCTCAGTCCAAAAACACCCATAAAATCAATCATGTCAGTTGACTTCATAATGCTGGTGCTACCGTCATTACATTTCTCAGTATCAGATTCACTATAAACATCATCAACATTTGCTTTCATAGTGGAATATTTTACGACGCCCATCCGGAAGTGCTCGCACTCGTTACTGCAAAAAGAACTAAGAGTTTTCATCACCAGCTTCAATGGAGAGTATGCATTTCCCTGCACTTGGTGTATTTGCAAAGTACCTTTAAATGGCACTAAATTTGGCTGATTGCTCGATAATAACTTTTCCATTTCTTCTATTTCGGCATCAGTTACAGTAAATAGAGTTAAGTTTGGGCATCGATCTTGAACAGCGCCACACTACTGAGTTAAGTTAGTTACATCACAACCCATGGCCACGACATGGTCTGCTGTTCGTTTACACGTAGCACCTACGCCATCCGGTGCACCTTTGCCATTTCCAGCTTCGTGATAGTTCCAAGTCCAGTGTATAAATCGAGGCCACATTTCGGGTATTTTGCACGCTAATATGTAAAACATTAGCTTGTTGCGATACTGGGTGACTGGGCCATCACTGACAAAATTGATGTTTTCAATGTTATGTGGAAGTTCCTCCAAAACAGGTTGAAGATGAGCCCAAATAGCGTATACATTGTGAGACAAATTTGTTGAAGCTGTACAATACGATCTTAATGACTTTTTCAAATATATGACACCAGTGTGCAGAGATATTTGCATCCGCAATCCCCCAAAGTGAAATGATTGGATCTCCTCGTTGTATTTACAAGCATAACTTTCCGAGAAATCCATATGCACGTTCGCATCATTTTCACTAGAGATTCTTTCAACATATTTAATGACTGGTACTGGTGTACAATGTTTCTTTCATGCTTGAAAAATTTATCGAAATCATTTTTAAGTTTTAGGATTAAGTGCCGAGCAGAAGTTTCTAAAGTTATTTTCTTCTGTTTGATCACTGTCCGGTCCTTTTTGGTTCTGGCATCTGTTATTGTTTCACGATTGGACTCCCAGACTTGATACTTAACAGACATTTTTTGAGCTGATTCTTAAATAAATAGATAGAGCTCTAAAAGAATAATATGGTAAAATTAATAAATTTTTGTCTAAACATACTAAGTATAATATTTAAATATCGATGTCTAATTATTCGTATGACCAAAATATCATATGTTAACGATATTTCGGTAGCTAATTTAATCCCAATTGTAAAAATAATTGAATAAGTGATTAAAAATCTCACTTCCCTGGCAAGCTATCACTTCCATGTCTACGTGAATCCAGGGAAGTGATACACAGGGAAGTGAGATTTTTGAAGTATTTTGCCAAAATCATGAAATAAACAATTTTGGTATCAAATTTAATGTTACCAGTAAATGGGCGCAAGTAAGCTTCAAAATATTGTGTCAAAAGATCGACATAATATTGAATACACTGTAAATAAATATGTACCAGGTGAGTGAAACTTTGTCTGGCCCAGACACTAAAACCAGCGAAGACACTGCAGCCACGACTAACTGACTGATGGTTTGGCCGAAACAAAACATTCATTAGGCTAACTTCACTACATACTTTCAAACGTAAGGACGGCAACGTCGCTTAATATTTGCGTTGTTGCAGATTTTATCGTGTTTAAAGGTGGCAGGGAAGTGATGTCAAATTCGTGTCGCCTTTGTTTAGCTATTGAGAAATTAGGTAAATAGAGGATTCAAACCTGAACTAATTAGGTTAAATGCAAGTTACACTTATGGTATTTTGAATAAAATACTAACTTTGACTAATTTGTTATTTTATAAGGTTTTATTGAGATTCACATAATACATTCTGGGATGTCGCCCCACAGGGAAGTGACAATTTTCCCTATTTGAAGCCATTTTTACCAGAGATTTTTTAATTTAAACGAGTTGATATTCAGTGTCCAAGTACAAGTTAATTTGAACTTTACTACTACTTAAACGCGAAACAAAATCATTGTTAAATTAAGAAGCTACAAGGTGAGCCCCATAAAATTCCCTAATTTGTAGAACTACCCATATTCGTTTTTAACTTAATTTCATTTATCTCTTTTGTTTGTTCATATGTTATGTAAACGTTTATAAAAGTTTCATGTTATCTCTCTAAACCAATTTTCTACTTAGGTTAATTGTATTATTGCTCGATAAACCCTGATGTATAAAAATAAAAACAATACTGATGTATCTACCTGCCGCATACAAAAGTGTAAAATATTAATTTATGGAGCTGTAGGTCTAATTGTTTCTTTTATAACTGTGTACATTTGTAATGTAAACGACTGTTTGTTTCCTAAATAAATAAAAATAAAAATAAATAATAAAAAAAAAACATAGCGGCGAGCAGTCACAGAAGAAAAATCATTTATTCATTTTTTGCGAATCTGGGGTGATCCATTTGAGTGGCATTTTCCAATTTGATATGAAAGGGCTTCAAAGTAAAACATTATATTGTCCATGCCGTTCCTAAGTAAACTACGTCAACCGGCATCTGCTTAACGACATGTGCATATTATCAAATATGTCTTTCTGTAAGCTTAAGACAGATTGGCGTGACCGACGTTGGATTTGACTCACGTCTCCTGCATGCTCCAGGTTGCTCTACACCTGTCATAGATACATATCTTACTGTTAAAAAGGATATAGCTTATCTTTGGGTGGGTTGTTCATTACTAATTGTTGTTTGGTCAAATGGTCCTAAGAGCTCTTCATCACTTTTTTTTCTTAACTGCTCGCAGGTTTTTTCGGCGTGATCGGATCCCTCCTGCGCTACGTGACTCCGCTGACCATAGTCCCCACCGTGGCGCTGGTGGGGCTCACGCTGTTCGACCACGCGGCGGAGGCAGCGTCCCAGCAGTGGGGCATTGCTGCTGGGTGCGTAGTCATTTCATACTAGTTGTTTGGGCTGCATGGCCGTATGTCCTTAAAGGAGTGTTAGAGGTACTTGATTTGAACTTCGAGTGACAGTTAAGTGAAAGGGGTGTATACTGTCATGCTCAAAATTTTGTTAATAAAAACACACAAACTCTCGGCTAAAAATCCCTTGAAGGGGTAGCCAGAGCTAGGGAATTAGAAATTCCTCAGCCACTTTTGGAAGTTGCTTGGGGAAAAGGTTGTGAAATGAAGGTTGTTGGTGATGGGTCTCTAACCGCATCGCCCAAAAATCCCTTTAAAGCCCCAATACCGTTAGTCGCCTCTTACGTACACCCACCGGAAGAAATGGGGTGCTATTCTAAGAGCTAGACGCTACACAGCTAAAAGTTAATAAAAAAGCGGCCAAGAGCGAGATGGACTCGCTAATGAAGGGTTCCGTAGCAGCACTAGCAGCAGGTAGGTAACATAGTAATATACAAGTTTAAAATGTTTAGTTTAAAATGTTATTTACTTATCACTGATTTACTATAAGAAAACAATGGTTCACGTTTTATGCGTAAGGCCTGTGATAGTAAAATTATTGTTATATATTTCAGTGAAATTAATAAATTAAGTAAGTAATTTGATTTATGACGTTTAAAAATAGAACTACTGGCTAGATCTCATTCAAACCAATTTTCGTTAGGAGTTTGTATAGTGTAAGTATAATACACATCATATATTTTTTTCAGTTTTATCATGCCCATATTTTAGAAGTTACGGGGGGGGGACACACATTTTACCACTTTGGAAAAGTTTCTCGCGCAAACTATTCAGTTTTGAAAAAAATGATATAAGAAACCTCAACATCATTTTCAAATACCTTTTAATAGTACCCCACACGTATAGGTTTCATGAAAAAAAAATTTTTGAGTTTCAGTTCTATGTATGGGGAACCCTAAAAATTTTGTTTTTTTTTTCAGATTTTATTTTAAAATCTTAATGCGGTTTACAGAATACATCTACGCACCAATTTTCAATAATGTCATTCTTATAGGTTCGGAATAAACTGGCTGTGATATACGGACGGACAGACGGACGGACAGACAGACAGACATGACGAATCTATAAGGGTCCCGTTTTTGCCATTTGGCTACGGAACCCTAAAAACAGCATAAAATAAAATATTTATACTATGAATGTAAATGAAGACAGAGAGTTTTGCCTGGACCGTGCAAAGCGGCGATTGATAGTCTCTGGGGTATGGATTCATAGGCGTGAATATATCAGCTGTAATTTAATCATCTTATATTCCGTTTTAGTTTTAGTTGAGGCAGGCACGGCAAAAAAATATGATTGAATTTTATTATTAAATAGTTCCACAATGATTGCCATTGTGGATTTTTTTTTCATAATTAATTTTATTGCATTTGATCGAACCGATAGAGTCCTAGGAAAGAGAGAGGAATTATTTCAATAAAATGACTCTAGAATAACTTCCAAAGTTTCAAATTCAAGATTCTAAGGTGAAAAATGTAGTACATACATACATACATACATACATATACTCACGGCTATAAATCCCTTAACGGGGTAGCCAGAGCTTTGGAATGAGAAATTCCTCAGCCACTTCTGGAAGGTGATTGGGAAAAGATAGTAACAATAAATGTTTTTGGTGACGGGTCTCCAACCACATCGCCCAAAAATCACTTAAAAAGCCCCTATACCCTTAGTCGCCTCTTACGATCACCCACGGGTAGAAATGGGGTAGTGTTATTCTAAGCCGACACTACACGGCGTTGGCGAAAAATGTAGTATGAGAAGAATATGAATATATAGAAAATGTGAGGTAAGAAAGAATGATTTGTCATAATTGTGCTTAGTGGCGCTCAATATTCTCTGCATCCCCCAATGGAAATAATACGCGTGAATATAAATAAGTAAGTAATGAAGTTTTACTTTTGAAAAGATAAAAGAGCAACGCAGTTTCTAAGACTGCTTTTACGCAGAAGACAAGCTAGTCATATTTCAGATTTTTTATATTGTCTAAATTTATATGTATTTATCCACATAAAACGAATGCGAATAGGGTTTGTATAGAACAGCTCCATAAATATTTATTTTCACTACAAAACCAATAACAAATCACGTGTTTCCGCTTACGTAAAAACAGGGAGGAAATGTTGCAGGAATTCACTTTATAGGACTGTTTTTACATAACTGCATTGTTTTTACCTTTATGTTTTTATTGTACCAAGTTTGATTATAGGACTGTTTTCACGTAACTGCACAGTTTTATTATATCGTCTTCTAAGTTATATTATTTAAATGAGCCAGTTTAACGAGCGACATCCTCTTTACTAGATGCCTGATTAATGTGCCAAATCCTTGTCAGCCATATAGTTGAACACTAATTTTAGTCATTTTACTGCAGAATGGTCTTCCGCCTTTTAATTGGGCTGACTATGACTTTAAACTTCATGATTTATTTAGAGAGAAGAATAAGAAAGAATAATAAAATTGCATACGTATTTTTTAATCCCATACCCGATAAATGGGTTTATATTTTTTATTATCTTAAGCTATAAGTTATGGTATACAACCTTTTTTTCCAACCAATTTTATTCTTAAGAGAAATAGAGTGGGCTATGTTAGGAATTTAAAGCAAAACCTACTTAATCGAATCCTCAATGAGGAGATCCATAGAAGAACCGAGGTAACCGACAAGTGGCAAAACTGAAGTGGAAAATAGCAGGGCACATTGTACGCAGACCCATATAGGTTATTTTATCACAATATCAGTGGATGGATTGGTAGTGTACTGGCAAGGAAATTTGATTAGGCGTATACTTAGGTGGGATGTTAATGCACTGTTGTGAACTAAGTGCTTTCATGTGCATCAACTAAGTGCTTCCGCGTGCACTCACCAACGTAAAACTCATGCATTAAGATCTTACTTTGCGCTGTGTGTTTTTGTATATATTTTTTTGTGTTTTGTATTTATTGTTTTCGTAAAATAATTGTATTTCTTGTGCCTACAATGGCGAATAAACGTATTGTCTTTCTTTCTTTCTTAAACCAAAAAACCCGAAAACTTTCATGACATAATTATCATGATATAGGTACCAGGGAAACAAAACGACCATAAAGCCTTGTCTCCGTTTACACCGCATTAATTTTGAACAATGCAAGTATATAATTGAATCTTAGAATAAGTATAATGCCGTCTGCTCTATTCAACTAAACTACGAAGATAAATAGAATTTCTCTTTTGAATGCTGAGAGTGTATAGAAACTTTATTACAAGTAGTTTTATGTATTCGAGCTACATTTGTTCCTAGTTAATCATTATTTTGTAGCTTTGTTAAGTAGACAGCTTTACAAATGTTTGTCAAGTTATATAAACAGAGGTATTAAGTTGTACTGCCTTGAGCACGGATGAGCGTTGATATACGTGTAACAGAACACTAATTAAATTAAATTAACCTTTCCATCTGGTACACATTATAATATTATTACAAAATCTATACTAATATTATAAAGCTGAAGAGTTTGTTTGTTTGTTTGAACGCTAGGAAATCAGGAACTACTTAATCAAATTGAAAAACTCTTTTTGTGTTGGATAGTCCATTTGTTGAGAAAGCTGCGACTAATACGAGCAAAAAATCAGCGAAAGATGTTGCAAAAACGGGGAAAATTATTTATATTTGCAGGCTTCCGTTGTGTGCGCAGCTTAAACGGTTGAAGTTACCCAAAAAGTATGTATTGAAGAATTATTCCTCTTTAAACGATCTAAAAAAATGACCGCGACAGTATATGTCTAGCTTTTAAGGTTGACTCACTATAACCATTTTTATGGTAATAAAATTTTGTCGAAATTACTGCATTATTGCCAATTATTTGCATATTTTTTTATCAACCTAATATTAATCCTTATCAAAATAAATTTTGACTAAGAGTATTTAATTGTGAACAAAATTGTCCTCCACATCACTTCATTTAAATTAACATCTTAGAAGATAATACAATTTAAAAATTACTCCACAACAAAATTGACACGCGAGCGAGGTGACCCGCGCGAGAAGCTTATGTTTAAGCCTTACTCGTATAAGGAATAGTTGTCTACACTAATATTAGAAAGAGGAAAACTTTGTTTGTTTGGTTGTAATGAATAGGCTCAAAAACTACTTGACCGATTTTTATTATAACATAGACTATACATTACTTTGAAAAAAATAGGGTTCCATAAGATATTTGGATTTTTCGGACACAAACTGAAAAAAATCAACCAAAGAAGTTACTTGTTTTGCGTACGCTGCCTAAACTACAAAAATAGAACCATTAAAAGTTATAATTAATTGTAGATCTTATAAATATCTACAAAAAAGTTCGCGACACACTATACCTATCTATGTCGAGTGAGGCACAACAACCACATAACATAACATAACATAAACGTTCACGCCGAATATCCCCGAAGGGGTTGGCAGAGGTACTAATACTTCTGAACATCACATGACTTTGTCACCTGGTGTTCAGAGTACCCACGTTTTGCATGGACAGTGTACTCACGTGATAGGGGGCAGTCCTATCGCCGTTTTGTACGAATACACTGTCACATGACTAAGTACACTCAGTCATGTGGGTTTCCTCACGATGTTTTCCCTCACCGTTAACAACCATCACAAATTAACCACACACTAGTCGCTTGCACGTTAACCGGTGTTCTACCCATTGAGCTATCACAACAACCACATAATATATATAAAAGAAAGTCGTGTCAGTTACACTATTTATAACTCGAGAACAGATGAACGAAGTGGTGATTAATAGTCTCTGCCTACCCCAATGGGAATTAACGCAGTTAGTATATTTATCTAATACTTACTCAATACACTTTCATTTTGTAGTAGTTTTTTTATATTTTTGAGGGACTCTTTGAAAAAGAGGATTCACCTATTTCTTCGCCAATTGGCAGCAATGTTGACTGGAATGAGGCATTGGGTGACAGTAGTGACAGTGAGATTAGTATGGAAGAAGTAATGAAAGCATTGAAAAGTATGAAAGTAGGGAAAGCGGCAGGGTATGATAGGATAAGTATCGAAATGTTGAGGGCTGGTAAAGGGTTGGTGGCTTCCTGGCTGTTGGTCGAGTGGTAAAGTACCACGAGATTGGTGCAGGGCAGTAATTGTGCCCTTATATAAAGGAAAAGGGTCACACCAGGAAGCTAAACATTACCGCGGAATCAGCCTACTCAGTGTTGTCGGTAAATTGTATGCAAAGGTACTGATTGAAAGAGTGATGAATGAAACAGATGACAAAATTTGGGATGTGCAAGCAGGATTTAGAAAGGGAATGGGATGTATGGATCAAATCTTCTCTTTAAGGAGCATCACTGAAAAGTTCTTAGCCAAGAATCGAAAGGTGTACTGCTCCTTCATAGATTAAGAGAAGGCGTATGATAGGGTGGTAAGGAAGTATTTGTGGGAGGTGTTATCCAAGTTCGGCTTGGGGAGCCAACTTATACGTGCATTGTTATCACTCTATGAGGATTCTAGTGCATGTGTAAGAATAAACGGGGAAAACACAGACTGGTTCGGTATCTCTAGGGGTGTCCGACAAGGATGTGTAGTTGCTCCGTGGCTCTTCAACTTGTTCATGGATGACTGTCTGATAGAGTTGCGTGAAAGTGATTATGGACTGAGAATGGGTGGATTCGTCATCAAATGCCTCTTATATGCTGATGATCAAGTGTTACTTGCATCGTCGGTTGAAGAGTTGCAAGAGATGATGAATATTGCATGTGCGTCGTTTGAAAGAAAAGGAATGAGAGTGAATGTGGATAAAACCAAAACCATGGTTTTCGAGAGAGAGGAGTATATGACTGAATGCGTGATTGAGATCAATGGTAAGAAAGTGGAACAAGTGAAAGAGTTCGTATATCTGGGAAGTTTGTTTACTAGGGATGGAAAGTGTGATGAAGACATTGAAAGAAGAGTAAAAAAGGGTAATGCGGTAAATGGAGCACTGGATAGTCTCATGTCTAGTCAATCGGTATCCGAAAAGGCCCGAATGGCTGTGCATGATGCTGTCCTCGTTCCTACGCTTATGTATGACAGTGAATGTTGGGTGTGGCAGAAGAAGCATGAAAGCAGAGTGAATGCAGTAGAAATGAGATCCCTCAGAAAAGTTTGTAATGTAAGGTTATGTGATCGTGTGAGGAATGATGTGATTCGTGAAAGGTGTGGTGTAAAAGATGATATTGTAAGAAAGATAGAAAAAGGAATGTTGAGATGGTTTGGGCACATAGAGAGGATGGATGATAGTAAAGTGGTGAAAGAGATCTATAGAGCCAATGTGAAAGGTAATGAATAGAGGACGACCTCGGAGGACACATTTAGATCAAATAGAAAATGTGCTCAAAAAGGCAGGTGTCCGAAGTACGAAGAATAAAAGAGCATGTATGAAAAGATTGATGGATGTGAATGAAGCTAGAGAGGTTTGCCAGGATCGTACTAAGTGGCGATCGATAGTCTCTGCCTACCCCAATGGGAACTAACGGCGTGAGAATATGTATGAATATGTATGTATGTTTTTTATATTAACGGCTAAGATTGTTTTTCACACTGCCAACTATATGTCGCGTTGCCAAGATCGGGTTGCGGGGAAATCAGTATGTTCTTCTGCCACAGGAAAACAAAAAAAAATATTATTTTAAAAAATTATAACACAAATTGACGCGGACGAAGTCGCGGGGAGCAGCTAGTGTACTAATATAGAGTATTACGACTATAGTAAAATTCCTCCGTCTCGCACAGATACATATATTTTTTTACCCAACTACTACGAAGCAGAAAGGAGGGTTATGATGAACTGTCCGGCTGCAACTTCTATACAATAATAATATGAGACAAATGAGATATCGTTAGGTCGAAGCGTCCAAACCGAGCAACGGTTATTATTCTCGACCCTTATTTGTCTTAATTGAGGATATTATACATAAGTAAAATGTTATTAAAATTATGACATTTTTGGTTACCGATAGTTATGTTACATAATGTATCATTCGATAAAGTGTTTGGAATCAAATAACTCCATTAAGCTCGAATAGCAGCCATTTTACTTGTTGCGTGATATTCAGTTACTATGGCAACAACAACCCTCGCCATCTTAGTAGCCTCCTGTGATCCTATGTTTTCCTAATCCGAAAGCTTTTGTTTTGTTCTGAAAAATGTTGTCTTTATATTTCTTGCATCTTATAGGAAGGGAAATATCTATATTAATAATTTCCTCACGGGGTATGGTAGACTCGATCGAAACCTTACCTGAATAATAAAACATAATAAAATAATGATTTTGAGTCGACAACATCTATCCGCAAAATTCGGATTGTCGAATATTTTGCTAAATTCTAATGGTGCTGACTGCTGACAGACAAATTTCAGTCGCCATATTGACTGACACCCGATGACATAAACGTTCCGTTTCATATTGTTTTTCAATCGTTTCGCAAAGGACACTTTTTTAAAGGAGGTTTCGATTGAGTCTATCGTACTCCTTGACGAAATTATTATTATAGATAGTCTTTTCTTCAGTCGTTGAAGTTTCGCGAAATATTGTTTTTGGCACTTTTTTATCAGCTGTATTGCATCACCTGATTGCAGTGCGCGGACTTCAAAACTACAATCAGCCGAACAAAAATACGTGGTCGATACAATACTAAACACTGTGGCGGACAGACTTTTGCATTTACAACTATTTTACATATTTTAAGATACATACATATATATATATATATATATATACTTACGGCTATAAATCCCTAAAAGGGGTAGCCAGAGCTAAGGAATTCAAAATTCCTCAGCCACTTTTGGAAAGTTAAGTGGGGAAATGATGGTAAAATAAAGGTTGTTGGTGATGGGTCTCCAACCGCATCGCCCAAAAATCCCTTAAAAGTCCCAATACAGTTAGTCGCCTCTTACGTACACCCACCGGAAGAAATGGGGTAGTGCTATTCTAAGCCGACACTACACAGCGTAGCACACTACATAGCAAATTAATGATAACGAATGTGCTATGACTATCAGAATGATTTACAAGAAAAAGCAAGATAAGATTTTCTTTTGTAATTGTGTTATAAAACTGCCGCGAGCAAATACGAGGAAAATGGCGGTTCGGATGTCAGGTGGACGAAGTTTGTTTCATGTTTAAATTTTAAAGTAAGATCTCAGGTATCTGCCATAGTTATTTCTCTTCAAAGTTACGGCAGTAGAATCTTTCCAAGAAAATTCAATTCAATATCAGTTTCATGAGAATCGAGTTACTCGTTTCCCATCGAGAAGGTAGAAAGAGAGGAAATAAATAATGTGCCGCCTCAACGCTTTTGTTTTTTATACTGTTTATTGAACTGCGACTACGTGGGCTACCAATACATAGGCGATTATGTTATATTTACATAAATTAAAAGAATATAATAAGAGAGCGATAAAAAGCAAAAAAGATTACATCTTTTATACATTTATGTTATGTTATGTTATGACTAGATTTCCAATTAAGGTATAGTTAGAAAATTTATATTTGTATTACTTGGGCGTCAAACTTGTATAACTGTGACATTAAAATTATATAATATAGGTAGAGCTATATCCTAGTTAGCTTCGTTGTACAAAAGCTGGCATTAACATCTTTCAACGTGTCCTGACCACCTCAGCAAATAATTTGCACTTACAGTTTCACAATTTTTCAATATTTTAGTATAATAAATACCCGATACCCTTTAAGTCATAGATGTAAAAGTTATTTTGCATTATATAAATTGATTTGTGTTTGTCTGTAGATGAATTGCGATCTATATTTATACTAGATGAAAACCCAGCTTCGCTCGGTTGAAATGTGACTCATAAAACACATCAAGGTACTTGATTAATCCCGATTATTATTATATACAATGTCTACAAACCGCGAGAGTTTAAAAAGTGTATTATATTTTTTTTTTAAGTAATTCAGCCATGTTTTCACTGATTTCGAAAAAACGTGTTCAAAGGTCCTGCTTGCGCTTTGCTCATTGTAGTTCGGAAGTCCATGTTAGTGGAATATTCACATCCCTATCCACTTCTCAATTTATTTATTATCACTTTAATATTGCATATTAAATTTCACATCACAATACTTCTAAAATGCCCAACTATAAAATATTCACTGTATATTTATATCAAAAACATAACTCGTACAACCACTTCTTCTTGACTACCACAAACCAATAAGGGATGTTGACTACTCAAATTTTCCTAACATCTCCATTACAACAACTAAACCCTAATTCTCTTTTTAAATATGTAATTAATGTCAAACCAAAAACTAAATTTAAACTTTCCACTCTATAGAATATCATCAACAGTCCACACACTACAATGAGGTAATACACTACAGCGAATAAAATAGTGCCAAAAACAAAAACTATATTTTCGCGAAACGTCAACAACTGAAAAAATTGTATCTATGATATTAATTTCGTCAAGGAGTACGGTAAACTAAAACGAAACCTCCTTTAAAAAAATGGCTAAACGATTGAAAAACATTATGAAACGGAACGTTTATGTCATCGGGTGTCAGTCAATATGGCGACTGAGATTTGTCTGTCAGCAGTCAGCACCATTTGAATTTAGCAAAATACTGGACAATCCGAAGAAAAATTTGATTATGATTTTCTGAAAAATAATCAAGAAAACGAATATTTTCAGCAGTAAATCATACTAAATGAACGGAAAATAACTTTTTTGCAATCAAACGGCCAGATTGGATTCGATTGTCCGGCGGATGGTGATTAGACAACACGTGTTATCTGTTTGATTAAATTTATTCGCTCATCTAGTTCATTCATTGCTGTAATATAGTTTATCTGTAGTTGTTGATTATTTTACATTTAGCTTGTAAATATAATGAGTATTGATTCACCTAGTCCCCCTCGCCCTCCAGATCCTCCTCCTGAGGAGATGGATATATATAGCTCGCCTCCTGTATTTTCAAGTGAAGCTCGTAAACGTCCATTTTCAATTAATAATGACAATATAATTTCAAAAAAGATTATTGTGAATTCTGAGGTGGCTTCCGCTTCCATCCAAACGGTTTATGTGGATGAAGCGTTTGCCAATGGGTTAAAGGAGTACACCAATGATGATAAGGGTCCCTTTATTGTTCACGTTTTTCGCGAAGAGCCTGACCCAGCAGCTGGGTTATCTATCAGACCTTTAAAATTTGGTCAATTCTTACATAAATCGAACCTGACCAAAAATATTATTAAAGATGGTTTGAAAAAGATTGGAAGAAACCGTATTTCGGTTGAATTTAACTCTGCTTTAGCTGCTAACGATTTTGCATCTTGCCAACTCATTTCTTTAGCCAAATTCAAATGCTCTATTTCAACTTATAATGTTTCTCGAATGGGCATAATAAAAGGGGTCCCCGTTGATTGGTCAATGGAAGAATTAGTTAACTCCATTGAGCTTCCAAATAATTGTGGAAAAATTCTCAAAGCTCGCAGACTCAGCCGAAAATCTCTTGATGATGCTAATTCACCTAAATGGCTACCAACTCAATCGGTGGTTTTGACATTCCAAGGTCAAAATCTCCCCCAGTATATATATTCTTATAATAATTCTCTTCGAGTGGAGACTTATCTCCTCCCAACCATTCAGTGTCTTAACTGCTGCAGATTTGGACATGTTCAAAATCAATGCCGTTCTAAATCTAGGTGTTATAAATGTTCACAATCTCACAATGGCTGTAATTGTGACATTACTATTGAAAACTCGACTTGCTTATTCTGTTCAGGTAAACACTTCGCTACTGATAAACGTTGTCCGGAATTTTCCCGACAAAAATCAATAAAATTGGTAATGTCTCAGGACTCTATATCATACTCAGATGCCTCTTCTCGTTTTCCTCCTGTAAGACGTTCTTACGCTGACGTGGCCTCTGAACTATTTACTGCCCCAAATCAATTTAATTATTCACATTCTTCTACTTCTCCAGTCCAACAACCAGTTTCGTATAAAAAAACTATATATAAGTCTCCAAAACCTCATACATACTCTGGTAAAGGTTATGACAGAATTGCTCATTCTGAAATTATCAGACCAGAACCTTCATCACTTCAAAATGGGTGCGCTCTTTTGGCGTCTCGGCATGATTCTATTTCTCCAAATGATAATTTAATTGAACTTTTGGCTTCGGCCCTTATAAATATCATATCAAAATATAATGACTGTTTACCGGAAAACGTTGCTGCTTTACTGAATAAACTTAACCTCTGTATCAACAATAATGGCCAAACTAACCATTCTTCAATGGAACTGCCAGAGTGTTAGAGCTAAAAAATCCGAACTTCTTTATTTATTAAAAAAGTTTGATCCTGCCATCATTGCCCTCTCGGAGACATGGCTAGTTAAGGATTCCCTTTTCAGGGTGCCTGGCTATGCTTGCCTCCGGGATGACAGGGATGTTAGGGGTGGCGGTAGTGCTCTTCTTATAAGACGGGATATATCTTTTTCCCAATTTGCTCTACCTCCCTCAGTGTCTAATATTTATATTACTGCGGTCAAAATTCTAGACTACTCCATTTTATCAGTTTATATTCCTCATCCTTCATCTTCTATCATTCTTGAACTTTCTTCTATTCTCTCTTCTATTCCTCATCCCATGATTGTCATGGGTGATCTCAACTGTCATCACACTATGTGGGGTTGTCATCATACTGATAGTTTTTCTCCTCTTATCTTAGAGTTTTGCGATACATTGGACATTTGCATTATGAATGATGGTTCTCCTACTCGCAGAGTGCTACCTACCCAAGATCTTAGAAGTGCTGTAGACTTAACTATTTCATCTCCATCTGTGGCTAGATCTTTCAATTGGTCAGTTTTATCCAATTCGTGTGGAAGTGATCACTTCCCTATTATTATCTCCTCTTCAATAACTATTCCTACTCTTCCAAATTTAGCTCCCCTTTTGCAGTATAGACTGGAATCAGCAAATTGGGATGACTATAAGTTATCGTTAGAAAATAAATTATCTGCGTTTCCGGTTCTTTCACAGAATAACGTAAAAGATTGTTACACATTTTTTGTTAATGCGATGATATTCTCTGCAGACAATAATTTTCCCAAAAAAAAACCGCTCGCCAATCATCATTCATCTCCTGCTTGGTGGGATAGAGAATGTTCCGAAATTATCCGTGTAAGACGTAATGCTGAAATTAACTATAACCTTGACATGACGACAGAAAATTTCCTCTTGTATCAAGAGGCAGCGGCAAGATGTCGTAAAACTTTAAAAAATAAAAAAAGACAAAGCTGGAAGAGTTTTTGCCAATCTTTACACCCTAGAACCCCGGCTGTTGTTGTTTGGAAACAAATCAAACGATTCCGATCTGCTCTGACTTCTGGTCCTTATAATTATACGTCCAACTGCTTCTCATGGCTCGAGTCTTTTATAGATCGTTTGGCTCCTCCCATGGTTCCATCTAAGCATATGCTACAGTATAACCTATTAAGTATTACTTCTACTAATGATCTTCATCGTCCTTTTTCTGCTGATGAATTGGAATGTGCTATGAAAGGTCTGGTAGACTCTAGTCCCGGTGAAGATGGGATCCCTTATTCCTTTCTGGTCAACTCTGGTCAAAAGGCCAAGCATTTTTTTTTGGATATTATTAACATATTTTTTTCTACAGGTGTTATACCCGACACATGGCGTTCTCAAATTATTATTCCAGTATTGAAATATGGAAAACCTTCTTCTTCGGCTTCATCTTATCGTCCAATTGCATTGTCATCAGTACTTCTTAAAATCACAGAACATCTCATCAAGAATCGTCTGGAATGGTTTGTAGAAAACCTAGGACTTATTGCTAAATCTCAGTTTGGCTTTCGCAAAGGTATGAGTACAATGGATAACTTGAGCATTATAATAACTGATATCCGTTCTTCTTATGCCAAAAAGGAATATGTAGTGGCTGTTTTTCTTGACATTCTTTCAGCCTATGATAATGTTTTACTCCCATTGCTCAGACAAATTTTACTTGATTTGAATGTGCCTGTGAAGTTAACTCATTTTATATTTAATCTCCTAACTTCAAGATCTATTAGCATTCGCTCTCAATCTTCTTCATCTCCGTCTCCTGCAAGACTTGTCTGGAAAGGTCTCCCCCTGGGATCTTTGCTTAGTCCTCTACTTTATAATCTTTACACATCACTCTTAGAATACTCCGTGACAAGCTTTTGCAACATATTACAATATGCTGATGACATTTGTCTCTATGTATCTGCTAAAGATATTTCTGTAGCTGAACAACGTATCAACCGAGCCCTTGATTACATTATATCTATCTTTACATATATAATTATACATGGCTATAATATATAATATTCCTGGTTATCTGAACATGGTCTTTCCGTTTCAGCTCCTAAGAGCAAATGAATAATTTTTACTCGCAAGTATAACGTTCCCTCCGTTTGTATTAAAGTAAATGATGTAGTAATTCCAACTGTTGATAATGTTAAATTTTTAGGGGTCATTTTAGACTCTAGGTTATCAGGAAATGCTCACATTAATTATATAGTTGAAAAATGCGAAAAGAGCATTTACGTTATACGGTGTTTATCTGGTGTGTGGTGGGGTTCTCATCCCTTCACCCAAAAATTGCTCTATAACGCTATTGTTCGCAGCCATTTGGACTATGGTCTATTATTACTATGCCCTTGCAGTAAGTTAGCTTTAGAAAAAATTAACAAACTGCAATCTAAATGCCTCCGTATTATATTGGGTGCAATGAAGTCGTCCCCAATTAATGCCATGCAAGTTGAATGTGCAGAGTGCCCTTTATCAATCAGAAGACAATACCTTTGCGACCGATTCCTATTCAAAGTTGCTCAATCTTCGTCTCACCCCCTTATGGATAAACTCCGGATTCTCAATTCATTAAATACTTCTGACAGAGAATTCCCACTTCTAAGAAGTTATAACTTTCTTCAAAATTTGCAAAATCCTATTTCCCTATATTCTACTAATCCTTTGTTCCTAATCCCCTACGAAGCTCTTATTTTCCAGCCTAATATTTTATTTAACCTCGGTATTCATAAAGATCTTCCCGACCCTAACAAGTCCCTGAGGTCTTGCATCTCAGAAACAATGTCGGATAGACTTGAAATTTACACTGACGCTTCTAAACTTGACAATAGTCTTGTTGGTGCAGCTGCATGGATTCCCAAATACAAAATCATACTATCTCAAAAATGTCCAGCCGAATCATCCGTCTTTACTGGTGAATCTGTTGCTATTTTAGAAGCTATTAAGTTCTGTATATCTCATAACATACAAAAAGCGTTAATTCTCTCTGATTGCCTGAGCAGTTTACAAGCCATAACATCCAATCCATTTAGAAGTAAGAATAAATTCCCCATTATATTAGAAATCAAAAACCATCTCTTCACTTGTCATTCGAAAAAAATTGACATTATCATTGGCTGGATTCCCAGTCACTGTGGCATTTCTGGAAATGAGTTGGCTGATAATTATGCCAAATTATCCATTAGTTCCGGCTGTATTGATTACTCAATAATCTATAGTCATGATTTATGCTCGATAGCAAGGCCTCGAATGTTTGAATCTTGGAAATTGCTTTGGCTCCAGTCAAAATCTTTAAAAGGTAAATATTACGGTGATATCCAGGGTGACGACATTCCGTCTAGACCTTGGTTTTTCAAATGTAAATCTGCTGACAAATGGGTAGCATCCACTATTTGTAGACTTCGTTTAGGTCATTCGTGTACTCCGGTTCACCTTGCTAAAATAAGGATAAGGGACAGTTCGATTTGCGAGTGTGGATTAGATGAAGGAACAGTTGACCATATTTTTTTCGCATGTCCTAATTTATCATTTTCTTTATATGATGTTTTGCCTCCTTTCATCCCTCTTCCTACTAATTTTAAATGTTTACTTTGTTTTGTATATACCCCTTTCATTAAAACTTTATGTCATTTCATCAAGGTCAATAATATAAAATTATAATGCATTCTTTTTGTTCATATTGATAATTTTGTAGTAATTATTTTGTTGGTAATATTTATTTTATTTTTCAACCATGAATGATCAATGAGTGTATGTAAATCAGTTTCAAATTATTTTTTTTAACTTTTCAAAATGTGTTTTCTTTTCACTGGACGTTGGCAAAGTTACTGTGTTAAAACACGGTCAAAGGCCATTGAAGAAAAATTGAATTAATTGGACAATCCGAAATTTGCAAATAGATGTTGTCGACTCAAAATCATATTTTTTTTATGTGTTATCATTCAGGTAAGGTTTCGATCGAATCTACCGTACTCCGTGGCGAAATTATTAATATACTAGATGAAAACCCAGCTTCGCTCGGGTGAAATATGACTCTTATCATAATACACATCAAGGTACAAAATGTAGAAAGATACTTATGTAGTCATCGGTTCTCAAGGAATATTAAAGGTAAGCAAAGCATATATTCTTATAGCTTCGTTCATTGTTTTTATCATTCTAGAAAAGTTTGAAAGTTTTTGTTCATGGAAACCTCATGTGGGGATTATTATTAATAAATTTTTCTTTCCTTTATATATCCTTTATTTATTATTTTAGAAAAGTGCTTAATTGAAGTTTTAATAATATCATTTTGTGACCCATTAACTACCACTGGTAAAATCTGACGAAAATCTCATGCTAATAACAAAGTTTTACCTCCAAAAGGTAATATAATATTCATTTTAACTTGAAGGAGTTGATCAACTACAACAATATGCTATGGGGTGCTTAATCCCAAATGGCTAAATGAGTTTCTTTCAATAACTTAGCGGCTGGTGTCCCTAACGACATATGAGACGTAGAATTTACATCTGAATTAATTAGAATTTTAAATCGCAAGTGCGCCGTTATTCCACCTTCTAACAGAGTTGCTGCAATACCAGAAAATGCTAAGGGTAGGCATATTTTCTTTAAGATTTTAAAATATTATTGCTGTGTAGTGTCGGCTTAGAATAAAACTACCCCATTTCTTCCGGTGGGTGTACGTAAGAGGCGACTAACTGTATTGGGACTTTTAAGGGATTTTTGGGCGATGCGGTTGGAGACCCATCACCAACAGCCTTTATTTTACCATCATTTCCCCACTTAACTTTCCAAAAGTGGCTGAGGAATTTTGAATTCCTTAGCTCTGGCTACCCCTTTTAGGGATTTATAGCCGTAAGTATATATATATATATAGGATATATAAAGGAAAGAAAAATTTATTAATAATAATCCCCACATGAGGTTTCCATGAACAAAAACTTTCAAACTTTTCTAGAATGATAAAAACAATGAACGAAGCTAAAAGAATATATGCTTTGCTTACCTTTAATATTCCTTGAGAACCGATGACTACATAAGTATCTTTCTACATTTTGTACCTTGATGTGTATTATGATATGAGTCATATTTCACCCGAGCGAAGCTGGGTTTTCATCTAGTATATTAATAATTTCGCCACGGAGAACGGTAGATTCGATCGAAACCTTACCTGAATGATAACACATAAAAAAAATATGATTTTGAGTCGACAACATCTATTTGCAAATTTCGGATTGTCCAGTATTTTGCTAAATTCAAATGGTGCTGACTGCTGACAGACAAATCTCAGTCGCCATATTGACTGACACCCGATGACATAAACGTTCCGTTTCATAATGTTTTTCAATCGTTTAGCCATTTTTTTAAAGGAGGTTTCGTTTTAGTTTACCGTACTCCTTGACGAAATTAATATCATAGATACAATTTTTTCAGTTGTTGACGTTTCGCGAAAATATAGTTTTTGTTTTTGGCACTATTTTATTCGCTGTAGTGTATTACCTCATTGTAGTGTATTACCTCATTGTAGTGTGTGGACTGTTGATGATATTCTATAGAGTGGAAAGTTTAAATTTAGTTTTTGGTTTGACATTTAATACATATTTAAAAAGAGAGTTAGGGTTTAGTTGTTGTAATGGAGATGTTAGGAAAATTTGAGTAGTCAACATCCCTTATTGGTTTGTGGTAGTCAAGAAGAAGTGGTTGTACGAGTTTTTTTTTTGATATAAATATACAGTGAATATTTTATAGTTGGGCATTTTAGAAGTATTGTGATGTGAAATTTAATATGCAATATTAAAGTGATAATAAATAAATTGAGAAGTGGATAGCGATGTGAATATTCCACTAACATGGACTTCCGAACTACAATGAGCAAAGCGCAAGCAGGACCTTTGAACACGTTTTTTCGAAATCAGTGAAAACGTGGCTGAATTACTTAAAAAAAATATAATACACTTTTTAAACTCTCGCGGTTTGTAGACATTATATATAATAATAATCGGGATTAATCAAGTACCTTGATGTGTTTTATGAGTCACATTTCAACCGAGCGAAGCTGGGTTTTCATCTAGTATAAATATAGATCGCAATTCATCTACAGACAAACACAAATCAATTTATATAATGCAAAATAACTTTTACATCTATGACTTAAAGGGTATCGGGTATTTATTATACTAAAATATTGAAAAATTGTGAAACTGTAAGTGCAAATTATTTGCTGAGGTGGTCAGGACACGTTGAAAGATGTTAATGCCAGCTTTTGTACAACGAAGCTAACTAGGATATAGCTCTACCTATATTATATAATTTTAATGTCACAGTTATACAAGTTTGACGCCCAAGTAATACAAATATAAATTTTCTAACTATACCTTAATTGGAAATCTAGTCATAACATAACATAACATAAATGTATAAAAGATGTAATCTTTTTTGCTTTTTATCGCTCTCTTATTATATTCTTTTAATTTATGTAAATATAACATAATCGCCTATGTAATAGTAGCCCACGTAGTAACAGTTCAATAAACAGTATAAAAAACAAAAGCGTTGAGGCGGCACATTATTTATTTCCTCTCTTTCTACCTTCTCGATGGGAAACGAGTAACTCGATTCTCATGAAACTGATATTGAATTGAATTTTCTTGGAAAGATTCTACTGCCGTAACTTTGAAGAGAAATAACTATGGCAGATACCTGAGATCTTACTTTAAAATTTAAACATGAAACAAACTTCGTCCACCTGACATCCGAACCGCCATTTTCCTCGTATTTGCTCGCGGCAGTTTTATAACACAATTACAAAAGAAAATCTTATCTTGCTTTTTCTTGTAAATCATTCTGATAGTCATAGCACATTCGTTATCATTAATTTGCTATGTAGTGTGCTACGCTGTGTAGTGTCGGCTTAGAATAGCACTACCCCATTTCTTCCGGTGGGTGTACGTAAGAGGCGACTAACGGTATAGGGGCTTTTAAGGGATTTTTGGGCGATGCGGTTGGAGACCCATCACCAACAACCTTTACTTTGCCATCTTTTCCCCACTCAAATTTCCAAAAGTGGCTGAGGAATTTCTAATTCCTTAGCTCTGGCTACCCCTTTTAGGGATTTATAGCCGTGAGTATATGTATGTTTGTATGTACTATGAAATAAAAATGTTTTAAGAATAATTCAAAATAATGGGTCAATATAAAAATTGATATTGAGTGATATACATTGCTTATAACTGTCGGCTTAAAATACCACTTAACCATGTATTGTGGTCGTGGCATTTAGGATATTGGGCTTTTTTTAACTAGGGGCCCATCACCAACCATACTTTATCGAACAATAATTTCCCCACTTGACTTCAAAAAAGGCTGAGTTTGTGCTTTTGATGCCATGTATACGTAGAACATTCGCTTCAAAATACATTTGATGAGATCTTTTAAATCAATTTAATACTTACATAACCTCACGCCATTAGTTCCCATTGGGGAAGGAAAATTAAATACCATTGGTGGTCATTTTTTATAATCCTGACGACCCTCTCGAGCTTCATTACTCACGGCCATAAATCCGAAAAAGGGATAGCCATAGCGTTAAATCACTAATAAATGAAGTAGATATCGCGCTATTGCTTCATCATCACAGCCCATATGAGGAAAACACTGGATTAACCTAGTTTAGGCTCACCTCTCAGATAACTTTTCTTTTGTTCACAAGTTTTATTTTGTTTTGGTAAGTACGTCAAAAATTGTTATTTTTAAATATGTTCCAATCACAGCGCTCGAGCCTTCCCTAGTCAAGAAAGGTTGATAAGACCAGGGTCTCATGCGTGTCGCAAACCTATATGGCTACTTATGTTGTAGCCAATGTTCTAAATCTAACCCGACTCTCATAAATTGATCAAGAAGTGATCTAACCCAACGATCATAAATTGATAAAGAAGTTATTTTGTGAATGCTTCCCCTACCCCGGGAATCGAAACGTAATATTTTTTTTCCAATTTAGTAACAATACAGGAAAATCTCAAAATTTATAATAGTAGAATATTTGTATTAAAATTAGAAACCTGTTATTCTACAATTAGAAATACTGTCATTATAACCCCTACAAAATTGATATAAAACACGAACGCTGAAAAATTTCTCTTTTAATTCTCTGCTTTCCTGGTACCCGGTCCCGTATTTCAGCGGTTCCCGTAGCAACGGGGTCAACGACCGTGCCCGGATCAACAGGTCCTGTATCGATCAGGTTCCTGTCCGGATGCATCTGAAAGGAGGTCCCCACTCACACATGCATAATATCGGTCACCGTTTCACGTGACTAGTGTATCTATTTTGCACTTCGTATATGTACGCGTATTCATAGTTTTTTTTATCATTTGAATGAATACTTTAGCCACATATTAATTTAATAAAACGCATCCTTATCTATAAAATTACTAAAAAGTTATTTTATAGTGATTATATTATAAACATAATTTATAATCCTGTGGATATTTCCAGCGGCTATTTGTAGCCCTTTTAAATATCGAACATAAAAATGAGCAATAAAAAAAATTGTTTTATTGGAGCCCTCAAAAGATTTATTTAGTTTTATTCCTAAGTATTTATTACTATTGGCAAGGTGCAAAGCGGGCGGAAGAGGTAGCAAAAACGCTCACAGCGCTTGCTACGGCTATAAGTTAATATATTAATCGCTGAATTGTACTATCAAATTCATACTGTTTTAACAGTTTCTAATTGTTTTTGAGATAAATTTAACATATTCCTAGTAAGACGTGTTAATTTTAAATTGTAATAACACCAAGAATAATTGCAACTGTAAATTTAACCAATTACCGAAACCTACTATTTAATATTGCATAAAAATTAATCACTATTAATAAAAATACAGTCGCACAAGACACTCTCAATATGAAGATCGATGTTAAGCTGTGAGTGAATTGATGAGCTCGACACAGAAAACTTATATTAAGCATAATCTAAACATAAAAATCACACACGGCAGGTGACAGAAGCTTGCCAAACCACTCTGGCTTTGATAGTGCAGGTCATATCTTTTTGGTGAATGTCTTCAACCTCAAGAACATGCCAAGCTAGCACAAATTCTTAGCTTTTATTCATTGTCTCTAGTTGGAAAATATTTTATTGGGTGATGAAACGATCCGCACGTTTTAGGAACAAGAAGACTTCCACAATAGCGATAATGCTACTGAATCGCCCAAAATTGACAAATTTAGGAACTCAAATATACTTTTTCAAAATATTAACTTATTTCTAGTTTTGCAACTGGGACCGTAATAACCGTATTGACCACCTAGCACATGGCCTCGCTGCCGTCGCGTACGGTCCCACTTGTGAAAATTTTAACTGTCTTATTAATACGGTTTATGGGATAGAAACTAATAGCATACGGACAGACAGTCAGAAAAGCCTTAATAATAGGCACCCGTATAACATTACTGGTATAAATAAATACCCATAAAAAATATCCCATACAATCAGTCTTGCACTTAATATGTGAACGTTATTTTCGGCTAAAAAATAAAATTTATGGGATTTATTGTAATGTAAAGTATGCAATAATATTAATGTCTTAGGTAGCTATTCTAATTCAGGATCGTTATAGAACATTGCTTGTTTTATGTAACGTGACCTAGTTCAGTAGTAAACATGAATACTTATTGAATTTGAACCAAATAAGCTGTTGAAGACTGAGGGCTAAATAAAGGGTAAACTGTGCTTGAAAATAAATATTTTATCAGCTGCACATGACCAAGAAAGGAATAAAACTTCAATTTTAGACTAAATTAAAGCACCCGCGACGCCAATTAGATTTTAGGCTAAAAAAACTCTAATACCTTTAGTCGCCTAGTACATCACGCACAGAAACATATTAGGTAGTGCCATTTTAAGCTTACACTACTAGGCATTAAACAATAATCTATACTTATAATAAATCTGTAGAGAGGTCAATTCTGTACATGAAATATATTTTCAAAATAACCATCAGGTGGTGATTAGGGATCGATACTGATGCCAAAAATGCAATCAGTAAAATTTTTGTCTGTCTGTCTGTCTGTCTGTCTGTCTGTCTGTCGGTTTGTATGTTCCTTATGGAAACAAAAACTACTCGACGGATTTTAACGGAACTTGGTACAATTATTCTTCATACACCTGCGCAGGTTTTTGTATACTTTCCAGCAGAGTAGTAAAGGGGAATTTTGGGAAATTTTGGGAAAACGGGAGAAGTTACTCCAATTTTTAAGCTTCCGTCGCGTGTGCAGCCTCAACGGTTAAACTTACATAGAAATCATGTGTGACGGAAATATTCTTCATAAAATTATCTAAAAAAAATCCTCAGCAGTTTATGTCTATCTTTTACGGTTGACTCACAATAACACGTGTAATTCCTGATAGCTTAGCAGTTCGGAACATTCTGATTATATTTGTTTACTCTTACGTTTGTAAACTTCTCACTCATCCCTAATTTAAAAAAAGTAACATTATTACCTATTCAATAAAAAAAGAATCATAGAAATCGGTAGACAAACACCGAAATTATACATAAAATAAGCCATCGCGCCCGTGATAAAACCAAATCTTTACTAATTTACATATAACATACTAGATGGCGCCAGTAGTTGCATCCTACGTCACGTAATGATTTATTTTTTAGATGTTATAAATACTTCATAGCGTTTTATTCCAAAATTTGCTATTAAACGGAAATACTGAACCGTTCATCAAAGCGCGTTTAAAATCATACAAATACAAATAGTTTATTCAAGAAAAGCGTACAAGTTAATTATAATGGTTTATAAACAAAAACTGTTCATAAAACTACACTGTTTAGGGAGTGCTATAAATTTAATAAATTGAAAACATTGCGCTGCATTTCACAATGCTTGAGCAGTGACTGAAGAAAGAAACCTCAGATATTTAAAAAAAACAACGCTACCCGTGCGAAGCTGGGACGATCCACTAGTATAGTAATAAAATGTCATATGTACAGCATCTCTCTGATTCTAGATTATCGAGAGACGAGACCCTCGTCATGCGGGTTGAATCCTGCGTCATCTGCCAAAAGTTTTTTTGTGGTAACGGATCGCTTTTTAGACTGTTTTTAGAGCACTTTCGAGAATAAACTAAAAGTTTTATTATTTCGATGTAATCACAACTAGGTATCAATAAAAATAGACATGCTTTTTCATGATATTTTTTTATCAGCGAAAATAACAGGATAGCTTAAGCTGAAACGGAAACAGTGGCTTTTGTTAAGTGATATTTGATTGGCCCGATATACTACACAAAAACTAATTTATCGGTACCCTTTTGTCGCTTTTCAAGTCAAGCATGGACATGTAAGTAAATTGGGTTGCAATTTGACAAACAATTTCAAACCAAACTCGGTTCTATTTATCATACTTAATTTTCGTTTCAGCAACTGGACGTGACAAATAATTGATGAACCATTGTTCACAGAACATTTATTCTGCTCACGGTCTTCTCGCAATGCATGGGCGGAGTGACAATCCCGACATTATCATGGAAGAACAAGCGCTGCACTATTGTTTGGTTTCCACTGTTTAAATTATTTCCAGTAAGTATTGCAAAGGGTTGTTATCGGGGTCAGCTATTCGTTTATGTTATCCTGGTATTCTGAGTAGAAATTTCATTAAAAATAAAACACAGTACATAAATGTTATGACTCGAGTATTATTTACGACGACGTGATAGCTCAATGGGTAGAACACCGGTTATCGTGCTAACGACTAGTGTTCAAATCCCGGATCGGACCTACACCAATTTGTCTTCTCTAAAGACATATATGTGGTTAATTTATCATGGTTATTAACGGTGAGGAAAAACACGTGAGGAAACCCACATACACCCATCATCAATACACCTACCATCAATAGAAATGTAAAATTCAAGAATTTTTTCTGGTGACAAGTTAAATCATGTATTTCTCCTAAATAATTTTATCAATCCAGGTGCTCCTGACAATAATGATAATGTGGGCGCTGTGTCTAATCTTGACCATGACTGGGGTGTTGCCGGCTGGTCATCCGGCCAGGACTGACCTCAAGCTGCGCATCATCGAAGACGCCCCCTGGTTTCGGGTGCCCTACCCAGGTAACTCTTCTCTCTCTATTAGATCGCTAATTTACTTTTACAAATTAGCTAGTAACCTGATATCTAATTTAGGCTGTAGACAAATCTACACAAAAAATAAGGAAAGAAAGGGAGAATTGATTAATTGGCTAAAGGCATATCAAAAATAAATATATGAAATAAAAACAATGACAGTTTAACGTAAATACGCAAAATAGATATAACAAATTGAGAAAACAAACGTATTATTTAGAATAGGTTAAGTGTTTCGGAATTGTCACGTTATTTCTTGGTGCCGGCTAATATCTATGCTTGTATTTATTAAAGTTTAGTATCAAAGCTACTAGGCTAGTACATCACACTGCTGGTCGTAGTACGTTCGAGCCCCTAGTTATGACATATATAAGAGGTGTGAAGAAGCGACGCCACAAACTAGGAGGGAATAACACTATACAACTGTAGGAACAGCAAAGATATACTGGCCAGTACACCCTGCTTTGTACCAACTTAGAATTTGCATTTATGTTTAGCTAGAGAAACATTTCGATAGCGCGATGTACGATTTTTTATGACGATGCTAGTGTGCGAGTGAGTTCGCCGTCTAGCGGTCGCCACACAACATTATGAAGTAAGTCTAGTTCTTAATCTAGGTTTGGTTCTTCTCATACAGGTCAATGGGGCCTCCCAACGGTGAGCGTGGCAGGTGTTCTGGGGATGTTAGCAGGAGTACTCGCCTGCACGGTGGAATCCATCAGCTATTACCCCACTACGGCGAGAATGTGTGGTAAGATCTACTCTTCAGTAAAATATACATACATACATTTACTCACAGCTATAAATCCCTAATCGGGGTAGCCAGAGCTTTGGAATAAGAAATTCCTCAGCCACATTTGGAAGTTGATAGGAGACAAAATAGTAGAAATAAAGTCTCGTTGGTGATGGGTCTCCCACCACATCGCCCAAAAACCACTTAAAAAGTCCCAAACCCTTAGAAAAATCTTTTGGTAAAAATATAGTCTATTCTATTTCATTCCATAAGTTGACTTCATCCGAATGAAAAGAAAGTCCTTACACAGTATTGCACGGAAATTCATACAAAAGCAAATATGCTTTAAAAATGTCTGCTATTCGAAATACAGTTTTATTGAATACTTCGATACACAATGGCATGGCAACAGCTGCTATGCTACTTAATAAAGCAATTCCAATACCTTTGTGAACTCTAGAACTCTCTTTAAAAATAATAATAAAACCATTTTTAAGTACACACTCGCTCTTATTTTTCTCCTTAGTAACTGATTCCTATGCTGTATTGTCGTATTTTTTAATGTGTCCTATTTTTTCCAGTTTACATAGCACGACTTCCGAGATTTTTTACTCTTATGTTTTGCTTATTCAAGTTATGAGATACATACATATACTTACGGCTATAAATCCCTAGAGGGGTAGCCAGAGCCAAGGAATTAGAAATTCCTTAACCACTTTCGGAAAGTTATGTGGTGAAAAGATGTCGAACCGCATCGCCCAAAAATCTCTTAAAAGCCCCAATACCGTTAGTCACCTTTTACGTACACCCACCGGAAGAAATGGGGTAGTGTAATTCTAAGCCGACACTACACAGCAGATATGCGATTATGAGATACATAGATATTAAATTTATACTTAACCACCCTTCGAGCTTAAATACTTACAAGAGCCTATTTAAGTGCAATTTATAGTCGTTAGCAAGATTCGGCATGGTCAATAATTTATTTATATGATACAATTAAATTAAACACTTTTTAAGAAATCTTCATAATACACAAATAGTGATGAAATGTTTTAATCCTGTTTTACTTAACCCACATTGATAATATAGTTTAAAATTGGTTTTTATCATTTATCAGATCATGGAAATTAATTAATTAATTAATAATATTTAGTCTCGCTTATTGCCATAAAAATAATTTTGTTTGCAGCTGCTCCACCACCTCCTTTACATGCTATTAACCGCGGACTAGGAGTAGAAGGATTAGGAACGGTTCTAGCTGGGTTATGGGGCTCTGGTAACGGGACCAATACTTTTGGAGAAAACGTTGGTGCTATCGGTGTCACTAAGGTAAGCAAACGGTTATTTAATACGTTATATACGAGTAATTTTGAATATGTCTTTAACAAAAGCTCTTGATATCCCTTCCATTGCAGTTATAGATTCAAAATATTCTTGAGGCTTTAAACCTTTTTTAAAGTCATACTAAATTATAGCGCAAAAATCACGTCGATTGAGCTCCATTGTTGCAAGTGAATTCCCGCCAGATTCTCGGAAAAATTATGCCCATTTAAATAAAAAATAAATAAAAGAAGTGTGTTCTATATTCAAATATCAATAAAAAACCAGCCTATAAGATGATGACAGCTTGCCAGTGTCAATTAAATGAGAAAAAGAGTATCTAACTTCTTTTGGCATGCCCCTCGTATTACCTTGCAAAATATTCGCGCATCTGAACCCCATGGACCGAGGGTTTTCATAACATGGAGATGCGAATATGAGGCACAAATTAGCCTCTGGCTCAGGAATATAATAAAGGAAAAATATTACAATACAAACATAATTGATACAAATGTTACCTCATTTACGAAGAGCAACGCTTCTGTTTCATTAAATTCAAAAAACCGCATAATTTGTAACGTAAATATAATCCTTAACCACATATTAAACGAAGGTGTTTCTAGGTAATTCTGGCGCTAAATATATGCAGCTTCTAAATAAAAATATGCTTTTGTGTTCGTTTGTACACAAAGAAATTTTACTTTTAATATACTTTTCTGCATATTTTTTTGCAAACATTTGAGAGTTTATTGCTTCCTTCGGACACAGTATGTATGACGAAATCGTGATGATATATGAAACAAAAAAAACCTATTACAACTGTAATGGGTTCAGAAACCACTTCCGTAGTTCTGTTTTCCTGTTTTATGTTCAGCACTTTGGTAGTTTCCTGTGGTTTCCGGTCATTTCATCATACGAATGTTGATGTGAGTGATTATGGCTGTAAATTGTAAATTAAACTTTATCAAAAGGTGCTCCCTCGCCGGGAGCATTCGCGTGTAATGTAACCAGTGAAGGAGGAGAACCGAGCATTACAATGCGCTCCTTTAAATGATATTTTATGAAAACACGCAAATGCTCGTCAGTGAGGGAACTCAGGGAAGTATTATGGTAATGTAATGCTCAAGACGAATCTATAATGTTTCAGTACAAGTGAATGCTCCCGGTGAGGAGCACATCATCAACTTATTTACGCTTAAAAAACTTGTCCTGAGATTATCTTGAGTACATAAACAAGTACATTAAGTGTCTTGCTCTGATATTTTTGAAATATATAATTTGTACTTATGTCTTGCAACGAGCTATTAAGACTTACTAGACATCGTACGTTGATTAAAACGTTACTTGAAAATTTCAGCCAAATAATATTAAAGACAAACTATATTAACCTCTTGTCTATTTGGAAACAGACTAATTTAAATTTATTTTTGTATTTGCAATGCATCTCCATTGATTTAATGAATATGAATATGAAAAAGATACTGTATATACTTACAGTTTATATAATTCTGTATATGAACTATATTTGTCAATAATTTCATCATACTTCGCAATTTTCTCAAAAAATATTTTTGAATATACTACTTCATGATACATAAACTAAATTTAATAAAATAACTAAGTAAATTGCTTTGAAAAGCTTGATAGGAATAACATTATAGACATTTCAGCGCATTTATAATTAAGCTTGCTTTGAAAACGTTTTACAACTAAATTGCTATTGAAGTGCGCTGATGTAAACTGCGTCTAAAGGTCGGGTCCCGGCGCGTGGTGCAGTGGGCGGCGGGGCTGATGGTGGTGCAGGGGGTGGTGGGGAAACTGGGGGCCGTCTTCATCATCATCCCACAGCCCATCGTTGGGGGCCTCTTCTGTGTTATGTTCGGAATGATCTCGGCTTTTGGTGAGTGTGCTTAGTTGGTCGCGTTTTTGTGCTAGTAATTAGTTGATTTTTATTTTTATGAATTTGATTTTTCAATACATAACAAATAAATAAATGAGGAATAAATTGTTTAAAATTTACTTCTGTTTTCATGAATGGTAAACAAAAGTCATAACTTTATGATAAAGTAAAGCAACCGTGATAGCTCAGTGGGTAGAACACCGCTTATCATACAAACTATGAAGGTTCAAATCACGGTTGGGCCTATACAATCGAGCCTATCTGAAGGCATCGGTCGTTAACGGTCAGGGAAAACTCGTGAGGATACCCACATGACTGAATTGTGCTTGGTCATGTGACAGTGTATTTGTATAAAAGGGCGACAGGCCTGCCCCCTATAACGTGAGTACACTGTCCAAGCAAAACGTGGGTACTCGGAACACCAGGTGACAATAGTACGTGTTGTCCAGAAGTGTTACTATCTCTGTTAACCCTGTTTTAGTTTTCTAACGTAAGTGTATAAATGCTATCAAGCTAGTGATCTCTCTTAGGAAGGATATTCATTATGAATTCACTGCTATATATCGTAGTTGTATTCTTAGTTATAAATTTGTTTGATGTGAAGCTTGCACGTGTAACTTAAGCTTTGAGCTTTGGATGCTCGAGACGAGCACTTTATTTGCTCAACTTGGAGATATCATATTATATTTCTCAGAAGGCTCCTTGCGTTTGTACAAAATGTAATCTCCTTGGTTCTATGATCCTCGCATGTTTAATCTCGCAACATACGAAGTTCACGAGCCAATACGGCACATATGACATGCATAACTAACAATAATATATTTTTAACAAAAAAGGATTGCCTTCAGCCGTTTGACGGAAACCTAATTTTTCATATAAAATTCGATAAGCGACAGAGTCGTCTATCGAATATTCGACGCATGCATTTTGTCATTTTTATCATTTTTGATATATTTTTTAAACCGCTTGGCGCTCGACCAAACCCGATAAAAATTAAATTAAATCTTGAAATCATGTCCAACCAATTTTTTTTTTAAATCGATTGATTTTTAACAGAATGATTGCGTGACATACAAACAAAAAAACTTAAAATAGAATTGAGTACATCTTTTTATGAAATCCGTCAAAGAAACATTGATATCCATCATACAAATGATTGTCCTCAGCGAAGATCAACGCCCGTTATCGCCCAATCACATGACATTTCTGTCACCTGTTTCAGTTCGGAGTAACAGCTTTTTGCCTGGATACTATATTCATGCATTTGCTGAGCAGTGTCGGCTTAAAATAGCCTTTACTATTTTTTTCCCGCGGATGTCGTACAAGGCGACTAAGAAGAACTAAAGTTTCTATTTCTAAAGCTTTGGCTCCTTTTTTTGCAATATATAGATTTGTACATTTGTGAGAGTACCTATGCATGTACGCATAAAAATACCCTATAACATTTTTAACCTTTAAATTAATTACATAAATTACTATTGTAATTTAGGACTTTTAATTACAGCAACAAACAAATCCAACTTCCACAATTCACCATCCATCAACTTGCAGGTCTATCAGCCCTACAGTACGTGAACCTCAACAGCTCTCGGAACCTCTACATCATCGGGTTCAGCCTGTTCTTCCCGCTGGTGCTGACCCGGTGGATGGCGGCGCACAGCGGGGTCATTGACACCGGGGTGGAGGCCCTGGATGCGGTGCTGCAGGTGTTGCTCAGCACCTCCATCTTGGTCGGGGGAGTTATTGGATGCTTTCTGGATAATTGTATTCCAGGTTGGTTCTGTTTTTATTCTGGAGCTAGGTTTGTGATGCTGATTGTGTTTAACGACACAAACGGAACAGCTGATTGTGTCTTATGACGACGGAGAACACACTTGGACCAAATTGAGAGTGTGCTCAAAAAGGCTGGCGTCCGAAGTATGAAGAACAAAAGAGCATGTATGAAAAGATTGATGGATGTAAACGAAGCTAGAAAGGTTTGTCAGGATCGTACGAAGTGGCGATCGATAGTCTCTGCCTACCCCAATGGGAATTAATGGCGTGAGTATATGTATGTATGTATTGTGTTTAAACCTATTGTACTATTTTGGGGATTTTTGGAGAAACACTTTTAGTATAAAGTTTTATTTAACATTTGTACGGGGCTTTTGGTGAGTATAATAAATAATACATACATACATACTCACGGCTGTATTTCCCTAGAAGGGGTAGCCAGAGCTAAGGAATTATAAATTCCTTAACCACTTTTGGAAGTTGAGTGGGGAAAAGATGGTAAAAATAAAGGTTTTTAGTGATGGGTCTCCAACCGCATCGACCAAAAATCCCTTAAAAGCCCCAATACCGTTAGTCGCCTCTTACGTACACCCACCGGAAGAAATGGGGTAGTGCCATTCTAAGCCGGCACTACACAGCAAATAATGCAAGCAAATAATTATAATAAATAATGTGGCGTAATATTATCATTTAAAAGAGATCAAATGGCGCACACACGTAAACATTTAAATATATTTTTTTATACCGGCCGTTTTAGCAGAGTGTGAAGTGTGCATTTCTGTAGCTGCCGATCGTAGGTACCATTAAGGTGCCGTTAGTCCAGCGAACAGAGTTTTTGAAACTTTATTATGCGTATGTTTATAATAATATGGTTTTGAAAAAAATATATCGAAATCTTGAGACTTTTCTGCAGTGTAATTGGCGATTCGAAACATGATTAATAAATTTTCGCTCGATAGAAAAAAATCGCCAACATACCTCTAATTACACTCTTTAAAATGGTTTTATATTTTATTTATTTTACCTACTTACATATAACTTGGATCATAATTTGAGCATTTGTATTTCTAATAATAATTGGCGATTAGTTTTCTTTTTTAATAAATTCAATAAAACAAATATTTTAAAAACATCGATATTCGCAGTCCTACCTCGTGCCTGAGCGCCGCCCGCCGCCCGCTCAGTGCTCGGCGAGCTGCTTTAGGGGACGGATCGATGTCGCGCGCGCCTTGTGTTACATATCTTACAATTTACGCGCGTGCGGCGCCGTTAGTGTGCGAGTGACCTATCTGTATACGATGCGCGTCAATGTAGGCGTGAGAGTGACCGTGCGTACGGTTAGCATTAGCAAATATAAAAGAATTCATTCAATTCATAGATTGCACACATTTTTATATATTATTGTTTAATTTATTAGGAATGGGAAATAGGACAAAACCGTTAAAGTAACTTCTAATTTCAATCAATAATATTAAATAGTTACAGGAGTAAACTGAAAATTATATACATACATATACTCACGGCTATAAATCCCTTAACGGGATAGTCAGAGCTTTGGAATGAGAAATTCCTCAGCCACTTTTGGAAGTTGATTTCGGAAAAGATGGTAATAATAAATGATTTTGGTGACGGTTCTCCAAACACATCGCCCAAAAATCACTTAAAAAGCCCCTATACTCTAAGTCGCTTCTTAGGATCACGGGTAGAAATGGGATAGTGTTATTCTAAGCCGACACGACACGGCAAAAAATATGAAATTAACACTGTAATAATTTTGTATACACTGAAAGGGGTAGATAATATCATTACATTATCCTATCATTACATTTTATATTGTAAACGGCTATGGTAGAAATTGTTTTTGAAATTGATAACCTAGGGTAAGCGATACAGTTTTCGTCACCCTGACTGTTATAGCCACTTGCAAATAGTTTAGCAAGAAATAGCATGCATAGCATGAATAGTCATAAAAAAATGTCCGAACCCATACCATAGAAAATATTCTCGAGTGGCTAAAACGGTCGAGCTGACAAAAACTGTATTGCTTACCCTACTGTATGTTTTTAAAACGCGCGCACTGCGTCGCGTCGGGAAGACGGCGGCCGCTCGAACGCCGCGCAAGCGCTTCCTCGCGCCTGCGGGGGCAGCACCCCCTGAAATGATATTTTTCGCTGAACCAACGGCACCTTAAGTCATATACACCCACTATTGTGATATAACATGTAATACCATATTATTATTTTTTATTATTATATACAGGTACTGACGAAGAACGAGGTTTAGCAGCTTGGGCTAACGAGATGGCTTTGGATGCGGCAGGAGCTTCGAAAGGAGGGGACACCTACGATTTTCCCGTTGGCATGGCTTACATAAGGAGGTGAGGGAATAACCTACCAATTAAATTGATATGAATATTGACAGACAAATATATGCCTCTTGTCGGTTTGAGTATTCAAATAATCAATGGTTTGTTTCACTTGGGCTTTTCAAGGGGTTCTTATAGTTTAGCTAAATTATTAGAAATCGATTAAATAGTCAATATATTCTTTAATTTATATTTAGCTTATATGTCAGTTTTAAGTGCAATGTTGTTTCCCATAAGATAGGCTTATTTGTTTTAAACATTTACTCACGACTATATATCTCAAAATACCATAGCTTTAGAATAAGAAATTCATCAGCCACGTTTAGAACTTGAGCGGGGAAAAGATTTTAAAAGTAAAGCTTGTTGCTGATGGGTCTGCAGCCGTAGTGCCCAATAATTATCAGGAAATGGGTGCTATTTTAAGCCGAAAAATGCACAGCAACGTTTTTTACAAAATTGTTTGACCATGTGGAAATCTGATGCATGCCGTTGAACCTATCTTTGTGAAAGGCATTTATTTGTAAGCTATGTGGGCAACCTTTATAGCTCAGTTGGAAGACAACCGCATCTAATTTAGAGTGTGTCTCTTTTTTTAAACAATGTGTGACTTTTATTTTCCAAGGTTTGTAACAGTGAAGGAATCCATCGCGTACTTAGTCTTGTAATAGTGTATTTTCACACATTTTCTTCATAAGTGTGTTAAAAATAGTCGCATGACACAATCAAAAGTTCCTAAAAGGCTCACCTTCGGCTCTCTCTTAGAATCCACCGAAGTTGTGTTGACTAACTTCACCTAAATGTATCAATCAATTATTATATATTTAAGTGTTGGAAATTTATTAGATTACTAGTGGATCGGCCCAGCTTCGCACGGGTAGCGTAGTTTTAAAAATATCTTCTTTCTTCAATCACTGCTCAACCTTTGTGAAAGTTAGCGCAACTTATAGCACTCCTGAATAATGAAGCTTTGTGATTGTGAAAGCGCTTAAATTTACGGTTCAGTATCTCCGTAAAATAGTCCTATGCAAACTAACAATCAGAGTTACAAACTTTGCATACATCATACTATACTCACGGCTATCTTTTACCCGAGCAACCATTTCTAAAAAAAATCCTTATAGCATGATTCAGTATACACGTGCGACAACAGGACGCGATGGCTTATTTCATGTATAAGTTTGGTGTTTCTATACCGATTTCTATGATTCTTTTTTTATTGAATAGGTAATAATGTAAAAAAAGAGAGATAAATGAGAGTACGTATGAGACGAGAGTATGAGACGTAAGAGTAAACAAATATAATCAGAATGCTCCGAACTGCTAAGCTATCCGGAGTTACACGTGTTATTGTGAGTCAACCATAAAAGATAGACATATGCTGTTCAAGGATATTTTTTAGAGACTTTTATTTAAAATATTTCCATCATACATGATTTCTATGTAACTATAACTGCACTAACTATATTAAGGCTGCACACGTGACGGAAGCTTAAAAAATTGAGTATCTTCTCCCGTTTTCCCAAAATTTCCCGAAATTCCCCTTCACTAGGTACTCTGCTGAAAAGTACACTATAACCTGCTCAGGTGTATGAAGAATAATTCTACCAAGTTTCGTTAAAATCCGTCAAGTAGTTTTTGTTTCCATAAGGAATATACAAACCGACAGACAGACAGACAAAAAATTTACTGATTTAATTTTTGGCATCAGTATCGATCACTGATAATCCCCTGATAGTTATTTTGAAAATATATTTTATGTACAGAATTGACCTCTCTACAGATGTATTATAAGTATAGATAATCTATATCCTTTTCAGATGGAAATGGACCTCATACCTTCCATTCATGCCTACTTACCAATCTGGGAAATTCACTGCCCTCTTTAGGAAAAAAGAGAGGTGAATGGTACCAACTCTATTTGGTTTGGAGTACCAGGGGAGCAAATAGTCAAGGAATTGTTTCTACGCGATCGATGTTAGCAAGGGAATGTGTAAGATACAAAAATAAGTTCTGGATTTATTTGTTTACCACTAATATCGTACTTGTATCTAGTTTCAATCGAGTTTAATGTCCCAGATAAAATAAATCAGTTAGTTCATTATTCATATTGTATTGTGCATACATTCAAAAAGAAAAGTTTGAAAATGATTTAATTTTTATTTATTTAAGGTTTTATAAATAACTATGCAGTTTTCCTATCTGATATTTGCAACCCTAATGAGTCATTATATAAATTGTCAATGTGTATATTTTTATGTTTCGTGTTCTATTTAAATAAATTTGATGTTTGCTAAGTTGTATATTTATTTTCGTCAACTTATCGACCTGTATTCATAGCTATAATAAGCCTTTAAAAGAGTAGCCAGAACTTCGAAATAATTAATTCCTCAGCAAATTTTCAAAATGAAAGGGGAATAAGCATCATATAGATGTGATACGAAATTATTCGCCCAAGTGGTAAGTTATCTATAGTTGCTTCGTTCGATTCCTTTGGGAACAGATGGATTGAAGATATTCTATGTCTTAGGATGTAGCTTATTTGATTAATAGTACATGGGGATCTCATTCAGCACCTAATACTCTTGCAGTACTATATACAATGTCTCAGTATTAGCTTGTTAGGCTCAAGGGAATGGAATCGTTGGAGATGTGTGAGTTATAGCTTTAGTTCCTTGTGTGATTACTTTCGGAAGTTTGTTAATGGCGAGTGAAAACAACAGGGGTTAGATATACAGTAGTGTGCAATGTATGAATTAAAAACGTGGTTTTTGTTTGAATAAACTGCCTTAAGACGTAACACTAACTTACATTATATGATGGCATGAGGGGACAAGAGGCGCTCACACTACACTACAGTGGATACTCTTTATTAAACATCAAACTATAAAATTTTACTAAAAATAATAATAATTCATTTTACAATGAAATAGATTACAACTCAGTCTTTTCAGTAAAAGCGATGTATAGTAAAGTGACAGAATGTCGGTACCAAATAGCAATGGGCCTTACCCCTTTCACGAGGATATTCTAATACTCAGAGTATCTCTTGATTCTCAGAAACATCTGCACCTCCACCATCGTCTATGGGATTTACGACAGGAACCTGCCAAATATCATTTTTTTCTTTACTTGCGACTAAGATTTCGTGGCTTACAAACATATTTTTTAAATGTTTCACTCGTTAATAAGGTCGTCTACAATTTCTCTCGATTTCCCAGAGTGGGCAGCAAAAGCCCTTTGCAATCATCTTTAAGTAGACGCCTAAGAACATTCGTTGACAACAATTGACTGCGATATTCAAATAACTACATTTTAAGAATAGGTTATGCATATCGTGACAGTCTTTGTTCTACTCAGTCACATGATAGTGTATTTGTACAAAGCGGCGATAGGCCTGCCCCTATACTCTTTAACATCAGATCACATAAATTTGCATGATATGTTCAGGTATTCTTTCGGAAATGTACGGTGTGAACGTTGTATTGAGTTATCCAGAGCCTTAGTCAAAATTATTTGTAATTACGAGCAACCTTTAACGTGTGCGACAGCTAAAAAAAAACACACATTGGCTATTAGCTAAAGATTGTTGTACCGATCTATGCTGCCAATACACAAATAAACGTGCGTTTTATTTGTAAAACTTATTAATAACTCTCAGTACAAACGTTCACGCCATATATCCCTGAAGGGGTTGGCAGAGGTGCTTCTGAAAATCACTTGAAATTGTCTTCTCACCACTCCTCACGTGATAGGGGGCAGGCCTATCGCCGTTTTGTACGAATTTATTGTTAGAAGACCAAGTACAAGTTGGTTGGTGTAGTGTGGGTTTCCTCGTGATGTTTTCCGATCTTGGTGGTTTAACTTCTTTACACTAAAAGAATTCAAAAACTGGACAAAACGCATTGTTCTAGAAGGTTATGTTATCCTGGTGATAAGTTCGAGTAGGTAGTACGTATGACCGCTATTGCATTATTAATTTCACAACGTTACCGTATTGTTGTCAATTTATCACCCTTCACAATCATCTTTATCAACTTCCTGTTAGTTTTAAATAGATAACAATATTTATTTATTAGTAATAATCCCCACATGGGGTTTTCATAAACAAAAAGATTTTAAAAAGATACAATCACGTTTTTGAAATCACTTTAATGTAGCTTAATATATTCCTAGTAAGTGTGTGGCTAGGGAAGTGGCAGCAGGCATTTATTTTCTTATGAAGCTTATGATTTCGACAAAATGAAGTATTCGAAATGAGCATAGTCGTTGGGGTTTCTGCACCAAAAAGGTATAATGCTATAAGGCTGTGCTTTCTATTTACCTGCTCGTTTCTAGCTTGCTGATGCATTAATGTGTTTCAAGTATTAATGTTAAAAATATTCTGGTCTATTAGACTTGATTTAAGTCTTTGAGTTTTTATTGTGTGTCAGATCTCTTTTTATGATTATGTTTTAGCATTAATTAGCGATTTAATAAGCATTTTTTTCATCTCAACAATCAGGTCTTTCATGGCGACTATACTATAAAGAATATTTATATCACCTCCTCTACTTTATCTGGCTCAATGTAGTTTTGTTAGTTTAAATCGTTAGTTTCCTAGCCACTTTTCTATGCACCTGCATTATCTATCATAAGGTATGCTTAATTATCACGACTGATAACAGAAACACGCTAATATAAAACGGCAGATCTTACGATCAAAACAACAAACAAGTTTGATTTGTTCCACCATTACATATATTATTTTCCGTCCTAATATATAAAATGGTGTCACTAACTCACATTGTTTTGTGTTCAGTAGTTGGATTGGTAAGTTAATTTTATAAATAGAAAGGGTAGTTTATTTAGCAATTTAGTTTGATAGTGAAACCCTAGCCAAGGTATTTTACACTTGTGTATCCCATGTACAAGACAAAAATCAGCAAAATTTGTGGCCTATTGTTACGCCGCCGGCCGCTACTACAATAAAGCTAGAACATTGTGAACAGTGAACAATAGCATCGTTAATTTAAATCTTTTTGTTCATGAAAACCTCATGTGGGGATTATTACTAATAAATAAAGTATAAATAAAGGAAAAAAAAAATCGACACAGGCGGGATTCGAACCCGCGACCTCGGGTATACGTCCCCGTCGTTCTTGCCAATTGAGCTACCGTGTCGATGGCTGCCAGCGCGAAATTCTTCTATCCTTTATTTCTTTTACACGTTTTAGTAGTGTTTGCGTTTCCTACCTCCAAATTTTTTACTAATTCGGAAGGTCACTTGTCTATCTTTTCAGATAGAATGCAAATGTTGAAAACGCCTAACTATCGCATAATTTAAATCTTTTTATTCCAGAATACCTTATGGGATCGGCGTATACCCAAGGTCGCGGGTTCGAATCCCGCCTGTGTCGAAATTTTTCTTTCCTTTATTTATTCTTTATTTATTTGACACAACTGATTATTTGACACATTTATTGAACACAACTGTAGTCCTTGAATCTGTAACTAGCTTTTGTGACTCAAAGTCAAGGGTTCGTATCCTGATAAAGATTGTTTGAAGATGAATACGAAACCTCATAGTACACAATTGTTATTTCCTTTTTAGTAATTGGTTTAGTAAATATCTAGTTCGTGACCCACATCACTGGAATCTTTTATTGTATTTGACCGTATATGCTTATCTATACTTATAATAAATCTGTAGAGAGGTCAATTCTGTACATGAAATATATTTTCAAAATAACTATCAGGTGGTGATTAGGGATCGATACTGATGCCAAAAATGCAATCAGTAAAATTTTTGTCTGTCTGTCTGTCTGTCGGTTTGTATGTGCCTTATGGAAACAAAAACTACTCGACGGATTTTAACGAAACTTGGTACAATTATTCTTCATACTCCTGGGCAGGTTTTTGTATACTTTCCAGCAGAGTAATAAAGGGGAATTTTGGGAAATTTTGGGAAAACGGGAGAAGTTACTCCATTTTTAAGCTTCCGTCGCGTGTGCCTTAATGGTTAAACTTATATAGAAATCATGTATGACGGAAATATTCTTCATAAAATTATCTAACATAAAATAAGCCATCGCGCCCGTGACCAAAACCAAATCTTTACTAATTTACATATAACATACTAGATGGCGCCAGTAGTTGCATCCTACATCACCTAATGATTTATTTTTTAGATTGTTATAAATACTTCCTAGCGTTTATTCCAAAATTTGCTATTAAACGGAAATACTGAACCGTTCATAAAAGCGCATTCAAAACCACCAAACTACACTGTTTAGGGAGTGCTATAAATTTAATAAATTGAAAACATTGCGCTGAATTTCACAATGCTTGAGCAGTGACTGAAGAAAGACACCTCAGATATTTAAAAAACAACGCTACCCGTGCGAAGCTGGGACGATCCACGACGGACCCACCGTACCACCGGCCATACCACTGGTGGTATGGCGGGACTAAACCATACCACCGTATTAGTGATGGAAATGAAAAAAAATAATACCATTAAGGGAAGTATTCCCCACTGACCACCTAATCCGTACAACTAGTTGTATGGAGGGGGAATTATTTTTGAAAATTCTTCCCCATTGTACAACTAGTTGTACGGTTAATATATAATTAGAAAAAAAAATCTAAATCGTTCCCCACCGACCAACTATTTTTTTTTGACAGAAACAAGTACATGGTGTTTTTATAGAAATGGTTTGTACTTGTAAAATTTTCGTCGGTACAAAAACATCAAGTGTTAAAATAACTTAGAATTTTTAATATTTTTTTGCTATTTTTTACACTTTAAGTACCAAGGTAGCATAAATGTACATGCAGTTTTAATAAAATAAGAAAACTAAACTGGTTTTAAACAAAAATATTTTTTTCTGTAGTTTTCACTTATTTGTAATACCTTACTATTTTAAAACTTAAACTCAAATGTTCACACCGTATATCCCCGAAGGAGTTGGCAGAGGTTATTCTTAAGATCACGTGATAGCACCACCTAGTGTCCAGAGTAGGTACCTACGTCTTGATCGGTCAGTGTAATCACGTCATAGGCGGCAGGCAAATTAACGTTAAATTTAGCAGCTGATAAGTAATACGTATATTCCAGTAAACCTATTTGCAGACGACCCATTTTTGTACCAGGAACCCATATCATATTAGAAAATAGGAAATTTTCTTTTTGGGAATGTAGTCAAGACTAGAATTGTAAACTTGATTAAACCAATTTATCGCAAACAAAATTATTCTTTCCTCAACATGTTACAATATTTAATATTTTACTAACGATTTATATTAAATTCATTTTAGTGATCAAACATAGCCTTCCGAAATGTTCTATTCATAGTTTATGAGTTTCTGATAGTAAAATAAATACCACCCTGGTATGTCACAGAAACCGATAAAAAAAGACCACATTTTGCACCAAATTTTGAAGTTTGCCACTTGATGTTTTTATACTGAAGAAAATTTTACAACTGCTTACCAACCTTTTATAAAGATTAGTTGGTCCGTGGGTCACACCTAGTAGTCAAACTTAATCATTCCCCACCGACCAACTTAATAGTTGGTCGGTTTTGAGTTGTACGGATTTAGTTGGTCGGTGGGGAGTACCCCTGACTACCTAGTAAAATGCAAGAAGTTGTTATCTTATCGCAAATATAGGAGAGTGCATTTTTTGTAAGCAAAAGAAACAACACTTGAAATAATTAATTCTCTAATCTATGATTTATATCAGTTTATTTATAGCATAGGAACTATAAATAAAACTGATATTATTAATTCCTACATCCCTATGGTGGTATGGTCAAGTCCCACCATACCACCAGGTGTACGGCCTGTGGTACGGTGGGTCCGGAGGGGGACGATCCACTAGTTTATTTATAAACCTCTACTCGTCGTTGTCTTTCTTGCATCAATTAAAAGTGTTTTTTTATTAAATAGTTTTTCGAATAATCCATAGCTGTGTCGGCTTAGAATAGCACTACCCCGTTTCTACCGGTTGGTGTTCGTAAGAGGCGACTAAGGGTATTGGGGCTTTTAATGAATTTTTGGGCGATGCCGTTGGAGACCCATCACCAACAAACTTCATTTTAACATCTTTTCATTTAACTTCCAAAAGTGGCTGAGAATTTTTTTATCTTTTAACTCTGGCTACTCTTTCTAGAAATACTAATATATAATAATAATAATAATACTACTCTTTCTTCAAATGGCCGAAACTTTGGAAAACTCTGCTAGAGATGGGTACACCAACACACCTTGTGCACCTTTTGAGACGCCTCTACGAGAATGGGACTGCGTCAGTGAGAGCAGACGAGATGCTTTCAGACCACTTCCACCCTAGTGCGGGAGTCCGTCAAGGATGCATTATTTCTCCGCTTCTGTTCAACATCTACACAGAGCTGATAATGAGAATTTCCCTCGAAGACTGGATGGACGGTATCGCAATCGGTGGCCTGAGAATCTCGAACCTGCGCTACGCAGATGACACCACCCTATTCGCAAGCAGTATGCGAGATATGGAAGACCTGCTGCATAAGATGGAAAGTGTCAGTTTGGAATTTGGCCTTAAGATAAATCGCAGTAAGACGAAGATGATGATTGTGGATCGTGCCAACAACAACATGCCTGAAGTCACGAAAATTGCAAATTGTGACGTTGTACAATCATACGTCTATCTGGGAGCGCTGATATCCAACAATGGCGGATGCGTGGACGAAATAAAGCGACGAATGGCGATTGCAAGGTCTTCTATGGACAGACTTAGGAAAATATGGAAGAACCGCAACATCACCAAAGCCACAAAGACCCGGCTAGTCAGAGCGCTTGTGTTCCCCATATTCCTTTATGCTGCAGAGACATGGACGCTTCGGGAAAGCGAGAAGAAGAGGATTGATGCTCTTGAGATGTGGTGCTGGAGGAAAATGCTTGGGATATCGTGGACAGAGTTCCGTACCAATGACTCAATCCTCCAAGAACTAGGTGTCAAACAGCGCCTATCATCTATAGTCCAAGCTCGTATCTTAACCTTCTTCGGACATATATCTCGACGCGGGCGCATGTCAATCGAGCGACTGGTGGTACAGGGCAGAGTAGAGGGCACCCGAATGCGTGGTCGATCACCAATGAGATGGACGGACCAAATAAAAGCAGCGCTGGATGACCCCCTGTACCAATGCACCAAAAAAACAGCCCTCAGAGAGGAATGGCGACGAATTGTGCGGCGGGTCACCCAACCAAAATGACGACCACGACCACTCTGTCAAGAGTGTTACGACTGAGAAGAACTCTTTCTAGGGATTTATAGCCGTGAGCATATGTTAATGATCAGAATAATAACAAATAAACTTTATTGTTACCATTTATTTTGTCGTCAAAGTCTTAAGCAAAAGAAAACTAAACAATTAGTCGATGGCACTTAAAGAATTCCAATATAGTTTCAAGCTGCTGAACTAAGTTAAACCTGTCTCTCAGAAGTCTCAGGAAATAAAAGATTACCACTTTTCTTCCGACGACGGTTAGTGAATAATAAACAAAGGTACAATTGGCCTTTCTTTTTGATAGAAAACTTTATATATATCGGTCCCACATCACCTCTCTTTCTTTGCTTATGAGTAGCTATAATACTACCTACAAGACCTGCTTATAATAAAAAATCTATCAGTAAAATATAAAGAAAGAAAGAAAGAAAAATCATTATTCAGTGCACAGGAAAATACACAACTAACAAAAACTAAAAAAAATAGTGGTAAACAATAACAACAAAGAACATAAGTAAAAAAAATAAAACATAAAAAAGCAGCCCTATGCAGTTAATTGGTCACTGGCTCAGCATGTTGCCACAGATGACGATGTCACCAACCTTGGCGCTGATTTTCAGCCAGTGCCATACAATTTAATTCAATTAATATGATGTCTATATGTAAAAAAATATGTTTTTTATAATTTTCCTGGGATTAGGAGAATTCTATATATTTAACTTTACAATTAACCTACCTTATTTCATCAATCATTGCTTTGTAGTGTCGGCTTAGAATAGCACTACCTCATTTCTGCCGATGGGTGTACGTAAGAGACGACTAACGGTACTGGGGCTATTAAGTTATTTTTGGGCGATGCGGTTGGAGACCCATCAGCAATTACCTTTATTTTACCATCTTTACCCCACTCAGCTTTCTAAAAGTGGCTGAGGAGTTTCTAATTCCTTAGTTCTGGCTTTACTCCTTCTAGGGATTTACAGCCGTGAGTATATGTATGTATGTATTTCATCAAAACCCTTTCTGCAGTACAGGCGTGGTTAAGTAACAAACATCTCAACATCCGAAAAAAAAACCTTCTTTCACCCTTTTAGAGAAGAATTTTGTCCCTCCCCACCTACATAGTTTATTTTTAATAGTAATCAAAAATATACATACCCCAATTTTAACCCTAAATGGATTTTAAATTCCAAGTTTCTACCACACAATTTCGCTCAGCTAATATGCTCTGAAGAATCAGGAAAATAGTGGAATAGTACAGTATTAATCTGACAGACGATTAGGGCTAATTGGTATAAGACCGATACAAATAACTTAAAATATTTTTTCTACAGGTAGCAATAGTAGCATTGACTACGGGTGAAGAAGTTTCACCTCGTTTTGTTTTATGGCAGCCGTGTAACTACACCGAGGCGCCGGTAAGTACGAAAATTTTGATCTTAACATAAATAACTACGAGTATTATAGGCTGTGTAGTGCCCCGGCTTAGAGTGGCACCACCCCTTTCTACCCACGGGTGTCGTATGGGGCGACTCACCACCATACCATCACCATAAAGATACTTTATTTCTATCATCTTCTCCCCTATCAACCTCCAAATGTGGCTGAAGAGATTCTAGATTATAGCTATAAATATATATATATATATAATTTAAAATATAATTTAAATCATACATTCGAAAGTGTGAGTTAAACCATTTAAAGTTTCACTCTATTTAAATGAATCATAATGAATCTGTCGTGTGTCAGTGTCACTCGCTGCCCAGATCAATGGATCTGTAAAGTTCTTTCATGACGCTAGCTTTAATACTGGCCTCATATCCATTTTATAAATTCTTTTTTCATATACCTACTTCGATTCTTTTACGTTTATTTCTATCATCTTTCGCCGTACTTCACGTTAAATACTTTTTTTTCACGCCATTATCTTGGAAGAGGTGACAGGGGTATTATTTCGCTACATGATGTATTTACGTGATGGGGGCATGTATGCCGCCACTTTGTATGACTATGATTACCTTAGAATAATGGGCTATATCTATATCATGTTTTACAATAAATATTTATAAAGAAACCACTCATATAACTTAAGATTAGATTGAAAAAGAATACCACCAAGTCTGAAAAATACACAGGTCCTTTCAAATCAATGTTACTTTCGTTATTGAATTTGTGTTTGTGAATATGTTTTTTTTTTATGTGTATTTAAGTTTTTTTTCATTCAATTCTATTATGTACTGAATATTCTTGTTACAGACAAATGTAACAATTAAGATTAAGTAATAGTTTTATTTTAAGATCCCTTCAAAATTATCCTTATTATGCTCATTTAATCAGCTTAATACCAGTATTATATTAAGTATTATTATTTTTCAGGGAGAGTCATGTGCTGATTGCGACACTCGGTTCATTTGTACTAAGCTCGGAGGTTTTGAACAGCGCTGCTCGTGGCCATGGGCGCGCCATTGCGTCAACGGAACCTGCCAGTCAGAGCCCAGCAAAGAGTGCGCACCACCACCACCTACAGAGGACCCACCAACTACAACGGGACCGACTAGTACAGCTATTAACTCTACTACCACTCTGAGTACAAGTACTAGTACAACTACTAACTCTCCTACCACTCTGAGTACAAGTACTAGTACAACTACTTACTCTCCTTCCACTCCGAGTACAAGTAATAGTACAACTACTTACTCTCCTACCACTCCGAGTACAAGTAATAGTACAACTACTTACTCTCCTACCACTCCGAGTACAAGTAATAGTACAACTACTTACTCTCCTACCACTCCGAGTACAAGTAATAGTACAACTACTTACTCTTCTACCACTCTGAGTACAAGTAATAGTACAACTACTTACTCTCCTACCACTCCGAGTACAAGTAATAGTACAACTACTTACTCTCCTACCACTCCGAGTACAAGTAATAGTACAACTACTTACTCTCCTACCACTCCGAGTACAAGTAATAGTACAACTACTTACTCTCCTACCACTCTGAGTACAAGTACTAGTACAACTACTTACTCTCCTATCACTCTGAGTACAAGTACTAGTACAACTACTTACTCTCCTAACACTCCGAGTACAAGTAATAGTACAACTACTTACTCTCCTACCACTCCGAGTACAAGTAATAGTACAACTACTAACTCTCCTACCACTCTGAGTACAAGTACTAGTACAACTACTTACTCTCCTTCCACTCCGAGTACAAGTAATAGTACAACTACTAACTCTCCTACCACTCTGACTACAAGTAATAGTACAACTACTTACTCTCCTACCACTCTGAGTACAAGTAATAGTACAACTACTTACTCTCCTACCACTCCGAGTACAAGTAATAGTACAACTACTTACTCTCCTACCACTCCGAGTACAAGTAATAGTACAACTACTTACTCTCCTACCACTCCGAGTACAAGTAATAGTACAACTACTTACTCTCCTACCTCTCTGAGTACAAGTACTAGTACAACTACTTACTCTCCTATCACTCTGAGTACAAGTACTAGTACAACTACTTACTCTCCTACCACTCCGAGTACAAGTAATAGTACAACTACTTACTCTCCTACCACTCCGAGTACAAGTAATAGTACAACTACTAACTCTCCTACCACTCTGAGTACAAGTACTAGTACAACTACTTACTCTCCTTCCACTCCGAGTACAAGTAATAGTACAATTACTTACTCTCCTACCACTCCGAGTACAAGTAATAGTACAACTACTTACTCTCCTACCACTCCGAGTACAAGTAATAGTACAACTACTAACTCTCCTACCACTCTGAGTACAAGTACTAGTACAACTACTTACTCTCCTTCCACTCCGAGTACAAGTAATAGTACAACTACTTACTCTCCTACCACTCTGAGTACAAGTGACAGTACAACTACTAACTCTCCTACCACTCCGAGTACAAGTAATAGTACAACTACTAACTCTCCTACCACTCTGAGTACAAGTAATAGTACAACTACTTACTCTCCTACCACTCTGAGTACAAGTGACAGTTCAACTACTTACTCTCCTTCCACTCCGAGTACAAGTAATAGTACAACTACTAACTCTCCTACCACGCTGAGTACAAGTAATAGTACAACTACTTACTCTCCTACCACTCTAAATACAAGTAATAGTACAACTACTAACTCTCCCACCACTCTGAGTACAAGTACTAGTACAACTACTTACTCTCCTTCCACTCCGAGTACAAGTAATAGTACAACTACTAACTCTCCTACCACGCTGAGTACAAGTAATAGTACAACTACTTACTCTCCTACCACTCTGAGTACAAATAATAGTACAACTACTAACTCTCCTACCACTCTGAGTACAAGTACTAGTACAACTACTGCTGCACCTACAACCGCTTAAGTGCTTCAAACTACCAGGGCAGCATGAAGTATGAAGAATTCATGCGTTTATTTCTAAGTGTATCTTTATGGTTCCGAATAAATGTTTTTCGATAATTTTTAAATATCTTTATTTAGAATTTGCGGATTTCAAGTAGTACCCTTATAGTTTTAATCTTTTTGTTCATAAAAACCTCATGTGGGGATTATTACTAATAAATAAAGAATAAATAAAGGAAAGAAATTTTTTGTTTTTTTTTTTGCCCCGCCTGTGGCGAAATTTTTCTTTCCTTTATTTATTCTTTATTTATTAGTACCCTTATATTTTCCTAAACCGATAACACTGTACACGGATTCAGTGTCACATGACAATTTAAGCCATATACGTTTACCGATGATACAACTTGATAAAAAAACTGGAGTAAAACATTGTATTGTATCTAGATTATACCATACGATACAATCATAGGATACAATTTTTGAACAAAAATCGGCTTTTTCACTTCGTTTTTTATTAGCTGCTGTCTACCAGGATATTTCTATCCTTAACGTTGACGCTAGTAAGCATACAATAGGCGACGAAATGACGTTGGCGTTAATAGTTACAAAAAAGAAATTTCAACGTGACCCAACATGAAACTTTAGCTTTTATATTAGAAACTTATTAACATATCAGCTCATAAACATCCCTGCGGAGGTGCTCGAGTCTACCTAGATAGGCTAATTAGGCCACAGTGCCCCCGCACAAGCCTCAAGCTTCTTAGAAAGTCGATCGACTACTACCTTCGAAATACCACTAGTTTACATGCCCTCCGGAGCTGCAGAACCAAATTGTATATTTCATTTCTGGAAAATGAGATGATTCATTCTGCAAAGTCCTAACTAGAATGAGCCTCCTGAACTGATTTTCGAAAAAACAGCCTGCAGGACTCGCGTGTGCTACTTATAAAGATTGACAAATAAAGTAGGCTTGGAAAAACTCTAACCCATTTTAAAGTTAGATGCAACTTAGAGTTTTAGGGCTTTTGAAGTGATTGTTTGGTGATGTGGTTGGAGACCCGTTACCATTCATCCTTTATTTTTAATTACCATCTTCTCCCCAACCTATGTCCAAAATTGGTTGAGGAATTTCAAATTGTGACGCTCTGACTATCCCTTTTTTGGGATGTGTAGCCGTGAACTTATGTTTGACAACAGACGAACTATAAAATTAAGTTACATGGAATAAGTAGAAATACCAAATAGTTGGTACGACTAAGTAACCAGTTAAGTTATTGTTATTAAGTTAGCGTACTGGAAATAATAATTAAATCGATTTTATCGTCAAGTTTTGCTTCGATCAACCTGAACGATACGATTTCAACCAACGCGATCGCAATTAAGTTAGCAGAAGTACTATTTTAGAAATATTATAGGAAAAAAAAGGTGTTTAATAAACACACGGTAATTTTGTAGCTACTGGTATATTTTATAATTACTTATATTTTTACACATTCTCCTTTATTATTTAAACTTCCGATGCCTTCCATTCTATAGATAGTACATAGATGAATAGATAGATAAAACATTTACTAGTATTTATACTACTAAGACTCTTTAATTTAAATTACAGTCAAATATAAATGCAATGATATTACCATCCACGGTGGTTCTAAATATAAATATTTTACCAAATATCTTTCATCTCTGATTGTTATTGTTGTATTTACGATTTATACTAAATAAGTATGATTGCAATGAAATCTATGCCTTACAATAATTACGTTAAATATTCCTGAAAACCCAACATTGCTGAAACATTGTTTGGACGGCGTGCAGCGAGGACGGATATCGATCAGTTACAAATACAGAATCCTCTTTCAACTAATTTATTCATAGCTGCGCGTCCATTCGTTTATTTAGTATACTTCAAAAGATCACGAACTAAATAAAGGCCACTTAAATGTTACGAAGGAAATTGCAAAATAAGTAAAATGATAAGTGGAAATAAGCTACAGATTTTCTTGATAGTGGTGAGTTGCGGGCGATATTCTCGGTGTACCCCAATGAGAAATAAAGACGTAACTACTAGTAAGAAAGTATGATACTCCTTGTCTCTTTTTAGCATTAACTTGTGATGCAATCCCCACTTCGTAGTGTCTATAGACTAATTAGGTCGTGAAAGATTTGAACATGAAACATTTAGTAATTATAAAACGGCAAAAACATGTTCATAGCATGGGCGCTCCCTCAAATATTTATTTCAGGATGTTCAGAGATGTTTTTTTTTATTGACCTACAAAACCAAGTACAAAATTAGGAAAGTAACAAATCAACAATATTGATGACATGTTTTTCTTTTGCACTCTACTTGATGTAGATACTGCATGCTCGTTAATACATAAATAAATATTTTATCTTAGACCTATGATTGTAAACACATGAATAAAAAAAATACATTAAAAATTAAACACTAAAAAATTTAAATATATATCAGACAACAAGGCATGAAAAAGAAGATAAAAAAACTCAAAAACATAACTCAAAAAATAATAAAATTAATACAAAAAATAACTCAAAAAATAATAATAATTATGGATCACTATAATAAATTGATAATGAGTGTTTCACGGCTGCCAAGCTATCATTAAATATATCTAAAAGAGATCGAACTGAGTTTGTTGACGAACACATGCGATAAATAGGGGAGTGAGTTCCTAGATTGGTTCTTACTGACGGGAGACGAAAGGTTTTATTATTTTGAAGCCTACTACAGGATCGTGGAATTGAAAAATTTAATGATTCTAATAGTTCAGGAGAATCTATTTGGCCGTCTATTGTTTTGTAGATAAAAAGAATATCTGATAAGGTCCTGCGACTTTTAAGTGTTTGTAGTTTATAATGACATAGGCTTTTATCATAAGAAGTTAGGGTATGACACAGGCGATCATTGAAGCTTAACATGTAGAGAAACCTCTTTTGCACAATTTCTAACCGATTCGAGTGAACTGAGTACCCTGGGTTCCATACTACACTGTTAAACTCCACTCGATGTTACATCGTTTGCTAAGTGCTGGACCTTTGGTGAAATAAATTTTAATCTCTTAGCGTCCAAGCACCACGCGGCCGATGGACTGGTTAGCCCGATGATATAGTTCACATTGAAAGGTGATTCGAAATAGGTAAGTAAGAGTAACAACGAGTGACATACAAAACAAGACTGTAATGGATTGTCCATTACGACGAATATTTTAGTATTTTGGATGACATAAATATTGTATTTAATAATACATACAGTGTGTCGGATTTCGTAAAGAGCTACTAAGAGGTTATTGAAGTGGTTTAGGGGCGATGTGGTTGGAGACCCATCACCAATGATACTTTATTTCTACCATCTTATTCCTTATCAACATCCAAATGTGGCTGAGGAGTGTCTAGTTCTGAAGCTCTGGCTACCCCTTCTTGGGATTTATGAGTGTCTCGGCGATAAGGGCGAATGCGAAAATTGATGTAATTTTGAAAGAAAGACGTGCACACTGTTTAAAGATTTTATTTCGACTAAATTATGTCATTTACCTTCTTACATTGTAAATATGAGTGGACTGTAACAATTTACTTAAACATTCCGCCCACCAAGGAAGGATTCCCTAAAATTAAATAACTAACAAATTTATAGCTTCAATACTTTTTTAACAAATACACTCGGATACAGAATAAAAACATTTTCTGAAGGATTGGCGGAACTTAATTTAATACATAACTTAATACATACTAGCCTAACCGCCCACCGTGCTATATTATCAAAAAAAAAATATAAATGTGAACTTAAATTTGCGACCGTGATAGCCCAGTGGGTAGAACACTCGGTTATCGTGCAAACGACTAGTGTTCAAATCCTAAGTCGGGCCAACACTAATTTGTCTTTTCTAAAGACATATGTGTGGTTAATTTATCATGGTTGTTAACGGTGAGGGAAAACATCGTGAGGAAACCCACATGGCTGAGTTGTACTTAGTCATGTGACAGTGTATTCGTACAAAACGGCGATAGGCCTGCCCCCTATCACGTGAGTACACTGTCCATGCAAAACGTGGGTACTCTGAACATCAGGTGACACAGTCACGTGATGTTCAGAAGTATTAGTACCTCTGCCAAACCCTTCGGGGATATTCGGCGTTTATGTTTATGTTTATATGTTAAATTTAAAATCACAAAACTCTATTACATAGACAAAACATACGTAACTGGTCTCATACATAACAACCGTTTTATTAAAATACAGATTTACCAAATACAAAAACATACTGTACTTATGTACTTGACAAGACACAGATTTTGCTAAGAGGACGCTTTAGAACTCCGTTCTTACACTTAATAGATACAACACGAGTAAGACCATCGGGACCAGTATGTTTTTCGATAATTTTTCTTGGTATCCATTTACACGGTGGGATATTATCTTCTTTTTAAATAACTACATCATCGATATTTGGTTCTGAGGTTTTAGAATTCCATTTAAATCTTTGAATTAGGCTGACAATATATTCTTTGGACTATTTTTTTAACTAACCTTCATCTTTCATTAAGACTAATTTTTGTTATATTATAACTCTCATCACATAAACCAAGCAAAGGCTCACCTACCAGAAAGTGGCCTGCTGTCAGAGGAAGAGGATCGTTAGGGTTATCACTAAGAACAGTTAAGGGACGTGAGTTAAGGCAAGCCTCAACTTGAGATAACACGGTAGATAACTCCTCAAATGTAAGTGTGGTATCTCCAATCACTTTCTTAAGGTGTGTCTTACAGCTACGGACCCCTGCCTCCCATAAACCACCGAAATTTGGGGAATGGGGGGGGGGATGAAATGCCATGCAGTATGTTCATGTACCAATAGTTCTCAAAGCTCAGATGAAAATGTAGATTTGGCATTATTAAACATATATTGTAAGCTGTTATTAGCTCCGACAAAATTAGTGCCATTGTCGTTATAAATGTCCTGACAATGGCCACGTCTTGATGTGAATCGTCTAAAGGCTGCAAGGAATCCGTTCGCAGTCATGTCTGATACAGCTTCCAAATAAACAGCGCGGGTTGCCATGCAGATAAAGAGACAAATGTAACCTATGTAGGATTTAACTCCTCTTCCCTTTGAAAGTGGTATATTAATTGGTCCAGCGTAATCGACAATGGCTGCCCTAAAGGTTCTCTTTGGTTTAACACGTACTTCTGGCAATTGAACTATTAATTGTGTAGTATTTTTTGGAGAGTAACGTTGGCACGTGACGCACTCACGGAAACATTTTTTTGATAGTACCTTGCTTCTGATGATCCAATACTTTGACTTTATATAATTAACCATTACTTGTGGTCCTCCGTGCAAAGTTCTTTTATGGGCATCTAACACGATTAATTTGCTAAGATAACTCCGAGCAGGTAATATTATTGGATGCTGTATATCATACTCAGTGTGAGTATATCAATCTCATTTTCATCGAACATTGGACAAAGATTGCGAAGGTTACTATTTTTAGAGACTTTTCCTTGCCAATTTAACTGTTTTATTTCCTTTCTAAACTCAATATCTTGAACTTGTTGTATACAATTGATCAATGTTTCCTTCACTTCATCCGTCGTTACAAATTTGCTAAATTTTAAGCATTTTTCTTTATTTACCTTTAATCTTAACCACCTTCTACAGTAGGAAATAACATTCAACATTTTGGATGAAGTTGAAAATTTAGCTGAAATTAACTGTTCAATAAAATGCCAGTTTCAATAAAACCACTTAAGTTTATTATTTTTCTTCCTCTTCGGTGTCTCCAATGTCAAAATTGTCAACTTTTATATATGCTGCAGATAGCCAAGAAGGACCATTCCACCATACAGTTTACAGGTCACTAAATCTAAAGCTGACACACCTCTAGAGGCACAGTCTGCTGGGTTCATGTCAGTAGTAACATGGTTCCACTGGTCGTAGTCCAAAATATTTAATATTGTGGACACCCTATTACTCACGAAAGTGTTCCACCGGCTTGGACCACCTTTCAACCAACCAAGACTATTGTGGAATCTGTCCACGCGAATAAATGGCTCTTTTTTTTTTTTTCGCTACGTGGCGCTCTTAATGTAAACAATCAATTTTAATCAGCTTTGCAATTAATTTCGATTTATTACTATTTTCAAAGTCTTTTAAAGAAAAGTGCAGTTTTTCTCAAAGACCATACCACGTTTATGCAGTGAAATCGTTATCTCGAGATTATATCGTCAAATAGTGCAGAAAAAGTGAAAAGTCAGTGATATCTAAAACCGTTACCATCCAGTAACGGTTTTCATCGTGGAACTCTGGAAGCCGTCTTTGGCTGAAACAAGTCAGTTATATTGTCCTAATTGTTTCGTGTGCAAGTTTTAGACTCTTTAAACCAAGTCCAGGGAATCTGATCTTCACTGTGTTGTGCATTTTATATCCGATATTTTAATTCGATAGATCGTGCAGCGACATCTAGTATACAGTAGCTCATCTAGAATAACTGTTGCCAATTCTGTACATAGATGTCGCTACTTGGAGTTCACTGGCGACACCTATAGGTCGTTGACTGTAGTTTATTTTACCACAACTTAAAATAGAGGGCGCTTCGTGCTTTTGAAATTGCTGGTGCCATCTAGAGTCGAGTAGCTGTCAACAAAGTCTGAACACAGACAGATATTGAAAAATGAAGTGTTTTAAGTGCGACAAGACCACGTCCGACAAGAATCGACTAAAATGTAAGGGATGTCAACGAACGTACCATTACCTATGTGTCGACATGACTGAGCAGGCCTTTGCCATGATACTTCCTATGAATAAAACGAAATGGAAGTGTTGCGACTGTAAATTGGCTGGCATAAAACCCACTATGCCCCTTGTAGAAACGCCTACTTCATGTCTCTCTGAGAAGGTGGCTGCGAGACCTCTCCTTTCTACGCCACTTTCCCATGAGTCGGACGCCACACCTTCCATGGTGAACCTGGATGCTCAGACATTTCTAGCATTTTTTGAGCAAAAATTCGCTCAACTGCGAGTTGACTGGAAGATTGATCTCGATGCTTGCCTCCAACCAGTACACAGTGATTTGGCTCGACTCTCAGAGCGCTTGGATGGCTGGGAGGGACGCGCCAAGGATATAGAGTCTAGGATTGACGCCTTGGAAGCTGCGCAAAATAAGGCCACCACACTAGAGTCGGAAAATTTAGAGCTTCGTAGCGAAATCGATGTATTACGACTGAAGATGGATAACATGGACCAATCAGTAAGGCAATGCAACCTTGAGATCCAACTTATCCCGGAGAAGAAAGGTGAAAATCTTGTCCAACTGGTTCGCGACATGGGAAAATTAATTGGTGTGCCTATCTCATCTGACAATATACGCGCCGTTCACCGAGTAGCACGTGGAAAGGCCGAGGCAGATGCGAAAAGACCAAAAAACATCGTGGTAGAGCTGACATCACGTCATCTCCGTGATGACGTCCTAGACGCCGTCCGCGTCCGTCGTCAGCTCAGCACCGAGCAGCTTGGATTACCTGCCCCATTTAACTGGTTCTACGTCAACGAACATTTGACATTGAAGAACAAAATACTTCTATCCAAAGCTCGCAAAATTGGAAAGGAAAGAGATTACAAGTATGTCTGGGTCAAAAATGCTGTTATTAATGTACGCAAAACGGACACCAGTGGGATAATAAAAATAAGGAAAAATGAAGACATCCTTAAGGTTATCTGACTATGTATATTGTTAACGATCTATGCTTATATTATCAAACACAATAATGCTATGTTGAATGTTTTTTGCAGTGCTGCTGCTAAAAGCTGTAGTATAATTTACACCATTTATGATATTGGCTCTTTCTGTACAATCGACCCTTCTGCACAAACTTTTCAGACCACAACACTTTTTAATTTAAAATCAAACTCTCTGATTATTAATGTAGAGCACACACTCTGCCTATCTGTCATACCAGCACAGTCGTACTATATTAATCTAAAATTGAATATTGTTTTTATTGTTCGCTGTGGATAATAACTTATTAAATGTATTTTATCAAAATTGCCGCGGTCTGCGTTCTAAACTAGTTGAATTACATCTTAATATCTTAAACAGCGAGTACGATATCATAGTACTCACAGAGACATGGTTAAGAGAAGGCATCTCTGATGCAGAGATCTGTGACGAACGGTACTCTATCTTTCGACGTGACAGGGACTATAACGCTACAAATAAGAAAGATGGTGGAGGTGTACTTGTTGCCGTCAAAAAAAACTTACAGGTAATACGAAGAACTGATTGGGAATCTCCTTTTGTTGAAGAGATCATTCTGCTGCTACCATCAGTTGCAAATGGTGTCCTTCTGAGTGCCTGCTACATACCACCGGTATCCCAAAAAAATATCTACGAAAGCCATTTATTCAAATTTTTCGATATCTTTACTGAATTGCCTGATTACAATTTTTGTTTACTAGGTGACTATAACCTTCCGGACCTCAACTGGACATTCCCAAATGGCAGTCAGCTCGGATCTATGACATCTTCTACATCGGAGATAGCTCTGTTACTTGGGAATATAATATCTATACTTAACCTTAATCAGTTTAATTCATTTAAAAATGACTCTGGCAACTTGTTGGACCTTGTTTTGATAGACCTGGAGGACTCCACCGTGTCTTTATCCGACAGTCCAATGGTAAAGATAGATCATCATCATCCGCCGCTAATTATAGAGTTACCAGTTGTGAAAAGTACTATTTCATTGTCACATTTAAATATCCCTAAATATAATTTTTACAAGACTAATTATGACGCTGCATCTAAATATCTTTCTAGTATAAACTGGTCTAATCAATTTGCCTCATTACATATAAATGATGCCGTCAATAAATTTTATAGCCTATTGTACGATATCATAGAGAAAACCACCCCACTAGTTAGAGTTAAGCCTTCTAAATACCCTATTTGGTTCACAAAACACTTAGAAAAAACTCTTCAATCTAAGGAAAAGTTCTGGCGTCGGTGGCGTACATATGGTCGTCAGTACGATTATCGTAGATTCGCTGTCCTTCGTACAAACGTCAAAAGCTTACTGACTAGTTGCCATAACGAATATGTAAGTAGAGTAGAGGACGCAACTAGAACTAACATTAAAGCGTTTTGGGCCTATACATCAAAACTCAGGAAAACGAATACGGGATACCCTTCAAGCATGAAACAGGGAAATCATTCTTCCTGCGACCCCAAAGAGATATGTGAAATGTTCTCTTCTTATTTCCTTTCCGTCTTCGAGCCTTCCGCCCCCCAAGCCTATGATATTGACGATAGCGAGGGTGAGGCCTCCGTGAGTAACCCTATCATGCATTTGCCAACTATTCAATTAGCGACAAGCGAAGTCCACACAATGTTATCTACCTTGGAATGTAACAAAGGTCCTGGGCCTGACAAAATTAGCCCTATTTTTTTGAGACTGCTAGCTAAAGATTTGTATGTGCCACTATCTATATTATTTAATTTAAGTCTTACTGAAGGCAGGATTCCGGATATCTGGAAACTAGCCTATGTTACACCAATTTACAAGTCTGGTGCTAGGAGTTTGATTAATAATTATCGTCCAATATCTATATTATCTGCAATAGCTAAGGGGTTTGAAAAATTGGTTCATGCTAGATGTTACTCGTATATAGAGGGATCTTTAGACGTTAATCAACATGGGTTTGTTAAGGCCAAGTCAACAATTTCAAATCTTCTAGTATATTCCAACTATATATTTGAATCTCTTGATCGAAATATTCCTGTGGACTCTATTTATACCGACTTTCGCAAAGCTTTTGATAAGGTTGACCACTTATTGCTGCTAAAAAAGCTTTCTTTTAACGGCATAAAAGGAAATTTACTTCGTTGGTTCTCCTCATACCTCTGCCGCAGACATCAGGCAGTCACACTAAACGGCTATATTTCTAACGTCTCTACCATAAGCTCTGGAGTCCCTCAGGGATCCATTTTAGGGCCTTTGCTTTTTGTGATCTTCCTGAACGATATAAGTGAATGTTTTCATCATACTAACTATCTTTTGTACGCCGATGACCTTAAGATCTATAAGCAAATAAGATGCATTGAGGACTGTATATTAGTGCAAGAAGATCTCGATAGATTTTATAATTATTGCTTAAATAATAAAATATTTCTAGCAACTGACAAATGCAAAGTCATCACATTTTCACGGAGATCTCAAAACATTCACAATACTTACACAATTGGTGTCTGTAACCTAGATAGAGTAACTTCTATTCGCGATCTGGGCGTAATATTTGACTCGAAGCTGTTGTTCAATGAACATGTAGAGTATATTATCAACAAAGCCTACCGTATGCTTGGATTTGTACTGAGAGTCTCAAAGCAATTTAGGAAAGCTGAAACATACATAACTCTTTTTCAATCTTTGGTACGTTCAAACTTAGAGTATGCGTCGGTCGTTTGGAATCCTCTATATGAAATCTATAAAAAACGGTTAGAGCTTATACAGAAAAAGTTCCTTCGCACCCTAAATTTCCGTATGCGGTGTCCTAGGCTGTCTTATAGAGATCTCTTAATTGAATACAAAATGATATCTTTGCACGACCGTCGTATCCTGGCTGACTTAATAGTTCTGCAGGGTATATGTTCTTCCCAATTCAACTGCCCCGACTTACTGGCAAAACTTAGTTTACGTGTTCCGAGTCACGCTACAAGGAATAAACATGTATTCGCCCTAGGGGTCAGCAGGACCAATGTAGGTAAGAGGGCTCCTTTGTGCAGGATGTGCGATACATATAATATTTATTTCACGGATGTAGACTTATTCTGCTTTTCGAGGCCGCGCTGCAAGAAAATGTTCTTACTTATTTTAAAAAGTCTTTAATGTGTGCGTATGTTATTAATTATTATAATTATTGTTTGAATTTATCTTAAGAATGTTGTGTATTTACTTTTGTCTATTTATGTTCTTTGTGGTTGTTATCCTTTTTCATATTTTATTTCTGTTTTTCTGTAATGATAACTTTTTTGTATTGATTGTTTTTGTATTGTATTTGTATTGATTGTTTTTGTTACCTATCTGTGAGAAAAGTTGAGGAGATACCAAAATTTATTTACTTATGTTCTATATGTTGTTATTTTATATTCTTTTTGCTATTTCTGTTTTTTCTCCTTAATAAATAAATAAATAAATAGGTATATTCATTACCTGTGAAACCTCTGATATGAGTGAAGCTGCTAAAACTGACCCATATAATTCAAGTCGCGGAATAGATACTTGTTTTTCAATAGGACAAACCTTTGTTTTTGCTGCAATTAAATTAACGTGCACTCTATCATTCTCCACTACTCTTAAATAAACTGCTGCCCCATACGCCACTACTGAGGCATCAGCAAAAACATGTAATTCGATACGAGAGTTGTTAGTTGTTTGTAACCATCTCGGTAAACTTATATTTTTAACATGTATAAAACTGTTTCTGTACTCTTACCACTCTTGTAATAAAACTCCATTAACGATATCATACCATCCTAATCCGGTTATCCATAGCCTGTGAATTATTAGTTTAGCATTAACAACAATTGGCGCTATCCAATCCCAATGGATCATATAATTGTGCTACTTCGGAAAGTATGTTTCGCTTAGTGATGGGCTGTTTGGATTCTCGAATAATTAACGTGTACTCAAACCATTCTGACAAGCGATTCCAATTGACTCCCAACACTTTTATAAAATCGTTTATTTTGAGGTGCACTTCATGATCACTTCGTTTATTTTTACTAATATGCTGCAAAACATTCTCATTGTTACAACACCATTTTTGCAACTCAAATCCTCCTGCTTTTAAGAGACTGTTCATTTCATTGTAAATAAGGATGGCCTCATCTTCAGTGTCACATCCTGTTAAAAGTTCATCAACAAAAAAGTCTCTCTGTGTAATCTTAGCAGCCACAACAAAATGATTCTCATCTCGAGCTAATTTTTGCAAACACTTGACAGCTAGATATGGTGTACAAGCGGTGCCAAATGTCAATCTCAAGAGTCTGTAATGACATAAAGGTTCATTGGATGAATTCCTCCATAGAATCCGCTGATAGTCTGTATCGTCTTTAGCGACACATATCATTCTGTACATCTTGACGATATCAGCAGTGATACAGATTTTATTGATCCGCCACCTCATCAATATGTGACGCAAATCTTGCTGTAATTTAGGACCTACTAGAAGATCATCATTTAATGATACATTATTGACACCCTTGCACGAAGCGTCGAAAACTACGCGTACTTTGGTCGTATCCTTATCTTCTCTCAAGACTGCTTTAGGGTTATCTATTTCTCCCGGTGGAATTAATTCCATGTGATTTAAATCTAAATATTCCTTCATCACCTTGGAATACTTTTTACGCAACGAATCATTTTTAATCAATTTTCTTTCTAAATATTCAAATCTTTTGTAAGCTATTTCTCTCAAACGTCCATTTTCACATGCAGGATTTTCACGTTTAAATGATAGCTTTACTACATACCTTCCTTCCTTGTTTCTGTCTTTAGTTTTCTCAAAAATGTCTTTACATGCCTTTTCTTCTTTGGATAACAATTTATGTATATTATTTGGCTCATTCTCAATCTCCCAAAATTGCTTTAACATATCATCTAAGATTTGAACATGCATGCTTGATACGTTACATCTCGCAGTCGTAATTCGTTGAGATACCCTACCTGACAGCACCCAATCTAACACTGTTTTCTGAGCAATTAAATTAACATTTGGATGTTTAACTACTCCATCTAAAATAATATCGCTAAACATATCAGCTCCAAGTAAAATGACGATTTTACCCGGTGTGGTATAACCTGGATCAGCTAACACTAATTCACTTAGTTCTGACCACTCAGGTATATTAAGATTAGTACTCGGTATAATTGTAGTTAAAGAACGCATAACATAAGCCTCAACTTTGTTGAAGGCATTGGGATTGAAGCATGATTGAACAAATATAGAAACCATATGCTTAATTCTCATTTTTTGACCTTCTCCCAAACCTGACACAAAACCACTGACTGAAATCTTTTTTAAATTTAACAATTGTACAGTAGAACTTTCTGACATCACTAGAATTTGTTGAAGATGCTCTTTTAAACTAGTTTTATAAGATGTGTACATCTCCTCAAAGTGTTCATACGTATTTTCTGTAAAATATAAAACATTTCGTTCTTCAGCTTTTGTGATCTTCATTATAATGTTTTTATGTTCATCTTTAAATTCTTTCCACATTTCTTCTAAAGTTTGTAATCTGGTTTCTATGTAACATTTTGTTAATCTATCCTTTGGAGACTTTTTGTATTTTTTCACTGACTTCTTTAGGTTTTCACATCGGTCGAATTGACAAATCCATAACTCCTCCATAGTTTGCCGTTATAAGTGCTCACTTTTCACTAAATGAGCCTACTAAACACTGTATAAAACTATCAAAAATGCGTGAAGTAGGTTGTATAGCACTATCTATCACTCCCTTAAGCCGATGAGGTGTAATTATTACAAAAACTTAGCACGTTATAGATTACGTATACACGTGCGACAACAGGACGCGATGGCTTATTTCATGTATAAGTTTGGTGTTTCTATACCGATTTCTATTATTCTTTTTTTATTGAATAGGTTATAATGTAAAAAAAAAGAGATGAATGAGAGTACGTATGAGACGAGAGTATGAGACGTAAGAGTAAACAAATATAAATCAGAATGCTCCGAACTGCTAAGCTATCAGGAGTTACGCGTGTTATTGTGAGTCAACCATAAAAGATAGACATATGCTGTTCCAGGATATTTTATAGAGACTTTTATTTAGAATATTTCCGTCATACATGATTTCTATGTAACTGTAACCATTAAGGCTGCACACGTGACGGAAGCTTAAAAAATGGTGTAACTTCTCCCGTTTTCCCATATTTTCCCGAAATTCCCCTTCACTACTCTGCTGAAAAGTACAATATAACCTGCCCAGGAGTATGAAGAATAATTCTACCAAGTTTCGTTAAAATCCGTTAAGTAGTTTTTGTTTCCATAAGGAACATACAAACCGACAGACAGACAGACAAAAAAATACTGATTTAATTTTTGGCATCAGTATCGATCACTGATCATCCCCTGATAGTTATTTTGAAAATATATTTTATGTACAGAATTGACCTCTCTACAGATTTATTATAAGTATAGATAATCTATATCCTTTTCAGATGGAAATGGACCTCATACCTTCCATTAATGCCTACTTACCAATCTGGGAAATTCACTGCCCTCTTCAGGAAAAAAGTAAGTAAAGTAAAGTAAAGTAAAAGACATTTATTTGGCAAATTAACACACATACACACAAACGTTAACAGAATGACACATAATAGAAAACACATTGAAAACACAAAGATAAAAAAAATATATAGTAAAAACATTAATTAACATTGCCAAAAGGGTGTCGTCTCAGCATGTGTGCCTGGAACGGGACACAGACCGTTCCGAGACACGCTGGTTTTCAGCCGACACCGCCTTATTTAAACAAAATAAGGCGGTAAAAGAGAGGTGAATGGTACCAACTCTATTTGGTTTGGAGTACCAAGGGAGCAAATAGTCAAGGAATTGTTTCTACGCGATCGATGTTAGCAAGGGAATGTGTAAGATACAAAAATAAGTTGTGGATTTATTTGTTCACCACTAATATCATACTTGTATCTAGTTTCAATCGAGTTTAATGTCCCAGATAAAATAAATTAGTTAGTTCATTATTCATATTGTATTGTGCATACATTCAAAAAGAAAAGTTTGAAAATTATTTAATTTTTATTTATTTAAGGTTTTATAAATAACTATGCAGTTTTCCTATCTGATATTTGCAACCCTAATGAGTCATTATATAAATTGTCAATGTGTATCGTTTTATGTTTCGTGTTCTATTTAAATAAATTTGATGTTTGCTAAGTTGTATATTTATTTTCATCAACTTATCGACCTATATTCATAGCTATAAGCCTTTAAAAGGGTAGCCAGAACTTCGAAATAATTAATTACTCAGCAAATTTTTAAAATGAAAGGGGAATAAGCATCATATAGATGTGATACAAAATTATTCGCCCAAGTGGTAAGTTATCTATAGTTGCTTCGTTCGATTCCTTGGGGAACAGATGGATTGAAGATATTACAGCACCTAATACTCTTGCAGTACTATGTACAATGTCTTAGTATTAGCTTGTTAGGCTCAAGAGAATGGAATCTTTGGAGATGTGTGAGTTATAGCTTTAGTTTCTTGTGTGATTACTTTCGGAAGTTTGTTAATGGCGAGTGAAAACAACAGGGGTTAGATATACAGTAGTGTGCAATGTATGAATTAAAAACGTGGTTGTTGCTTGAACAAACTGCCTTAAGACTTAACACTTACTTACATTATATAATGGCAAGAGGGGACAAGAGGCGCTCACACTGCACTACAATAGTTACTCTATATTAAACATCAAACTATAAAATTTTACTAAAAATAATAATAATTCATTTTACAATGAAATAGATTACAACTCAGTCTTTTCAGTAAAAGCGATGTATAGTAAAGTGACAGAATGTCGGTAGCAAATAGCGACGGGCCTTACCCTTTCACGAGGATACTAATACTCAGAATATCTCTTGATTCTCAGAAACATCTGCACCTCTACCATCGTTTATGGGATTTACGACAGGAACCTGCCAAATATCATCTTTTTCTTTACTTGCGACTAAGATTTCGTGGCTTACAAACATATTTTTTAAATGTTTCACTCGCGAATAAGGGCGTCTACAATTTCTCTCGATTTCCCAGAGTGGGCAGCAAAAGCCCTTTGCAATCATCTTTAAGTAGACGCCTAAGAACATTCGTTGACAACAATTGACTGCGATATTCAAATAACTACATTTTAAGAATAGGTTATGCATATCACGACATATCTTTGTTCTACTCAGTCACGTGATAGTGTGTTCGTACAAAGCGGCGATAGGCATTCATATTCATATTCATACAGGATAGGTATTCTTTCGGAAATGTACGGTGTGAACGTTGAATTCAGTTATCCAGAGCCTTAGTCATAACTATTTGTAATTACGAGCAACCTTTAACGTGTGCGACAGCTAAAAAAATCACACATTGGCTATTAGCTAAAGATTGTTGTACCGATCTAAGCTGCCAATACACAAATATACGTGCGTTTTATTTGTAAAACTTATTAATAACTCTCAGTACAAACGTTCACGCCATATATCCCTGAAGGGGTTGGCAGAGGTGCTTCTGAAAATCACTTGAAATTGTCTCCTCACCACTCCTCACGTGATAGGGGGCAGGCCTATCGCCGTTTTGTACGAATTTATTGTTAGAAGACCAAGTACAGGTTGGTTGGTTTAGTGTGGGTTCCCTCGTGATGTTTTCCGATCTTGGTGGTTTAACTTCTTTACACTAAAAGAATGCAAAAACTGGACAAAACGCATTGTTCTAGAAGGTTATGTTATCCTGGTGATAAGTTCGAGTAGGTAGTACGTATGACCGCTATTGCATTATTAATTTCACAATGTTACCGTATTGTTATTAATTTATCACCCTTCACAATCGTCTTTATCAACTTCCTGTTAGTTTTAAATAGATAACAATCTTTATTGATTAGTAATAATCCCCACATGAGGTTTTCATGAACAAAAATATTTTAAAAAGATACAATCACGTTTATGAAATCACTTTAATGCAGATTAATATATTCCTAGAAAGTGTGTGGCTAGGAAAGTGGCAGCAGGCATTTAATTTCTTACTAGTGGGTCGTCCCAGCTTCGCACGGGTAGCGTTGTTTTTTTTAAATATCTGAGTTTTCTTTCTTCAGTCACTACTCAAGCATTGTGAAATGCAGCGCAATGTTTTCAATATATTAAATTTATAGCACTCCCTAAACAGTGTAGTTTTATGATTTTAAATGCGTTTTGATGAACGGTTCAGTATTTCCGTTTAATAGCAAATTTTGGAATAAAACGCTATGAAGTATTAATAACATCTAAAAAATAAATCATTACGTGATGTATGATGCAACTACTGGCGCCATCTAGTATGTTATATGTAAATTAGTAAAGATTTGGTTTTGATCACGGGCGCGATGGCTTATTTTATGTATAATTTCGGTGTTTGTCTACCGATTTCTATGATTCTTTTTTTATTGAATAGGTAATAATGTTACCTTTTTTAAATTAGGGATGAGTGAGAGGTTTAAAAACGTAAGAGTAAACAAATATAATCAGAATGTTCCAAACTGCTAGGCTATCAGGAATTACACGTGTTATTGTGAGTCAACCGCAAAAGATAGACATAAACTGCTGAGGATTTTTTTAGATAATTTTATGAAGAATTTTTCTGTCACACATGATTGTAAGTTTAACCATTGAGGCTGCATACGCGACGGAAGCTTAAAAAATGGAGTAACTTCTCCCGTTTTCCCAAAATTTTTCAAAATTCCCCTTTACTACTCTGCTGGAAAGTATACAAAAACCTGCGCAGGTGTATGAAGAATAATTGTACCAAGTTTCGTTAAAATCCGTCGAGTAGTTTTTGTTTCCATAAGGAACATACAAACCGACAGACAGACAGACAGACAGACAGACAAAAATTTTACTGATTGCATTTTTGGCATCAGTATCGATCCCTAATTACCACCTGATGGTTATTTTGAAAATATATTTCATGTACAGAATTCGGTATGCAAAGTTTTGTTTTGGTATTTATTAAATATTTTAAATCGATAGTAAACACGAAAATAAAAGACTAATTTGAATATTTTTCATTTAAAATGAGTAATTGTAAAGTTATGATTTTTTAAAGATTGTTAAATTTTTGTACTTAATGACGTCATCGATCGAAAAAATCACGTAGCGACATGCAAATGAAGCGAAATGTTTTATAAAAATGTTGCTGATTGCAAAACATATCACGAATTTGTGATGTCAAATGAAATTATTACGATATTATACTAAACAAACCTATGATTTTCGATATTTTATTAATAAACTGCAAAACCGTATGTCTTTGAAACAACATTGAAGGTCAAACACTGTTAAAGTTTTTGATAAAATAACAGTCATCTTAGCTTCAATTGATATAATTTCAAGAAAATATTGTTTATACCCATAATATCTCGAAATGGTTTTGTAATCAGCATCACTTTAGTAAAATTTTGCATACCGAATTGACCTCTCTACAGATTTATTATAAGTATAGATGAATCTTATGATTTAGACAAAATGAAGTATTCAAAATGAGCATAGTCGTTGGGGTTTCTGCACCAAAAAGGTATAATGCTATAAGGTTGCGCTTTTTGCGTTTCAAGTATTAATTGGAGCGAAGCTCCATTTACCTCCGACTTTTGCATTTCGTTGTGATCGTACTCCTCCTAAACGGCTCAACTCAGAACCCTGAAATTGCACGGTGGTAAAAGACCATGTATAGATGGTTTATGTAAATTTTGATAAAAATCGGATGTACCACGGAGGTAAGATCACCATTAAAAATATAGTATATCTATATTAATAATTTCGTCACGGGGTACGGTAGACTCGATCGAAACCTTACCTGAATAATAAAACATAAAAAATAATGATTTTGAGTCGACAACATGTATCCGCAAAATTCGGATTGCCGAGAATTTTGCTAAATTCTAATGGTACTGACTGCTGACAGACAAATCTCAGACGCCATATTGACTGACACCCGGTGACATAAACGTTCCGTTTTATAATATTTTTAATCAATCGTTTCGCAAAGGAGACTTTTTTTAAAGGAGGTTTCGATCGAGTCTTAAAACGATATTAGTAGTTACATACATACATATACTCACGGCTTTAATTCCCTAAAAGGGGTAGCCAGAGCTAAGGAATTATAAATTCCTCAGCCACTTTTGGAAGTTGAATGGGGAAAAGTTCGTAAAATAAAGGTTTTTGGTGATGGGTCTCCAACCGCATCGCCCAAAAATCCAGTAAAAAGCCCCAATACCCTTAGTCGCCTCTTACGACACCCGTGGGTAGAAAGGGGTAGCGACAGTCTAAGCCGGCACTACAATACCAATATTATCTTTGACTACAATACCTATTTGACAGTAATTACAGTTTCTGCGTTTTTATTTGTATTAATTTGTTCCGATTTTACACATTATATATTATTATTTTGGGAACACTTTTAGTTTCTCGCCTCTCCCATGGCCGAAACAGAAAATTATAATTTTAATGGGTAATCGGGGTCAGGGAGTCAGGTTCAAGAACCGACGGACGATCCGAGCCGTATCGAGCAGCACCGCTTTCTGCATTTGTGCTGGAACCAACACGCCACAGAAATCCAACCGCCTCAAGTTGGTCGTGAGGCTGGTTGGAATTAACCCGTTCGCGGACAAAACAATTGGGATTATTTCTGTCGAAGTCACACCCCACATGTCGGTGACCTCGTGAGCCAGATCGATATATTTCCGAGGCTTCTCGGTTTCGACTTTCACGAGACCCTCGTCATGAGGGATAGTGATTATTATTATTATTATATATTATTATTTTATTACATTTACGTGCAATCCGAATTGGCAGGAAATCTTAGATAATTTACAAGGCACTAAAAAAGAACATAGACCCGATTTAATTTTCAGAATTTTTAAACTTAAATTGGAAGAACTTTTAGATGACATTACAAGGAAACATATTTTTGGGAAACCGAGTGGTTGTGGCGTGGTTTTACACCATTGTTTTCATATAGGGCTTATGCTTGATCCACCATTTCCGATTACTCGAATTTTGGCAATCAACAAGCATTCAGGATTGACGGTGCGACGAAAATTGATCCGATCCATAAACGCATATGTATATGTTTTTTAAGAATTGTTAACAATTTAAGTTTTCCAAAATCAGGACTCTAACTCCTTTGCAGTTTTGCGTAGAATTAATCACGCGTTAAGTTAAACCAACAAGTATATTCAAATAATCATAACAAATTGCTTAGCAACGCGTGTTGAGATATTTGTAGAATAAATCGTTCAACGATAAGTAATATCTGAGAGTCAGGCAATTGCTCGCTTGGCTCCTTTTATTGGCATCCGACGGTCCCATGCCAACCTAGTTTTAAAAATATTCTGGTCTTGGCTTGATTTAGGTCTTTGAGTTTTTATTGTGTGTCAGATCTCTTTTTATGATTATGTTAGTTATTTTATAAGCATTTTTTTCATCTCAATAATAAGGTCTTTTATGGCGACTATACTATAAAGAATATTTATATCACCTCCTCTACTTTATCTGGCTCGATGTTGTTTTGTTAGTTTAAAATCGTCAGTTTCCTAGCCACACTTTTCTATGCATCTGCATTATCTATCATAAGGTATGCTCAATTATCACGACTGATAACAGAAACACGGTAATATAAAACGGCAGATCTTACAATCAAAACAACAAACAAGTTTGATTTGTTCCACCATTACATATATTATTTTCCGTCCTAATATCTAAAATGGTGTCTCTAACTCACATTGTTTTGTGTTCAGTAGTTGGATTGGTAAGTTAATTTTATAAATAGAAAGGGTAGTTTATTTAGCAATTTAGTTTGATAGTGAAACCCTAGCCAAGGTATTTTACACTTGTGTATCCCATGTACAAGACAAAAATCAGCAAAATTCGTGGCCTATTGTTACGCAGCCGGCCGCTACTACAATAAAGCTATAACATTGTGAACAGTGAAAAATAGCATCGTTAATTTAAATCTTTTGTTCATGAAAACCTCATGTGGGGATTATCTTCTTCTATACTTATAATAAATCTGTAGAGAGGTCAATTCTGTACATTAAATATATTTTCAAAATAACTATCAGGAGGTGGTTAGTGATCGATACTGATACCAAAAATGCAATCAGTAAAATTTTTGTCTGTCTGTCTGTCTGTCTGTCGGTTTGTATGTTCCTTATGGAAACAAAAACTACTCGACGGATTTTAACGAAACTTGGCACAATTATTTTTCATACTCCTGGGCAGGTTTTTGTATACTTTCTAGCAGAGTTGTAAAGGGGAATTTTGGGAAATTATGGGAAAACGGGAGAAGTTACTCCATTTTTTAAGCTTCCGTCGGGTGTGCAGCCTTAATGGTTAAACTTACATAGAAATCATGTATGACGGAAATATTCTTCATAAAATTATCTAAAAAAAAATTCTAAACAGTTTATGTCTATATTTTACGGTTGACTCACAATAACACGTGTAATTCCTGATAGCTTAGCAGTTCGGAACATTCTGATTATATTTGTTTACTCTTACGTTTGTAAACCTCTCATTCATCCCTAATTAAAAAAAGAAAACATTATTACCTATTCAATAAAAAAAATATCATAGAAATCGGTAGAGAAACACCGAAATTATACATAAAATAAGCCATCGCGCCCGTGACCAAAACCAAATCTTTACTAATTTACATATAACATACTAGATGGCGCCAGTACTTGCATCCTACATTACGTAATGATTTATTTTTTAGATTGTTATAAATACTTCATAGCGTTTTATTCCAAAATTTGCTATTAAACGGAAATACTGAACCGTTCATTAAAGCGCATTTAAAATCACCAAACTACACTGTTTAGGGAGTGCTATAAATTTAATAAATTGAAAACATTGCGCTGAATTTCACAATGCTTGAGCAGTGACTGAAGAAAGAAACCTCAGATATTTAAAAAAACAACGTTACCCGTGCGAAGCTGGGACGATCCACTAGTTACTAATAAATAAAGAATAAATAAAGGAAAAAAAAAATCGACACAGGCGGGATTCGAACCCGCGACCTCGGGTAGACGTCCCCGTCGTTCTTGCCAATTGAGCTACCGTGTCGATGGCTGCCAGCGCGAAATTCTTCTATCCTTTATTTCTTTTACACGTTTTAGTAGTGTTTGCGTTTCCTACCTCCAAATTTTTTACTAATTCGGAAGGTCACTTGTCTATCTTTTCAGATAGAATGCAAATGTTGAAAACGCCTAACTATCGCATAATTTAAATCTTTTTATTCCAGAATACCTTATGGGATCGGCGTATACCCAAGGTCGCGGGTTCGAATCCCGCCTGTGTCGAATTTTTTCTTTCCTTTATTTATTCTTTATTTATTTGACACAACTGATTTTATTTGACACATTTATTGAACACAACTGTAGTCCTTGAATCTGTAACTAGCTTTTGTGACTCAAAGTCAAGGGTTCGTATCCTGATAAAGATTGTTTGAAGATGAATACGAAACCTCATAGTACACAATTCTTATTTCCTTTTTAGTAATTGGTTTAGTAAATATCGAGTTCGTGACCCACATCACTGGAATCTTTTATTGTATTCGTCCGTATATGCTTATTTATTTATAAACCTCTACTCGTCGTTGTCTTTCTTGCATCAATTAAAAGTGTTTTTTATTAAATAGTTATTCGAATAATCCATAGCTGTGTCGGCTTAGAATAGCACTACCCCGTTTCTACCGGTTGGTGTTCGTAAGAGGCGACTAAGGGTATTGGGGCTTTTAATGAATTTTTGGGCGATGCCGTTGGAGACCCATCACCAACAAACTTCATTTTAACATCTTTTCATTTAACTTCCAAAAGTGGCTGAGAAATTTTTAATTCTTTAACTCTGGCTACTCTTTCTAGGGATTTATAGCCGTGAACATATGTTAATGATCAGAATAATAACAAATAAACTTTATTGTTACCATTTATTTTGTCGTCAAAGTCTTAAGCAAAAGAAAACTAAACAATTAGTCGATCGCACTTGAAGAATTCGAATATAGTTTCTATCTGCTGAACTAAGTTAAACCTGTCTCTCAGAAGTCTCAGGAAATAAAAGATTACCACTTTTCTTTTTGACGACGGTTAGTGAATAATAAACGAAGGTACAGTTGGCCTTTCTTTTTGATAGAAAACTTTATATATATCGGTCCCATATCACCTCTCTTTCTTTGCTTATGAGTAGCTATAAATATTGTTTATCAAAAAGCTGTGCAATATTTCATGACTATTTCTACCTACAAGACCTGCTTATAATAAAAAATCTATCAGTAAAACATAAAGAAAGAAAGAAAAAACTTTATTCAGTGCACAGGAAAATACACAACAAATAAAAAATAAAAAAAAACATAATGGTAAACAATAACAACAAAGAACATAAGTAAAAAATAAAACATAAAAAAGCAGCCCTATGCAGTGAATTGGTCACTGGCTCAGCATGTTGCCACAGATGACGATGTCACCAACCGTGGCGCTGATTTTCAGCCAGTGCCATACAATTTAATTCAATTAATATCATGTCTGTATGTAAAAAAGTATGATTTTTATAATTTTCCTGGGACTAGGAGAGTTCTATATATTTAACTTTACAATTAACCTACCTTATTTCATCAATCATTGCTTTGTAGTGTCGGCTTAGAATAGCACTACCCCATTTCTGCCGATGGGTGTACGTAAGAGACAACTAACGGTATTGGGGGCTTTTAAGGGATTTTTGGGCGATGCGGTTGGAGACCCATCAGCAAGTACCTTTATTTTACCATCTTTACCCCACTCAGCTTTCTAAAAGTGGCTGAGGAGTTTCTGATTCCTTAGTTCTGGCTTTACCCCTTCTAGGGATTTACAGCCGTGAGTATATGTATGTATGTATTTCATCAACGTGGAGTACAGGCGTGATTAAGTAACAAACATCTCAACATCCGAAAAAAAAACCCTCTTTCACCCTTTTAGAGAAGAATTTTATCCCTCCCCACCTACATAGTTTATTTTTAATTGTAATCAAAAATATACATACCCCAATTTTAACCCTAAATGGATTTTAAATTCCAAGTTTCTACCACACAATTTCGCTCAGCTAATATGCTCTGAAGAATCAGGAAAATAGTGGAATAGTACAGTATTAATCTGACAGACGATTAGGGCTAATTGGTATAAGACCGATACAAATAACTTAAAATATTTTTTCTACAGGTAGCAATAGTAGCATTGACTACGGGTGAAGAAGTTTCACCTCGTTTTGTTTTATGGCAGCCGTGTAACTACACCGAGGCGCCGGTAAGTACGAAAATTTTGATCTTAACATAAATAACTACGAGTATTATAGGCTGTGTAGTGCCCCGGCTTAGAGTGGCACCACCCCTTTCTACCCACGGGTGTCGTATGGGGCGACTCACCACCATACCATCACAAGTTACCATAAAGATACTTAATTTCTATCATCTTCTCCCCTATCAACCTCCAAATGTGGCTGAAGAGATTCTAGATTATAGCTATATATATATATATATGATTTAAAATATAATTTAAATCATACATTCGAAAGTGTGAGTTAAACCATTTAAAGTTTCACTCTATTTAAATGAATCATAATGAATCGTGTGTCAGTGTCACTCGCTACCCAGATTAATGGATCTGTAAAGTTCTTTCATGACGCTAGCTTTAATATTGGCCTGATATCCATTTTATCACTTCTTTTTTCATATACTTCGATTCTTTTACGTTTATTTCTATCATCTTTCGCCGTACTTCACTTTAAATACTTTTTTTTCACGCCATTATCTTCGAAGAGATGGCAGGGGTATTATTTCGCTACATGATGTATTTACGTGATGGGGGCATGTATGTATGACTATGATTACCTTAGAATAATGGGCTATATCTATATCATGTTTTACAATAAATATTTATAAAGAAACCACTCATATAACTTAAGATTAAAAAAGAATACCACCAAGTCTGAAAAATACACAGGTCCTTTCAAATCAATGTTACTTTCGATATTGAATTTGTGTTTGTGAATATGATATTTTTTTTATGTGTATTTAAGTTTTTTTTTATTCAATTCTATTATGTACTGAATATTCTTGTTACAGACAAATGTAACAATTAAGATTAAGTAATAGTTTTATTTTAAGATACCTTCAAAATTATCCTTATTATGCTCATTTAATCAGCTTAAAACCAGTATTATATTAAAGATTATTATTTTTTAGGGAGAGTCATGTGCTGATTGCGACACTCGGTTCATTTGTACTGAGCTCGGAGGTTTTGAACAGCGCTGCTCGTGGCCATGGGCGCGCCATTGCGTCAACGGAACCTGCCAGTCAGAGCCCAGCAAAGAGTGCGCACCACCACCACCTACAGAGGACCCACCAACTACAACGGGACCGACTAGTACAGCTATTAACTCTACTACCACTCTGAGTACAAGTACTAGTACAACTACTAACTCTCCTACCACTCTGAGTACAAGTACTAGTACAACTACTTACTCTCCTTCCACTCCGAGTACAAGTAATAGTACAACTACTTACTCTCCTACCACTCCGAGTACAAGTAATAGTACAACTACTTACTCTCCTACCACTCCGAGTACAAGTAATAGTACAACTACTTACTCTTCTACCACTCTGAGTACAAGTAATAGTACAACTACTTACTCTCCTACCACTCCGAGTACAAGTAATAGTACAACTACTTACTCTCCTACCACTCCGAGTACAAGTAATAGTACAACTACTTACTCTCCTACCACTCCGAGTACAAGTAATAGTACAACTACTTACTCTCCTACCACTCCGAGTACAAGTAATAGTACAACTACTTACTCTCCTACCACTCTGAGTACAAGTAATAGTACAACTACTTACTATCCTACCACTCCGAGTACAAGTAATAGTACAACTACTTACTCTTCTACCACTCTGAGTTCAAGTAATAGTACAACTACTTACTCTCCTACCACTCCGAGTACAAGTAATAGTACAACTACTTACTCTCCTACCACTCCGAGTACAAGTAATAGTACAACTACTAACTCTCCTACCACGCTGAGTACAAGTAATAGTACAACTACTTACTCTCCTACCACTCCGAGTACAAGTAATAGTACAACTACTTACTCTCCTAACACTCCGAGTACAAGTAATAGTACAACTACTTACTCTCCTACCACTCCGAGTACAAGTAATAGTACAACTACTTACTCTCCTACCACTCTGAGTACAAGTAATAGTACAACTACTTACTATCCTACCACTCCGAGTACAAGTAATAGTACAACTACTTACTCTCCTACCACTCCGAGTACAAGTAATAGTACAACTACTTACTCTTCTACCACTCTGAGTACAAGTAATAGTACAACTACTTACTCTCCTACCACTCCGAGTACAAGTAATAGTACAACTACTTACTCTCCTACCACTCCGAGTACAAGTAATAGTACAACTACTAACTCTCCTACCACGCTGAGTACAAGTAATAGTACAACTACTTACTCTCCTACCACTCTGAGTACATGTAATAGTACAACTACTAACTCTCCCACCACTCTGAGTACAAGTACTAGTACAACTACTTACTCTCCTTCCACTCCGAGTACAAGTAATAGTACAACTACTAACTCTCCTACCACGCTGAGTACAAGTAATAGTACAACTACTTACTCTCCTACCACTCTGAGTACAAGTAATAGTAAAACTACTAACTCTCCTACCACTCTGAGTACAAGTACTAGTACAACTACTGCTGCACCTACAACCGCTTAAGTGCTTCAAACTAGCGGGGCAGCATGAAGTATGAAGAATTCATGCGTTTATTTCTAAGTGAATCTTTATGGTTCCGAATAAATGTTTTTCGATAATTTTTAAATATCTTTATTTAGAATTTGCGGATTTCGAGTAGTACCCTTATAGTTTTAATCTTTTTGTTCATAAAAACCTCATGTGGGGATTATTACTAATAAATAAAGAATAAATAAAGGAAAGAAATTTTTTGTTTTTTTTTTGCCCCGCCTGTGGCGAAATTTTTCTTTCCTTTATTTATTCTTTATTTATTAGTACCCTTATATTTTCCTAAACCGATAACACTGTACACGGATTCAGTGTCACATGACAATTTAAGCCATATACGTTTACCGATGATACAACTTGATAAAAAAACTGGAGTAAAACATTGTATTGTATCTAGATTATACCATACGATACAATCATAGGATACAATGTTTGAACAAAAATCAGCTTCGTTTTTATTAGCTGCTGTCTACCAGGATATTTCTATCCTTAACGTTGACGCTAGTAAGCATACAATAGGCGACGAAATGACGATGGCGTTAATAGTTACATAAAAGAAATTTCAACGTGACCCAACATGAAACTTTAGCTTTTATATTAGAAACTTATTAACATATCAGCTCATAAACATCCCTGCGGAGGTGCTCGAGTCTACCTAGATAGGCTAATTAGGCCACAGTGCCCCCGCACAAGCCTTAAGCTTCTTAGAAAGTCGATCGACTACTACCTTCGAAATACCACTAGTTTACATGCCCTCCGGAGCTGCAGAACCAAATTGTATATTTCATTTCTGGAAAATGAGATGATTTATTCTGCAAAGTCCTAACTAGAATGAGCCTCCTAAACTGATTTTCGAAAAAACAGCCTGCAGGACTCGCGTGTGCTACTTATAAAGATAGACAAATAAAGTAGGCTTAGAAAAACTCTAACCCATTTTAAAGTTAGAGGCAACTTAGAGTTTTAGGGCTTTTGAAGTGATTGTTTGGTGATGTGGTTGGAGACCCGTTACCATTCATCCTTTATTTTTAATTACCATCTTCTCCCCAATCTATGTCCAAAATTGGTTGAGGAATTTCACATTGTGACGCTCCGACTATCCCTTTTTAGGGATGTGTAGCCGTGAGTTTATGTTTGAAAAAAGACGAACTATAAAATTAAGTTAGATGGAATAAGCAGAAATACCAAATAGTTGGTACGACTAAGTAACCCGTTAAGTTATTGGTATTAAGTTAGCGTACTGGAAATAATAATTAAATCGATTTTATCGTCAAGTTTTGCTTTGATCAAACTGAACGATACGATTTCAACCAACGCGATCGCAATTAAGTTAGCAGAAGTCCTATTTTAGAAATATTATAGGAAAACAACAGGTGTTTAATAAACCCACGGTAATTTTGTAGCTACTGGTATATTTTATAATCACTTATATTTTTACACATTCTCCTTTATTATTTAAACTTCCGATGCCTTCCATTCTATAGATAGTACATAGATGAATAGATAGATAAAACATTTACTAGTATTTATACTACTAAGACTCTTGAGTATTGATAGTGGTGAGTTGCGGGCGATATTCTCGGTGTACCCCAATGAGAAATAAAGACGTAACTATTAGTAAGAAAGTATGATACTCCTTGTCTCTTTTTAGCATTAACTTGTGATGCAATCCCCACTTCGTAGTGTCTATAGACTAATTAGGTCGTGAAAGATTTGAACATGAAACATTTAGTAATTATAAAACGGCAAAAACATGTTCATAGCATGGGCGCTCCCTCAAATATTTATTTCAGGATGTTCAGAGATGTTTTTTTTTATTGACCTACAAAACCAAGTACAAAATTAGGAAAGTAACAAATCAACAATATTGACGACATGTTTTTCTTTTGCACTCTACTTGATGTAGATACTGCATGCTCGTTAATACATAAATAAATATTTTATCTTAGACCTATGATTGTAAACACATGAATGAAAATAAATACATTAAAAATTAAACACTAAAAAATTTAAATATATATCAGACAACAAGGCATGAAAAAGAAGATAAAAAAACTCAAAAAATAATAAAATTAATACAAAAAATAACTCAAAAAATAATAATAATTATGGAGCACTATAATAAATTGATAATGAGTGTTTCACGGCTGCCAAGCTATCATTAAATATATCTAAAAGAGATCGAACTGAGTTTGTTGACGAACACATGCGATAAATAGGGGAGTGAGTTCCTAGATTGGTTCTTACTGACGGGAGACGAAAGGTTTTATTATTTTGAAGCCTACTACAGGATCGTGGAATTGAAAAATTTAATGATTCTAATAGTTCAGGAGAATCTATTTGGCCGTTTATTGTTTTGTAGATAAAAAGAATATCTGATATGGTCCTGCGACTTTTAAGTGTTTGTAGTTTATAATGACATAGTCTTTTATCATAAGAAGTTAGGGTATGACACAGGCGATCATTGAAGCTTAACATGTAGAGAAACCTCTTTTGCACAATTTCTAGCCGATTCGAGTGAACTGAGTACCCTGGGTTCCATACTACACTGTTAAACTCCACTCGATGTTACATCGTTTGCTAAGTGCTGGACCTTTGGTGAAATAAATTTTAATCTCTTAGCGTCCAAGCACCACCCGGCCGATGGACTGGTTAGCCCGATGATATAGTTCACATTGAAAGGTGATTCGAAATAGGTAAGTAAGAGTAACAACGAGTGACAAACAAAACAAGACTGTAATGGATATCTATGACGACAATTATTTTAGTATTTTGGATGACATAAATATTGTATTTAATAACAGATATAGTGTGACGGATGTCGTTAAGAGCTACCACCTGTGAGCTAGTAGCCCATCACCAATGATACTTTATTTCTACCATCTTGTTATCGATATCAAAAATGCAATGATATTACCATCCACGGTGGTTCTAAATATAAATATTTTACCAAATATCTTTCATCTCTGATTGTTATTGTTATATTTACGATTTATACTAAATAAGTATGATTGCAATGAAATGTATGCCTTACAATAATTACGTTAAATATTCCTGAAACCCAACATTGCTGAAACATTGTTTGGACGGCGTGCAGCGAGGACGGATATCGATCAGTTACAAATACAGAATCCTCTTTCAACTAATTTATTCATAGCTGCGCGTCCGTTCGTTTACTTAGTACACTTCAAAAGATCACGAACTAAATAAAGGCCACTTAAATGTTACGAAGGAAATTGCAAAATAAGTAAAATGATAAGTGGAAATGAGCTACAGATTTTCTTGATAGTGGTGAGTTGCGGGCGATATTCCCGGTGTACCCCAATGAGAAATAAAGACGTAACTATTAGTAAGAAAGTATGATACTCCTTGTCTCTTTTTAGCATTAACTTGTGATGCAATCCCCACTTCGTAGTGTCTATAGACTAATTAGGTCGTGAAAGATTTGAACATGAAACATGTAGTAATTATAAAACGACAAAAACATGTTCATAGCATGGGCGCTCCCTCAAATATTTATTTCAGGATGTTCAGAGATGTTTTTTTTTATTGACCTACAAAACCAAGTACAAAATTAGGAAAGTAACAAATCAACAATATTGACGACATGTTTTTCTTTTGCACTCTACTTGATGAAGATACTGCATGCTCGTTAATACATAAATAAATATTTTATCTTAGACCTATGATTGTAAACACATGAATAAAAAAAAAAAAATTAAAAATTAAACACTTAAAATTTTTAATATATATCAGACAACAAGGCATGAAAAAGAAGATAAAAAAACTCAAAAAAAATAACTCAAAAAATAATAAAATTAATACAAAAAATAACTCAAAAAATAATAATAATTATGGAGCACTATAATAAATTGATAATGAGTGTTTCACGGCTGCCAAGCTATCATTAAATATATCTAAAAGAGATCGAACTGAGTTTGTTGACGAACACATGCGGTAAATAGGGGAGTGAGTTCCTAGATTGGTTCTTACTGACGGGAGACGAAAGGTTTTATTATTTTGAAGCCTACTACAGGATCGTGGAATTGAAAAATTTAATGATTCTAATAGTTCAGGAGAATCTATTTGGCCGTTTATTGTTTTGTAGATAAAAAGAATATCTGATAAGGTCCTGCGACTTTTAAGTGTTTGTAGTTTATAATGACATAGGCTTTTATCATAAGAAGTTAGGGTATGGCACAGGCGATCATTGAAGCTTAACATGTAGAGAAACCTCTTTTGCACAATTTCTAACCGATTCGAGTGAACTGAGTACCCTGGGTTCCATACTACACTGTTAAACTCCACTCGATGTTACATCGTTTGCTAAGTGCTGGACCTTTGGTGAAATAAATTTTAATCTCTTAGCGTCCAAGCACCACCCGGCCGATGGACTGGTTAGCCCGATGATATAGTTCACATTGAAAGGTGATTCGAAATAGGTAAGTAAGAGTAACAACGAGTGACAAACAAAACAAGACTGTAATGGATTGTCCATGACGACGAATATTTTAGTATTTTGGATGACATAAATATTGTATTTAATAATACATACAGTGTGTCGGATGTCGTAAAGAGCTACTAAGGGGTTATTAAAGTGGTTTAGGGGCGATGTGGTTGGAGACCCATCACCAATGATACTTTATTTCTACCATCTTGTTCCTTATCAACTTCCAAATGTGGCTGGGGAGTGTTTAGTTCTGAAGCTCTGGCGACCCCTTCTTGGGATTTATGACCGTGAGTATATGTATGTATGTAATTATGAGTTGGCACCAAACAATACAGTTAAGTGCATTTTTCGTAATGTTGATTACTTTATAGGAATGTCCATCTATTTAAGTTCTTAATAAAAAGAGGTACTCAATTCGATTGTTTGGTTTTCTTTGTGTGTATGTTACGCGATTACTCTTATTTTCATTGTTGGTATACTCTTTCAAAAATTATATATTTGATAAATTCTGACCACCCTGTCAATAGTTATGCGTGATTATACATAAACAAAACATATTTGCAATGAATCATAAAATTTCTCAGTTTTTTATCGGTTAGCATAAACTACCATAACAGGAATATACAATGATTTAGTTGGGAAACCTCTGGAGAGTCCATAGCAGAGAAATATTTGGTTCCGAAATTATAATTTCATAGAAATTGTATAAACTGATATTCCGAGCACCTATTTAATCTGATGTTCAGTGCATCTAGTTTCGTTGAGAGAATTTTCGTTGAAATACAATCTGGTTTGTAGACGAGTACAATACAAGCGAACCGCATATTAACGTCAAACAACATAGTTCATGTAATTCGACAGTAAACTTTGTCTACAAAGCCTTTGTAGAACAATAGGGGAATACAATACAATGAGTAGCATCCATCAAACAGCAACAGTACTTAATAATCATGTTAATAATACTATATATGAATGCATACCTACCAAAGTACCTAGTTACATAAGGTATTCAAGAAAACAATTTAGAAAGTTTAAAAATTAAGGTTCTATTTTTAGTGGAATTTCTGGAATTTTTGTGTTAATGTAATCCCACCAAAAACATTCTGTAAAAAACTAGCCAAGTCTCGATAGAGCTGCTTGTTTATCTCTAAAAAGTTATGGAATCTCTTAAATAAGTGGAGCCAAGTCTAACTATAATAACTATAATAAAAATAACTATAATAATAAATCGCTGTAAGGAACCTTAGACTTGGCTCCACTTATTTTAGAGATTTCATTACTTTTTAGAGATAAACAAGCAGCTCTATCGAGACTTGGCTAGTTTTTTACAGAATGTTTTTGGTGGGATTTCACTTCTTTTTGACAGGATGTAGACTGATTGAATGGTTACATTATCTTATTAGGCAGTTTTTTCTTTTTAGAAGTAGTTTTTTTATTATAACTAATCTTTCTTTTCTTTTTCTCCGGTTCTGTTTCTTGTACAGTAGCAACAGTTTTTCGTATTGCCCATTCTCGTTCATTATTTAGTCTTCTAGATTGTTTGGACGGTTTAATTTCTGAAAAACCAGAGCAGTATTTACGCCTAAGCCGGTTGTATTCGATAATCGCTGATACTTGAGCCTTTATACTATTGAAGGAAATATTTATAAGGTGCACCCCATGAAGATTGGTTACTCTTGTGGCCAAACATATAGAGGACATATAGAGGTTCCAATATTCATGAGGGCACTTTCTAGGCTTAGGCCTTGGCTCTTGTAAATTGTTAGAGCATACGCCATGTAGATTGGGAATTGCTCTCTGTCAACGTATGCTCGAGGTATAATCTCAAATTTTGACTTAATGGGCAATAATTTATGAATCAAATTATTACCAAATTTCATTATTAATTGTTTAGGCTTTGTTTGGTCTTCCGGGTCCCATTTTACTTTTTGTATAACGCCTATCGATCCGTTCACTAAACCTAAACTAACATCAATGTTTCTCCTAAGCATTACTTTAGCTCCCTCTTTAATGATTATAGTCACTTCTAATCCAGCAGTCATCGACGCATCATCTTTGTATTTATTTAAACACGCCCCGCCTTTCTTTATCAAACTTTTTGAACAATCCAAGGAATCTTTAGCTATCAACTTTATCTCGGGGTGCGGAATCGCTTTTAACTTGAATGCAAGAAACATGATCCGTCTTTGGGCATACCAACTACACGGTAGCCATAAAATTTATCGTCGCCTTTCAATATTGTGGAATTTTTTAATGATATGTGCAAGTTGAACTCGCGTGAAGAGGGTTCCGTACGATGTTGATATTGAGTGATTTACCATGTTATTTTAATATCATGGACTTCTTATAAGTTTTCCTATAATTTATAAGGAGAAAACTAATTTATTTATATTTATCATGGTTGTTAACGGTGAGGGAAAACATCGTGAGGAAACCCACATGGCTGAGTTGTACTTAGTCGTGTGACAGTGTATTCGTACAAAACGGCGATAGGCCTGCCCCCTATCACGTGAGTACACTGTCTAAGCAAAACGTGGGTACCTTCTTTGGAAACTAGATGGCGCTTGCCATGTGAGTTCAGAAGTATTGGTACCTCTGCCAACCCCTTCGGGGATAAACGGCGTGAACGTTTATGTTTATGTAAAACTAATTTCTGTATATTTTTCAAAATTTTAGGTTTAGTAGCTTCGGAGATAAGGGGGGGGGATGGTCAATTTTCGTCAATTTTCTTGAATATCTTGGCGATAGGCCTGCCCCCTATCACGTGAGTACACTGTCCATGCAAAACGTGGGTACTATGAACACCAGGTGACAAAGACACGTGATGTTCAGAAGTATTAGTACCTCTGCCAACCCCTTCGGGGATATTCGGCATGAACGTTTATGTTTATGTTTATGTTATGTTTCTTGAATAACTTGGAAACTATTTATTTTAAAATTACAAAGAAATACATTTAAGATCTTCTCAACAAGACCTTTCATTTGATATGCCACACGATGCAGTTTTCAGATATATATTTATTTAATTTTCCCCTTCCCCTCCAAAAATGACCCCCCATATACAGATTTCATCTGCTCACGTCACACCTCTGTATTTGGGTCACAAGAATTGATATGTGTATCAAATTTCAACTTAATCGGTCTAATAGATTCGGAAATAATTGACTGTAAGCGACGGACGGACAGACACACGAGGTGATCCTATAAGGGTTCCGTTTTTGTATTCAGACGTACGGAACCCTAACAAATTCCACGACTACCCAATAATACACTCTTTAAAATGGGTATGACACGTTTTACCGAATGTCGCGAGGTGATTTTTCAATAAGCGTAATTATTTTACTGAGGGTGGATGCAAATAATATCAATAACTAAAAAATCAAAGTACCTTCAATCAAAGAAAATATGTCTAATTCGCGGATCTTTGTTCCCCTCATGGGCCACTACACCATGTTCTATCTTTAGCGGATAGATGGTGTAAATTTAATGCCCAGATACTTAACAAATTAAAATATTTTAAAAAGGATGTTAATTGTACAATAATGGTCGTAGGTCAAGTGACATGAGCAGACTAGACAGATTTGTATTAAGTATCTTTAAGCGCCTGAATGTTTTTGCCGTGTAGTGTCGGCTTAGAATAACACTACCCCATTTCTACCCGTGAGCGATCGTAAGAGGCGACTAAGGGTATAGGGGCATTTTTAAGTGATTTTTGGGCGATGTGGTTGGAGACCCGTCACCAATAACATTTATTATTACCATCTTTTCCCAAATTAACATCCGAAAGTGGCTGAGGAATTTCTCATTCCCAAGCTCTGGCTACCCCGTTAAGGGATTTATAGCCGTGAGTATAATGTATGTATGTATGTATGTTAAGCGCCTGACGTACGGCCCAATAAACAAAAACGTCGTATAAGTCATTATTTGTACGACATAAAGTTGAATAGCTGTCTTATAACAGTAATTAGATGATTACTAGGTCCTATAGACGTATTTAATTTAACTATTTAGTCGTGCGACTAATATGTTATATTAAACTAGTCATAGCAACGTTGGCAAGACTAAAGTAAATAACGTTTTATTTAAGTTTCAGCTAATACGTTTGTACGACCACGCAATAGTCATACTAACGTTACAGTCGAATAAACGTTTCCAACTGACAATATTTGGTGCTTGGCAAACCATTATATGACATTTATATAATGCAGTAGTTGTATACAGGTTTTAACATTGACGTTTATAAAACGTTCACTAGTATGTCATACAGCAGTCAATTTAAGACACTTAAATGACTTGGTTGTTTGATAACAACTCAAATATAACTTTTATATTACATTATGTCCATTTAATATCATGCCCTGACTTTTTAGTCACATTAGAGTTAAGTTTTGACCTTAAAACGCCTTGGCCGCCAAATTTACGTAAAGTTTGATGCGAAAAATGATATCGAATTATTCATGGAGAAAACTTAAACATAGTGGAGCTTTCAAAAAAACAGTATCTCGACATTACGAATTATTAAAAAGTACAAGGCTACCTTGGTATTAACCACAAATAATGTTAAAGAAGAAAAGGGTACAACGCAAGAGCAACAAATGGTTCAGTACTAATTTAGTTTATTAAGTATTAAAATATCTCTAAGGATTTTTTACGATATTGAATTTTCTTTATATCAGTAAATGTTTTATTAATTGATAAATTTTAATAGTAATGTTAAAATGGTTTTATTTAATACATGTAATATTTAATTTAATTTTGTTAGCAGTTAAAAAGTTGAATTTGTTAAAAGTGTTCCTAATGTAGCCACCATAAAATATATGGTAAACTTTTCATCAGTCATCTATGTTTTGGTATTTATACTAATTATTATTTTTTAAAATGTAATGTTTTTAATTTCTCGCCGTGTAGTGTCGGCTTAGAATAGCACTACCCCGTTTCTGTACGTAAGAGGCGACTAACGGTATTGGGGCTTTTAAGGGATTATTGGTCGATGCGGTTGGAGACCCATCACCAACAACCTTTACTTAACCATCTTTTCCCCACTCAATTTTCCAGGAGCGGCTGAGGATTTTCCAATTCCTTAGCTCTGGATACCCCTTCTAGGGATTTGTGGCCATGAGTATATGTATGTATGTATGTATATTTTCAGAAGACTATCTTAGTGATCATTGTCTTGTCACTGTCCAGTAAAAAGAAATGAATAATATAATCTTGGATACAGATAATGAAAAAGACAATTCCTTTCAGGAGGATTTGAAATATTGGACTCTTGACTCTAAAATTTCTCATCATGCACTCAAAAGTTTATACATATGCGTGATATGAATAACATCATAAAATCGGAATCTACGTATTTTGTAGAGAATGTCAAATGTTAAATTGTTGGCATTCCTTATAATGAATATGTATATTTTGTTCTTCTCGACCATACTTTGTTAAGGATTTATTCAAAATAAATTAAATATAATTATTGATTTTAAGTATTTTAATTACCATGTGAAATCATGAATAGAAAATTGTATGCTTATTGAAACAATAATTAGAATATGATACAAATATTCAACCATATTTCCGATAAAAGTTACTTATAAATTTTTCTTTACTTTTGCTAAGAATGGGTTTTACCTGAAATAAATTTAAAGATAATTAATTTAGGTTAATGTTGACACATTAAAAAAAACTATTATAAAAATACATTTACATACCCTGTACATTTGGCGATTTATCTAATTTTAATTAACGAATATTGTCATAGTATGAAAACGCAGAAAAACTAAGACTGGATGTGGAGGTTCCCGGCTTTCAGACCTCCACATCAGGTCTTACTTTTCTTCTGCGTATCTGTACTGCAACGCTATTTGTTATATGTATAAAAAAACTAATTAAATGTTATAAGGAACCCTAATAGCTAGCTTTAATGGCGTATTGCATGGTCTTCAAATAACCTTAAAAAGACTTTGTGTCTTTAAAACGTCATAAAGAGGTAAGTATGCAACCAAAGCAATATGTCTGACATTTTTAAAAATAAATTTATTTTTGGTAATAAAAATATGATGTTTTAAACACAAAACTAAGAAGGGGCATGAAAATATGAATTGTATTTACATAGGTATATTATCGTAAAACTTAAATTCCCAGTCGAACTAAACGGTATTAAAGACAAATATTGTAAGCAAAATATGAAAGTCACATAATACTCTAATTTCATTTCCCTTAATTCCTTGTAATTATTTATCTTGCACTTAAATCTCCAAATAAAAACAACAACTAACAAGAAATATTAAGCAGCCTTTCAGGGGTTGTTACTAGACTCATATAAAACGTTTTAATAATTCAAAAACATCTGTACGACCGCAATATAACCAAACAGGTAGTTGTAAAGTTGCAGTGCGACTACTGCGCGATGAAAGTGGTAATTCATAAACGTTCACACGACTTTTAAATGACGTTAACGGAGTCATCTTCTGACTTTTGTATGACCATAAAACAACATTGAAGGTCGTATAATTGGGGCCCTTTTCGCGTTTAGTAAACGTTATTATAACATTAGTGTGACATAGCTTTTACAAACAGTGGTAACAAAATAACGTTAACATAACTATTGAACGACTTTAAATTGTTAATTGGGGGGTGACGGCAATTGTTCTCGCGATGGTATTTTTGCGTAATATTTGTTCAGGCGTTAAGTCTGAACAAGTACTCTTATGTTTTCTTTCAGATCTTCCATAAACCTTGTTCTGATAGTTTTTTCTTTATGTGGGCATTAAAATCTACCTCTGTACCAAATTTCAGCTCTGTAGGTCTATGGGAAGTACTAGTTCTATTTTGATGATCAGTGAGTCAGTCAGTGTCGAAAATGCGAAACTTTGCTAATGCATAAATTAATCTACCGACTTGAAATTTTGGATTTCAAGTGTGTGATTACGAATTTCTAGGTGACTAAAATTTCAGCGATTTAATCCTATCCAGAGGTTCTCGAATGGGGGGCTGAAAATGCGGCGAAACGGTTCCAGTAAAGGATGGTACGGCAGTGCTTCGCGATCGACTTGGCGGGGGCACTGCATGATGTAATTCCTTTAAATCATATTTACATTTTACCGTCCTACATTAAACCAGGCAAAAAATTAATAAGAAGCAAAAAATTAATAAGAATTAGTTTAATAAATAAATGATGATTAAATATTTTGCAACTCCACCATACATTCATATATACCTACTTATGTCTATAAATCCCAAAAGGAGTAGCCAGAAGTTTGATATTTTGTAATTCCTAAGAAACTTTTAGCTGTTGAGTGAAGAAAAGTTTGTGCCTAAACTAAAGGATGGTATTGTGATCGATCAGTTTCCTCAATCACTTTAAGAGCACCAATACCCTTAGTCGCCTATTCCGACATTAACAGAAATAAGTTAGTGTTATTCTAAGCGAATACTGCATAGCTTAATAAGTCGAGCTAATAGAACAACCAAATTGAGCTCATTTCATCATTAAGCTAATTTCATTATGTTTGGTTCATCTACAATGGTATAAAGGTATATAGCTTAGGAAAAAGGATCGCTTTGAGTAAAGACCACCGAATTTTCTTAGAAACATACATATACGTAAGGCCATAAGTCACAAAAAAAGGCAGCCAGAGTTTTATAGCTAGAAACTCTTTAGCCATATCAACAAAAAAAAACGATTACAACTGTAATGGGTTCAAATAACAATTCCATAGTTTGGTTTTCCTGTTTTATGTTCAGCACTTTGGTAGTTTCCTGTGGAATAAAGTTTTCACACAGTTTTCGGTCATTTCATCATACGAGTGTTGATGTGAGTGATTATGGCTGTAAATTGTAAATTAAACTTTATCAAAAGGTGCTCCCTCACCGGGAGCATTCGCGTGTAGTGTAACCAGTGCAGGAGGGGAACCGAGCATTACAATGCGCTCCTTGAAATGATATTTTATGAAAACACTCAAATGCTCGTCAGTGAGGGAACTCAGGGAGGTTTTATGGTAATGTAATGCTCAAGACGAATCTATAATGTTTCATTACAAGTGAATGCTCCCGGTGAGGAGCACATCAAAAACTTTATTATGCTTAAAAACTTGTGATACCCGAGATTATCTTGAGTACATAAACAAGCACATTAAGTGTGTTGCTCTGATATTTCTGAAATATATAATTTGTACTTATGTCTTGCAACGAGCTATTAAGACTTACTAGAGATCGTACGTTGATTAAAACTTTACTTGAAAATTTCAGCCAAATAATATTAAAGACAAACTATATTAACCTATATACGTGCATTGGTATCACTCTATGAGGATTCTAGTGCATGTGTAAGAGTAAACGGGGAAAACACTGACTGGTTCGGAATCTCTAGGGGTGTCCGACAGGGATGTGTAGCTTCTCCGTGGCTCTTCAATTTGTTCATGGATGACTGTTTGACAGAGTTGCGTGAAAGTGATTATGGACTAAGGATGGGTGGATTCATCATTAAATGCCTCTTGTATGCTGACGATCAAGTGCTACTTGCATCATCGGCAGAAGAGTTGCAAGAGATGATGAATATTGCATGTGAGTCTTTTGTAAGAAAGGGAATGAGGGTGAATGTGGATAAGACCAAAACGATGGTTTTTGAGAGACAGGAAGATGTGACAGAATGCGTGATTGCGATTGATGGTAAGGATGTGGAACAGGTGAAGGAGTTTGTATATCTGGGAAGTTTGTTTACAAGGGATGGAAAATGTGATGAAGACATTGAAAGAAGAGTGAAAAAGGGTAATGCGGTAAATGGAGCAATGAATAGCCTAATGATCAGTCAATCGGTGTCTGAAAAGGCCCGAATGGCTATGCATGATGCTGTTCTTGTTCCTACGCTTATGTATGGAAGCGAATGTTGGGTGTGGCAGAAGAAGCATGAGAGCAGAGTGAATGCAGTAGAGATGAGGTCCCTCAGAAAAATTTGTAATGTTAGATTGTGTGACCGAGTGAGAAATAGCGTTATTCGTGAAAAGTGTGGTGTGAAAGATGATATTGTAAGAAAGATAGAAAAAGGAATGTTGAGATGGATTGGGCACATAGAGAGGATGGATGATAGAAAATTGGTAAAAGGGATCTATAGAGCTAGTGTGGATGGTAATGTTAGTAGAGGACGACCACGGAGAACACACTTGGACCAAATTGAGAGTGTGCTCAAAAAGGCTGGCGTCCGAAGTATGAAGAATAAAAGAGCATGTATGAAAAGATTGATGGATGTAAACGAAGCTAGAGAGGTTTGTCAGGATCGTACGAAGTGGCGATCGATAGTCTCTGCCTACCCCAATGGGAAATTAATGGCGTGAGTATATGTATGTATGTAATATATTAACCTCTTGTCTATTTGGAAACAGACTAATTAAAATTTATTTTTGTATTTGCAATGCATCTCCATTGATTTAATGAATATGAATATGAAAAAGATACTGTATATACTCACAGTTTATATACTTCTGTATATGAACTATATTTGTCAATAATTTCACCTTTGAAGAAAAACGACTATTAAATGATATCACCACTTTACTTTCTATCTCATCTACATTATTTTATGCATTGATCACAAGTTAGTCTCCCGCGCATCCACACTGGAATGCCGCGTTCATCCTTCACTCATCTTGACATTGACATCCATTGACGGGTCACGGCACACTGTCGGTGTTGCCAATTCATAAAAATATGACATTCGGCCATCCGACAATGTGCAACCTCCTGGTGCACGTTTTTAACACATTATATAAACTTTATTTGTATTGATCTAAAAACATTTAAGCATAAGCAAGTAATTTTCATCGAGGCGAGCATCGAGCTGTGAATAATATGACATTCGGCACTTATACAAAAATAAATAGCATGAAAATTCAAAAATAATAATTGTACATTGCAATACTTAAACACTACAGGAATTTCTTACAAGAATACTTCAAAAATTCTAATAAATCATTATCATCAATCTTAATCCTTATTAACTGCTATCAAAAGTTAGTATTATTTACTTTTGACTATGTTTATAAGAAGTATAGAATTAACATTCGGAAACTTACTTATTACACACCTTATTCAAATACCACTTACCTATCGATTACATTCTGTAATACAAAAATCAAATGAGAGCCAACCAAATGGTATTCGTTAATTATAATCATAACATACTGTTTAAGTTTAACATAATTTAATATTCTAATAAAATAAACTTTATTGTACACCAAAACAATTTAAGGACATATGCAGAATGAAATACAATAGACAGGAAAACAATAGGCGGGCATATCGCTAAAAGACTTATGCAATCTTATACTAATACTCTTAATGTACTTCATTAACATTTATAAGCTTAAAATTAATTTAAAACTATTCATTTACACTGTCACGGTTGCTAGAGCTATCATCAATTTCTAGAGCATTAACATATCCTGATTCTGTCAGCGGCTTATGACAGTATTGTAAGAATTGCCCTATTAGGTCTTACCCAGATACAAAATCAAAATCTTTATAGAGTGAATTTCCCGGGGCCATTTATAACATGGCATCGATGAAATCCATACAAAAAGACGTAGTTATAACTTTTAAATATTTTTTTCTAATGAGATGAAATAGTAATCTATGCGGAGCCATAAATAGTTTTGTTATAGGATTAATAGATATTCCACAAAAAAACATTAAACCTCAAAATTTTTCATTTCCGAGGTTGTCCGCACGCCACCTTGACGTGAATTATAGCTTATTGAAAAAAATCTATTGGTTGTTTTTACAAAAACATAGCTTTATTTGTTACTTGAATAGTTGTAGTATCGTTGCGAAAAACGTTTATTCAAATATTTAAACAATACAACTAATAGTTACTACAAACTCATTTGTCCCAGGAACACCATTCATTACCATGCCCTATACGTATTTAGGAATATCATTTTATTAAAAGACTTTCTTCACCCCCACTCTGCGCTAAACGTTACGTCTTAGTGCCGCCCAAGTGCTCAACGTAGGAGGAAGTACATAAGTATCTGCGTTTTCGCGCCTTAAATGTAAGTATCATTTTTTTTCGTTACTCGTCATTTTCTCTTTCATTGCCATGAGTAGGTATAACTTATGTTTTTGAAAGATTGTCTTCTTGTAAAGGTATTCAATAGAACACTATTTCTATTATGGATGTATGTTTAGTATTTAATCATTCGAATAATAAATAAGTTATAAGTAATTTAACATTTTTGCTTTGTTTTTCATTGCCATGCTTTCATTTTCATGGTTTCCGTGGCCAAAATTTGCTATGGAAATGAAAAAACGTGACCTGATTTTTCATTTCCATGGCATAGTCATTCACTTCCATGGCCTGGTGATTCATTTCCGTGGCTTAGTGTTTCATTCCCATAATCATTTTTTTCATTGCCATGGTATGATTAAATCTAAAGTATTACAGTAATAGCGAATAACAAAACAGGTCTCATGGAATTTTTACGTATTTAACAAAATTATGCTTTCAAGCTTACTGTGAGCTCATAGTTAATACAAGGTATTATATGACAATGAGACAATATTATAAGATCCGTATTAAGGAAGATATTTTATACTAGGCTTCAAAGCTTATAAAATTTTTCGACCGCCACATACTAATTAGCGCTATTAGTACTGACAATTAGTATAGGAATCGAAAAAAATATGACAGATTTATTTTATTTGATACATCAAACTCAGAGGTATCTTCAAACTTATAAATGAAATGTTAATTCATCGTCATGAAATACCTAGTAGACCTAAATCGCTCACTCACACATATTCTTTAGATGATGATAATAATGGGCTGCTTATTTTAAGGTGTCGTGATGTCCAAACAAAAATTAACCGAAGAGGAGAGAAAAGAAAGAAAAAGATTGGCTAAGCAAAAGCGACGCCAAAAAATAAGAAGCGATCCTGTACTACGAGATCAGAATCGTATAAGAGAAACAGACAATATACAAAGATTGTGCAATTGTTAAAGATTATCCATAAGTTTTAAGCTTATGACTTTTTATATTTACTTGACAAAAGATGAAAAATAAGATAATTATAGTATTACTCTTTTTGATAATAATGGGCTGTGATTATTGCCAGTAAAACCTCCTCTAGGTTCTTAAATTTGTCAGAGTTTTAAAAAAATGTGCCTTGTTCAGCTTTGTATTTAAAAACAAAATTTGTGTTGTAAGTGTTTAAAAATGATATTTTGTATAACTACCTGTCTATTTTATTTTTTTCAATCTAGTTATTTTACAATTTAAATAAATAATAGTACGTTACCTACTTTGGTTCCGATACCTTTGTTTTATTTAACTTTTTTTATATATATACAGAATAAATACAATACAATTAAAAAAAAAGTTGATCATCAGACAAGATTACAGGCTATCGATGGATAACAAGAAAAGCGCAGGACTGTTTGTCTAAGAGATCATTGAAGGAGGCCTATGTCTGAGACCAACAATGTTAAAAATAATTGACAAATGTTTAGTTAATTTAATTAAAGTAGACACTCACTGCAAAAATAATAATATCTGAATATGGCTTTCTCATTGTGAGATATACAATTTTAAAAGGATTTTCATTGCCGTGGTACAGATCTTTCATTGCCGTGGACGCTTGATTCATTTCCGTGCACGCGTGTTTCATTTCCATTGTACTCTTGTTTCATTGCCATGGCATTGAATTTTTAATAATGTAAATCTCACTAGTTTTATAAGTTATCTGCTGGATATTAAGATATAGTGTATAAATTATCAAAAACTTCAATAATATCGATCAAAAATAAATAAAAACCTTGATTTAAAAAAATCCACGGAAATCAATATTTTAACGGTCTTGTTGAAATCCACCCTATAGCATTTCACACATCGCAATTTACATGACATAATGTACATAAATTTTTACATGTATACCCTGCAAGGGCATAGCAAAATATACTCATTTCTAAATTTATTACATTTTAATCAAATCTCACACAACTAATCTACACATTAAACTTGATAACACAAAACACGATAAAGTAAAAATTAGGAAACATAATCATTTATAAAATTCAAATTTCTATTTATCAATAAAACAACCATAAAAACAATCCAACAATCAAATTAAATTACATTAAATTAAAATAAAATAAATTAAAATTCTGGTAATTATGTAAAGTATCATATTAGATAATATTATTATCAAAATATTCCTTAGAATTATAAAAACAATTTTCTATTAAATACAATCTTAAAAGTTTTACAAAAGATTTGTAGTCAGATTCTTGAGCTATGAATTTGGAAGGTGATTGTATATTTTACAGCACATAGGGAGAGGACTTGTATAATGAATTTGTAATCTTGAAGGCGGTACTAGTAATTTATTCCTTCCGGATCTTAATGGGAATCTTCGAATATAGTCAGATTGTTTTTTTTTGTTTTTTGTTTTTTTTTTTTTAAATTGTGGATACTTTCTTACTAATTTACAGCTTTCCAAAATATAAAGAGAACAAAGAGTTGAAATTTTTAGATTCTTAAAGAGTGGTCTACAGCTGTTTGGAATTTTTATGTTTGCTAAAATTCTTAGTACCGTTTTTGCAATATAAATGTCTTGTGCATCAGTACTATTACCCCAAAAGACGACGCCGTAACTTAACCTTGAATTTACATAAGCATGGTACAGTGACAAAGCGGTGCTCAAGTCAGTAGTTTTTTTTTTTTTTTTATTTCCGCTAACCCGCACGCAAAACTAGTCAATTTAAATCTCATTGCACCAATGTTTTTTATTTTTTTTAATTTAGGTTTGTATCCAGTGTTAACCCTAATAAAGTGAACTTATCGACGGAATCAATTTTTATATTTCTGTACTTAAAATCAATATTTAATGCAGTATACTTGTCCTAGCCACGATCATACATGACTTACAGAATTCTGTGCTGACTATAAATTTAAAATTGTTTGGTTAAACCGTTCTGTTAGTTTTTTTTTTTATTCCAATTTTGTTGTTTGTGTAAAAGTTTCAACATTCTGACTATACCAGTTTATCAGACACTACCTAAAGACAGAGGAACAAACAGCGAAGTCTTAGTAATTGGGTCCCGTTTATATGTAAGTCATACTAATACGAATATTCGTCGATGTAGGAAATAAAGAAAAGGTATGATATAGTATACACTTTGTAATTAATGTAATTAAAACTATTTTAAACCTAGTTTTAAAATGGCTATAACTTTCAAAAATTTAAAGAAAAATATATATAATTGAGGGGATTTTAGAGGAGGAAGTTTTAGATATAAAATACTAATGTTTTCTATACTACCATCTTGACATCATCTGTACTACCACAATTACAGGCGTATCTAAAACTATGCTTATTTGCTAAGGTATTTGAGCGAATTGTTTGAAACCAGGTCTACTCAGCTTTGAGCTCTGGTTTAGTGAGGAACAACATGGTTTTTTTTTTTTTTAGGAAACGATCAACAGTATCTAATCTTGTTATTACGTATGACTGTATAAGTAGCTGTATGGATGCTGGAGCTCAAGTCAATGTTTATACACAGACTATGAAAATGATTTGACTGCATCGACCAGCCTATAATGTTACGTGAGTTGAAAGCTATTGGTATATATAAAAGATGCTTTGAAAACTAAGATAGTCCTGTATGCAGTTGATATAAAAACTGCTAAGTGCATTCAGTCTCCAGCAGATGTTCGCAAACTTCAAAACGATCTTGATAGTTTTCAAAGTTATTGTGAAATCAATGGCTGAGGAATTTATGATTCCTTGGCTCTGGCCACCCCCTTCCTATTACATATTGTATGTTAGTATTATTTGGCGATCCTGCCAGGATATGTGAAATCAAAAGGTCAATTTGAATGTCTCAAAAAGTTATTTGTTTTGTGACTTTAACTCGCAATTTATCTTTATATAAAACGAAAATTTAAGATAACAATAGTCTAAGACACATCCAGATAACTAGAGCTGCGAAAACAAGTGATTTAGGGTTAATACATGACAGCGAACACTTATTCGACAAGCTTACAGAACATATAGCTGTATTTTGATTGCTAGTACAGCTTCCGATTTATATAAATATTTAGTTTATTTACAAAGTTTTTTTTTTTTTTTCTAAAAACCCAATATTGTACTATAATTATTTTGGTAAATATTTGTGAAAACTCCCTTGCAAAAGAGCTTTTGGAAATGTTATTACTAATATATGTTTAAAAGTAGCTTTAATTTTTCTGAAGAATGTAAATAAAATCTGTGAAATGAGCATAACAAATCTTTTAAAGTAAAATATATAACTCTTTAAAAACATAAGAAAATTCCTTGTGAAGTGAAAAACTGGTTCTATATATATTACAATGAGTAAAGGCACTTTTTTTTTTTTTAAATATTGATGTTGATGTCTTTTTATTTGCATTTTCTCTCAAAATTATTTGTATTATTGTAAGGTATGTTTTCTGTGCATGTGTGAACATCTGTTATTGGCCTTGCTTTATTTATTTTATTAACTGTGTAATTGAGTAATAATGTGGCTATTAATGTTCCCAATAATATAAGTAGCCCCTCTTTTTTTTTTTTTTAGCTGTAACACTTATGAACTAACAAAATTCTAAGTAACCAAAAATCCAAACACACATGTTGATTTATTTTATGAATCTGAGTTAAATGTCTTCGAAACTAATAGATCTAAAGGTCTTATTTCATCTAATGTTATTAGGCTTTAAGAAACATATAGAACTTAGGCTGACCATATCTGAATGGGTTGAAATATTTAAATTAAACTAGAATTTACATAACTGTTCAGTAAAGCACAGTCTAAGACATACTCAAGCTGCAAAACACAAAAAAAAAATACAATTAACTAAACCAAATATTAAAAGTCCATCGATTTGTCAGAGAAACGGTTATGAAATGGCGATCAAGCTGTATAATCTAGTAAAGGATGAGACAAAATTACTGACATACAATAAATATAAAATTATCATTTTTAATTATCTGTTGGACAACTGTTTCTATATAATTGATGACTTTATTAAAAATTGCAATATATGACTTTAAAAATTTAAACTATGTTTTTCTCTTTTTTTTTTTTTTTGACATTGAAATTGTAATAAAGTTTATATAATATTTTGACATGTGTGATTGATGTGATTTACTGTATAATATAATAATTATATTTTTATTTATTTTTTTATGACATTTTAATTTTAATAAAATTTAGAATATGTGTACATGTGTTGCCTTGATTGACTTACAAAATTTTAATAATGTTTAATTTTTTTTTTATTACGATAGACAATGTTATTATAGTAGTTTTAAGATATGTAAAAAAAATTATCAATAATTTTAATGTTTAAAAATTTGCACACCTTACTGGCAGTACATACATAGGCCTTCATTTTATATACCACCATTTATACTCATGTATTGGCAAATAAATGATTTTTATTTTTTTATTTATTATTTATTTAAAAGTTATACTTAGCTTCAACCAGTTCTGTGATGGTAAAATAATGATGTGCTTCTGATCCCATCTATACTACTTCAGCACAACCTCATCACTGGATGTCAAATGACGAAGACGGACCTCTCCAAGTCCTCATTTTAGATTGTCTATGGCACCGAGAAGCCCTGGAGGCTTGCCAATTGGAATGCTAGACTTGTCTCCGGACATTGTACATTCAACCTGAAATGTTTAAAATATCCGAAACGTAAACTATTCTTCATAGATGTCATAAGCAAGTAGCAAAGTATATTAATGTATTCAGACGTTTACGTTAATAATCTTACTCAAATAAACATAAATTGAAATAAAATGAAGTTCATGATCTTTTCAACAGTGATAATAATGACTCATAATGATCCAGCAAGATAAATAGAAAAAAACGGTAATGATAATAATTAGAAAAGCAGGTAAATATAAAAACAATTCGGTAACAAGAAAACAATTCAGTCACCATTCTTAGCTAACAAATTACTTGGCAATAAAATGTACCTACAATATTTTTAGTATTAGTTACTAGTTGTTGCAATTATAGCCTTTCAAATAAAATTAGTATCGTTATGTAATTCAACTACTAGTATTTATACATTCATTTTCTTAAGTAGCTTATTATTTGAACAAGTAATCGTCAACTATGATGAATAAAATAGGTCTACAGAAATAATATATTCATATATTTTCGGCGTGCTTGTTCATGTTTATGTTATATTCATACACACTCTCTCTACCCGTCATTGCATTGCATTAAATAAATAAGTAGCGAGGGAAGCGTACCCATCACTAGATTGTATTAAATAAATAAGAAGCGAGGGAAACGTACCCATCACTAGATTATATTAAATAAATAAGTAGCGAAGGAAACGTACCAGTCACTACATTGTATAAAATAAATGAGAAGCGAGGGAAACGTACCCATCACTAGAATATATGAAATAAATAAGTAGCGAAGGAAACGTACCAGTCACTACATTGTATAATATAAATGAGAAGCGAGGGAAACGTACCCATCACTAGATTATATTAAATAAATAAGTAGCGAAGGAAACGTACCAGTCACTACATTGTATAAAATAAATGAGAAGCGAGGGAAACGTACCCATCACTAGATTATATTAAATAAATAGGTAGCGAAGGAAACGTACCAGTCACTACATTGTATAAAATAAATGAGAAGCGAGGGAAACGTACCATCACTAGATTATATTAAATAAATAAGTAGCGAAGGAAACGTACCAGTCACTACATTGTATAAAATTAATGAGAAGCGAGGGAAACGTACCCATCACTAGATTATATTAAATAAATAAGTAGCGAAGGAAACGTACCAGTCACTACATTGTATAAAATAAATGAGAAGCGGGGGAAACGTACCCATCACTAGAATATATTAAATAAATAAGTAGCGAAGGAAACGTACCAGTCACTACATTGTATAAAATAAATGAGAAGCGAGGGAAACGTACCCATCACTAGATTATATTAAATAAATAAGTAGCGAAGGAAACGTACCAGTCACTACATTGTATAAAATAAATGAGAAGCGAGGGAAACGTACCCATCACTAGAATATATTAAATAAATAAGTAGCGAAGGAAACGTACCAGTCACTACATTGTATAAAAATAAATGAGAAGCGAGGGAAACGTACCCATCACTAGAATATATTAAATAAATAAGTAGCGAAGGAAACGTACCAGTCACTACATTGTATAAAATAAATGAGAAGCGAGGGAAACGTACCCATCACTAGATTATATTAAATAAATAAGTAGCGAAGGAAACGTACCAGTCACTACATTGTATAAAATAAATGAGAAGCGAGGGAAACGTACCCATCACTAGATTATATTAAATAAATAAGTAGCGAAGGAAACGTACCAGTCACTACATTGTATAAAATAAATGAGAAGCGAGGGAAACGTACCCATCACTAGAATATATTAAATAAATAAGTAGCGAAGGAAACGTACCAGTCACTACATTGTATAAAATAAATGAGAAGCGAGGGAAACGTACCCATCACTAGATTATATTAAATAAATAAGTAGCGAAGGAAACGTACCAGTCACTACATTGTATAAAATAAATGAGAAGCGAGGGAAACGTACCCATCACTAGATTATATTAAATAAATAAGTAGCGAAGGAAACGTACCAGTCACTACATTGTATAAAATAAATGAGAAGCGAGGGAAACGTACCCATCACTAGATTATATTAAATAAATAAGTAGCGAAGGAAACGTACCAGTCACTACATTGTATAAAATAAATGAGAAGCGAGGGAAACGTACCCATCACTAGATTATATTAAATAAATAAGTAGCGAAGGAAACGTACCAGTCACTACATTGTATAAAATAAATGAGAAGCGAGGGAAACGTACCCATCACTAGATTATATTAAATAAATAAGTAGCGAAGGAAACGTACCAGTCACTACATTGTATAAAATAAATGAGAAGCGAGGGAAACGTACCCATCACTAGATTATATTAAATAAATAAGTAGCGAAGGAAACGTACCAGTCACTACATTGTATAAAATAAATGAGAAGCGAGGGAAACGTACCCATCACTAGATTATATTAAATAAATAAGTAGCGAAGGAAACGTACCAGTCACTACATTGTATAAAATAAATGAGAAGCGAGGGAAACGTACCCATCACTAGAATATATTAAATAAATAAGTAGCGAAGGAAACGTACCAGTCACTACATTGTATAAAATAAATGAGAAGCGAGGGAAACATACCCATCACTAGATTATATTAAATAAATAAGTAGCGAAGGAAACGTACCAGTCACTACATTGTATAAAATAAATGAGAAGCGAGGGAAACGTACCCATCACTAGATTATATTAAATAAATAAGTAGCGAAGGAAACGTACCAGTCACTACATTGTATAAAATAAATGAGAAGCGAGGGAAACGTACCCATCACTAGATTATATTAAATAAATAAGTAGCGAAGGAAACGTACCAGTCACTACATTGTATAAAATAAATGAGAAGCGAGGGAAACGTACCCATCACTAGATTATATTAAATAAATAAGTAGCGAAGGAAACGTACCAGTCACTACATTGTATAAAATAAATGAGAAGCGAGGGAAACTTACCTTTCAAATGGTTTCTCGCCACCCACTTTTTATTATTATTAATTTTTTTTAATATTATAATTCTTCTATTATGTTCCCCTATATTTATGAAGCTGCTTTATTAGTTAAGAGAGAAATCTATAATTATACATGCGCTCTCCTAAGATTTCACTCTGAATGTCTGCAAAATCTCAATAAAGACAAACTATATGTACCTCATTATAATTATTAATTAGCCTCAAGCAGCAAAACTATTTTTAATATGGCTTGTAGAATTTATAATGCAAATTCTATAAATATAAAATTGTTATGTTTTAATAAATTTAAAAAAAAATAAAAGAAATGCTTGAATGCTTGAATGGCTATTAGGATATTATTTTTATTATATTTTATTTGAATATGGTTTTAGCTGTGAGATTGACATTTTAAACTTAGGGTGACATGTAATTAGTTAAGTCATTCTTTATTTTTGTCTTTATAATAATTTAAAATCATATTCCTATACTAATAAAATGTAAAGACTTATGTTGTAAGCTTGGAAAAACAAAATGTGTAGGGAACAATAACTTATATGCTGTAACCACCTTGTAACCCACATTTACAGCGAATAAATTACTACATTGATTAATAATTCACTAAGTATTAATATATTCAATGCAAAAGAAATAGAAGAATTCCAAATTTGAATTGTAGTCTAAAAATGTGTAAAAATTAAAGTGGTATTATTCATATATATTACTGATATACTCATTTAATCTTATAATCACAATTAATTGCATCTAACCAAAATAAATATGGTGGATAAAGAATTTGAAATTGTTTCCAATAAGAACAAAAGTTTAATCACTTATTTGATTTGTGTTGTTAACAAATACGTAGTGTACTTATAATTTAATTTGTCATAGTGACGCCACAATTTAAACAGAAGTTCTTAAGTCAACTCATCGTTACTTTAGGGATCAGCTTAACCCACTCATACGTCTACTATTTACAGAGACGCTACTGGAAAGTTACTACAGCTGATTGCTCCAAAACTAACAGGGAGTGCCCTAGCCAAGCACTTCGGAACCATTCCGTACGCAGCTTTACAATATTACGCTCAAATATTGGTTTCTTCGAAACAATGACTATTCTATAAACATTAAAATACTTTGTTCGAGCATCGATTTGCTATATTATAAATCATAAAATGTTAAATGGCGTCACTACACCAATGTGGAAAAGAAAAATAAATGAATAAACAAAAAGCAATGTACATACTTGAATGGACGTGAATATATCACCGCTTCTGAAGTTTGAAGAAAAACGACTATTAAATGATATCACCACTTTACTTTCTATCTCATCTACATTATTTTATGCATTGATCACAAGTTAGTCTCCCGCGCATCCACACTGGAATGCCGCGTTCATCCTTCACTCATCTTGACATTGACATTAGGCTTGGGTAGATCCAGCTCCACGAGGGGATTCGAATCACCAGGTTCAGGCTCAGTTCCGGTAGTGAATCCTCTTAACCGGGCCGGACCGCTTATCGAATCCGGCTCGGTTAAGAAATTCGGAACTGAATCAAACAACCCAAAAATACCACGCTTACTTCGCGGAACGTAACGATTGCTATTGACATACATTTAAAAATCAATTAACTGATATGTATAATGATTCTGTTTGTGTACAGGCTAGGTTCGCTAACATATGTAAAAAAATTAATAATATTTAGAAACATCTTAACAACATCTTATAACAATATCTACACATAAATATATGCCAATCAGAAAGTTACACAAAATAAAACACTATGGTATTTATAATATCATAATAAATAACATTATTTATGAAAAGATTGATAAATCTATTAAACGAAATTGGCAAACAAAGAACACAAAAAAACAACTCTCTTTTCGTCTCTGTCTCCCGAGTTCAAATTGTATTACATTCTTGTCTCGCTCTCACATTCAGCAAGCAAACGTAACGGTAATAATCGAACCGATCCTGAACCTGATGCCTGAGCCTGTTGTTCGCAAACAATAGAACCGAGCCGGTGCGGAGCGGCCCGGTTAAGCGAACTCGCACCTGATAAGAAAGAGTGGGGCCGGTTAGGCCAATCAGGCTCACGCAGGGATTCGAATCATTTGAATCCACCGAGCCGGACCTACACACGGCTAATTGACATCCATTGACGGGTCACGGCACACTGTCGGTGTTGCCAATTCATAAAAATATGACACACCATACTTCGCAATTTTCTCAAAAAATATTTTTGAATATACTACTTCATAATATATAAACTAAATTTAATAAAATAACTAAGTAAATTGCTTTGAAAAGCTTGATAGGAATAACATTATAGACATTTCAGCGCATTTATACAACGGTGGACGGATCTAACTGATATTTTAAATGCCGATGCTACTGGTGATACCAAAAATGTGGAAAAATGGAGAAAGGTGGGATTTGCTAATAGATATCTATATAGCATTGTACATACGTACATACATATACTTACGGCTATAAATCCCTAGAAGGAGTAGCCAGAGCTAAGGAATTAGAAATTCCTTAGCCACTTTTTGAATATTGAGTGGGGAAAAAGATCGTGAGTAAGGAATGTTGCGGTGAAGTGTTGGCTTAGAATAACACTACCCCGTTTGTTCCTGTGGGTGTATGTAAGAGGCGATGGGATTTTTGGACGACGCGGTTTGACACTCGTCACCAACATATAGCATTCTGTATCTTCTATTTTTGTATTAGGCCATCACATCCTCCTCACTGTTATTTTAATCATTTCTGTTTTTTTCTATGCTTTTCTTCTGACTCTAATTAAATACTTGGTGGTGTATTTAAGGTATGGAGTGACTTAAAAAATAACACAAAAAGAAAAGCATCGCGCATATACCGAGCTACACATGGCACTGGTGGTGGTCCTGCTTCAAATCTGAAACTAACTGATTTGGAGGAGAGGGTTCTCAGTATAATGGGAACCTGAGCTGCTGCTACAGGAATGGTAGAAATTCCTGAGATTGGCTTGCAGGTAATGGTGTGGCTTTTGCTTTGTTTGAAATAATATCAGTAATCAAGTTTATTTTCACATACGTTTGTTATATTTTACAGGATGAAGTCACAATGCCACCACCAGAGCATAATGATAATCCTTCTATCCTTTTGCATACTCAAGATGCCAATTCTAGTAAGTTTTTTAATAAGTTAGCTTAAGAATTACAAATACTTTTATTAACACCCTTAGTCTCTATTGGTGTAGTCATAGACTATTGAATTGTACCTATTTTGTAGGATGACTTTACAAGATACTGGGATGTTGATGTTATAATTTTATAATATTTACACTATAAAACCCTAGAATTCTCAAAATAGTTTAATAACTTATTTTTTTTTGGATTATTTATTATTGCAACTCTGGAACCATGGAACATGCCAGGTACATCTGCAGCACCTGGAGAGATTTATTTGCATGGTGAAGAGAGGGGTGTCTCAGCACATAATAGTGATAACACTATTATAGACCATCCTAGTAGACTGAGAACTACTGCTTCCCCAACACAACATGAAAATGGTATGACTTTTTGTTCTATAATAAATTTAAATCATTAGAACACCAGTGAGCTAGCACTCATGCAGACAACTAGGGTTCAAATCTCAGGACAGGCTGCACACCAATTAGTCTTTAGTACTGCTGCCAACCCCTTCAGGGATATTCAGCGTAAATGTTTGAGTCTTCGAGAAGAAAGTTTTGTAACAGTAGTTACAGCATCACAATTATAGTATTTATTTTATTATTGAAGGTCAACATGTAATGAACCAAAGTGCCACTGATGGCGGTGCTGCCAGTTTAACAAGGCCACAGAGCCCTACTGTTCTCCCTCCTACGCCTCGTCGAAGACGCAGAGGAGGGTTTCAGCCAGTGTCACCACACCAAAGGAGAACTCGCACCCAAACGCAGTCAGAGTTGGCAAGACAGGCATTTGCCAGATCCGATGCTGAATGGAGGGTCTTTCAGAGAGAGGCCGAAAGGGAAAAAAATAGATTAAGGGAAGCAGAACTGATCATACAACGGTGATGGTTAGATTTATTTGGTCAGTTCTTAGAATTAGGAAACCGAGTAATAAATATTTTTGAGAGACAAAATTAATTTAACCTCAATTAAGTTTAAGTCTCAATTATTATTCGAAATCGTTTTAGTGATAAGACCGCCAATTGTACTTTTGTTATTTAATTGCTGTTAATTTGTAAATGTTTGTTCTGTTTTTTATGTGCAATAAAGAGTTTTAATATTATTATCTCAGACTCAAGAATTCACGCCGTATGTCCCCGAAGAGGTAGGCAGAGGTACAAATAATTCTGAACGTCATGGTATATATATCGCCGTTTTGTACGAATACATTGTCACACTAAGTACACTTGGCCATGTAGGTTTCCTCACGATGTTTTCCCTCACCGTTATTATCTATATGTCATAGCAGATAATATAAGTTGTATAAGTTTATCATAGTGTTTGTTTATTTTTTTTGTAAATTTAAGTAAATAAATGCCATACTGTAATATTATATATTTTTTTTATTTTACAAAATCATACTCTTAATAACATAATAATCAAATTATTCGATCAAATACTATCTGCATTAGTTGGAGTTGTGATTCTTCTGGCTAGTTGATCCCTTAATGCTCTGCCCATTAACAAATCACTGCCACCTTCATTTCCCAACACTCGATCATTCCTTTGTGGAGGTTCTGCAAACAAAAAAGATAATTAGCTTTTATATTAAATTATTAAAGGATTGGAGACATAAATACCCTTGAATCAACTTCAACCAACTCTATTTTACAGTCATACGTAAACTCAATCACTTCCCATGTGGAATGATGGCAAATAATTCTTACTTGGTTTACATATATTAATCCTTAAAATTTGAGCTTTGGTGTTTTACGCTTCAGAAGAATTGTTATTGACATTCTTTATTTGATCTTAATGAGTGCTCAATCACTTTTCTCTACAGACATTACATTAAAAGTTATCATACCTTCCAGTCCTTCAGAATCCACTTCTTCAGGATTCGAAATATTATATTTTATAGCAAGATTATGTAACACGCCGCATGCTAAAATAATTCTCGAACACTTAAGTGGCTCGTAATGTAAAACCCTGTCACTGTGTAAACACCGCCATCGGTTTTTCAGTCGGCCAAAAGTGTTTTCGATAAGGACCCTTACAGAAGTGTGAGCTTTATTATATGTTTCTTCCACGGAATTCGTATTTGGATTTAAATAAGGAGTCATCATCCATGGTCTTTGTGCATAACCGGAGTCACCTTATAAAATAAAATATATAGTTAGATTAGTAAAGTCTGTTTAGAACAGCAATAACCCATTTCTTACCATGGGTGTAGTAAGAGGCAATTAAGGGTTTGTAGGCTTCTGAAATGATATCCCATCAAGAGCGATGTACTAATAAAAAAATACTATTATTAATGGAAGTTAAATTCTCTAAGGCATTAGGCTACAGACTATTGCTAACCATATTTAATTATATAAGTAAGAATTATATAAGAGAAGTATGAGGAATAAAAGAGCATGTATGAAAAGATTGATGGATGTAAACGAAGCTAGAGAGGTTTGCCAGGATCGTACGAAGTGGCGATCGATAGTCTCTGCCTACCCCAATGGGAACTAATGGCGTGAGAATATGTATGTATGTATGTATTTAATTATACTAACTTTTCACATATGGGTATATCGCAAAAGTAGCTAGGAAATACTTAATTTATTATAAGCTTTGGCTACTCATTTTGTAATTAATAGCAACGAGTTTAAGTGGGTAGGATTATTATTAATTCAATTTAACACTAGCTTTACTAACTAATCATTATTATTGTGTTAATTACCTAGAAGCCACACAATTTCATTGTTCCTGTGCAAATATTGCATTAACGTCGCTATTTTCAAATATAAAAGAATCATGAGTTGCACCGCCAAACTTAGCATTAACTGATAAAATTGAGCAGTTTGTGTCACATATCTGAAAATAAAATCAAATATTATTATTTTCATCATCTTTTATTGCAGCTTGACACAACTTGAATCTAAAACTGTAAAATAATAATTGTTCAATTATATACATACATGCATGCATGCATTAGATCTCATTGGAAATAACAGATACCATTGCCACTTTGTAAGATTCATGCATACCTCTCTAGCATTATTTGTATCAATCTTTTCATAAATGCCTTTTTTTCCTTCCTACCCTTGGATGCCCTTTTAAAAACATTATCTCTTTGATCAAAATATGTCCTCTATATTCTACTGAAATTATCATCCACATTGGCTGTACAAATCTTTTTCACCATTTTACATACATCTTCTCTATGTATCAACACCATCTTAACATTACTTTTTAGAATAATAATATTTATTCTAGCTTCACACTTGAATACAATGTATATTTTTCTCACTACACCTTTTACTCATAAATTTATCATACAAAAAGGTAAACACTAAGTGGTTCAGTATTATGGAACCAACACATTTGGCTTAGTTTTAAGGCAGCATACATTATAAAAAGTACACATAATATCCAATGAAAACTAAGCAAGCAAGGTAAGTTAATTTATAGTAAGAACTCTTGCCAAATTATATTCATAAAAGCAGATTGTTTAACTTACCATCTGTACATTTATTGAGTGATATTTTTTCTGCAGAAATAAAGGTGCTCTTCCTGCTTACAAGGGGTAAATATTTTGAAGTGACTGCCATCTATGCATCCTATAACTCCTGGGATTCCATACTTTGTGTAAAATCTAAAATTTTAATACTGTGAATAATCTATTCATAAAATTCAAAAATATTCTTACAAATAATTTTCTATAAAAAAAACTAACATTTAAGTAATAAAACACCAACATACCTCTGCTTAATTATATCCCTTTCTTCTCTGGATGTTGGAAATTTTATGTACTCTTTGAGAACATTGGGATGATTCAATGCTGTCGTCACTTGCTCAACATCAACGCTCACAGTTTCCTGTGACAAATATCGAGCCATACCAGTAATTCGCTGGTAGCTTCCGTGTGCTTAAAATAATAATGCACACAACACCTGTAACATCAAGGGTTTAAGGTAGAGTTATCAAATCAACAATGGAAAATACCATTGATTCCAATTCAAGTAAGAGCTTTAAATCTTTCACCTTAGTTTCTAATGAGATTCTTTGAGTCGATTTCAAATCTGTAAAGCACTTTAATAACAAACACAGCTCCTCGAAAGATTCCTTATTAAGTCTATATTGTTTAATAAAATTATTTTCACTGATATTCTCCATAGTATTCCCAAATTTCTGCCTCATTTCTGATTGAAAAATCCCGTTTTCATGACGTTCATCTTCACGAGCAGCCCCGGTTAGCATATTCCAAGCTAAATAACTTCTTCCCGACATATTTCCAACAAAAAACACAGAAAATGCTTAAATATTACGAAAGTCGACTTCACTTTATTTGGTTTCACGCTCTAATGCGCTAGTGAGTAACTTAACTATTATCGCTACGGTATGTCTCGATAGCGTATCGACGGGTCCGTAGAACATAGTTCTATGTGACAATAGATCGATTATTGCTTTATTTACGTTTCTTTACACCTTCACACAGATCTATCCAATGGTGTTTATAAAATTTTCCTATCTAGTTTAGTTTTGAAGTTATTCAATCGAAAAACGTCAGATGTCAAAATCGCTTCGCGGCACAAAGATGGAACATCATATGCGGCGTGCGCGGGGGAAGGGCTTGGCGCGCGCGCTCCGGTTGCTCGCCGCCCGTTCGTCACTCGCGCCGTTGTCGGCTGGAGAACGGTTTTACCGGACGGTAAACGATGTTCATATAAGACGTTGTTCATTGGAACATCGAAAAAGACTAAATAATTTCTTTACTCGCAGATGTTTTCTGTTTTTGGTATTGACACGTTAAATACGTTAGTTAATCGATCAATAAGTCTATCAAAAAATCGAGCCTCATAAATGTACATACGACGTTTTACTGCGGAATGTTTGCAATACCTTGTAGTAGTATACGAACATGGGACGTTTTTTCCAGGATTCGTACCTGTGTTTTAACCGTCGTAAGAGCAAATCGGACGTTTTATTTGGGAACAAAATCATATAAGACATTATACCGTATTTGAACTCCGAAAAAAGGACATAAATTTTAAATATTTTTCAGTAAATATATTATTATTATGTAAAGCAAGGGTCAATTTTACTATAACAAACATAGTATTATATTTATAAGTGTTTGAAAAACTTAGGACAAAGTTATGTAACTAAACGTGGGGAAATGAAGGACGAGAAAACTCTAGGCAATCCCTGCAAATGTCGCTTCAAATATCCCGAAAGGATTTCTCATCAACAAAGAGTACAGAGAAAAGCAATGGGACTTCATTATTAAATTTACCGAAAAGTTAAAAAAAAGAGATGTCTCAACCAAGATGTTCCCAACAATCGTAAGTACACGTATAAGTACTTTTTGCCTGTCATTTCCGATACAGATGGTCTGAGGAACCAGAAAGTGGACGTTTGTCAGACAATGTTCATTAATACGCTCTCAGTCAGTACTCGAATCCTACGAACTGCATGGAAGAAGTACGATGGATGTGCTTCAATAGAAAAGGATCAACGAGGTCGACATAATAAGCACAACCGCGTTATTACTGAAGATATGATTAAAAATGTATGCGAACATGTTCGATCGTTCGTGCCGGTGGAATCACATTACATTCGCAAAGACAGCAACAAACTGTATTTAGACGGTAGTTTGAGTATAGCCAAGATGCATAAACTATATCTTGAATGGTATGATCCAACAAAATATACCTGTAAAGCATTAAAAGAACGCCAATATAGGGACATAGTTAACGAAAACTTCAATTTAGGATTTCATATACCAAAAAAGGACCAATGAGACGAATGTCACATTTTTAAGAACACAAAGAACCCCACAGAAGAAGAGAAAGATAAGTAAGCTAAACACAAAGAGAGGAAAACGGTAGCCAGAAATCTAAAAAAGAACGATAAAAAAGAAGCTAGGAACTCAAACGGAAAGATGCAGACCTGATGAGACCAACAGCTGTATTTGATTTTGAAAAAGTTTTGACGTGTCCTCATGGAGATGTAAGTATTTTTTATTATAAACGAAAATTATTATGCCTGAATTTTACTGTTTTTGATATGGGTAATAAAAAGGAGACTTGTTACATGTGGGATGAAACTGTAGCAAAGAGGGGTGCGAATGAAGTGAGCAGCTGTTTATTAGACTTCATTGAATCGAACGTCAGAGATGGTGTACAAGATTTTAGGTTCTGGTCCGACAATTGTACTGATCAGAACAGAAATAGAATAGTATTTTCACTATATGTTTATGCAGCAAGGAAAGTCAATGTGTCAATAACACATAGATTCTTAGAAAAAGGACACACCCAGAACGAGGGTGATAGTGTTCACTCTGTGATTGAAGGCGCATCGAAAGCTAAAGTTATTTACACTCCGGAAGAGTGGCGCTTATTAACGAAATGGGCAAAGGTAGACGGCGAGCCATACATTGTTAAAAACATGACAAAAGACAATTTTTACAACTTTAAGGATCACATTGTAAACAAAGTTTGGTAAAAAAATAATAGAGGTCAGAAAATTGTTTGGAGCAATATTAAAGAAGTGCATGCAACATGCAGTGATCCAAATAAGCTATATTACAAATATGAACTTACGCAAACAGAATCTGATGTTTTGGTTCTTCGTGGTAACACAAGAAGGTCTGTGGAAACTGATCTGAAGTTGACGAAGATGGGGAACCTTTAAAAATGTCAATTGAAAAATACAAAGATTTGATGGCAATGTGTCAAACCAAAACTATACCAACTGAATACCACCTCTATTTCCGGAACTTACCCCATCATACTGTTGTGGAAGAAACAGAAGAATCAGGCACCGATGATCATGAGTAGGTAGTAGATAGAACAGACTGTACGGCTGTCCATTTCCTTAGCTCATAGTACCTATATTTACAATATTGTCAATTATTACAGAAATTTAATATTTAAGTATTTTGTAGTCCTAACGCAGCTGCAAGGCAGCTACGTTTCTGTGTCATCAAAACCAAAGAGGCTGATTTAAATATCTCTATACTTTGTTGTTTAATATTAATTTTAAGTACCTACCTGAGTAACGTAAATTATTCAGTGTCAATTTTTATTATTATGTGATGTGATTACTTTTATTCTGAAAGACTGATTGATACTTAGTATTACCCCAGTAAATATGATCTCGATGACGGAGTTTGTATTATGTAACGAAATATTACTATTATAATTGTTATACCAATTTGAGAGTTAACGTTTTTGTAAGTTAGAATTAAGTTTGCAAGTAAAAATATTTAGAAGTGAATATTGTCATCTATTAATTAAGGAAAACTTATAAGACTTATTATTACTTGCTCCAGCATTTCGATGACAGAGTTTGTACTATGCAGGTAAGAAGATATAACTAGGTGCCTACTTACTGTAGTGTTATATTGTTTTGAAAAGTTTACGTACGTTTATGTTACCTATTTAATTTAATTTCCGAGTGAAAATATTTGGAAGATAATGTTATTTCTTTAAATATAAAGATGACTGTTCTACTATATTTTTTCTCGCCTTAAACTACTGATTGAATAGACCGTCTAGAGTTCAATGACAAGGTTTTTATTATGTAAGACGATTATTAGGTACTACGTACATAGTTATAACTTATAACGTTTTGAGAAGTTTACGTTTATGTTAATTCAATTTCATTTGATTATAACATTTAGTTTAACTGTCAATTTTAGATTTCATATCTTTTGGCATTTTTTTAAATATAATTATAAAACTAAATCGAATTTCGTTCTTTATTGGCAGGGGCAATTCCTATAAGGTCAGGTAAGGTAAAGTATGGTCAATAAATCTTCACCTACGACGAAATTCTTACCCAAAATTCCATAGTAGAAAGCGCGATGTAAACATAATTCAGAAATTTTTGTCGGTTTTTCCAAGAAAAAGGTTATATGTTTACATGTGTCTATCTAACCTTTACATAAGAACGTCTTACGTGATTATCTGACTCACTATCTCCTGGATTGCAAAGATTTTGGGATGTTGGAGATAATATATATATAACTAACATTCAACCAAAACTATTACTTAAAAAACCGCGTTTCTATTAGGTTCCATAAAAAAGCAACATCCACTTGTAACTTCGAGAGCCCCTATCGTATAGTATACGTCTTGCACAAGTGACTTTGTTCTACGGACCCGTCGGTATGTCAAATGAAAGACTCATGGTACCGAATTTCTATGGAAACCACTGGAAAACGTTAGGTACTGTTACGGGGTAGGTCAGGAATAGCTTTTGAAAACAAAGTTTTAAGAGGAAAAACCCTTTATTAAATAGAATAAAAATCAACTACAAATATTCTTAACAAGACAAAAGTCCAATCCAATCTGAATAATGCACTAATTAATAAATCATGAGTAAACAGTTTTCATTGACGTCAATGCAAACTGTTTCGCAATCTATCTAAACTGCAAACTATGCTCAGCACTTTTATTCTATGCTTACGGTGTAATTACCAATATAACAACCCCCCCGTTAAGATTGATCATCACGGATAGGGGTGATGAGAGATTCAACTAACTACTATACGTTAATGGCTTGGACGATCGTTTGGCTTTTACAGTTACCTGTGAAAATAAAACATAATTAAAAAAATTAATTTATTAACAACTTCACTTAAGAGTGTTGTTTCACGTATTGGATTTGCTAATAGTCGAGTACACATTGTTTAAATCGCACACATAACACTTCTCACTTATCACTTTACATTTCTCTAAGTCCTGAATCGGTGAGTAGAACATATGATCCACTGTTATCGCTACGTATGGCGTAGTTGGCGCGATAAGAACGAAGGTGTTAGGCTTTGATACATCATACGGTACCGGCAGAGGTATAACATTAAACAAATTATAAACTTGGTGTAATACTAATGGACTTTTCGTAATAATTATTATTTTATTCATGTGATAGAAACAAATAAGTTTTGATATATCTAGTCGTGAATGTTTTGTAATGTTAAGGAAACGGGGAGTACATGGTGCCTTGGAAGCCCATTTCTGTGTTTATCTAATTCAATATACAACTGGTGCGGATGAGAGATAGAGAATGCATTAGGTTACAGCGGTGACGTCGTATTGGCAGCGAGTTTGATTTCGTCATAGTGATGACGGACGTGCTTGCGTCCTATGAGAAGTATGACCGTATGATTGCCGCTCAGCTTAATGATTTTGTACGGGCCTTTCCATACTGGTAATAATCCCTTGTTTTGCTTATGATGACATCGGACATACACTATATCACCAACATTGTATGTAATTGGCTTAGTGTGTGTATCATAGTATGTCTTAGATCTTTCTTTGGAAGATTGTATATTTTGTAAGGCTTTATGGCGACTATAATAGAGTCTATGGTTGAGTGCACGAATATAATCAGTATATGTGTTAGTATCTAAGGTATCTATGCTAGTAGGGATGTAAGGCTTAAACCCGAATAATAATTCTAAGGGTGAAAATCCTGTTGTACTATGTATATTTGAGTTATAAGCTATCATAGCACTTGGGATGTAAAGGTCCCAAGTGTGTTGGTTTTCACCAATATAGGATCTTAAATATTCTTTAAGGGTAGAATGACTTCGCTCTAGACTACCACACGTTTGTGGGTGATATGAACAAGTGAATATGTGTTTTATACTAAATAATTTCTCTAATTGCTTAAAACATCGGAGGTAAAGTTTGTCCCTTGATCGGTTACGATAAGCTTAGGTATTCCTAAATGAGATATGTAGCTAACAAAGTTTTGAGCTGTTTCTTCAGCGGAACAAGTTCGCATAGGGTAGGCCTGAGAGTATTTAGTCAGGTCATCTTGTAGAGTAAGAATAAATTTATAGCTATTAGTATGGGATTCCGGAAGTGGGCCGACGAGGTCGAGATAAACCTTTTCGTTAGGACGAGTAGCTGTAGAATAGGGTGGAACGTTTTTTTTTTTTTCGATTTTTGATTTGGTATAATTGTATTAAGTTGCCAATGGACATCATTTACCTATATAAAAAATATAAAAAATATCACATGACAGTAAGAGCCCCCGCCAAGAAGTGGAAAATTCACAAATATAACAATTTAGGGGCTATTTGCATGGTACAAAATAGTACTTAATCGGTTCAATTAGATTTAAAATATCCAAAATAGATATCCAAAAACATATTCAAAAGTAGTTACCGAGCTGTTGCAATGAAATATTTTATTATTTTTAACATATTTGGTACTGTGAAAGAGTAGCAAAGTGCGGGAAGAAGCGGGGCGGGGAGCGCCACCGAACTACCAATTGCAGTGTTTTGTTTCTATTTTAACTTCAACTACCTAACTAGTGTCGATAATTACCTCAAGGTGAAAGGTCGCGCGCGTATTAACTTGAAGAGTACTTGTTGATTTACGTTTTTTAAGTGTATTAACATGACTTCTACGAGACAAAAGTTAAAATGTCCGATATTTGGTGAAAGTGCAGATTTGAAAGATAATATTCTTCCTACGTATGGAAATGTGATGAAATTCTATGAATGTGTTCGACAAGACTTAAAAATAAGAAATAATACGACAAAAGAACCTACGTTTTTGGAAATTGCCGAAATAGTTGGAACGAAAATTGAAGAATTATGGATAAAATCTTCTATTCCGATTGTCACTCACAAACGTGTCTTACAGTTATTAAAAAACTATCGCTCAAAATGTAATAATTTAAAAAAGTCTTTGAAGAAACTGACGCAAGAAAAGTTAGAAAAGTTCATAGTCCGGTCAATTTAGGCCTAAAATAAGGAGGAAGGTTACATAAATTCATAAGAAGCTGAAAATTGGCACAATTGTTCAAAACATGATTATAAATGAAACCTCAAAAGTCCCCATCGTTCCGAGGTGTGCTAAAAATTTTACACGAGGTCAAAGGCCAAAAAAAAGAGTTTTTTGCGATTTTTACGAAACGGTGAGTTTTTGCGCAAAATCACCCCAGTAAAAAATTGTAGATCAGAAAATCCTCTACAAAAAAGATATCAATATTTTTTTTCTAAAAGCCACCATTTTGAAGATATAACGCGTTGAAAAGTTCGATGATTGGTAATCTTCATACTTTGCACATGTACGCCACGTATGAACATCACTTATAAGGTGTTATAACTTAAATTTATTTGCTATTGGTGATTGTAACTTGTTTCTATGCAATATAAGTTAAAATATGAAAACTACTTACTTACTTGCTTAGATAAGTTGCGATATGCAACTTTTGTTAAAAATACGCGTAATAAAAAGCAAGTACAACTAGCTTCTTTACCTCCAACCTCAGTAGCTGCTCACCAACATTTATTTCGGGTATATTACCAAGTTCAAGTGTGGCTTGGTAATCAGCTGGACCCTAAAGACTGGGGTTGGAAGTTGGTCGACAATACATTAGAGCCAGTTCTAACTTTACTTCCACCAGCACCTGAGAAACTTCTCAACTCAATATTTTGCAACTGTAAAAAAGGTTGTATTGTAATGCTAAATGTGGATGCAGAAAAGTTGGACTGTTTTGTTCCCTGGCATGCACAAACTGCCAAGGCCGATCGTGCTCTAATGTTGAGTCAGCTAATCTAGAAGACTCATTTGATACCAATGAGGAATCGCTAGTGGGACAGTTGATCTGTGAAATAGAAGAGAAAGAAGAAGAACAGGAACAAGAACAAGAAGAGGACGAAGAACAAGAAACAGTAATCCTGGAAAATTACGAATCAGACGAGGAATATTAATCATTTCATTTTCAATTACACCGCCATTATTTTAACCAACCGATATGTACAATAATATTTTACAATAGTTTTAAAACAAATAAAATCACTGCAGACCCGTGGAATAGGCCTACAGGGGATACCACGTTAAAATAAAACGCGTAAATAAGTACATAAGTCATAGGTGGCGTGGAAACGTGTGCAAAGTATGAAAATTACCAATGATCGAACTTTTCAACGCGTTATATCTTCAAAATGGTGGGTTTTAGGAACAAAATTATTCAAATCTTTTTTGTAGAGAATTTTCTGATCTACAATTTTGTACCGGGGTGATTTAGCGAAAAACTCACTGTTTCGCTTAAAATCGCAAAAAACTCATTTTTTTGACCTTTGACCTCGTGTAAAATTTTTAGCACACCTCGGAACGATGGGGACTTTTAAGGTTTCATTTATAATCATGTTTTGAACAATTGTGCCAATTTTCAGCTTCTTATGAATTTATGTAACCTTGAATGTATAAATTGACCGGATTATCAGAAAACAAAGTAGAATGCTTTTTGACATAGCTGCATGTAAGTGTAAAGAATTTGTAAGCTGTACTTGTTTGAAAGAAAAAAAAGTGCCAAAGGAGGAACAAATATTTTTAGAAGACCAACGCACTAACAGACTTATGCTCATAGGAAGAACAGATCTTACACAAACAAAAAAAATGCAGAAGAGAAGATTACGTGCTCAAAAAGAAGAAATGGGACATACTTCAATTACAAGAATTAAAGGAACTCTCTCTACTTCTAATCGGTTAAATAGATCTGTAGTTCGTTCTAACGTTGACCTCGTCCTTCCATCTTGTTCCTCGGCAACAGATGTTCTTGGCACTGCTGAAACAGTGGTTCAAGTGCCTACAAAGCTCACGGATGCCAGTCTTCATAGTTTGACGACTGTATGCGATAGATACAGAGTATCAGATCGCGCTGCGGCGGCTATAGTGTCATTTGTGCTATGTACTACTTCTAACCCCAACTCTGAGGTACAGTCGACTTACATTGTTGACAGGATGAAACTAAGAAGAATAAGACAGAAAGTACGCGAGCAAATTCTAATAGAAGAAAGAGTGACTGAAATTCCTGCATTATATTTTGATGGAAGGAAAGACAAGACGGCTAAAATTGTTTTAAAAGGATCGAAGAGGTTTAAAATGATTGTTCAAGAGGAACATATTTCGATTATTAAAGAACCAGGTTCCGTTTATGTTGGGTATGTGGTTCCAACATCTGGCAGTTCAAAAGATATTGAAAGAGCTATCCACAGTTTTCTGATGACTCAAAATATATCGCCAGAAAGTTTAATAGCAGTCGGCTGTGATGGGACAAATACAAATACAGGGAGAGTGGGAGGCGTGATTCGTCTTTTGGAACAAAGGCTGTCTCGACCATTGCAGTGGATAATTTGCCTATTACACGCAAATGAATTGCCATTAAGGCATTTGTTTACATATTTAGATGGCCCAACTGCAGGACCTAGATCATTTGGAGGTCAAATTGGCAAAGCGTTAGAGTCATGTGAGAATCTACCTTTAGTCAATTTTGAGAAAATAGAAGGTGAACTACCTCCACAATCATCAATAGACCTTAGTACAGACCAGAGATATTTACAGGAAATTACCACAGCTGTCATAAATGGAGTCTGCCCTCATGATATATTACACAGAAGCCCAGGCAAGCTATCCCATGCCCGCTGGTTGACAAGAGCTAACCGTATACTACGTTTATATATATCTACGGAAAACCCACACCAAAATCTTGTCATTTTAGCAACGTTTATCGTAAAATCATACGCACCTGTGTGGTTTGCCATCAAAACACATTCATCCTGCAAAGATGGTTCAAGACATTTATGGAAGCTCATTAATAGCACTAGATATCTATCCGACGAGTTGTTAGCGATAGTGGATCCAGTTTTAAATCGAAACAGCTACTTTTCTCACCCAGAAAACTTGTTATTAAGTATGATTACAGATTCACAAAAGCACATCAGAGAACTCGCCGCAAGACGTATTTTAAAGGCTCGTCAAGTGAATAAAAATTCTGTTTCGCGCATGTTTGTGGTGCCAAAATTGAACTTAAATGCAAGTTCTTACACAGACTTGATTGATTGGCAACAAAATATACATGAACCCCCAATACTGAAAAATATTACCGATGAGCAGTTACAAGATCTAATTGAAAATGGAGGGGATGCTGTTTTAGACTTTATGAGACTACCTTGCCACACCCAGGCTGTGGAAAGATCTGTAAAAGTTGTGACAGAAGCAGCTCTAAGTGTATGCAACAAGACAAGAAGAGAGGGATTCATAAAGTCTAAATTAGCATCTAGAAAGATTATGCCAAAGTTTGAGACGAAAAAGGACTTTCGCTATAAAATGTGACGTTTTTCAAACAGACGTAACATTCTGAAGCCGTGTAAACTTTTGAAATAAATGATTGTATTAATTAATACGTACTTTTATTTTAAGATTTGCAGATATAACTCATTATATCTACTTATTATTTTGTTTAAAAAGTGTACTACACATCACGTCTATAAAAACATTAAACATTAAAATTCAAGTATCTGGCGGGAACTTAAGCTGTCGAGCTAGATTATCCAAATTAAGAGGTGATATTAACGATTACATAAAGCAACTTTTACCAGGTATTCCAAAACGAAATAAGAAAAAAAAAAATTTCATACTAAAATGTTCCGCCCTACTGTAGAAGTAATTATCATAGGAGCTCGGTTTGTTAACCTAAGTGGCTTATTAATTTGACAGGAGCGGCAGTTTTTCACATAATCTGTTATATCCTGTCGCATGTTTTTCCACCAAAATTGTGATTTAATTCTGTCTATCATTCGTGAGATGCCGGGATGGGCAGCTGAAGATGAATCATGGTTATCTCTTAAGATTTGTTTTATTTCGTCGGGGGATGGATACTTTATAGAGTTGCGGTAAATATTGACTTTAATTCCGGAACCATGGAAAAGGAACGCTATTATATTGTAAATTTTCGTGAACAATAATTTATTAAAAGGATCTGAAAAGTCAGATATTGAAAACTCTTTTTCTTCTGAATAATAGAACTTAATCATATCTCGGTAATCTCTAAGTATATTAAAAATATCTTTGTAACTCATTTCGTCGTAATGATTTACTCTTAGAAACAAATGGGTAAATAAATGCCTATCATTTGAAGTCGAATAGTGAGTGTAAAGTTCGCGTTCAATATTTCGAATATCGGGCTGGCTATTAGAAAGGCTCAGTATATCGGAACAATATGGGACAGACTCATCTAAATCGATCGATGCAGTGCAGGATATACAATTAATTTGCATTTCGTCCTAATAAGTGGTTCATTATGAATTTGAATCACCGTATCATAAGAAGAACCTGTCTTTTTATTCATTTGTAAGAACTGTTCATATGTTTCTGAAATAGAAGGCAAGTCATTTTTAGCTAAAGGTATCGGATTACGCGGCGAAGTAGGGTCAATGTTTTTGTTATCGTCTTCGATCATATATACCAAAGATGCCGCACTCCATACAAATTCAACGCACAAAAGTGGACCGCAAGAATGACAAGACTGTTTTACAATTAAATATTTATTTTCCTACAATGATCGACCTTACCGCATTTTCTTAAGACCTATTATTTATTGCAAGATCCAGCACACGACTGTCAGTGAAACTGTGCTTATCATATAAAGAAGCACAGTTTGGCGGGGCCGTTTTTCGTGCTTTGTTGGTGTATCTTTGGTATATATGATCGAAGGTTATCGTTATCTAGTATGTTCACGGGGAAACGAGATAAGGCGTCGGCATTGGCATTCAATTTGCCTTGTTTGTATACTATTTTATAATCATATTCTTCGAGTTTTAGGCGCCATCGGATCAGCCTAGAGCCTGGATCTTTCACATTAAATAACCAAACGAGAGGACGGTGATCAGTGACGATCTGAAAACTTCTACCATAAATGTAGGGACGGAATGTTTTTACACCGAATAAGATGGCTAACAATTCCTTTTCGATGGTTGAATAGTTTCCCTCGGCTTTGTTAAGTGTTCGTGATGCATAGGCGATGGGCTTATCTTTTCCTATCTCGCCCTGTGATAGAATGGCACCTACCGCATAATTAGAGGCATCGGTGGTAAGGATGAATGGTTTATTGAAGTCAGGGTATTGTAGAAGAGGCGCGGTAGTCAATTTGTGTTTAAGATTATTGAACGAATCTTGTTGGTCGTGGCACCAAATAAATTTTGCATCTTTTTTTAAGAGTGAAGTTAACGGTTTCGTTAATTTGGAGAAGTTTTCTATGAATCGCCTATAGTAACCAACAAGGCCTAAGAAAGATTTTATGTCTTTAGGATTTTTTGGTATGGGGAAGTCAGTGACGGCTTTTATTTTATCGGGATTGGGGGACACGCCTTTGTCAGTAATTACGTGTCCCAGATAGGCGACTTCGCGCCTTAGAAATTCGCACTTGGCGGGCTGTAGTTTTAAATTGAATTGCCGGAACCGGTCAAAAACGAGTCTTAGTTTATCTATATGCGAAGGGAGATCATGGGAATAGAGGATACAATCATCTATATATATATAGCAATGGAGGCCCTGAAGGCCTGAAAGGACGGTGTTTATCAATTTTTGAAAAGTTGATGGCGCATTTTTTAAGCCAAAGGGCATTCTTGTAAATTCATAATGTCCCGACGTTCCATTCGTGATAACAGTGAAACCTGTCTTGGGGGCATCTTCTTTTTTGAGATTGCATTGCCATAATCCGGATACTAAGTCCAGGGTTGAGAAGTATTTGGAGTGTCCTAGCTGGTCCAATATGTCCGTGATCAACGGAAGTGGGTAAATTTCAGTCACAGTGATATCATTCAACTTCCTATAATCAATCACTATTCTCCATTTCTGTTTTCCGGAAGAGTCTTTCTTTTTCGGTACAACCCATACAGGGGCACTCCATGGGGAAATAGATGGACGGATAATGTTTTGTTCTAACATGCTCTTAATTTGTGTCTCAACCTCTTCTTTGTGACACTCGGGAAAACGATACGACTTTACATGGATTGGGGCAGCATCTTTCGTATTTATGGAATGCTCTAAGGCATCAGTACATGTCAATGGCTCCCCTTCTAAATAAAATATGTCGGTGTACTGGGAACAGCACTCTAGGAGGAATTTGGTCTCTTCGTCGTTTAAATGAGACGTTCGAATGGTATCTAATACCTTTTGCGACCTATCATATGATGCGGATTGGATATTATAAATGTTTTCTGAAGTACTGGTTTGAGTTAAGATTTTACTATCAAGAAGAGTTAAATGCACGGAATAATTATTTACACATATTTCAGAGTTAGTTGTGTTTAAAATAGAAACATTTACTCGCCGATTCGGCTTAATGGAGACGATGGAGTTAGCCACATAGACACCTTGTGAAATTTGGTGATCCAGAACCAAGCCCTCCGTTGTGTTCTCGACTTCAGAGGAAGGGTTGGATATTAAACATTCTATAACTGCCTCTGACCTAGGGGGAATAATATAAGATGATTGGTTAAAAATAATTGGATAAGAATTGCCTTCAATGAAAAGAGCGTTTTTAGAATATTGAATGTCAGCGTTTACCTTTTTTAGGAAATCGCTTCCCAATATACCATCGTAATTAAGATGAACATCATCTGAAATGACATGAAACTTATACTTAAACATAGTTGATTCTAAGGAGGTATCTGTAGGAGAACATTTGAATGAGAAAAAGAAAGATCCTATTGTTTTGCAAAAAGAATTGTTGTTGTTCAATCCTTTCAAATTTATTATATCATTTAAAAGAGGGGGTTTGGTTATGAAGTTTTTTAATTTAATTATACTGACGCTAGAGCCGGTATCAACTAAAAAACAGAGCGGTTTCTTAGCAAGGTCAGAATATAAGTAAATATGGGGTAGAGATATTTTATTACAGGATGAACTTATCTCGTAAATTGGAATAGGAACTTGACATTTGTCGCTCTTATTATATGGAGGCTTAGAAGTAGAACTCAACGAAACAGAGGTTCCCGAAGGAATGTGTTGAGGTTTTGGATTATCACTCAACGAAACAGAGGTTCCCGAAGGAATGTGTTGAGGTTTCGAATTATCACTCAACGAAACAGCGGTTCCCGAAGGAATGTATTGAGGATTTGAATTAATGTTTTTGTTACACCCAAAATGGTTTGAAGATTGAATGTTATTGACACGCTTGGCCTTAGTAGTTATGCCTTTGAAACGAGGGCTACGTCGGCACGGAACTGTAGCCCGATTACTCAGTTTAAATGAGGTTGAGTGAGGAATGAGTTCTCAAATGTGGTTTCATCAGCGGGAGTTGGCGATGGCGCGCCGGACTGCGGCGCGTATAAAATATGATGTGCCGCCTGATTATTGTTGCCTCTATATTTTTCATTATTATATTTCCTTTTACGGCATTGCGAAATATCATGGCCGGGAGATTTGCAATACCTGCAGAAAACGTGTGATTTCGTTTGTTGCGAAGCGGATGGCTGAGACTCAGTAAATATACGTGGTTGTAATACACGTTTTTGCCTGCTAAAACATTCGGTTTCGGAATGCCCAGGTTTTCCACAGGTTTTGCAGTTTACTTTGGTGGAAGCAGTTTTATATAAAAGATTTTGAATTTTTTCTTCCTCAATGGCTACATTAATAGCATAATTTAAAGTTTTTGGGTCTCTACATCGGACGTTATTACCAAGTCTTGGATGTAACCCTAAACAAAAAGTATAGAGCGCTAAGTCTTCCGTCATCGCTATGCGGCCGGGTAAATCCTTTTTTAACGAGTCCAAATTATGTACTTCAGACTGTAAATAGGTATGTCCACACTGTGCCTTTTTTGTTCAATAAGGGCATGCGTCATAGCGCAGTCAACAGCGCACGTGAGGCATGCCCTTAATGCATGCGCGATGGCAGTTGAAAGCGGAGCGCGCGCTGTGTTGCAAGTTATCCGGAGTCGGGTGGTTTTCTGTGCGTCATAGCGTTCAACACAAGAAGACAATTCCGCCTCGTATATTTAGAACAGAAGAGGATATCAAGAAACTAGTTAAAAATAATAATGTTTTAAATTTAGGTAATTAACGTATATATTTCATATAATACTATTTAAACACATAGTCTATTTTTATATCTACTTATTTTTAAAATGGCTATACAACTGGATGATATTTACGAATTCACTAACTGTAAAGACATTAACTCTTTTATTAATAATATTCCTGCTAAATCTAACTAAATTAACATTACATGTTTGCACTTAAACATTCGATCTATGATAAAAAACTATGACGCATTGGACCAATATATTAATTATTCCCTGAGAAAGATTGATATAATAATAATTACAGAAGTGAACATATCAGACACCATTAGCAGTTTTTTTCACCTTACAGGGCTATCAAATGTACACTAATCTACGTAAAAACAAGAGAGGCGGGGGAATAGTTGTTTACATAAACAACAAATTCAAATTTACTATTCTTAAAAGCCCTACCATTCACTTTGAATCCATATGCTTTGAGATATCCTCAAAAGAAGGAGTAAACACTTATTCATAAATGAACTGGAAAAACTATAACAAAATATTAACACCAACGAAATATTTATAGCAGGGGACATGAACATAGATATATCTTTAAATTCTTCTATACAGCACAAATACCAAAATACTGTATAGTATGAAGAATTGTTACTGTAGGTAGTTTAGTAAAATTTTTATTTGTTTCATTATTGATGTATGTCGAATACGCGGTATTCAGTAAAATTATTATTATTAGTATTTTGTTTTTGTAATACCGTGTTATATCCAAATTTGTATGTTTTTAGTCAAAATAAAAAAAAAAAAAAAAAAAAACAACAAGATGGTGGACGAAGAAAAAGATTTAACATTAAGTTTTATTGAAGATTACAGAAGCTTTCCACAACCCTGGGATCCTAACAATAAACTTTACACTAATAAAGTAAAGAGGAACGATGGTTTGCAAGTACTGGCTACTAAATATAAAATGGATATCAATGGTGTTAAAAAAAAGATAAAAAGTCTTCGCTCGTATTTCTCCAAAGAGCATCAAAAAGTCATGAAGAAAAAGAGCGGTGCTGGATCCGATGAGATATATGTTTCACCGTGGTTTGCTTATAAACAACTACTATTCACTGCTGACTCGTTAACGCCTAGAGCAACTAGAGAATCTACTACTGAAGATGAAAAGGTATTTTAAAACGCATTTAGTTATTTACTTAGGTAAATCCATTTATTACTTTTTACACAATAAATGTTATACAATGTACAGATATAGACCTATATAAGTTATAAATATCGGGTTTGAAACGGTATTGCTCCAATATCTGACATGAAATAGTTCATAAATTCCTCTCGTATTTGGTGTGATGTATTTGATGACCTACGAGGAATTATTTGAAGTGGCCTGAAACCACTATCATCGGCAGTTATTGCTCTCCATGACCCGGGAATCATTTCTCCAGTGCTTACATCTTCATAATCAAAACAACCTGGAGGGCAGTAATCACGTGTAGAATCTGTCTGCATGCGTAGAAAATTGTGTATGTAAACACAACTCAAAACAACGTCAATCACTGTACTGTCGATTTTTAGTTCAAGGGGCTTACGAAATATTCTGAATACAGATGCAAGCAGCCCAAACGCATTTTCAACGATTCGTCTTGCCCTTGATAACCTATAATTATATACTCTTTTTGGTGACCCCACATTTAAATCGGTTGAATATGGTTTTAGAGTATAGTTATTTAGTGCAAATGCATCATCAGCAACTAATACGTAAGGTACTGACATCGTTCTACCACGTAGTGGTTCACTATTTGGTAAATTCAGTTCGTGTTTTTCAATTTTCTTATAGAATGAAGTGGATTTAAAAACACCACTGTCCGAAATACGACCCTGACAACCAACATTTACATATGTAAAACAATAGTTTGCATCTACAATTGCGAACAATACTATGCTATGTGTTCTTTTGTAGTTATAAAATTCACCCACTGTATTTTCAGGTCTTTGGATGACCACATGTTTTCCATCCATGGCGCCAATACAATGTGGAAAGTTCCATCGCTTGTCAAAATCATGCGCAATCGCTTTCCATTGCTCCTCGTTTGTTGGTATCTGTAAAGTTAAATAAAATAAGGATTTCATTACGATTTATTTTGCTTCAGGATACGCCGGTTGAAATATTAAATGGAGAAAACTCAGCGACTTCGCAGTCTACTTGTATATCCGAAGACGAGCATGATTTTACCCTACCTCCAATACGAAAGAAGAGGAATATTAAAAGTACTACAAAGATTGACGACAAAGAGGAGGAAGCTTACAATTTTATGAAAAAAGCTAGTGAAGAATTAACTCAAAGAGATGAGTTTACAACATATGGGCAATTAATAGCTCATAAAATTCGAAACCTTAATGCATTAAATCGGCTAATAGCTCAACAGCGCATAAATAATATACTATTTGATCTGGAAATGCAACAGATAACTGGTGCAGCCGCAACTCAGAATGTTACCGAGATGCGGAATGCGACTGAGATGCAGAATACGACTGAGATACAGAATATGACTGAGATACAGAATATGACTGAGATGGTACATGATGTTACTGAGACAGGGGCTGATTCACAGATTATAGATATTAGCAATATTTCTGAATATCTTCTGTTAAAAAAATGATATACATTAATGTGTAGTTGTGTTATGTTATACTATTGTAATACAATAAATAAAACTCTTACTTACCTTAACATAATCCTTGAGTACTTTAATTATGGCCTTTAATACATCCGGTAGCATTGCTGATATAAATTGTTTGGATACTTTGAATAAAAACGAAAGGGACATTAAACTATCTCCAGTAGCTAAAAACCTTAGCGTTATTGCTAATTTTATTTCAATAGGTATAGCTTCACGTAGCTGGGTTGACTGCTTTGTAATTATTGGTTTCAGCAATTTCAAAAGTTGATCGAAATTCCTTTCGGACATGCGTGTAAAATTTTTAAAAAGAATATCTTTATCTTCTCTTAGTTCGCTTATAATCACGTTTCTTCGATTATTATAATAATCTCGTATCCAAAACCTTCTCTTGGTCCTTTTTTTTCTGGAATTTCTTATGACCAAGTAAGCTGCATATATTCCCCCAAGTAAAATATTGTCGTCGCACATGTTTCCAACAGAAACTCAAACTACGAATAAAGTATGGTGTTGGTTTCAATTAACGCATTCACTTATTGTAAGCGTCAATTGAAAGTTGAATAGAAAGATGAAGACGAAAGTTGAAGATGAAAAGGCACAGTGTGGACGTAGCTAATCCGTAAGGCAACTCTCTATTCTCAAACCGAATTCAGAAACAGTCTCATTTGGCTGTTGTCTACATGTTTGTAGGTCGAGTAGTAAATGATTGTAATGTTTTCTCTCACCGAAATTTTGTTTGAGAAAGGTCTTAAGAGATTCGAAATTATCAAATATTTTATTCGAACATGCTACTTGCGCTTTTCCTTCTAAACGGGCTATTATATATTTAAATAGAAGGGTCTTTTGAGTCGCTGATGCTAGATCCAATGCGTTTTGACAGTTTGTCAGAAACGCGGTGAGTGTTTCTCTGTCTCCTCTATACGGGTTAATAAAATTGCATAACACTCCAATGGGAAATGGTTCAGTGTTTGCCGTTTCGACCAATTTTTGATTATCCATTTTGCTTACAGACATAATTATGATCTATACTTATAATAAATCTGTAGAGAGGTCAATTCTGTACATGAAATATATTTTCAAAATAACTATCAGGTGATGATTAGGGATCGATACTGATGCCAAAAATGCAATCAGTAAAATTTTTGTCTGTCTGTCTGTCTGTCTGGTCTGTCTGTCTGTCGGTTTGTATGTTCCTTATGGAAACAAAAACTACTCGACGGATTCTAACGAAACTTGGTACAATTATTTTTCATACTCCTGCGCAGGTTTTTGTATACTTTCCAGCAGAGTAGTTAAGGGGAATTTTGGGAAATTTTGGGAAAACGGGAGAAGTTACTCCATTTTTTAAGCTTCCGTCGCGTGTGCAGCCTTAATGGTTAAACTTACATAGAAATCATGTATGACGGAAAAATTCTGCATAAAATTATCTAAAAAAAAATCCTCAACAGTTTATGTCTATCTTTTACGGTTGACTTACAATAACACGTGTAATTCCTGATAGCTTAGCAGTTCGGAACATTCTGATTGTATTTGTTTACTCTTACGTTTGTAAACCTCTCACTCATCCCTAATTTAAATAAGGTAACATTATTACCTATTCAATAAAAAAAGAATCATAGAAATCGGTAGAGAAACACCGAAATTATACATAAAATAAGCCAGCGCGCCCGTGACCAAAACCAAATCTTTACTAATTTATATATAAAATACTAGATGGCGCCAGTAGTTGCATCCTACATCACGTAATGATTTATTTTTTAGATTGTTATAAATACTTCATAGCGTTTTATTCCAATTTGCTATTTAATGGAAATACTGAACCGTTCATTAAAGCGCATTCAAAATCTCCAAACTACACTGTTTAGGGAGTGCTATAAATTAAATAAATTGAAAACATTGCGCTGAATTTCACAATGCTTAAGCAGGGACTGAAGAAAGAAACCTCAGATATTTAAAAAAACAACGCTACCCGTGCGAAGCTGGGACGATCCACTAGTATTAAATATAGAAAAATACTATTATTATGTCGGTAATGTATGATGTGCCTGAACTACCGAGAAATAATATAGAAATAAGGAATAAAAATGGCGATAACAGAAAATAATAATGTAAGACTCACAAAAGTGTCAGGATCAGAAGAACTCTTAACATGTCTTGTATTGTATAGTCTTGAAATTGATGTAGTGATAGTAGCACGAAGATAGTAGCACGGCGATGGTGATCGCGTCAGCAGCGACGAGACGGCGATTACGAAGTAGTAACATGGAGGTAGTGGCACGACGATGGTGATTGCGTCGGCAGCGACGAGACGGTGATTACGAAGTAGTAACACGGTGTAGTGGCACGACGATGGTGATTGCGTCGGCAGCGACGAGACGGCGATTACCTTGTAGTGACACGGTGATGAAAAGAGACACCTCGTAATTTATTCTGGAGCTTGTCGAGGCGCAGTCTAAGAGTTGGCACAAAAAGTCGCCCCGGAGATTGGACGGCGGCGGTAGACAGAGATAACAAAACTTTTTTTGTGACCCGATAGGAAGTCCAGCGGTGCTATGCGGAGCACACGACTTAAACGCTGGAATCCCACTTCTGACACCACTGTTACGGGGTAGGTCAGGAATAGCTTTTGAAAACAAAGTTTTAAGAAGAAAAACCCTTTATTAAATAGAATAAAAATCAACTACAAATATTCTTAACCCGACAAAAGTCCAATCCAATCTAAATAATGCACTAATTAATAAATCATGAGTAAACAGTTTTCATTGACGTCAATGCAAACTGTTTCGCAATCTATCTAAACTGCAAACTATGCTCAGCACTTTTATTCTATGCTTACGGTGTAATTACCAATATAACAGTACTATAAGTATCTTACTTATCGTATCCGTAGCAACTCATGGTACCGTTTTTAGTTTTCCGCGTATCCGCTAGAAGCGCTGCCAAATTTGTCATACAAAAATTTATATAGTCGCTAGCGAGTGCGTTTCGGTAAACTCATGGTAACGCTACAGGTGACAATAGTACGTGTTGTCCAGAAGTGTTACTACCTCTGCTAACCCTGTTTTAGTTTTCTAACGTAAGTGTATAAATGCTATCAAGCTAGTGATCTCTCTTAGGAAGGATATTCATTATGAATTCACTGCTATATTTCGTAGTTGTATTCTTAGTTATAAATTAGTTTGATGTGAAGCTTGCACGTGTAACTTAAGCTTTGAGCTATGGATGCTTATATTTCTCAGAAAGCTCCTTGCGTTTGTACAAAATGTAATCTCCTTGGTTCTAGATACTCGCATGTTTAATCTCGCAACATACGAAGTTCACGAGCCAATACGGCACATATAACATGCATAACTAACAATAATATATTTTTAACAAGAAAGGATTGCCTTCAGCCGTTTGACGGAAACCTAATCTTCTATACTTATAATAAATCTGTAGAGAGGTCAATTCTGTACATTAAATATATTTTCAAAATAACTATCAGGTTGTGATTAGGGATCGATACTGATGCCAAAAATGCAATCAGTAAAATTTTTGTCTGTCTGTCTGTCTGTCAGTTTGTATGTTCCTTATGGAAACAAAAACTACTGGACAGATTTTAACGAAACTTGGCATAATTATTATTCATACTCCTGGGCAGGTTTTTGTATACTTTCCAACCGAGTAGTAAAGGGGAATTTTGGGAAAACGGGAGAAGTTACTCCATTTTTTAAGCTTCCGTCGCGTGTGCAGCCTTAATGGTTAAACTTACATAGGAATCATGTATGACGGAAATATTCTTCATAAAATTATCTAAAAAAAATTTCGACAGTTTATGTCTATCTTTTACGGTTGACTCACAATAACACGTGTAATTCCTGATAGCTTAGCAGTTCGGAACTTTCTGATTATATTTGTTTACTCTTACGTTTGTAAACCTCTCACTCATCCCTAATTTAAAAAAGGTAACATTATTACCTATTCAATAAAAAAAGAATCATAGAAATCGGAAGATAAACACCGAAATTATACATAAAATAAGCCATCGCGCCCGTGACCAAAACCAAATCTTTACTAATTTACATATAACATACTAGATGGCGCCAGTAGTTGCATCCTACATCACGTAATGATTTATTTTTTAGATTGTTATAAATACTTCATAGTGTTTTATTCAAAAATTTGCTATTAAACGGAAACTGGAACTGAACCGTTCATTAAAGCGCATTCAAAATCACCAAACTACACTGTTTAGGGAGTGCTATAAATTTAATAAATTGAAAACATTGCGCTGAATTTCACAATGCTTGAGCAGTGACTGAAGAAAGAAACCTCAGATATTTAAAAACACAACGCTACCCGTGCGAAGCTGGGACGATCCACTAGTTTTTCATATAAAATTCGATAAGCGACCGAGTCGTCTATCGAATATTCGACGTAGCATTTTGACATTTTTGATATATCTTTTAAACCGGTCGGCGCTCGACCAACCCCAATAAAAATTAAATTAAATCTTGAAATCATGTCCAACGAAATTTTTTTTTTAAATCGACTGATTTTTAACGGAATATTTGCTTGACATACAAACAAAAAAACCTAAAATAGAATTGAGTACATCTTTTTATGAGATCCGTCGAAGAAACATTGATATCCATCATACAAATGATTGTCCTCAGCGAAGATCAAACCTGCGACCGTTAGATGGTTGACCGCCCGTTATCGCCAAATCACATGACATTTCTGTCACCTGTTTCAGTTCGGAGTAACAGCTTTTTGCCTGGATAGTATATTCATGCATTTGCTGAGCAGTGTCGGCTTAGAATAGCCTTAACTCATTTTTTCTTGCGGATGTTGTACCAGTCGACTAAGAATACATTTACCCACTCAACTTCCAAAAGTATGTGAAGAATTTAAATTATTATTTTTGGAATCAAGATATATATATTTGTGAGTGTACCTATGTATGTATAAAAGTATCCTTTAACATATTTTACGTTTAAATCAATCACATAAATTAATCTTGTAATATAAGACATTTAATGACAGTCCATCCATCTTCCACAATTCACCATCCATCAACTTGCAGGTCTATCAGCCCTACAGTACGTGAACCTAAACAGCTCTCGGAACCTCTACATCATCAACGTTCAAAAAATGTTAGTATTTAACTTTATTTTGAAAAATAAACTTTTTGACTTTTTGACTTTTGATCGGGTTCAGCCTGTTCTTCCCGCTGGTGCTGACCCGGTGGATGGCGGCGCACAGCGGGGTCATTGACACCGGGGTGGAGGCCCTGGATGCGGTGCTGCAGGTGTTGCTCAGCACCTCCATCTTGGTCGGGGGAGTTATTGGATGCTTTCTGGATAATTGTATTCCAGGTTGGTTCTGTTTTTATTCTGGAGCTAGGTTTGTGACGCTGATTGTGTTTAAACCTATATTGTACTATTTTGGGGATTTTTGGAGAAACACTTTTAGTATAAAGTTTTATTCAACATTTGTACGGGGCTTTTGGTGAGTATAATAAACTAGGTTGGCATGGGACCGCCGGATGCCAATAAAAGGAGCGAAGCGAGCAATTGCCTGATTCTCAGATATTACTTATCGTTAAATTACAAATATCTCAACACGCGTTGCTATGCAATTTGTTATGATTCTTTGAATATACTTGTTGGTTTACCTAAACGCGTGATTTATTCTACTCAAAACTGCAATGTAGTTACAGTCCTGATTTCGGAAAACTTAAATTGTTCACAATTTTCATTGTTTAAAAAAACATATCTAAATAACTAAATACTTCATTTCTTTGAAAAAAAATAATGTTAAAAAATGATTGGGAAATATGTTCTAGAACTCGAGTATTAGCGTTCAAAAGTTCGAAAAAATGCCAACTGTCGGAGCGCAAACGGACGTGACTTTGGGACGATCGAATATGAACAAATTAGATGAAAACCCAGCTTTGCTCGGGTGAAATTTGGCATATAATGCACATCTAGGTACAAAATATGGGTAGATCGCCGTGTAGTGTCGGTTTAGAATAGCACTACCCCGTTTCTACCGATGGGTGTACGTAAGAGGCGACTAACGGTATTGGGGCTTTCAAGGGATTTTTGGGCAATGCGTTTAAAGACCCATTACCAACAACCTTCACTTCACGATCTTTTCCCCACTTAATTTTCCAAAAGTGGCTGAGGAATTTCTAAATCCTTAGCTCTGGCTACCCCTTCTAGGGATTTAAAGCAGTGAGTATAAGTAAGTAATAGCTGGACGGATAAAGTCACTAACGTCGAAGTCCTCAGGCCCATACGTAAAAAGGTCGAACTCGTGAATACCATCAAGCAGCGCAAAGTCTCTTACTTGGGACACGTTTTGCGGCACGAACGCTACACGCTGCTACACACCATAATGATGGGAAAAATAGAAGGAAAAAGAAGGCCAGGAAGAAGGAAGATGTCATGGTTGTGCAACATCAAAGAATGGACCGGCTTAAAAACCGTGGAAGAATTGTTCAGAACATGCATGAACACAGAGCGTTGCAAAGAGCTGATTGCCAACCTCCAGTGATGGAGCGGCACTTTAAGAAGAAGAATAAGTAAGTAAGTAAGTATACTTTTGTAGTCATTTGTTCTCAAGCAATATTAAAGATAAGCAAGGCATAGATTCGTCTATATTCGTTAATTGATTTTATCTATTAATTATTATTATATATACTCTTTTCTTCAGTCAGCACAAACCGCCTATGTAGACGGCAACAGTCTAGGATACCAGGATACCCCATGATAATTTGTTTAAGTAATTTTTCCATAGATATTGTAATTTTTTTAATGTTGATTATTCCTCCGTAGCACATCCGATTTTTATCAAAATTGACATAAATCATCCAGACATGGTCCACGTGCAAAATTTCAGGGTTCTGAGTTGAGCCGTTTGGGAGGAGTACGATCACAACGAAATGCAAAAGTCGGGGGCAAACAATAATAATAATTTCGTCAAGGAGTATGGTAGACTCAATCGAAACCTCCTTTTCCTTTGCGAAACGATTGAAAAACATTATGAAACGGAACGTTTCTGTCATCGGGTGACAGTCAATATGGCGACTAAGATTTGTTTGTCAGCAATCAGCACCATTAAAATTTAGCAAAATACTCGACAATCAGAATTTTGCAGATAGATGTTGTCGACTCAAAATAATTATGTTTTTATGTATTATTATTCAGGTAAGGTTTCGATCGAGTCTACCGTATCCCGTGACGAAATTATTAATAAAGATTCTATTTTCACGCGCTGGCATTGTTTACGTAATTTTTCCATATACTAACACTAGTTGTGCCCGCGACTTCGTTCGCGTGATTGTCGAGAACAAAAAAACGTCGTTTAGTTAAGAGTATATCACCTTTTTGATGATTTAGATAAGAGTCCTGACTTTTGGTATAGTTGATTACGTCAAGGCTTCTCTATACACTATGTTGGCGGTGGAATTACCCGGAGCATATACAAAAAGGTTGTTTGGGTTGCTAACACGTGATAGCGAAACATAGAGTTGGCCGTGTGAGAAACAATCAAAAGTAAGGTCCACACCCGCAACGTATAACGTCTGGCCTTGGGCTTTATTAATAGTCATAGCGTAACAGAGGCTTACAGGAAACTGCACACGTTTGAAAGTAAATGGAAAATTATTGGGGATAATAGGTATCCTGGGAATGAAAACAACATCACCGGAGCCGTAACCTGGTAAGATTTCGGCTTCAATGACATTTCGTTGGAGATTTGTCACTCTCAACCGAGTTCCGTTGCATAGTTTTGGTGGGCTTAAATTTCTGAGTAGAATGATTAAATTTCTGAGTAGTAGAATCATTTGCACAACGCCATCTATCGGACTTTGGATTCCAACTATCAACATTAGTTCTAAATAAATAAAAATAAAATAAAATAATCATTTATTTCAAAATAAAAAGATAAATCTTTGTTTTTTGAACGTCAAATTTTAACTTAATACTAAGTTTACTTCGGATTCGGAAGGTGTTTTGTTGAGAGAAGAACCCGTAAGAAACTCGTCAACACACATCTTTTTTTAACGTCCATTACAATTTTGGTGTTAGCCCGGAAACATCCTGCACAGAGCCCTGATGACACCAAGCCACTTCATCATTAATGTAATCATTGACATTGTAATAGGCTTTCGAACTAAGATTTCTTTTAACTGCTGCTTTGAATTTTGTTTCTGTTAAATTTAAAATGTCCTCAGGTATTTTATTATACATTTTTACGCATAACCCCATGAAAGATGTATTTACTTTTGACAATCTGTATTTTGGTACTGATATTTTATTGTTGTCTCTCAGGTTTCGAATATGTCTGTCACAATTTTTCACAAAAGAGGCCTGATTCTTTCTTACATACATAATATTTTCATAAATATATTGACATGGAAATATAGGATGGGAATGGGAATAGGATATTTAGACTTAAGATGTCGTTGCAAGTACTATACTGAATTGCGTAACGTAATATTTTTCTTCTTGAACTCACAATATTAATCATATCTTTTGATAGAGTGAACCGATTTCAATAAAACAAAAACTAAGTTATACCTCAAGTTACGTATAATTTTTGTATATAAACATTTTTAGCATTGAATTCGTAGATTTTACGTGATGTGCGCACAAACAAACATATAAACAGACAAACAGACAAAAATTCAAAAAATGATGGAAATGGATTCTGTTACTTATCTGTTCACACGCCGGATATTTTTTTTTCAATTTCTTCAATGTACAAAAATGACTTTTCTACAGATTTATTATATGTATAGATTATAATTTTTGAATGGTGATTATTCCTCCGATTTTTATCAAAATTGACATAAACCATCTAGACATAGTCCAAGTAACAAAGATTTAAAATAAAATTAATTAATTAATCCTCCGCTTACCCATTTTCTAATATCGAGCGATCAGATATGGTTATGTTCTACTATCAAACACACAAAACTACCAGAGCAAGTGAGATGTTTCATCAGCAATATCGTCATGTCAATTGCAACTACTGCAACGATTGTTAAGTCCATGCACTTGACAAAAAAAACTTAGTAAATAAGTAGGGTGACCATGATTTCGAATAGTCGCAGTTATTTTTTGTAAACTTAAATAAGTCGCTGGTGTACTGTTAGTCCTAACCTATCGTGATGCTTAGGAGAAAGCAAGTTAAATGCTTCTTTCTTGCTCCACGACCCCGTAATCACCCTGTATACTAGGTTGGCATGGGACCGTCGGATGCCAATAAAAGGAGCGAAGCGAGCAATTGCCTGATTCTCAGATATTACTTATCGTTGAACGATTTATTCTACAAATATCTCAACACGCGTTGCTATGCAATTTGTTATGATTCCTTGGATATACTTGTTGGTTTACCTAAACGCGTGATTGATTCTACACAAAACTGCAATGTAGTTACAGTCCTGATTTTGGAAAACTTAAATTGTTTACAATTTTCATTGTTTAAAAAAACATATCTACATAGCTAAATACCTAATTTCTTTGAAAAAAAAAATATTCAAATTTTTTGGGAAAAATGTTTTAGAACTCGAATATTAGCGTTCAAAAGTTCGAAAAATTACCAACTGTTGGAGCGCAAACGGACGTGACTTTGGGACGATCGAATATGAAAAAACTTGATGAAAACCCTGCTTCACTCGGGTAAAATTTGGCATATAATATACATCTAGGTACAAAATGTAGGTAGATCGCTGTGTAGTGTCGGTTTAGAATAGCACTACCCCGTTTCTACCGATCGATGGGTGTACGTAAGAGGCGACTAACGGTATAGGGGCTTTCAAGGGATTTTTGGGCGATGCGTTTAAAGACCCATTACCAACAACCTTCACGATCTCTTCCTCACTCAATTTTCCAAAAGTTGCTGAGGAATTTCTAAATCCATAGCTCTGGCTACCCCTTCTAGGGATTTAAAGCAGTGAGTATAAGTAAGTAAGTAAGTAAGTATACTTTTGTAGTCATCTCTCAAGGAATATTAAAGGTAAGCAAGGCATAGATTCGTCTAGATTCGTTCATTGATTTTATCTATTAATTATTATTATAGATACTCTTTTCTTCAGTCAGCGCAAACTGCCTAGGTAGACGGCAACAGTCTAGGATACCCCATGGTAGCTCTTACTGCGCGCGGCCTAAGGGGACCTATCGAACAATAAGGGGTATCCTAGCGTATGGCTGAATACCGACATACATACAAAATTTGCCATCGTTACGAAGAGCCCTTCGCTGCATTCACTTGCCAGAATTGTGACAATATTTACCAAATGCAAGGAGAAACAACAACCAAATACACGACCAATGAAAGATTTAATAAAATACTTCGACTACTTCAATAGGATTTTTGGCATAATGAGTACAATCAGAACAAATTAATTGGAGCGTAGCAAGCGTAGCGAGCGAAGCTCCATTTACCCACGACTTTTGCATTTCGTTGTGATCGTACTCCTCCCAAACGGCTCAACTCAGAACCCTGAAATTTTGCACGGTGGTCAAGAACCATGTCTAGATGGTTTATGTCAATTTTGATAAAAATCGGATATATCACGGAGGAATAATCACCATTAAAAATTTTTAATCTTAGTCTATGGAAAAAATACGTAAAAAATTCGATCGTCCTAAAGTCACGTCCATTTGCGCTCCGACACTTGGTGATTTTTTGAACTTATGAACGCTAATACTCGAGTACTAGAACATTTTTCCCAAAATTTTTTTGAACGAAAAAATTTCTTGAATTTATTCTTTTTTAAAGAAAATAGGTATTTAGCTATTTAGATATGTTTTTTTCAACAATAAAAATTGTTAACAGTTTAAGTTTTCCAAATTCAGGACTCTAACGCCTTTGCAGTTTTGTGTAGAATCAATCACGCGTTTAGGTAAACCAACAAGTATATTCAAAGAATCATAACAAATTGCTTAGCAACGCGTATTGGGATATTTGTAGAATAAATCGTTCAACGATAAGTAATATCTGAGAATCAGGCAATTGCTCGCTTCACTCCTTTTATTGGCATCCGACGGTCCCATGCCAACCTAGTACAATTAGAGACGCAGAAACTGTCATTACTGACTGGAATAGATATAAGTCATGAATTCGAACAAACGTGTTCTAAGTTCCTGCTTGCGTAATTGCTAGGCTTATTGTAGTTTGGAAGTCTGCACTACAATTTGGTGATGCACTACAGCGGATACAAAAGTGGCAAAAACAATATTATCGAGAAAGGTCAACGACTGAAGTCATGAAGCTACTAACTAAACAGGAGAGCGTACTCACAAAAATATGGTAAACAAAAATGCAATTTATTACCATGCAATAAAGTTAATTATCTTTTAAAGACTGTCAAGCAGAGAAACGTCCTAGAACGAGAGCCGTGTGAGAGGGAAGTGTGTCCCGCTCGCGCGGTTGCCAGTCGAGATTAAGTTCAAAGAAAAACAAATTCAAACTTATTTATAGGGAATATTTTATAAAAAGCAGGTTATTAACTGTTCCTTTTTTGTATTTTATTTTAATTATTATTGTCGCCTATCGATTTGGAGATGAATAATTGGTTAAGTTTGGCAAAAGTGATATTAATATTTGTCACGGGTATCCCCCTCGAAACAAGATAAATGTGGTGTCCACAATTTATCATCTGTTTGAGTGTTTTGTAGCTTTTATCATTTAATTAAGAAAATATAGTGATAAATATGGGTTCATGTTATGGAACAATAAATAAAATAACCTGTATCATCTCGAACTTTACCACACGAATGCATTAAACGATTTGAATTTGAATATAGCTGTGTGGTGTCGGCTTAGTATAGCACTACCCCATTTCTTCCGGTGGGTGTACGTAAGAGGCGACTAACGGTATTGGGGCTTTTAAGGGATTTTTGGGCGATGTGGTTGGAGACCCATCACCAACAACCTTTATTTCAGTATCTTTTCCCGACGCAACTTCCAAAAGTGGCTGAGGAACTTCAAGTTCCTTAGCTCTGGCCACCCCTTCTAGGGATTTATAGCCGTGAGTATATGTATTTATAGTGATAACTATTGTAACAATTGTTCAAATCCTTACTAATATTATAAACGCGAAAATAACTCTTGGTCTGTCTGTTTCACGTCTAAACCACAAACCGATTTCCTTACAATTTGATACAAGGGTAGACTGCTGAAAATGTATTAAAGGAATTGAAATAGGGAATGATAATTACAATGGAAATTTTCTTATTTCAGTATATATAAACTTGTAACTTGGTAGAATGGTTTACTTTATGATCTCTAAAAATTTTCCAAGTAAGTCTTGGAAAATTTTATTATGTTGCGCGGGTTAACTTGTAGTACATAAAAAAACAGGTTATTAACTGACCCTTAATTTAATGGAATAAATTAACTGACCCTTAATTTAATGGAATAAAATCAAATAATAATGATCGACCTCTTTACGGTAAATAGTTTAAGGAACTTGGTAATATATTTTCCTTTTTTACGTAGGTTGCTTTTGAAGTTGATTTATGACCCGTTTTGTAAAGTACTAAGATTGATAGATTATCCAATTATAATAACAACTTTTATATTTTACTTTCTATCAATGGTTTTCTAATGTAGCATTGTTTTAACGGATTGTGAAAAAGACAATAAGCAATTGTATTTAAGTATGTCAATAAATGTTTTAAAATTTATTTCATTTTAATTTTTTTGGGGAAAAAATATGGTTTTGTGAATAAAGAACCGTGACAAATATTTTAGTAAAGTTGCCAAATATCCATATAGAAAATTAGTATATCGCAACAATGCTAAATACTCTTAGCATTAAGTCAGCTTATTGTGACCTTTCTAGTTCAAATAAATAATAAAATAATACATGTAAGTGAAATAAAAAGCTGTGTAGTGACGGCTTTAAATAGCACAAATCTTCTGCTACCTGCGTGCTTTGGAAGAGGTAACTGAGGGTTCTGGGGCTTTTGAAGTTTTTTATTAGATACTTTATCATCCTTTTAATACCACCTTCCTTTGCTTACCATCTTTTCTCTACTCAACTTCAAAAAGTGGCTAAGGAAATTTTAATTCTCAAGCACTGGCTACCCATTCTTTTATAATCTATTAATTAAGAATAAATATGTATAAAAAACACCACACCTGGATTTACCAAAAACAATGTATATATGTAAATATAAGTGTTTTTATAATATTTTTTATCATGTATTTATGTAAATATAACTAATAAATAAAGGATAAGTAAAGGAAAGAAAAATTTCGACACAGGTGGGGATCGAACCCGCGACCTCGGGTATACGCCCCCGTCGCTCTGCCAATTGAGCTACCGTGTCAAAGGCTGCGAGTGCATCAGGTCCCCACATGAGGTTTTCATGAACAAAAACATTCAAAATATGTAAATATTAGTGTTTTTGTATCCTTTAGAGGAACTCTTATTAAAACACCAACAGATGGTCACCCTACTTAAAACGAGACACAGTTAGCTAGTTAGCCATCCTTTTTCAGGACACTTTAGGTCGCCAGCGCGCGTTCCTGTTTAAATAATACTTCCATGACTGAAGTATATCGTAACTATATTTCGTATGATTGGTAGACTCAATCGAAACCTCCTTGTCCTTTGCGAAACGATTGAAAAACATTATAAAACGGAACGTTTATGTCATCGGGTGACAGTCAATATGGCGACTAAGATTTGTTTGTCAGCAATCAGCACCATTAAAATTTAGCAAAATACTCGACAATCCGAATTTTGCGGATAGATGTTGTCGACTCAAAATAATTATTTTTTTATGTATTATTATTCAGGTAAGGTTTCGATCGAGTCTACCGTACCCCGTGACGGAATTATTAATATAAATTCTATTTTCACGCGCTGGTATTGTTTACGTAATTTTTCCCTATACTAACATTATAATTTTTTAATGGTGATTATTCCTCCGATTTTTAACAAAATTGACATAAACCATCTAGACATAGTCCTTGACAACCATGCAAAATTTCAGGGTTCTGAGTTGAGCCGTTTGGGATGAGTACGATCACAACGAAATGCAAAAGTCGGGGGTAAATGGAGCTTCGCTCGCTTCGCTCCAATAATGTATACGTTCTTAAGTATGTATATTTATATATAGTATGTACATCTACCTCAAATTGTAATCTATACTTAATTAATTATAATAAATTTGTACAAACTTGTTAGCTGTTACATTAATCGTCGATCGTCTGTTTAATTGATTTAATTTATTATTATTTTTTGTTATTTGTAATCATGAATTGTTTTATTATTATTATTATTTTTATATTAATCTTATATTTGACATTAATACTTAAATTCTTCTATTATGTAATATGGATTATTATTATCTGAAATAAATGATTTGAATTTGAATTGAATTAAATTGAAATTGAAATTGTTATTTTTGTAAATATGTATATTTGTTAATATGTGTTTTTTTTTCACATATTGTATGTGTTCTAGTCATAAGTTAGATTTAGTTTTTTTTATAGTTTTAAGTTTTGGCCAGAGCTGTAAATCGAAGCTATCTGCTTGCTGCGGATAGAACGAGCTCTGGACCATTTTGTCTTTTATAATTTTCTATTGTTAATATTGTCTCATGTTATGTGCTGAAGAAAGACAAATAAATGCTTTTATTATTATTTCGGGAACACTTTTAGCTTCTCGCCTCTCCCATGGCCGAAACAGAAAATTAGAATTTTAAATGGGAGAGGCGGTACTCCCCGACAAGAGCACAGTCGGTCGGGGTCAGGGAGTCAGGTTCAAGAACCGACGGACGATCCGAGCCGTATCGAGCAGCACCGCTTTCTGCATTTGTGCTGGAACCGACACGCCACAGAAATCCAACCGCCTCAAGTTGGTCGCGAGGCTGGTTGGAATTAACCCGTTGCGGACAAAACAATTGGGATTATTTCTGTCGAAGTCACACCCCACATGTCGGTGATCTCGTGAGCCAGATCGAGATATTTCCGAAGCTTCTCGGTTTCGGCTTTCACGAGACCCTCGTCATGAGGGATAGTGACATTATTATTATTATTTTTATTGTTAGTCCTTGACAATCATGCAAAATTTCAGGGTTCTGAGTTGAGCCGTTTGGGAGGAGTACGATCACAACGAAATGCAAAAGTCGGGGGTAAATGGAGCTTCGCTCGCTACGCTCGCTTCGCTCCAATAATGTGGCGTAATATTATCATTTAAAAGAGATCAAACGGCGCACACACACAAACATTTAAATATATTTTTTTATACCGGCCGTTTTAGCAGAGTGTGAAGTGTGCATTTCTTTAGCTGCCGATCGTAGGTACCATTAAGTCATAAACACCCACTATTGTGATATAACATGTAATACCATATTATTATTTTTTATTATTATATACAGGTACTGACGAAGAACGAGGTTTAGCAGCTTGGGCTAACGAGATGGCTTTGGATGCGGCAGGAGCTTCGGAAGGAGGGGACACCTACGATTTCCCCGTTGGCATGGCTTACATAAGGAGGTGAGGGAATAACCTACCAATTAAATTGATATGAATATTGACAGACAAATATATGCCTCTTGTCGGTTTGAGTATTCAAATAATCAATGGTTTGTTTCACTTGGGCTTTTCAAGGTATTCTTATAGTTTAGCTAAATTATTAGAAATCGATTAAATAGTCTTTATATTCTTTAACTCAGTATTTAGCTTATATGTCAGTTTTAAGTGCAATGTTTTTTCCCATAAGATAGGCTTATTTGTTTTAAACATTTACTCACGACTATATATCCCAAAATACCATAGCTTTAGAATAAGAAATTCATCAGCCACGTTTAGAACTTGAGCGGGGAAAAGATTTTAAAAGTATAGTTTGTTGGTGATGGGCTCCAGCCGTAGCGCCCAATAATTATCAAGAAATGGGTGCTATTTTAAGCCGAAAAATACACAGCAACGTTTTTTACAAAATTGTTTGACTATGTGGAAATCTGATACATGCCGTTGAACCTATCTTTGTGAAAGGAATTTATTTGTAAGCTATGTAGGCAACCTTTATAGCTCAGTTGGAATAATTCAGAGTGTGTGTCTTTTTTTAAACAATATGTGACTTTTATTTTCCAAGGTTTGCAACAGTGAAGGAATCCATCGCGTACTTAGTCTTGTAATAGTGTATTTTCACACATTTTCTTCATAAGTGTGTTAAAATAGTCGCATGACACAATCAAAAGTTCCTAAAAGGCTCACTTTCGGCTGTCTCTTAAGAGCTTATTCCATTACACTTTGTCGTTTCTAAATACAGACGTCCTTCGAAGTTACTGCCGCAGACGCTTGTTATTCCACTACACAAATTTGTCTTCTTTTCAGAAGCCTAGCGTTCTGAACGTTATTCCACTAGTCTGAATTTAGATTCTGTGGCTCTCAGACGTCTTCATTCAGACAAATGGAATAAGCTCTATAGAATCCACCGAAGTTGTGTTGACTAAATTTACCTAAATGTATGAATCAATTATTATATATTTAAGTGTTGGAAATTTATTAGATTACTAGTGGATCGGCCCAGCTTCGCACGGGTAGCGTAGTTTTAAAAATATCTTCTTTCTTCAATCACTGCTCAACCTTTGTGAAAGTTAGCGCAACTTATAGCACTCCTGAATAACGAAGCTATGTGATTGTGAAAACGCTTTAATTAACGGTTCAGTATCTCCGAAAATAGTCCCATGCAAACTAACAATCAGAGTTACAAACTTTGCATACATCATACTATACTCACGGCCATCTTTTACCCGAGCAACCATTTCTAAAAAAATAATCCTTATAGCATGATTCAGTATACACGTGCGACGACAGGACGCGATGGCTTATTTCATGCATAAGTTTGTTGTTTCTATACCGATTTCTATGATTCTTTTTTTATTGAATAGGTTTTAATGTAAAAAAAGAGAGATGAATAAGAGTACGTATGAGACGAGAGTATGAGACGTAAGAGTAAACAAATATAATCAGAATGCTCCGAACTGCTAAGCTATCAGGAGTTACACGTGTTATTGTGAGTCAACCATGAAAGATAGACATATGCTGTTCAAGGATATTTTTTAAAGAAGAATATTTTTTTATTTAGAATATTTCCGTCATACATGATTTCTATGTAACTATAACCATTAAGGCTGCACACGTGACGGAAGCTTAAAAAATGGAGTAACTTCTCCCGTTTTCCCAAAATTTCCCGAAATTACCCTTCACTACTCTGCTGAAAAGTACACTATAACCTGCCCAAGAGTATGAAAAATAATTCTACCAAGTTTCGTTAAAATCCGTTAAGTAGTTTTTGTTTCCATAAGGAACATACAAACCGACAGACAGACAGACAAAAAATTTACTGATTTAATTTTTGGCATCAGTATCGATCACTGATCATCCCCTGAAAGTTATTTTGAAAATATATTTTATGTACAGAATTGACCTCCCTACAGATTTATTATAAGTATAGATAATCTATATCCTTTTCAGATGGAAATGGACCTCATACCTTCCATTCATGCCTACTTACGAATCTGGGAAATTCACTGCCCTCTTTAGGAAGAAAGAGAGGTGAATGGTACCAACTCTATTTGGTTTGGAGTACCAGGGGAGCAAATAGTCAAGGAATTGTTTCTACGCGATCGATGTTAGCAAGGGAATGTGTAAGATACAAAAATAAGTTCTGGATTTATTTGTTTACCACTTATATCAACTTGTATCTAGTTTCAATCGAGTTTAATGTCCCAGATAAAATAAATCAGTTAGTTCATTATTCATATTGTATGCACAATTCAAAAAGAAAAGTTTGAAAATGATTTAATTTTTATTTATTTAAGGTTTTATAAATAACTATGCAGTTTTCCTATCTGATATTTGCAACCCTAATGAGTCAGTATATAAATTGTCAATGTGTATCGTTTTATGTTTCGTGTTCTATTTAAATAAATTTGATGTTTGCTAAGTTGTATATTTATTTTCATCAACTTATCAACCTATATTCATAGCTATAAGCCTTTAAAAGGGTAGCCAGAACTTCGAAATAATTAATTACTCAGCAAATTTTTAAAATGAACGGGGAATAAGCATCATATAGATGTGATACAAAATTATTCGCCCAAGTGGTAAGTTATCTATAGTTGCTTCGTTCGATTTCTTGGGGAACAGATGGATTGAAGATATTACAGCACCTAATACTCTTGCAGTACTATGTACAATGTCTTAGTATTAGCTTGTTAGGCTCAAGAGAATGGAATCTTTGGAGATGTGTGAGTTATAGCTTTAGTTTCTTGTGTGATTACTTTCGGAAGTTTGTTAATGGCGAGTGAAAACAACAGGGGTTAGATATACAGTAGTGTGCAATGTATGAATTAAAAACGTGGTTGTTGCTTGAACAAACTGCCTTAAGACTTAACACTTACTTACATTATATAATGGCAAGAGGGGACAAGAGGCGCTCACACTGCACTACAATAGTTACTCTATATTAAACATCAAACTATAAAATTTTACTAAAAATAATAATAATGAATTTTACAATGAAATAGAGTACAACTGGCAGTCTTTTCAGTAAGAGCGATGTATAGTAAAGTGACAGAATGTCGGTACCAAATAGCGACGGGCCTTACCCTTTCACGAGGATATACTAATACTCAGAATATCTCTTGATTCTCAGAAACATCTGCACCTCCACCATCGTTATGGGGACGACAGGAACCTGCCAAATATCATCTTTTTCTTTACTTGCGACTAAGATTTCGTGGCTTACAAACATATTTTTTTAATGTTTCACTCGTGAATAAGGTCGTCTACAATTTCTCTCGATTTCCCAGAGTGGGCAGCAAAAGCCCGTTGCAATCATCTTTAAGTAGACGCCTAAGAACATTCGTTGACAACAATTAACTGCGATATTCAAATAACTACATTTTAAGCATCGGTTATGCATATCACGACATGTCTATGGTTACTGCAGCATGATATACCCATATAAGGAACGATTGATAAAAACTTTGCATACGCCGGCAACACAGCAGTTGACTTATCGACGGGTGTTTTGAGAGGACGTCCGCACGGAGGGGTGGCTCTGTTATGGCGAAAAGACTTATTTCCCTGTGTGTCGGTCATTCAGTGTGCGTCTTCTAGGTATAAAAGTTTCGTTAGACAGTGGTTCGATGATAATTTTCTCGGTGTATATGCCCACTGATGAACAGGAAAATTTAAGTGACTTTACCCAGTGTTTAGCAGAAATGTATGCAATTATTGAGAATGACAATGTGGATTTAGTGTATCTATTGGGTGATTTTAATGCACACCCAAATATGCCTTTCTTTAACGAACTCATGTGCTTCTGTAAGGATCAACAACTGTTTGTAGTGGACACCGAGCTGCTGCCAAAGGACTCTTATACCTATGTGAGTGACAGTCACGGTTGTAGGAGGTGGCTAGATCACTGTATAACTACTGAAATGGCAAGGCAAACGGTTGTTGAAGCTAAGATCTTATATGATGTGTTTTGGTCTGATCATATTCCTATAGCTATTGTGTGTAACTTAGATAAGAGCATACCTAAGAGGTCTGTGAACAGGGAGAGGAACGAAATATTGTTGAGGGGAGTTATATGGGGAGAAAGAGAAGAGTCGCAAATAAATAAATAAAGTGACATATGTAATGTAAAGTTAAAACACGTTGATTTTCCAAATGAACTTGAGTTGTGCTGTGATAACATTTGTCAAGTAATAGACCATAGAAATACAATAGATAGGATGTATAATACTATTGTTACTATACTAAAGGAAGCAGCTGTAGCAAGCTCTGATACTGTAGGGCGTAGAAGGGGTGGCTATGTCACAGGCTGGAACAAACATGCACATCAAAAGGCGAGGCTATGCTTTCAGAACTGGTGTTTATGGGGTAAGCCTAAGTCTGGTCTGGTTTATGAAGAAATGTGCTCTTCGAGAAAAGTTTTTAAAGCTAAATTAAAATATTGTCAAAATCACAAGGACCAAATAAAGATGGATATCATTGTGGAACATCATAATTCTAAGAATTTCGGACAATTCTGGAAAGCAACTGGTAAGCTCAGCACTAAGTTAAGTTTGCCAGTTAGTGTAGGGGGTGTTGGTGAGCCCAGTGACATAGCCAACCTTTTTATGCGGCATTTTGCTGTAGAACCCATTCCAGGAGACCCGTGTGTGCAGATGTGCGATGCTGATAGTTGTGTAAGCGACAAGCCTATCAGAATAGCATCACCAGACATAGCCAAGGTCATCCGACAAATGGCTGGAGGTAAGTCGCCCGGTCATGATGGACTCAGCATCGAGCATCTGCAATATGCGGGTATCCATCTCCCTAGAGTTCTCTCCATGTTTTATACATTTTGCATTAGATACAGTTACCTGCCGTCCGATCTTATGAGGGCCGTAGTGGTGCCTCTCATTGACAATAGGACAGGAGACGCCTCTGACAGATCCAACTATAGACCAAATCTAAATCTAAATCAAAGTGTGACGCTAAACGATGCCCAGTTTGGTTTTCGGAACGGGCTATCTACAGAGTCCGCAGTTCTTTGTCTGAAGCACACTGTTCGATACTACACGGACAGGAATACACCGGTATATGCGTGCTTCTTGGATCTGTCACAGGCGTTTGACCGTGTCTCCTATGACGTATTATGGAAGAAACTGTTCAAGACGCAGCTGCCTTCTGAAATAACATATTTATTTAAATATTGGTATGGCAACCAAAGTAACTGTGTTCGGTGGGACGGAATGTATTCAGGTGAATATAAGTTGAGGTGTGGTGTGAGACAGGGAGGACTTAGTTCACCCACACTGTTTAATTTGTATATGAATGAGTTGATTGAGAGGCTCAGCGGTGCAGGTGTTGGGTGCTCAGTGGATGGGTGTTTTATTAATAACATAAGTTATGCCGACGATATGGTGCTGCTGAGCCCCTCAGTCAGCGCCCTTAGGACTTTGTTGAAGATTTGTGAGAAGTATGCCGTAGCTCATAGACACAGGTATAACGTTGCGAAGAGTGAGCTACTAGTTTTTAAATCTGGCACTAAAACATACTCACCGCCACCAATTACTCTTCATGACCCTCCTTTACAGCAGGTGACAAAATTTAAATATCTTGGTCACTGGGTTACGGATGATTTAAAAGATGATGAGGACATGGAACGGGAGCGTAGGGGACTGGCAGTCAGGGGCAATATGCTCGCTCGCAGGTTCGCACGGTGCTCGTATGAAGTGAAAATCACTCTTTTCAAAGCATATTGCCAAACCCTGTACACATGAAGCCTGTGGACCAATTTGACCAAGAAGGCTGCCAATGCACTACGAGTCCAATATAACAATGCCTTCAGGGGGTTGCTGGGTCTGCCCTGGCGCTGCAGCGCATCGGGAATGTTTGCTGCGTGGGATACCGATGGCTTTCATGCGGTGTTGAGGAAGAGGTCAGCTTCACTGTGGGAAAGAGTGCGGGGCAGTACCAGCACCCTCCTGAAGGTTATTGCTGAAAGGGTGGATTGCCATATACAGGCTTACTGGATGTCCACTCATATACATAGTAATTATTTATTTAAGTTCTACTAACATAGATACTAAGTCTTGTTTACTAATAAATATAATTGTATGGATATTTTTAAGTCTAAAATATTTTTTTTCTTTCATTCATTTTTCATTCATTCATTCATTTCATTCATTCATTCTACTCAGTCACGTGATAGTGTGTTCGTACAAAGCGGCGATAGGCCTGCCCCTATACTCTTTAACATCAGATCACATACATTTGCATAATATGTCCAGGTATTCTTTCGGAAATGTACGGTGTGAACGTTGAATTGAGTTATCCAAAGCCTTAGTCATAACTATTTGTAATTACGAGCAACCTTTAGCGTGTGCGACAGCTAAAAAATCAGACATTGGCTATTAGCTAAAGATTGTTGTACCGATCTAAGCTGCCAATACACAAATATACGTGCGTTTTATTTGTAAAATTTATTAATAACTCTCAGTTCAAACGTTTACACCATATATCCCTGAAGGGGTTGGCAGAGGTACTTCAGAACATCACGTGACATTGTCTCCTGGGGATCAGAGTACCCACGTTTTGCTTGGACAGTGTACTCACGTTATAGGGGAAACTTCTTTACACTAAAAGAATTCAAAAACTGGACAAAACGCATTGTTCTAGAAGGTTATGTTATCCTGGTGATAAGCTCGAGTAGGTACTACGTATGACCGCTATTGCATTCTTAATTTCACAATGTTACCGTATTGTTATCAATTTATCACTCTTCACAATTGTCTTTATCAACTTCCTCGAAGCGGAAAATTTGCTGAGTTTATTATTTTGTTAGTTTTAAATAGAAAACAATCACGTTTATGAAATCACTTTAATGTAGGTTAATATACTCCTAGTAAGTGTGTGGCTAGGAAAGTGGCAGCGGGCATTTAATTTCTTATGAAGCTTATGATTTCGACAAAATGAAGTATTCGAAATGAGTATAGTCGTTGGGGTTTCTGCACCAAAAAGGTATAATGCTATAAGGCTGCGCTTTCTGTTTACCTGCTCGTTTCTAGCTTGCTGTAATTCATTCATGTGTTTCAAGTATTAATTTAAAAATATTCTGGTCTATTAGGCTTGATTTGTGGTCTTTGAGTTTTTATTGTGTGTCAGATCTCTATTTATGATTATGTTTTAGCATTAAATAGGGATTTAATACGCATTTTTTTCATCTCAATAATCAGGTCTGTGGGAACAGCAAAGATATACTGGCCAGTACACCCTGCTGTGTACCAACTTAGAATTTGTATTTATGTTTAGCTAGAGAAACATTTCGATACCGCGATGTACGATTTTTTATGACGCTGCTAGTATGCGAGTGAGTTCGCCGTCTAGCGGTCGCCACAGTACTCCCCTCCTAGTCGATAGACGATATCGAAGAGCTAGGAGGTACCTGTTACCAATAGTAGAGAGGGACTAGTGTGCGAGCGAGTTCGCCGTCTAGTAGTAGAGTGCAGTGTGAGCAGTGAGGCAGAGTAGCGTGCCAGTAGATGCTCGGTAGGGTGAGTAGAGTAGTTTGGTAAGGTAAGCGAGGAGTATAAGATGTGGGTAGATTGAGAAATGTAGTAGAAAGATTCGTCATGTTGTTGTCGGGGGTCACCACTGTGGGAACAGCAACGATATACTGGCCAGTACACCCTGCTGTGTACCAACTTAGAATTTGTATTTATGTTTAGCTAGAGAAACATTTCGATACCGCGATGTACGATTTTTTATGACGCTGCTAGTATGCGAGTGAGTTCGCCGTCTAGCGGTCGCCACAGGTCTTTTATGGCGACTATACTATAAATAATATTTATCTCACCTCCTTTTACCACCACCTCCCTTTAGCTGGCTCGGTGTAGTTTTGTTAGTTTAAAATCGTCAGTTTCCTAGCCACACTTTTCTATGCATCTGCATTATCTATCATAAGATATGCTCAAGTATCACGACTGATAACAGAAACACGGTAATATAAAACGGCAGATCTTACGATCAAAACAACAAACAAGTTTGATTTGTTCCACCATTACATATATTATTTTTCCGTCCTAATATCTAAAATGGTGTCTCTAACTCACATTGTTTTGTGTTCAGTAGTTGGATTGGTAAGTTAATTTTATAAATTGAAAGGGTAGTTAGTTTATTTATAAGGGTAGCTGTGTAGTGTCGGCTTAGAATAGCACTACCCCATTTCTTCCGGTGGGTGTACGTGAGAGGCGACTAACGGTATTGGGGCTTTTTAAGGGATTTTTTGGGCGATGCGGTTGGAGATCCATCACCAACAACCTTTATTTTTACCATCTTTTCCCCACTCACATTTCCAAAAGTGACTGAGGAATTTCTAATTCCTTAGCTCTAGCTACCCCTTCTAGGGAAATATAGCCGTGAGTATATATATGTAGTTTGATAGTGTAAAATACCTTGGCTAGGGTAGCCAAGGTATTTTACACTTGTATATCCCATATACAAGACAAAAATCAGCAAAATGTGTGGCCTATTGTTACACGCTACTACAATAAAGCTAGCACATTGAGTGAACAATAGCATCGATGTCTGGATTCAATATCATATCTGTGTTTATTGAACACAACTGTAGTCCTTGAATCTGTAACTAGCTTTTGTGACTCCTTGTCAAGGGTTCGTATCCTGATAAAGATTGTTTGAAGATGAATACGAAACCTCATAGTACACAATTCTTGTTTTCTTTTTAGAAATTGGTTTAGTAAATATCTAGTTCGTGACCCACATCACTGGAATCTTTTACTGTATTTGACCGTATATGCTTATTTATTTATAAACCTCTACATGTCGTTGTAGAGAGGTTTGTCAAGATCGTACTAAGTGGCGATCGATAGTCTCTGCCTACCCCAATGGGAATATAGGCGTGAGTATAAGTAAGTAAGTAAGTATGTCGTTGTCTTTCTTGCATCAATTAAAAGTGTTTTTTATTAAGTAGTTATTCGAATAATCCATAGCTGTGTCCGCTTAGAATAGCACTACTCCGTTTCTACCGGTTGGTGTTCGTAAGTGGCGACTAAGGGTATTGGGGCTTTTAATGAATTTTTGGGCGATGCCGTTGGAGACCCATCACCAACAACCTTCATTTTAACATCTTTTCATTTAACTTCCAAAAGTGGCTGAGGAATTTTTAATTCCTTAATTCTGGCTTCTCTTTCTAGGGATTTATAGCCGTGAGCATATGTTTATGATCGGAATAATAAAAAATATACTTTATTCTTACCATTTATTTTGTCGTAAAATTCTTACGCAAAAGAAAACTAAACAATTAGTCGATGGCACTTAAAGAATTCCAATATAGTTTCTATCTGCTGAACTAAGTTAAACCTGTCTCTCAGAAGTCTCAGGATATCAAAGATTACCACTTTTCTTCCGACGACGGTTAGTGAATAATAAACAAAGGTACAATTGACCTTTCTTTTTGATAGAAAACTTTATGTATATCGGTCCCACATCACCTCTCTTTCTTTGCTTATGAGTAGCTATAAATATTGTTTATTAAAAAAACTGTGCAATATTTCATGACTATTTCTAACTACAAGACCTGCTTATAATAAAAAATCTATCATTTAAATATCATGTCTGTATGTAAAAAAATATGATTTTTATAATTTTCCCGGGATTAGGAGAATTCTATATATTTAACTTTACAATTAACCTACCTTATTTCATCAACCATTGCTGTGTAGTGTCGGCTTAGAATAGCACTACCCCATTTCTGCCGGTGGGTGTGTACGTAAGAGGCGACTAACGGTATTGGGGCTTTTAAGGAATTTTTGGGCGATGCAGTTGGAGACCCATCAGCAATTACCTTTATTTTACCATCTTTACCCCACTCAGCTTTCTAAAAGTGGCTGAGGAGTTTCTGATTCCTTAGTTCTGGCTTTACCCCTTCTAGGGATTTACAGCCGTGAGTATATGTATGTATGTATTTCATCAACGTGGAGTACAGGCGTGATTAAGTAACAAACATCTCAACATCCGAAAAAAAAAACCTCTTTCACCCTTTTAGAGAAGAATTTTATCCCTCCCCACCTACATAGTTTATTTTTAATTGTAATCAAAAATATACATACCCCAATTTTAACCCTAAATGGATTTTAAATTCCAAGTTTCTACCACACAATTTCGCTCAGCTAATATGCTCTGAAGAATTAGGAAAATAGTGGAATAGTACAGTATTAATCTGACAGACGATTGGGGCTAATTGGTATAATACCGATACAAATAACTTAAAATATTTTTTCTACAGGTAGCAATAGTAGCATTGACTACGGGTGAAGAAGTTTCACCTCGTTTTGTTTTATGGCAGCCGTGTAACTACACCGAGGCGCCGGTAAGTACGAAAATTTTGATCTTAACATAAATAACTACGAGTAGTATAGGCTGTGTAGTGCCTCGGCTTAGAGTGGCACCACCCCTTTCTACCCACGGGTGTCGTATGGGGCGACTCACCACCATACCATCACAAGTTACCATAAAGATACTTAATTTCTATCATCTTCTCCCCTATCAACCTCCAAATGTGGCTGAAGAGATTCTAGATTATAGCTATATATATATATATATATATATGATTTAAAATATAATTTAAATCATACATTCGAAAGTGTGAGTTAAACCATTTAAAGTTTCACTCTATTTAAATGAATCATAATGAATCGTGTGTCAGTGTCACTCGCTGCCCAGATTAATGGATCTGTAAAGTTCTTTCATGACGCTAGCTTTAATATTGGCCTGATATCCATTTTATCACTTCTTTTTTCATATACTTCGATTCTTTTACGTTTATTTCTATCATCTTTCGCCGTACTTCACTTTAAATACTTTTTTTTCACGCCATTATCTTCGAAGAGATGGCAGGGGTATTATTTCGCTACATGATGTATTTACGTGATGGGGGCATGTATGTATGACTATGATTACCTTAGAATAATGGGCTATATCTATATCATGTTTTACAATAAATATTTATAAAGAAACCACTCATATAACTTTAGATTAAAAAAGAATACCACCAAGTCTGAAAAATACACAGGTCCTTTCAAATCAATGTTACTTTCGATATTGAATTTGTGTTTGTGAATATGATATTTTTTTTATGTGTATTTAAGTTTTTTTTTATTCAATTCTATTATGTACTGAATATTCTTGTTACAGACAAATGTAACAATTAAGATTAAGTAATAGTTTTATTTTAAGATACCTTCAAAATTATCCTTATTATGCTCATTTAATCAGCTTAAAACCAGTATTATATTAAACATTATTATTTTTTAGGGAGAGTCATGTGCTGATTGCGACACTCGGTTCATTTGTACTAAGCTCGGAGGTTTTGAACAGCGCTGCTCGTGGCCATGGGCGCGCCATTGCGTCAACGGAACCTGCCAGTCAGAGCCCAGCAAAGAGTGCGCACGACCACCACCTACAGAGGACCCACCAACTACAACGGGACCGACTAGTACAGCTATTAACTCTACTACCACTCTGAGTACAAGTACTAGTACAACTACTTACTCTCCTACCACTCTGAGTACAAGTACTAGTACAACTACTTACTCTCCTACCACTCCGAGTACAAGTAATAGTACAACTACTTACTCTCCTACCACTCCGAGTACAAGTAATAGTACAACTACTTACTCTCCTACCACTCTGAGTACAAGTACTAGTACAACTACTTACTCTACTACCACTCTGAGTACAAGTAATAGTACAACTACTTACTCTCCTTCCACTCCGAGTACAAGTAATAGTACAACTACTTACTCTCCTACCACTCCGAGTATAAGTAATAGTACAACTACTTACTCTCCTACCACTCCGAGTACAAGTAATAGTACAACTACTTACTCTCCTACCACTCCGAGTACAAGTAATAGTACAACTACTTACTCTTCTACCACTCTGAGTACAAGTAATAGTACAACTACTTACTCTCCTACCACTCCGAGTACAAGTAATAGTACAACTACTTACTCTCCTACCACTCCGAGTGCAAGTAATAGTACAACTACTTACTCTCCTACCACTCCGAGTACAAGTAATAGTACAACTACTTACTCTCCTACCACTCTGAGTACAAGTACTAGTACAACTACTTACTCTCCTATCACTCTGAGTACAAGTACTAGTACAACTACTTACTCTCCTACCACTCCGAGTACAAGTAATAGTACATTTACTTACTCTCCTACCACTCCGAGTACAAGTAATAGTACAACTACTTACTCTCCTACCACTCCGAGTACAAGTAATAGTACAACTACTTACTCTCCTACCACTCTGAGTACAAGTAATAGTACAACTACTTACTATCCTACCACTCCGAGTACAAGTAATAGTACAACTACTTACTCTCCTACCACTCCGAGTACAAGTAATAGTACAACTACTTACTCTTCTACCACTCTGAGTACAAGTAATAGTACAACTACTTACTCTCCTACCACTCCGAGTACAAGTAATAGTACAACTACTTACTCTCCTACCACTCCGAGTACAAGTAATAGTACAACTACTAACTCTCCTACCACGCTGAGTACAAGTAATAGTACAACTACTTACTCTCCTACCACTCTGAGTACAAGTAATAGTACAACTACTAACTCTCCCACCACTCTGAGTACAAGTACTAGTACAACTACTTACTCTCCTTCCACTCCGAGTACAAGTAATAGTACAACTACTAACTCTCCTACCACGCTGAGTACAAGTAATAGTACAACTACTTACTCTCCTACCACTCTGAGTACAAGTAATAGTACAACTTCTAACTCTCCTACCACTCTGAGTACAAGTACTAGTACAACTACTGCTGCACCTACAACCGCTTAAGTGCTTCAAACTAGCGGGGCAGCATGAAGTATGAAGAATTCATGCGTTTATTTCTAAGTGAATCTTTATGGTTCCGAATAAATGTTTTTCGATAATTTTTAAATATTTTTATTTAGAATTTGCGGATTTCGAGTAGTACCCTTATAGTTTTAATCTTTTTGTTCATAAAAACCTCATGTGGGGATTATTACTAATAAATAAAGAATAAATAAAGGAAAGAAATTTTTTGTTTTTTTTTTGCCCCGCCTGTGGCGAAATTTTTCTTTCCTTTATTTATTCTTTATTTATTAGTACCCTTATATTTTCCTAAACCGATAACACTGTACACGGATTCAGTGTCACATGACAATTTAAGCCATATACGTTTACCGATGATACAACTTGATAAAAAAACTGGAGTAAAACATTGTATTGTATCTAGATTATACCATACGATACAATCATAGTATACAATGTTTGAACAAAAATCGGCTTCGTTTTTATTAGCTGCTGTCTACCAGGATATTTCTATCCTTAACGTTGACGCTAGTAAGCATACAATAGGCGACGAAATGACGTTGGCGTTAATAGTTACAAAAAAGAAATTTCAACGTGACCCAACATGAAACTTTAGCTTTTATATTAGAAACTTATTAACATATCAGCTCATAAACATCCCTGCGGAGGTGCTCGAGTCTACCTAGATAGGCTAATTAGGCCACAGTGCCCCCGCACAAGCCTTAAGCTTCTTAGAAAGTCGATCGACTACTACCTTCGAAATACCACTAGTTTACATGCCCTCCGGAGCTGCAGAACCAAATTGTATATTTCATTTCTGGAAAATGAGATGATTCATTCTGCTAAGTCCTAACTAGAATGAGCCTCCTAAACTGATTTTCGAAAAAACAGCCTGCAGGACTCGCGTGTGCTACTTATAAAGATAGACAAATAAAGTAGGCTTAGAAAAACTCTAACCCATTTTAAAGTTAGAGGCAACTTAGAGTTTTAGGGCTTTTGAAGTGATTGTTTGGTGATGTGGTTGGAGACCCGTTACCATTCATCCTTTATTTTTAATTACCATCTTCTCCCCAACCTATGTCCAAAATTGGTTGAGGAATTTCAAATTGTGACGCTCTGACTATCCCTTTTTTGGGATGTGTAGCCGTGAACTTATGTTTGACAACAGACGAACTATAAAATTAAGTTACATGGAATAAGTAGAAATACCAAATAGTTGGTACGACTAAGTAACCAGTTAAGTTATTGTTATTAAGTCAGCGTACTGGAAATAATAATTAAATCGATTTTATCGTCAAGTTTTGCTTCGATCAACCTGAACGATACGATTTCAACCAACGCGATCGCAATTAAGTTAGCAGAAGTACTATTTTAGAAATATTATAGGAAAAAAAAGGTGTTTAATAAACACACGGTAATTTTGTAGCTACTGGTATATTTTATAATTACTTATATTTTTACACATTCTCCTTTATTATTTAAACTTCCGATGCCTTCCATTCTATAGATAGTACATAGATGAATAGATAGATAAAACATTTACTAGTATTTATACTACTAAGACGCTTTAATTTAAATTACAGTCAAATATAAATGCAATGATATTACCATCCACGGTGGTTCTAAATATAAATATTTTACCAAATATCTTTCATCTCTGATTGTTATTGTTGTATTTACGATTTATACTAAATAAGTATGATTGCAATGAAATCTATGCCTTACAATAATTACGTTAAATATTCCTGAAAACCCAACATTGCTGAAACATTGTTTGGACGGCGTGCAGCGAGGACGGATATCGATCAGTTACAAATACAGAATCCTCTTTCAACTAATTTATTCATAGCTGCGCGTCCGTTCGTTTACTTAGTACACTTCAAAAGATCACGAACCAAATAAAGGCCACTTAAAGGTTACGAAGGAAATTGCAAAATAAGTAAAATGATAAGTGGAAATAAGCTACAGGTTTTCTTGATAGTGGTGAGTTGCTGGCGATATTCTCGGTGTACCCCAATGAGAAATAAAGACGTAACTATTAGTAAGAAAGTATGATACTCCTTGTCTCTTTTTAGCATTAACTTGTGATGCAATCCCCACTTCGTAGTGTCTATAGACTAATTAGGTCGTGAAAGATTTGAACATGAAACATTTAGTAATTATAAAACGGCAAAAACATGTTCATAGCATGGGCGCTCCCTCAAATATTTATTTCAGGATGTTCAGAGATGTTTTTCTTTTTTATTGACCTACAAAACCAAGTACAAAATTAGGAAAGTAACAAATCAACAATATTGACGACATGTTTTTCTTTTGCACTCTACTTGATGTAGATACTGCATGCTCGTTAATACATAAATAAATATTTTATCTTAGACCTATGATTGTAAACACATGAATAAAAAAAATACATTAAAAATTAAACACTAAAAAATTTAAATATATATCAGACAACAAGGCATGAAAAAGAAGATAAAAAAACTCAAAAACATAACTCAAAAAATAATAATATTAATACAAAAAATAACTCAAAAAATAATAATAATTATGGATCACTATAATAAATTGATAATGAGTGTTTCACGGCTGCCAAGCTATCATTAAATATATCTAAAAGAGATCGAACTGAGTTTGTTGACGAACACATGCGATAAATAGGGGAGTGAGTTCCTAGATTGGTTCTTACTGACGGGAGACGAAAGGTTTTATTATTTTGAAGCCTACTACAGGATCGTGGAATTGAAAAATTTAATGATTCTAATAGTTCAGGAGAATCTATTTGGCCGTTTATTGTTTTGTAGATAAAAAGAATATCTGATATGGTCCTGCGACTTTTAAGTGTTTGTAGTTTATAATGACATAGTCTTTTATCATAAGAAGTTAGGGTATGACACAGGCGATCATTGAAGCTTAACATGTAGAGAAACCTCTTTTGCGCAATTTCTAGCCGATTCGAGTGAACTGAGTACCCTGGGTTCCATACTACACTGTTAAACTCCACTCGATGTTACATCGTTTACTAAGTGCTGGACCTTTCTGAATCTATTTGGCCGTTTATTGTTTTGTAGATAAAAAGAATATCTGATATGGTCCTGCGACTTTTAAGTGTTTGTAGTTTATAATGACATAGTCTTTTATCATAAGAAGTTAGGGTATGACACAGGCGATCATTGAAGCTTAACATGTAGAGAAACCTCTTTTGCGCAATTTCTAGCCGATTCGAGTGAACTGAGTACCCTGGGTTCCATACTACACTGTTAAACTCCACTCGATGTTACATCGTTTACTAAGTGCTGGACCTTTTAAATAAATAAATTTTAATCTCTTAGCGTCCAAGCACCACCCGGCCGATGGACTGGTTAGCCCGATGATATAGTTCACATTGAAAGGTGATTCGAAATAGGTAAGTAAGAGTAACAACGAGTGACAACCAAAACAAGACTGTAATGGATTGTCCATTACGACGAATATTTTAGTATTTTGGATGACATAAATATTGTATTTAATAATACATATAGTGTGTCGGATGTCGTAAAGAGCTACTAAGAGGTTATTGAAGTGGTTTAGGGGCGATGTGGTTCGAGACCCATATCACCAATGATACTTTATTTCTACCATCTTGTTCCTTATCAACTTCCAAATGTGGCTGGGGAGTGTTTAGTTCTGAAGCTCTGGCGACCCCTTCTTGGGATTTATGACCGTGAGTATATGTATGTATGTAATTATGAGTTGGCACCAAACAATACAGTTAAGTGCATTTTTCGTAATGTTGATTACTTTAGGAATATCCATCTATTTAAAGTCTTAATAAAAAGAGGTACTCAATTCGATTGTTTGGTTTTCTTTGTGTGTATGTTACGCGATTACTCTTATTTTCATTGTTGGTATACTCTTTCAAAAATTATATATTTGATAAATTCTGACCACCCTGTCAATAGTTATGCGTGATTATACATAAACAGAACATATTTGCAATGAATCATAAAATTTCTCAGTTTTTTATCGGTTCGCATAAACTACCATAACAGGAATATACCATGATTTAGTTGGGAAACCTCTGGAGAGTCCATAGCAGAGAAATATTTGGTTCCGAAATTATAATTTCATAGAAATTTTATAAACTGATATTCCGAGCACCTATTTAATCTGATGTTCAGTGCATCTAGTTTCGTTGAGAGAATTTTCGTTGAAATACAATCTGGTTTGTAGACGAATACAATACAAGCGAACCGCATATTAACGTCAAACAACATAGTTCATGTAATTCGACAGTAAACTTTGTCTACAAAGCCTTTGTAGAACAATAGGGGAATACAATACAATGAGTAGCATCCATCAAACAGCAACAGTACTTAATAATCATGTTAATAATACTATACATGAATGCATACCTACCAAAGTACCTAGTTACATAAGGTATTCAAGAAAACAATTTAGAAAGTTTAAAAATTAAGGTTCTATTTGTAGTGCAGGCTGTTGTGGGAAATGAGGCCAGTTGAGTCAGATTTCTCTGAAAGCGGATGTCAAAAATATTGACAAACTAAATTGACAACTTTTCAAAGGAATGTTTAGTTATTCGGAGAATTTCTTCTGATAAAAGGTTGAAATTGAATGGCTGTACAAAAATATTTATGAAGAGTTTAAATTAAATTTCCTATGTACTGTAGGGAGCGAATATTTTCTGGTATTTTTGTGTTAATGTTATGAAACGTTATGATGTAATTCCTTTAAATCATATTTACATTTTACAGTCCAACATTAAACCAGGCAAACAATTAAAGAATTTAATGTTTTTGACATTAATTCCTCATGTGGGGATTATTACTCATAAATAAAAGATGTTATTAAAGGAAAGAAAAACTTCGACACTGGCGGTACACTGTATGTAGATATGATATGTAGATACTACTCGCTCAACACTATGAAACCCTAAAACTCGCTTATAATCGAGCTTGCTAGCTTGTTTCCACATTCTGCCCTATTTATCACATGTCCATCGTTGTTGGTTGAACAACTGCCCAATTATAGTGTAACATAATAAAACAAACATTTTAATCAACGATTGTAGACAATTGACGTGCCCCACGGTTTTATTTTAGTCTAGTCTATGCATATATGTATATAATTCCCACAACTGTATCTATTTTATTATTATTTTTAGGTTTTTAGTACATTTATCTTAATCATTGCTCTGTATGTTAATAATAAAACCGTTTAACTTAAAAAGTTTTTTTACCTATTTTTATTTTCTATTTTTTAGTTTTTATTTCGCATTCTGTTTAATTCATATAGTGCTTCATTATTGCAAGGTTTCTTGCCCGTTAGTTTATTGCAGTCCAACTCCTCTATACGTAGTCCCTGCAAAGATCTGACTCTCCTAAGAGCCACGTAGGCTTGACCTTCTTCAAACAGTTTCGCACCTAAGTATACGACTGCGTAATCCACAGTGCTGTGGCGACCGCTAGACGGCGAACTCACTCGCATACTAGCAGCGTCATAAAAAATCGTACATCGCGGTATCGAAATGTTTCTCTAGCTAAGCATAAATACAAATTCAAAGTTGGTACACAGCAGGGTGTACTGGCCAGTATATATTTGCTGTTCCCACAGTGGTGACCCCCGACAACAACATGACGAATCTTTCTACTACATTTCTCAATCTACCCACATCTTATACTCCTCGCTTACCTTACCAAACTACTCTACTCACCCGACCGAGCATCTACTGGCACGCTACTCTGCCTCACTGCTCACACTGCACTCTACTACTAGACGGCGAACACGCTCGCACACTAGTCTCTCTCTACTATTGGTAACCGGTACGTCCTAGCTCTTCGATATCGTCTATCGACTAGGAGGGGAGTACTGTGGCGACCGCTAGACGGCGAACTCACTCGCATACTAGCAGCGTCATAAAAAATCGTACATCGCGGTATCGAAATGTTTCTCTAGCTAAGCATAAATACAAATTCAAAGTTGGTACACAGCAGGGTGTACTGGCCAGTATATATTTGCTGTTCCCACAGTGCTGCCCTGCATTTTATGTATTGTAGAAGCCCATGATAGTATTAAAGGCAACATTCTTCTTTCAGCTGTCCCGTAATTGTACTTAGCTGGAAACTGCATGGCTTTCGGGTGTATAAGATGTACTCCGTCTCTTGCGAAATCAATTCGGACGGCAGGTACATATGTTGCATACTCTGCTTATATTGTCTGCTTTTCGTGTGGCGTGTACTAGCTGATCCTGCGCTTTTATTTTGTAAATGTGAGCACCATTATTTGTGTACAAATTCAATACAGCAGAGTTGTGGTCGTTAACTTATTGATTTGTGGGGTATACCCTTAATGCTTTGTCTATTGCAAACTCATCACTCGTGTCTTGAAGAAGTCTTTCCATTAAAATAATAAAATGTTGGGTTGTTAGCTCACCGACTCTCAAAGCATTCAAAATATTAATAAAAGTTTGGTCAGTTTGCTGACGCATATTTTCAGTTAATTCACACAGCGTGAATAAACGCCAGATATGTACAAGGCTATATACAACAAGATGCGCCTGAGTCTTGAGGGGAAAACGCTAACGACATATCATTTTTATCCACCCTAATGCCATACAGTTCTCGGCGTGTTTTAACCTTTCACCTTAACTTGGGTGGTGTACCGATAACGACGTATAATTTTTAGCCACCCTAACGCCACACAGTCCTCAACACGATACAAAATCCACAAGTCAAGAGACTTGGGTGGTGGATTCAGGCCGGATTAATCAGATACCTAAATAAATTACAGATTCAATTTCTAAATTTAAATCTTATTATTATATGCCATTTAGTGGCTGCGCCCATCTAAAATATTGATTTGGTATAGTGCACTGTATGGCGACCATCTTAGATTTTAATTTTGCATAGTAAATTGTATTCTACTTGTTGAGACCTTTCATTTGATACCCATGTTGATGGGATTGATATAAAACCTAAGTTATCCGCCATTTTATAGAGAATGAATTGATGCCTAGTAACCAACTTTCTGCATTCAATTTTAAGAAAAAAATTACTGACTTTCTCCTAACCCTGAATTATGACGACACAGAGATGCTTCTTACCTATATCAAATAATTATATATCCAATTATATATATATTTACGCAAACACACACATACATATACAAATACTACACACACCCCTATAAACACATTCAAACACACACACGCACACACACACACACACACACACAAATACATAATTTCTTACTAGAGGAGAACACGATTTGTTTTTGTATTCTTTTAAAAAATGAAATTATTAGTGTCCATTGCACAGGCACGACCTATAATGGCACTAATGTACTCTATATGTCTCACCCTTATTTTAATTGTAAAATATGTGCTCTAGTATAATTTGTACATAGGTTAATTAGAAAAAAAATAAAATAAACGATTTATTTTATAGAGGCCGCCATCTTGGATTTTAATTTTATATAGTACATTGTATTCTACTGGTTGAGCACATTCATTTGATACCCATATTGATGGGATTGATAAAAACTACGTTATCCGCCATTTTGTGGCGGCCGCCATCTTGGATTTCATTTTTTTATAGTATATTGTATTCTGCTTGTTGAGCCCTTTCATTTGATACCCATATTGATGGGATAAATAAAACCTAAATTATCCGCCATTTTGTAGCGGCGGCCATCTTGAATTTATAATGATAATGAATAAATATAATGGTATTGTCACCAAAATACAAAGTGTATACAAAATTTCAGATTAATCGGTTGATATGAAGGAGGTGAAATTTAAATGACTAAATTTGACCCAAGAATAAAAAACCAAACGGGGTGAGCTAAATAAAACCGTTTAATAATTAAAAAAGAAACAAAGGATAGAGAAATTTCGCGCTGGATGCCAACTGACACTGTAGCTCGGTTGGCAGAGCGACGGGGGCGTATACCCGAAGGTCGCGGGTTCGAACCCCGCCAGTGTCGAAGTTTTTCTTTCCTTTAATAACATCTTTTATTTATGAGTAAACAATTAAAGAGCTACTAAGGGGTTATTAAAGTGGTTTAGGGGCGATGTGGTTGGAGACCCATCACCAATGATACTTTATTTCTACCATCTCGTTCCTTATCAACTTCCAAATGTGGCTGGGGAGTGTCTAGTTCTGAAGCTCTGGCGACCCCTTCTTGGGATTTATGACCGTGAGTATATGTATGTATGTAATTATGAGTTGGCACCAAACAATACAGTTAAGTGCATTTTTCGTAATGTTGATTACTTTAGGAATGTCCATCTATTAAGTTCTTAATAAAAATAGGTACTCAATTCGATTGTTTGGTTTTCTTTGTGTGTATGTTACGCGATTACTCTTATTTTCATTGTTGGTATACTCTTTCAAAAATTATATATTTGATAAATTCTGACCACCCTGTCAATAGTTATGCGTGATTATACATAAACAAAACATATTTGCAATGAATCATAAAATTTCTCAGTTTTTTATCGGTTCGCATAAACTACCATAACAGGAATATACCATGATTTAGTTGGGAAACCTCTGGAGAGTCCATAGCAGAGAAATATTTGGTTCCGAAATTATAATTTCATAGAAATTTTATAAACTGATATTCCGAGCACCTATTTAATCTGATGTTCAGTGCATCTAGTTTCGTTGAGAGAATTTTCGTTGAAATACAATCTGGTTTGTAGACGAATACAATACAAGCGAACCGCATATTAACGTCAAACAACATAGTTCATGTAATTCGACAGTAAACTTTGTCTACAAAGCCTTTGTAGAACAATAGGGGAATACAATACAATGAGTAGCATCCATCAAACAGCAACAGTACTTAATAATCATGTTAATAATACTATATATGAATGCATACCTACCAAAGTACCTAGTTACATAAGGTATTCAAGAAAACAATTAAGAAAGTTTAAAAATTAAGGTTCTATTTGTAGTGCAGGCTGTTGTGGGAAATGAGGCCAGTTGAGTCAGATTTCTCTGAAAGCGGATGTCAAAAATATTGACAAACTAAATGGACAACTTTTCAAAGGAATGTTTAGTTATTCGGAGAATTTCTTCTGATAAAAGGTTGAAATTGAATGGCTGTACAAAAATATTTATGAAGAGTTTAAATTAAATTTCCTATGTACTGTAGGGAGCGAATATTTTCTGGAATTTTTGTGTTAATGTAATCCCACCAAAAACATTCTGTAAAAAACTAGCCAAGTCTCGATAGAGCTGCTTGTTTATCTCTAAAAAGTTATGAAATCTCTAAAATAAGTGGAGCCAAGTCTAACTATAATAAAAATTACTATAATAATAAATCGCTGTAAGGAACCTTAGACTTGGCTCCACTTATTTTAGAGATTTCATTACTTTTTAGAGATAAACAAGCAGCTCTATCGAGACTTGGCTAGTTTTTTACAGAATGTTTTTGGTGGGATTTCACTTCTTTTTGACAGGATGTAGACTGATTGAATGGTTACATTATCTTATTAGGCAGTTTTTTCTATTAAGAAGTAGTTTTTTTATTATAACTAATCTTTCTTTTCTTTTTCTCCGGTTCTGTTTCTTGTACAGTAGCAACAGTTTTTCGTATTGCCCATTCTCGTTCATTATTTAGTCTTCTAGATTGTTTGGACGGTTTAATTTCTGAAAAACCAGAGCAGTATTTACGCCTAAGCCGGTTGTATTCGATAATCGCTGATACTTGAGCCTTTATACTGTTGAAGGAAATATTTATAAGGTGCACCCCATGAAGATTGGTTACTCTTGTGGCCAAACATATAGAGGACATACTCGTATAGAGGTTCCAATATTCATGAGGGCACTTTCTAGGCTTAGGCCTTGGCTCTTGTAAATTGTTAGAGCATACGCCATGTAGATTGGGAATTGCTCTCTGTCAACGTATGCTCGAGGTATAATCTCAAATTTTGACTTAATGGGCAATAATTTATGAATCAAATTATTACCAAATTTCATTATTAATTGTTTAGGCTTTGTTTGGTCTTCCGGGTCCCATTTTACTTTTTGTATAACGCCTATCGATCAGTTCACTAAACCTAAACTAACATCAATGTTTCTCCTAAGCATTACTTTAGCTCCCTTTTTAATGATTATAGTCACTTCTAATCCAGCAGTCATCGACGCATCATCTTTGTATTTATTTAAACACGCCCCGCCTTTCTTTATCAAACTTTTTGAACAATCCAAGGAATCTTTAGCTATCAACTTTATCTCGGGGTGCGGAATCGCTTTTAACTTGAATGCAAGAAACATGATCCGTCTTTGGGCATACCAACTACACGGTAGCCATAAAATTTATCGTCGCCTTTCAATATTGTGGAATTTTTTAATGATATTATCTTGTGAAATCAAATAAAAAAGGGGACAAGTGCAAGTTGAACTCGCGTGAAGAGGGTTACGTACGATGTTGATATTGAGTGATTTACCATGTTATTTTAATATCATGGACTTCTTATAAGTTTTCCTATAATTTATAAGGAGAAAACTAATTTATTTATATTTATCATGGTTGTTAACGGTGAGGGAAAACATTGTGAGGAAACCCACATGGCTGAGTTGTACTTAGTCATGTGACAGTGTATTCGTACATAACGGCGATAGGCCTGCCCCCTATCACGTGAGTACACTGTCTAAGCAAAACGTGGGTACCTTCTTTGGAAACTAGATGGCGCTTGCCATGTGAGTTCAGAAGTATTGGTACCTCTGCCAACCCCTTCGGGGATAAACGGCGTGAACGTTTATGTTTATGTATGTTATGTTTATGTCAAACTAATTTCTGTATATTTTTCAAAATTTTAGGTTTAGTAGCTTCGGAGATAAGGGGGAGGGGATGGTCAATTTTCGTCAATTTTCTTGAATATCTTGGCGATAGGCCTGCCCCCTATCACGTGAGTACACTGTCCATGCAAAACGTGGGTACTCTGAACACCAGGTGACAAAGTCACGTGATGTTCAGAAGTATTAGTACCTCTGCCAACCCCTTCGGGGATATTCGGCATGAACGTTTATGTTTATGTTATGTTATTTTATGTTATGTTTCTTGAATAACTTGGAAACTATTTATTTTAAAATTACAAAGAAATACATTTAAGATCTTCTCAACAAGACCTTTCATTTGATATGCCACACGATGCAGTTTTCAGATATATATTTAATTAATTTTCCCCTTCCCCTCCAAAAATGACCCCCCATATACAGATTTCATCTGCTCACGTCACACCTCTGTATTTGGGTCACAGGAATTGATATGTGTATCAAATTTCAACTTAATCGGTCTAATAGATTCGGAGATAATTGACTGTAAGCGACGGACGGACAGACACACGAGGTGATCCTATAAGGGTTCCGTTTTTGTATTCAGACGTACGGAACCCTAACGAATTCCACGACTACTCAATAATACACTCTTTAAAATGGGTATGACACGTTTTACCGAATGTCGCGAGGTGATTTTTCAATAAGCGTAATTATTTTACTGAGGGTGGATGCAAATAATATCAATAACTAAAAAATCAAAGTACCTTCAATCAAAGAAAATATGTCTAATTCGCGGATCTTTGTTCCCCTCATGGGCCACCATGTTCTATCTTTAGCGGATAGATGGTGTAAATTTAATGCCCAGATACTTAACAAATTAAAATATTTTAAAAAGGATGTTAATTGTTCAATAATGGTCGTAGGTCAAGTGACATGAGCAGACTAGACAGATTTGTATTAAGTATCTTTAAGCGCCTGAATGTTTTTGCCGTGTAGTGTCGGCTTAGAATAACACTACCCCATTTCTACCCGTGAGCGATCGTAAGAGGCGACTAAGGGTATAGGGGCATTTTTAAGTGATTTTTGGGCGATGTGGTTGAAGACCCGTCACCAATAACATTTATTATTACCATCTTTTCCCAAATTAACATCCGAAAGTGGCTGAGGAATTTCTCATTCCCAAGCTCTGGCTACCCCGTTAAGGGATTTATAGCCGTGAGTATAATGTATGTATGTATGTATGTTAAGCGCCTGACGTACGGGTGACGGCAATTGTTCTCGCGATGGTATTTTTGCGTAATATTTGTTCAGGCGTTAAGTCTGAACAAGTACTCTTATGTTTTCTTCCAGATCTTCCATAAACCTTGTTCTGATAGTTTTTTCTTTATGTGGGCGTTAAAATCTACCTCTGTACCAAATTTCAGCTCTGTAGGTCTATGGGAAGTACTAGTTCTATTTTGATGATCAGTGAGTCAGTCAGTGTCGAAAATGCGAAACTTTGCTAATGCAAAGTTTCGCAAGTTAAGCTAATGCTTAACTTGCGAATAAATTAATCTACCGACTTGAAATTTTGGATTTCAAGTGTGTGATTACGAATTTCTAGGTGACAAAAATTTCAGCGATTTAATCCTATCCAGAGGTTCTCGAATGGGGGGCTGAAAATGCGGCGAAACGGTTCCAGTAAAGGATGGTACGGCAGTGTTTGCTTCGCGATCGACTTGGCGGGGGCACTGCATGATGTAATTCCTTTAAATCATATTTACATTTTACCGTCCTACATTAAACCAGGCAAACAATTAATAAGAATTAGTTAAATAAATAAATGATGATTAAATATTTTGCAACTCCACCATACATTCATATATACTTATGTCTATAAATCCCAAAAGGAGTAGCCAGAAGTTTGATATTTTGTAATTACTAAGAAACTTTTAGCTGTTGAGTGAAGAAAAGTTTGTGCCTAAACTAAAGGATGGTATTGTGATCGATCAGTTTCCTCAATCACTTTAAGAGCACCAATACCCTTAGTCGCCTATTCCGACATTAACAGAAATAAGTTAGTGTTATTCTAAGCGAATACTGCATAGCTTAATAAGTCGAGCTAATAGAACAACCAAATTGAGCTCATTTCATCATTAAGCTAATTTCATTATGTTTGGTTCATCTACAATGGTATAAAGGTATATAGCTTAGGAAAAAAGGATCGCTTTGAGTAAAGACCACCGAATTTTCTTACAAACATACATATACGTAAGGCCATAAGTCTCAAAAAAAGGCAGCCAGAGTTTTATAGCTAGAAACTCCTTAGCCATATCAACAAAAAAAAACGATTACAACTGTAATGGGTTCATAAAACAATTCCATAGTTTGGTTTTCTTGTTTTATGTTCAGCACTTTGGTAGTTTCCTGTGGAATAAAGTTTTCACACCGTTTCCGGTCATTTCATCATACGAGTGTTGATGTGAGTGATTATGGCTGTAAATTGTAAATTAAACTTTATCAAAAGGTGCTCCCTCACCGGGAGCATTCGTGTGTCATGTAACCAGTGAAGGAGGAGAACCGAGCATTACAATGCGCACCTTGTAATGATATGTTATGAAAACACGCAAATGCTCGTCAGTGAGGGAACTCAGGGAGGTATTATGGTAATGTAATAAATTATGGTAATAATGTTACGCTTAAAAAACTTGTCCTGAGATTATCTTGAGTAGATAAACAAGCACATTAAGTTTCTTGCTCTGATATTTCTGAAATATATAATTTTTACTTATGTCTTGCAACGAGCTATTAAGACTTACTAGAGATCGTACGTTGATTAAAACTTTACTTGAAAATTTCAGCCAAATAATATTAAAGACAAACTATATTAACCTCTTGTCTATTTGGAAACCGACTAATTAAAATTTATTTTTGTATTTGCAATGCATCTCCATTGATTTAATGAATATGAATATGAAAAAGATACTGTATATACTTACAGTTTATATACTTCTGTATACGAACTATATTTGTCAATAATTTCATCATACTTCGCAATTTTCTCAAAAAATATTTTTGAATATACAACTTCATAATACATAAACTAAACTTAATAAAATAACTAAGTAAATTGCTTTGAAAAGCTTGATAGGAATAACATTATAGACATTTCAGCGCATTTATAATTAAGCTTGCTTTGAAAACGTTTTACAACTAAATTGCTATTGAAGTGCGCTGATGTAAACTGCGTCTAAAGGTCGGGTCCCGGCGCGTGGTGCAGTGGGCGGCGGGGCTGATGGTGGTGCAGGGGGTGGTGGGGAAACTGGGGGCCGTCTTCATCATCATCCCACAGCCCATCGTTGGGGGCCTCTTCTGTGTCATGTTCGGAATGATCTCGGCTTTTGGTGAGTGTGCCTAGTTGGTCGCGTTTTTGTGCTAGTAATTAGTTGATTTTTATTTTTATGAATTTGATTTTTCAATACATAACAAATAAATAAATGAGGAATAAATTGTTTAAAATTTACTTCTGTTTTCATGAATGGTAAACAAAAGTCATAACTTTATGATAAATTAAAGCAACCGTGATAGCTCAGTGGGTAGAACACCGCTTATCATACAAACTATGAAGGTTCAAATCACGGTTGGGTCTATACAATCGAGCCTATCTGAAGGCATCGGTCGTTAACGGTCAGGGAAAACTCGTGAGGATACCCACATGACTGAATTGTGCTTGGTCATGTGACAGTGTATTTGTATAAAACGGCGACAGGCCTGCCCCCTATAACATGAGTACACTGTCCAAGCAAAACGTGGGTACTCGGAACACCAGGTGACAATAGTACGAGTACGTATAAATAAAAGATGTTATTAAAGGAAAGAAAAATTTCGACACTGTCGGGGTACTTAAATAACATCTTTTATTTATGAGTAATAATCCCCACATGAGGAATTCATGTCAAAACACATTAGACAATAGTACGTGTTGTCCAGAAGTGTTACTATTATATTACTATATACTAAGCTAGTTATCTCTCTTAGGAAGAATATTCATTATGAATTCACTGCTATATATCGTAGTTGTATTCTTAGTTATAAATTTTTTTGATGTGAAGCTTGCACGTGTAACTTAAGCTTTGAGCTTTGGATGCTCGAGACGAGCACTTTATTTGCTCAACTTGGAGATATCATATTATATTTCTCAGAAGGCTCCTTGCGTTTGTACCAAATGTAATCTCCTTGGTTCTATGATACTCTCATGTTTAATCTCGCAACATACGAAGTTCACGAGCCAATACGGCACATATGAGATGCATAACTAACAATAATATATTTTTAACAAAAAAGGATTGCCTTCAGCCGTTTGACGGATACCTAATTTTTCATATAAAATTCGATAAGGGACAGAGTCGTCTATCGAATATTCGACGTATGCATTTTGTCATTTTTATCATTTTTGATATATTTTTTAAACCGCTCGGCGCCCGACCAACCCCGATAAAAATTAAATTAAATCTTGAAATCATGTCCAACCAATTTTTTTTTTAAATAGATTGATTATTAACGGAATATTTGCGTGACATACAAACAAAAAACATAAAATAGCATTGAGTACATCTTTTTATGAAACCCGTCGTAGAAACATTGATATCCATCATACAAATGATTGTCCTCAGCGAAGATCAAACCTGCGACCGTTAGATTGTTGAACGCCTGTTATCGCCCAATCACATGACATTTCTGTCACCTGTTTCAGTTCGGAGTAACAGCTTTATGCCTGGATAGTATATTCATGCATTTGCTGAGCAGTGTCGGCTCAGAATAGCCTTAACTTATTTTTTCCCGCGGATGTCGTACAAGGCGACTAAGAAGAACTAAGAATTTCTATTTTTGAAGCTCTGGCTCCTTTTTTTGCAATTTAGATTTGTACATTTGTGAGAAGAAGAAGAAGAAGAGACATTTATTCACATTTGAACTATTAACTACTACACAGTTTTCTTGAATATAAAAATTATAAAAGAGACATAAAAAGTGATATAAAATAAAATAAAATAAATGAAACAAATGTGAATAGGTCCTGCCTCAGCTTATTTTTGTGCGTTTTACACAGAACACTGATTTTCAGTCAGGACCCATTTGGAGTGACACATATAACATACATTTCATGCTACATAAAAGGATTGACAACAAAATAATAGTTAATTAAAAACGAAATACAAAAAAGTCGATCAATAAGCTGGCCATAACCGCACACATAACTTGCACTCTTACTTTAAAAAAAAAACCACATAATAAACAAATAAAGAAAAAATAATAATAAAAGATAAAAATATATAAATATAATACTTGTATAGGTACACTCTTTAATGAAAACATATACGTAAATACACATATGTATACATGAATACATATAATTATATCCTATTAAAAGTATAAATTGCACGTATATAATGATATATTTAGAATTCATAAACAATAAAGTATGCATATATAAAGCGTATACACGATATAAATTGGGATATGTAGGATTAGGGTCAGGGTACTTAACGACGTATGTTCTGTTGAGTGAGTAAGTAACCTTTAAGCTTGCGCTTGACGTGACTTTTATTTTCCAAGGTTTGTAACAGTGAAGGAATCCATCGCGTACTTAGTCTTGTAATAGTGTATTTTTCACACATTTTCTTCATAAGTGTGTTAAAAATAGTCGTATGACACAATCAAAAGTTCCTAAAAGGCTCACCATCGGCTCTCTCTTAGAATCCACCGAAGTTGTTATGACTAAATTTACCTAAATGTAACATAAACATAAACGTTCACGCCGAAAATCCCCGAAGGGGTTGGCAGAGGTACTAATACTTCTGAACATCACGTGACTTTGTCACCTGGTGTTCAGAGTACCCACGTTTTGCATGGACAGTGTACTCACGTGATAGGGGGCAGGCCTATCGCCGTTTTTGTACGAATACACTGTCACATGACTAAATACAACTCAGCCATGTGGGTTTCCTCACGATGTTTTCCCTCACCGTTAACAACCATGATAAATTAACCACACATATGTCTTTAGAAAAGACAAATTGGTGTAGGCCCGACCCAGGATTTGAACACTAGTCGTTTGCACGATAACCGAGTGTTCTACCCACTGGGCTATCACGGTTGCTACCTAAATGTATCAATCAGTTATAATATATTTGAGTGTTGGAAATTTATTAGATTATAATCTATATCCTTTTCAGATGGAAATGGACCTCATACCTTCCATTCATGCCTACTTACCAATCTGGGAAATTCACTGCCCTCTTCAGGAAAAAAGAGAGGTGAAGTGTACCAACTCTATTTGGTTTGCAGTACCAGGGGAGCAAATAGTCAAGGAATTGTTACTACGCGATCGATGTTAACAAGGGAATATGTAAGATACAAAAATAAGTTCTGGATTTATTTGTTTACCACTAATATCGTACTTGTATCTAGTTTCAATCGAGTTTAATGTCCCAGATAAAATGAATCAGTTAGTTTATTATCAGAAGTTAGTATGACTCAACATGATAAATTCAAGTAGTATGATTCATATTATATGCACAATTCAAAAAGAAAAGTTTGAAAATGATTTTATTTTTATTTATTTAAAGTTTTATAAATAACTATACAGTTTTCCTATCTGATATTTGCAACCCTAATCCATCCATACTTACTAATATTATAAATTGGAAAGTGAGATTGTTTGTTTGTTTATTTGTGTCGCTTTCACGCCGTAACTACTGAACCGATTGCTTTGAAATTTTGCAGACGTATAGTTAGAAGTCTAGATTAAATAATAAGGTACTTTAAATCCCGGGAAAATGATATTCCTGAGGGAAAACTAAAATATTGTTTGCTTGTTGGATGGATTGGAGATGGCGCTGTGTACGATTTAAAACAAAGTGATATATTGCAAACCAATATAAACATGTAAATTTAGAAGCTAAATGATACGATAATGAATCCTTGAGAATGAGGAATTCCCGAGGGATGACGTACAATTTGTTTTATCCTCTAAACTGTTTTTTTACATTATAAGTATTTACGTTACGTTAGTTCTTGAGGTATGCAATAGATGGCGCTCTGGGTATTTTTTAAACCGTGGTATCGACTATCGACGAATACCGATCGAATTTTAACTAATTCGGACGGTAGGAAACGCAAACACTACTTGAACGTGTAAAAAAGAAACAAAGGATAGAGAAATTTCGCGCTGGATGCCAACTGACACTGTAGCTCAGTTGGCAGAGCGACGGGGGCGTATACCCGAAGGTCGCGGGTTCGAACCCCGCCAGTGTCAAAATTTTTCTTTCCTTTAATAACATCTTTTATTTATAATTTTTTTTCATCCAGTTTATATTAAAAAAAGTTGTATAAAAGATATAAAGGACATTGGTTATTGTTCAGCGATGCATTTTTTTTTACTACCTTTTCCCTATTAACTTCCAAAAGTGGATGAAGAATTACTATCTGTAACGTACTACTAGACGATGTAAAACTATTTCTCCCAATTTCTTCACCCACAGATTGCGAATTGCTTCAAAGAGACATAAATAATGTTGTTAATTGGAGCAAAGCAAATAAGTTAGAGCTCAATTTAAAAAAATGTGAGGTTATTACATTTAGCCGACAGCGTGCACCTCACATTTACACCTATACAATCAACGGAGTAGAGCTGCGTCGCGTGCAGGAGGTTCGAGATTTAGGGGTTAATTTCACATCAAACCTTTCTTTTCGTAATCACATTGTCGACATTTGCAAGAAAGCTTTTAAAATGCTTGGTTTTATAATACGCACATCTCGTGAGTTTACAAATTTTAGAGCGATGAGGGCACTGTACAATGCTTTAGTTAGGAGCAAACTTGAATTCAATTCAGTCATATGGGCTCCACATGAAACAAAATACTGTCTTATGTTGGAGAAAATCCAAAATAAATTTACTCGGTTCCTTTATTTTAAAATGTATGGAGTCTACCCTTACTATCCTTTGATGTACCCTACATTGTTCGTATTGGGTATGGTAGGGTACACCAAACTGGGTGTGAGGAGGGAGCTCAATTTAATTATTTATCTATTTAAAATTTTGAGAGGTTTTACACAGAACACCATTATAATGAGCCAACTTAGGCTGAACGTTCCAAGTGGTGCGCTTAGGCGGCGGCTGGGTCGTCTTCTCGAAGTTCCTGCATCGCGTACCAACCTATTGAGAGAGAGCTCTCTTACGCGCGCAATAGCTGCAGTTAACCATATTGCCGAACAAACGGACATATTTTCCTGTTCCTTGGCTCACTTCACAAGCGTAGCTTTATATTTTTTGTGTTACGGTGTGTAAAATTTAATTAGTGTGTAATTTGGTTAATTTATTTCTTTGTTTGTACTCTGTTCTTTAAATTAGGTTGTAAATATATTGTCTTTATGTGAAATATAGCTGAATTGGGTTATGAAAATCTGTAATGGTTATATTTATGAATAAATAAATAAATAAATAAATAAAAAAAATAAATAAATAAATATCTCCGGAGCTATGGTTACCCTTTTTGTGATTTATGGCCGTTAGTGTATATATACTCATGAATGATTGATGGATACATACATATACTCACGGCTATAAATCCCTTAACGGGGAAGCCAGAGCTTTGGAACTAGAAATTCCTCATCCACTTTTGGAAGTTGATTGGGGAAAAGGTAATAAATGTTTTTGGTGACGGGTCTCCAACTACATCGCCCAAAAATCACTTCAGAAGCCCCTATACCCTTAGTTGCCTCTTACGATCACCCACGGGTAGAAATGGGGTAGTGTTATTCTAAGCCGACACTTATTTAAGCACTTGATTGATTGATTGATGGATGAATTTAATAAATTCTATTTTTTTGTGGTTATAACAGTCAATCGCACCAAGTTTCAAGTTTTTAAATACAGAAATGACAAAAATCTCTATACTAACTTTCATTTGCTATTTCAACCCCTCAGTGCCATAAAACATATGATAAGAATCAAGTAACAAACAATTTTGTACCAAGTTTCTATGTTCGAGTTATTATGTTCGTATTAGTACGTATAGTAACTATTGATTTTCGGGTCTTTAATCGCGTGTTATAACATGGGTTTAGTTTAATAATAGTTGTTTTAATTGTAATGTTCAATCGCGAAAGTCTTAGAAAATACTAAGTACGGATAGTAGTTTGGTGCTGCGGAGCGGAGGCCCGATGGGTGCTGCCCCCTACGTTAACCGTTGGTGATGGTGGGTGAGTTGCCAGCAGAGATTGATCGGGAATATGGGGATTGTCCGAGATGAATGATATCCTATTTCATGATGCAATAGTTCTAGCTATTATTCTAAGATAACACAATAACTTTTTCTTTACTGAAAGCTTGTGTCCTTTGAGTTTTGATCCCGGGTCTCTCGAATGTTCATAGAGGTTAGATTTACTGACGGCAAATTTTGAATACCCTGTATTTTCTTATAGCCTTACTATTGACAAAAAATTAAATTAACTCCCGCTCCCGCTGTTTTATCCCGCATTTTCATACCCTACCGATATCGAGCGCCAAAATCCACAATTCAATATAAAATGAAAAATAGTGAATAAAGATAAAACAGAAAGTAGGTAAATGATTCGAAAAGTGCACCGAGTTATTGTATGAGCTACAGGTTAAAGCGCAATATATTCCACTTCTTACGTATCTTAAAAAACATCGATAGTCGATACCACGGTTTAAAAAATACCAAGAGCGCCATCTATTGCATACCTCAAGAACTAACGTAACGTAAATACTTATAATGTAAAAAAAACAGTTTAGACGATAAAACAAATTGTACGTCATCCCTCGGGAATTCCTCATTCTCAAGGATACATTATCGTATCATTTAGCTTCTAAATTTACATGTTTATATTGGTTTGCAATATATCACCTTGTTTTAAATCGTACACAGCGCCATCTCCAATCCATCCAACAAGCAAACAATATTTTAGTTTTCCCTCGGGAATATCATTTTCCCGGGATTTATAGTGTGCTTCAGACAAAGAACTGCGGACTCTGTAGATAGCCCGTTCCGAAAACCAAACTGGGCATCGTTTAGCGTCACACTTTGATTTAGATTTAGATTTGGTCTATAGTTGGATCTGTCAGAGGCGTCTCCTGTCCTATTTTTAATGAGAGGCACCACTAAGGTCCTCATAAGATCAGACGGCAGGTAACTGTGTCTGATGCAAATTGTATAAAACATGGAGAGAACTCTAGGGAGATGGATACCCGCATATTGCAGATGCTCGATGCTGAGTCCATCATGACCGGGCGACTTACCTCCAGCCATTTGTCGGATGACCTTGGCTATGTCTGGTGATGCTATTCTGATAGGCTTGTCGCTTACACAACTATCAGCATCGCACATCTGCACACACGGGTCTCCTAGAATGGGTTCTACAGCAAAATGCCGCATAAAAAGGTTGGCTATGTCACTGGGCTCACCAACACCCCCTACACTAACTGGCAAACTTAACTTAGGGCTGAGCTTATCAGTTGCTTTCCAGAATTGTCTGAAATTCTTAGAATTATGATGTTCCACAATGATATCCATCTTTATTTGGTCCTTGTGATTTTGACAATATTTTAATTTAGCTTTAAAAACTTTTCTCGAAGAGCACATTTCTTCATAAACCAGACCAGACTTAGGCTGAGGGCTCCCACACATAAACACGATACGACGTCGCGTCGTACAATGATGCGGCGTCGTTTCACGATACGACATCGTACACCTCTTTCCATGCTGTTGTTTTTGAATTTTTATTCTTGTATTCTTCAGATGTTTTGTCCCATAGTACGGGACGCTGCTCGACTAAGGTAATTAAATGATTGACTTCAATAACATCCGTCATCTTTGAATTTTGAATAACAACTGCGCAGGATTGCATCGTGAGTTTCTAACGTCACGACGTCGTATCGTGAAACGACGCCGCATCGTTGTACGTTGCGTCGTCGTAACGTGTTTATGTGTTTGAGCCCTTACCCCATAGACACCAGTTCTGAAAGCATAGCCTCGCCTTTTGATGTGCATGTTTGTTCCAGCCCGTGACATAGCCACCCCTTCTACGCCCTACAGTATCAGAGCTTGCTACAGCTGCTTCCTTTAGTATAGTAACAATAGTATTATACATCCTATCTATTGTATTTCTATGGTCTATTACTTGACAAATGTTATCACAGCACAACTCAAGTTCATTTGGAAAATCAACGTGTTTTAACTTTACATTACATATGTCACTATATTTATTTATTTGCGACTCTTCTCTTTCTCCCCATATAACTCCCCTCAACAATATTTCGTTCCTCTCCCTGTTCACAGACCTCTTAGGTATGCTCTTATCTAAGTTACACACAATAGCTATAGGAATATGATCAGACCAAAACACATCATATAAGATCTTAGCATCAACAACCGTTTGCCTTGCCTTTTCAGTAGTTATACAGTGATCTAGCCACCTCCTACAACCGTGACTGTCACTCACATAGGTATAAGAGTCCTTTGGCAGCAGCTCGGTGTCCACTACAAACAGTTGTTGATCCTTACAGAAGCACATGAGTTCGTTAAAGAAAGGCATATTTGGGTGTGCATTAAAATCACCCAATAGATACACTAAATCCACATTGTCATTCTCAATAATTGCATACATTTCTGCTAAACACTGGGTAAAGTCACTTAAATTTTCCTGTTCATCAGTGGGCATATACACCGAGAAAATTATCATCGAACCACTGTCTAACGAAACTTTTATACCTAGAAGACGCACACTGAATGACCGACACACAGGGAAATAAGTCTTTTCGCCATAACAGAGCCACCCCTCCGTGCGGACGTCCTCTCAAAACACCCGTCGATAAGTCAACTGCTGTGTTGCCGGCGTATGCAAAGTTTTTATCAATCGTTCCTAATATGGGTATATCATGCTGCAGTAACCATAGACATGTCGTGATATGCATAACCGATGCTTAAAATGTAGTTATTTGAATATGAGTAATAATCCCCACATGAGGAATTCATGTCAAAAAACATTAAATTATGAAAAAAATGTAGTCGACGCGGACGTAGTCGCGGGCAAAAAGCCAGTGAGTATATAAATTGTCAATGTGTATCGTGTTATGTTTCGTTTCGTTATTTAAATAAATATGATGTTTACTACTACTAAGTTGTATATTTATTTTCGTCAACTTATCGACCTGTATTCATAGCTATAAGCCTTTAAAAGAGTGGCCAGAACTTCGAAATAATTAATTCCTCAGCAAATTTTCAAAATAAAAGGGGAATAAGCATCATATAGATGTGATACGAAATTATTCGCCCAAGTGGTAAGTTATCTATAGTTGCTTCGTTCGATTCCTTTGGGAACAGATGGATTGAAGATATTCTATGTCTTAGGATGTAGCTTATTTGATTAATAGTACATGGGGATCTCATTCAGCACCTAATACTCTTGCAGTACTATATACAATGTCTCAGTATTAGCTTGTTAGGCTCAAGGGAATGGAATCGTTGGAGATGTGTGAGTTATAGCTTTAGTTCCTTGTGTGATTACTTTCGGAAGTTTGTTAATGGCGAGTGAAAACAACAGGGGTTAGATATACAGTAGTGTGCAATGTATGAATTAAAAACGTGGTTGTTGCTTGAACAAACTGCCTTAAGACTTAACACTTACTTACATTATATAATGGCAAGAGGGGACAAGAGGCGCTCACACTACACTACAATAGTTACTCTTTATTAAGCATCAAACTATAAAATTTTACTAAAAATAATAATTAATTTGACAATGAAAGAGTACAACTGGCAGTCTTTTCAGTAAAAGCGATGTATAGTAAAGAGACAGAATGTCGGTACCGAATAGAAGAAGAAGAAGAATAACATTTATTCGCTGCTACACACGTACAAAGGAAGACACAGCACAAAAATAAGTATACACAAAGACACAGAAAAATAATCATAAAAAGACAATATCATACACACTAGTTCCAAGATATAAAAGAAAAAAAAGAAAACAAAAAACTTTAGCCGTATAACCTGCGTAGTAGCAACGAATTTGGAAGCTGCCTCAGCATTATCGTTGTGAAGTAAATAAATACCTCACAACACTGATTTTCAGTCAGCCCCAAAATGAAAGATAAAAGAAAAGACGTCACAATATTATAATGAAAAAGAGAACTTATAACATACTCCACATACATAAATAATAGCAGTAGAAAGTACCGCGTTACTAAATTATTATATAAAAACTACACACATAATTATATACTAAAAATATTCATACATAGTACATAAATATAAATACATAAGAGATTCCACCTGCAGACAAACTGTAAAAACAGTTATGTTAATAAAGATTAATAAATAAATAATAGTTACAGTAAACTTTAATTATCAATATGTTGTAGTACTTACTTAATAAAAGGAAAAAATAAATAAACAAAGAAAATTTAATAACATACGAGTAAAGATTTGGTATTAAATAAATAATTTGTTAACAAGGACGTGCTGGAATATACGAAGGATTTTGCTTAACCAGCAAGGAATTTTTAAGCTTTCGCTTAAAAGTGTACTTACTAGGAGCATTTTGGATAGGTGGGGGAAGGTCATTCCAGCACTTAGACGCCGCAAACCTGAAACTGCCTCGAAATGCTGCCGTGCGGTGCATTGGTAAGATAGCTCTGCTTTTAAAATGGTAGTTACTCCTGGACCATTGAAATTTATTAAATAAATATCTTGGAGTTTCAAACTTCACTACACTGAACAACAGCGTCGCAAGATGTAGTTTCCCACGTGACTGCATTTTCAATAGTCTAGCGTCGTCCAAATACGGAGTGACATGGGATCGAGGAGGGATACGAAAACAAAAACGTGCACATGCGTTTTGCACACGCTATATCAATTTCTGTGATCGACCAAGAAAACAGCTACCATAGACAACGTCACAGTAGTTTAACCTTGATCATATTAGCGATTCACAGAGTTGAACACGCAAATCCACACTCAAAAAATCACGAATATTATAAAGTACTTTGAGCCGATAGAAACAATTACCTACTACTGTCAAAACGTGGTTTTCGAACCAAAGTTCCCCATCCATCAGAAGGCCGAGGTTTTTTGTTTCTTCAACCCTTTCTATGATTAGTCCCCTGATAGCTATACTATTCGCCGAGAGAACATTCAATGTATTACGAATCTGAAACTTAGTCCCAAGTACCATGTACTTAGACTTGCTAGGATTCAGGACATGACAGTTTCTCTCCGACCAGGCAACAATTCACTCTAGCTCAGCATTGAGTATTTCTGCAGCCACCATAGCTTTAGAAGGTACAGTCGAAGCATACAGTTGTAAGTCATCGGCGTAAAGATGAAATTTGCTGCTTTTTATACTACTGATTATATCTGCTTTGTACAATGTAAATAAAAGAGGTCCCAAAATTGAACCTTGCGGTACTCCTCGTGTTAGTTCATTGGCAGATGATGTGTTTGTGCTGCCATTTCTCCCTCGAAGTTCTAAAAATTGCGACCTACCAGAGAGATAACTGTCAAACCAACGAATCGTCGCAGCATCAAACTTGTAATACGCAATCTTAGATAGCGTCAGGGGTATGCACAAACACTCGAAAGCCCTGGAAAAATCCAACAGAGTAAGTATAGTACTCTTACCTTCATTTTGGTCATAAAGTATGTTAAGAACTACGTCTAAGAGAGCTGTTGCAGTTGATCGCTCTTTCCGAAAGCCAGATTGAGGATCAGGTAGTATTTTGTTTTCCTCCAGGTACTCAACAAGTTGATCATACACGACCCGTTCCACTATCTTTGATGAACAAGGCAGGATACTAATTGCTCGTAGATCGGATACAAGGACTGGGTTAGGTTTCTTAGGCGATATTTTCGCGATTTTCCAAATGGTTGCAAATAGCGACGGGCCTTACCCTTTCACGAGGATATACTAATACTCAGAATATCTCTTGATTCTCAGAAACATCTGCACCTCCATCCCTCCCACCCCATCGTTTATGGGATTTACGACAGGAACCTGCCAAATATCATATTTTTCTTTACTTGCGACTAAGATTTCGTGGCTAACAAACATATTTTTTAAATGTTTCACTAGCGAATAAGGTCGTCTACAATTTCTCTCGATTTCTCAGAGTGGGCAGCAAAAGCCCGTTGCAATCATCTTTAAGTACACGCCTAAGAACATTCGTTGATAACAGTTGACTGCGACATTCAAATAACTAAATTTTAAGAAAAGGTTATGCATATCATGACATGTCTTTGTTCTACTCAGTCACATGATAGTGTATTCGTATAAAGCGGCGATAGGCCTGCCCCTATACTCTTTAACATCAGATCACATAAATTTGCATGATATGTTCAGTTATTCTTTCGGAAATGTACGGTGTGAACGTTGTATTGAGTTATCCAGAGCCTTAGTCAAAATTATTTGTAATTACGAGCAACCTTTAACGTGTGCGACAGCTAAAAAAAACACACATTGGCTATTAGCTAAAGATTGTTGTACCGATCTATGCTGCCAATACACAAATAAACGTGCGTTTTATTTGTAAAACTTATTAATAACTCTCAGTACAAACGTTCACGCCATATATCCCTGAAGGGGTTGGCAGAGGTGCTTCTGAAAATCACTTGAAATTGTCTTCTCACCACTCCTCACGTGAGGGGGCAGGCCTATCGCCGTTTTGTACGAATTTATTGTTAGAAGACCAAGTACAAGTTGGTTGGTTTAGTGTGGGTTTCCTCGTGATGTTTTCCGATCTTGGTGGTTTAACTTCTTTACACTAAAAGAATTCAAAAACTGGACAAAACGCATTGTTCTAGAAGGTTATGTTATCCTGGTGATAAGTTCGAGTAGGTAGTACGTATGACCGCTATTGCATTATTAATTTCACAACGTTACCGTATTGTTGTCAATTTATCACCCTTCACAATCATCTTTATCAACTTCCTGTTAGTTTTAAATAGATAACAATATTTATTTATTAGTAATAATCCCCACATGGGGTTTTCATAAACAAAAAGATTTTAAAAAGATACAATCACGTTTTTGAAATCACTTTAATGTAGCTTAATATATTCCTAGTAAGTGTGTGGCTAGGGAAGTGGCAGCAGGCATTTATTTTCTTATGAAGCTTATGATTTCGACAAAATGAAGTATTCGAAATGAGCATAGTCGTTGGGGTTTCTGCACCAAAAAGGTATAATGCTATAAGGCTGTGCTTTCTATTTACCTGCTCGTTTCTAGCTTGCTGATGCATTAATGTGTTTCAAGTATTAATGTTAAAAATATTCTGGTCTATTAGACTTGATTTAAGTCTTTGAGTTTTTATTGTGTGTCAGATCTCTTTTTATGATTATGTTTTAGCATTAAATAGCGATTTAATAAGCATTTTTTTCATCTCAACAATCAGGTCTTTCATGGCGACTATACTATAAAGAATATTTATATCACCTCCTCTACTTTATCTGGCTCAATGTAGTTTTGTTAGTTTAAATCGTCAGTTTCCTAGCCACACTTTTCTATGCACCTGCATTATCTATCATAAGGTATGCTTAATTATCACGACTGATAACAGAAACACGGTAATATAAAACGGCAGATCTTACGATCAAAACAACAAACAAGTTTGATTTGTTCCACCATTACATATATTATTTTCCGTCCTAATATATAAAATGGTGTCACTAACTCACATTGTTTTGTGTTCAGTAGTTGGATTGGTAAGTTAATTTTATAAATAGAAAGGGTAGTTTATTTAGCAATTTAGTTTGATAGTGAAACCCTAGCCAAGGTATTTTACACTTGTGTATCCCATGTACAAGACAAAAATCAGCAAAATTTGTGGCCTATTGTTACGCCGCCGGCCGCTACTACAATAAAGCTAGAACATTGTGAACAGTGAAAAATAGCATCGTTAATTTAAATCTTTTTGTTCATGAAAACCTCATGTGGGGATTATTACTAATAAATAAAGAATAAATAAAGGAAAAAAAAAATCGACACAGGCGGGATTCGAACCCGCGACCTCGGGTATACGTCCCCGTCGTTCTTGCCAATTGAGCTACCGTGTCAATGGCTGCCAGCGCGAAATTCTTCTATCCTTTATTTCTTTTACACGTTTTAGTAGTGTTTGCGTTTCCTACCTCCAAATTTTTTACTAATTCGGAAGGTCACTTGTCTATCTTTTCAGATAGAATGCAAATGTTGAAAACGCCTAACTATCGCATAATTTAAATCTTTTTATTCCAGAATACCTTATGGGATCGGCGTATACCCAAGGTCGCGGGTTCGAATCCCGCCTGTGTCGAAATTTTTCTTTCCTTTATTTATTCTTTATTTATTTGACACAACTGATTATTTGACACATTTATTGAACACAACTGTAGTCCTTGAATCTGTAACTAGCTTTTGTGACTCAAAGTCAAGGGTTCGTATCCTGATAAAGATTGTTTGAAGATGAATACGAAACCTCATAGTACACAATTGTTATTTCCTTTTTAGTAATTGGTTTAGTAAATATCTAGTTCGTGACCCACATCACTGGAATCTTTTATTGTATTTGACCGTATATGCTTATCTATACTTATAATAAATCTGTAGAGAGGTCAATTCTGTACATGAAATATATTTTCAAAATAACTATCAGGTGGTGATTAGGGATCGATACTGATGCCAAAAATGCAATCAGTAAAATTTTTGTCTGTCTGTCTGTCTGTCTGTCGGTTTGTATGTGCCTTATGGAAACAAAAACTACTCGACGGATTTTAACGAAACTTGGTACAATTATTCTTCATACTCCTGGGCAGGTTTTTGTATACTTTCCAGCAGAGTAATAAAGGGGAATTTTGGGAAATTTTGGGAAAACGGGAGAAGTTACTCCATTTTTAAGCTTCCGTCGCGTGTGCCTTAATGGTTAAACTTATATAGAAATCATGTATGACGGAAATATTCTTCATAAAATTATCTAACATAAAATAAGCCATCGCGCCCGTGACCAAAACCAAATCTTTACTAATTTACATATAACATACTAGATGGCGCCAGTAGTTGCATCCTACATCACCTAATGATTTATTTTTTAGATTGTTATAAATACTTCCTAGCGTTTATTCCAAAATTTGCTATTAAACGGAAATACTGAACCGTTCATAAAAGCGCATTCAAAACCACCAAACTACACTGTTTAGGGAGTGCTATAAATTTAATAAATTGAAAACATTGCGCTGTATTTCACAATGCTTGAGCAGTGACTGAAGAAAGACACCTCAGATATTTAAAAAACAACGCTACCCGTTCGAAGCTGGGACGATCCACGACGGACCCACCGTACCACCGGCCATACCACTGGTGGTATGGCGGGACTAAACCATACCACCGTATTAGTGATGGAAATGAAAAATAATAATACCATTAAGGGAAGTATTCCCCACTGACCACCTAATCCGTACAACTAGTTGTATGGAGGGGGAATTATTTTTGAAAATTCTTCCCCATTGTACAACTAGTTGTACGGTTAATATATAATTAGAAAAAAAAATCTAAATCGTTCCCCACCGACCAACTATTTTTTTTTGACAGAAACAAGTACATGGTGTTTTTATAGAAATGGTTTGTACTTGTAAAATTTTCGTCGGTACAAAAACATCAAGTGTTAAAATAACTTAGAATTTTTAATATTTTTTTGCTATTTTTTACACTTTAAGTACCAAGGTAGCATAAATGTACATGCAGTTTTAATAAAATAAAAAAACTAAACTGGTTTTAAACAAAAATATTTTTTTCTGTAGTTTTCACTTATTTGTAATACCTTACTATTTTAAAACTTAAACTCAAATGTTCACACCGTATATCCCCGAAGGAGTTGGCAGAGGTTATTCTTAAGATCACGTGATAGCACCACCTAGTGTCCAGAGTAGGTACCTACGTCTTGATCGGTCAGTGTAATCACGTGATAGGCGGCAGGCAAATTAACGTTAAATTTAGCAGCTGATAAGTAATACGTATATTCCAGTAAACCTATTTGCAGACGACCCATTTTTGTACCAGGAACCCATATCATATTAGAAAATAGGAAATTTTCTTTTTGGGAATGTAGTCAAGACTAGAATTGTAAACTTGATTAAACCAATTTATCGCAAACAAAATTATTCTTTCCTCAACATGTTACAATATTTAATATTTTACTAACGATTTATATTAAATTCATTTTAGTGATCAAACATAGCCTTCCGAAATGTTCTATTCATAGTTTATGAGTTTCTGATAGTAAAATAAATACCACCCTGGTATGTCACAGAAACCGATAAAAAACGACCACATTTTGCACCAAATTTTGAAGTTTGCCACTTGATGTTTTTATACTGAAGAAAATTTTACAACTGCTTACCAACCTTTTATAAAGATTAGTTGGTCCGTGGGTCACACCTAGTAGTCAAACTTAATCATTCCCCACCGACCAACTTAATAGTTGGTCGGTTTTGAGTTGTACGGATTTAGTTGGTCAGTGGGGAGTACCCCTGACTACCTAGTAAAATGCAAGAAGTTGTTATCTTATCGCAAATATAGGAGAGTGCATTTTTTGTAAGCAAAAGAAACAACACTTGAAATAATTAATTCTCTAATCTATGATTTATATCAGTTTATTTATAGCATAGGAACTATAAATAAAACTGATATTATTAATTCCTACATCCCTATGGTGGTATGGTCAAGTCCCACCATACCACCAGGTGTACGGCCGGTGGTACGGTGGGTCCGGAGGGGGACGATCCACTAGTTTATTTATAAACCTCTACTCGTCGTTGTCTTTCTTGCATCAATTAAAAGTGTTTTTTTATTAAATAGTTTTTCGAATAATCCATAGCTGTGTCGGCTTAGAATAGCACTACCCCGTTTCTACCGGTTGGTGTTCGTAAGAGGCGACTAAGGGTATTGGGGCTTTTAATGAATTTTTGGGCGATGCCGTTGGAGACCCATCACCAACAAACTTCATTTTAACATCTTTTCATTTAACTTCCAAAAGTGGCTGAGAATTTTTTTATCTTTTAACTCTGGCTACTCTTTCTAGGGATTTATAGCCGTGAGCATATGTTAATGATCAGAATAATAACAAATAAACTTTATTGTTACCATTTATTTTGTCGTCAAAGTCTTAAGCAAAAGAAAACTAAACAATTAGTCGATGGCACTTAAAGAATTCCAATATAGTTTCAAGCTGCTGAACTAAGTTAAACCTGTCTCTCAGAAGTCTCAGGAAATAAAAGATTACCACTTTTCTTCCGACGACGGTTAGTGAATAATAAACAAAGGTACAATTGGCCTTTCTTTTTGATAGAAAACTTTATATATATCGGTCCCACATCACCTCTCTTTCTTTGCTTATGAGTAGCTATAATACTACCTACAAGACCTGCTTATAATAAAAAATCTATCAGTAAAATATAAAGAAAGAAAGAAAGAAAAATCATTATTCAGTGCACAGGAAAATACACAACTAACAAAAACTAAAAAAAATAGTGGTAAACAATAACAACAAAGAACATAAGTAAAAAAAATAAAACATAAAAAAGCAGCCCTATGCAGTTAATTGGTCACTGGCTCAGCATGTTGCCACAGATGACGATGTCACCAACCTTGGTGCTGATTTTCAGCCAGTGCCATACAATTTAATTCAATTAATATGATGTCTATATGTAAAAAAATATGTTTTTTATAATTTTCCTGGGATTAGGAGAATTCTATATATTTAACTTTACAATTAACCTACCTTATTTCATCAATCATTGCTTTGTAGTGTCGGCTTAGAATAGCACTACCTCATTTCTGCCGATGGGTGTACGTAAGAGACGACTAACGGTACTGGGGCTATTAAGTTATTTTTGGGCGATGCGGTTGGAGACCCATCAGCAATTACCTTTATTTTACCATCTTTACCCCACTCAGCTTTCTAAAAGTGGCTGAGGAGTTTCTAATTCCTTAGTTCTGGCTTTACTCCTTCTAGGGATTTACAGCCGTGAGTATATGTATGTATGTATTTCATCAAAACCCTTTCTGCAGTACAGGCGTGGTTAAGTAACAAACATCTCAACATCCGAAAAAAAAACCTTCTTTCACCCTTTTAGAGAAGAATTTTGTCCCTCCCCACCTACATAGTTTATTTTTAATAGTAATCAAAAATATACATACCCCAATTTTAACCCTAAATGGATTTTAAATTCCAAGTTTCTACCACACAATTTCGCTCAGCTAATATGCTCTGAAGAATCAGGAAAATAGTGGAATAGTACAGTATTAATCTGACAGACGATTAGGGCTAATTGGTATAAGACCGATACAAATAACTTAAAATATTTTTTCTACAGGTAGCAATAGTAGCATTGACTACGGGTGAAGAAGTTTCACCTCGTTTTGTTTTATGGCAGCCGTGTAACTACACCGAGGCGCCGGTAAGTACGAAAATTTTGATCTTAACATAAATAACTACGAGTATTATAGGCTTTGTAGTGCCCCGGCTTAGAGTGGCACCACCCCTTTCTACCCACGGGTGTCGTATGGGGCGACTCACCACCATACCATCACCATAAAGATACTTTATTTCTATCATCTTCTCCCCTATCAACCTCCAAATGTGGCTGAAGAGATTCTAGATTATAGCTATAAATATATATATATATATATATATATATAATTTAAAATATAATTTAAATCATACATTCGAAAGTGTGAGTTAAACCATTTAAAGTTTCACTCTATTTAAATGAATCATAATGAATCTGTCGTGTGTCAGTGTCACTCGCTGCCCAGATCAATGGATCTGTAAAGTTCTTTCATGACGCTAGCTTTAATACTGGCCTCATATCCATTTTATAAATTCTTTTTTCATATACCTACTTCGATTCTTTTACGTTTATTTCTATCATCTTTTGCCGTACTTCACGTTAAATACTTTTTTTTCACGCCATTATCTTGGAAGAGGTGACAGGGGTATTATTTCGCTACATGATGTATTTACGTGATGGGGGCATGTATGCCGCCACTTTGTATGACTATGATTACCTTAGAATAATGGGCTATATCTATATCATGTTTTACAATAAATATTTATAAAGAAACCACTCATATAACTTAAGATTAGATTGAAAAAGAATACCACCAAGTCTGAAAAATACACAGGTCCTTTCAAATCAATGTTACTTTCGTTATTGAATTTGTGTTTGTGAATATGTTTTTTTTTTATGTGTATTTAAGTTTTTTTTCATTCAATTCTATTATGTACTGAATATTCTTGTTACAGACAAATGTAACAATTAAGATTAAGTAATAGTTTTATTTTAAGATCCCTTCAAAATTATCCTTATTATGCTTATTTAATCAGCTTAATACCAGTATTATATTAAGTATTATTATTTTTCAGGGAGAGTCATGTGCTGATTGCGACACTCGGTTCATTTGTACTAAGCTCGGAGGTTTTGAACAGCGCTGCTCGTGGCCATGGGCGCGCCATTGCGTCAACGGAACCTGCCAGTCAGAGCCCAGCAAAGAATGCGCACCACCACCACCTACAGAGGACCCACCAACTACAACGGGACCGACTAGTACAGCTATTAACTCTACTACCACTCTGAGTACAAGTACTAGTACAACTACTAACTCTCCTACCACTCTGAGTACAAGTACTAGTACAACTACTTACTCTCCTTCCACTCCGAGTACAAGTAATAGTACAACTACTTACTCTCCTACCACTCCGAGTACAAGTAATAGTACAACTACTTACTCTCCTACCACTCCGAGTACAAGTAATAGTACAACTACTTACTCTTCTACCACTCTGAGTACAAGTAATAGTACAACTACTTACTCTCCTACCACTCCGAGTACAAGTAATAGTACAACTACTTACTCTCCTACCACTCCGAGTACAAGTAATAGTACAACTACTTACTCTCCTACCACTCCGAGTACAAGTAATAGTACAACTACTTACTCTCCTACCACTCCGAGTACAAGTAATAGTACAACTACTTACTCTTCTACCACTCTGAGTACAAGTAATAGTACAACTACTTACTCTCCTACCACTCCGAGTACAAGTAATAGTACAACTACTTACTCTCCTACCACTCCGAGTACAAGTAATAGTACAACTTCTTACTCTCCTACCACTCCGAGTACAAGTAATAGTACAACTACTTACTCTCCTACCACTCTGAGTACAAGTACTAGTACAACTACTTACTCTCCTATCACTCCGAGTACAAGTAATAGTACAACTACTTACTCTCCTACCACTCTGAGTACAAGTGACAGTACAACTACTAACTCTCCTACCACTCCGAGTACAAGTAATAGTACAACTACTAACTCTCCTACCACTCTGAGTACAAGTAATAGTACAACTACTTACTCTCCTACCACTCTGAGTACAAGTGACAGTTCAACTACTTACTCTCCTTCCACTCCGAGTACAAGTAATAGTACAACTACTAACTCTCCTACCACGCTGAGTACAAGTAATAGTACAACTACTTACTCTCCTACCACTCTAAATACAAGTAATAGTACAACTACTAACTCTCCCACCACTCTGAGTACAAGTACTAGTACAACTACTTACTCTCCTTCCACTCCGAGTACAAGTAATAGTACAACTACTAACTCTCCTACCACGCTGAGTACAAGTAATAGTACAACTACTTACTCTCCTACCACTCTGAGTACAAATAATAGTACAACTACTAACTCTCCTACCACTCTGAGTACAAGTACTAGTACAACTACTGCTGCACCTACAACCGCTTAAGTGCTTCAAACTACCAGGGCAGCATGAAGTATGAAGAATTCATGCGTTTATTTCTAAGTGGTTTCTAAGTGGTTATCTTTATGGTTCCGAATAAATGTTTTTCGATAATTTTTAAATATCTTTATTTAGAATTTGCGGATTTCAAGTAGTACCCTTATAGTTTTAATCTTTTTGTTCATAAAAACCTCATGTGGGGATTATTACTAATAAATAAAGAATAAATAAAGGAAAGAAATTTTTTGTTTTTTTTTTTGCCCCGCCTGTGGCGAAATTTTTCTTTCCTTTATTTATTCTTTATTTATTAGTACCCTTATATTTTCCTAAACCGATAACACTGTACACGGATTCAGTGTCACATGACAATTTAAGCCATATACGTTTACCGATGATACAACTTGATAAAAAAACTGGAGTAAAACATTGTATTGTATCTAGATTATACCATACGATACAATCATAGGATACAATTTTTGAACAAAAATCGGCTTTTTCACTTCGTTTTTTATTAGCTGCTGTCTACCAGGATATTTCTATCCTTAACGTTGACGCTAGTAAGCATACAATAGGCGACGAAATGACGATGGCGTTAATAGTTACATAAAAGAAATTTCAACGTGACCCAACATGAAACTTTAGCTTTTATATTAGAAACTTATTAACATATCAGCTCATAAACATACCTGCGGAGGTGCTCGAGTCTACCTAGATAGGCTAATTAGGCCACAGTGCCCCCGCACAAGCCTCAAGCTTCTTAGAAAGTCGATCGACTACTGCCTTCGAAATACCACTAGTTTACATGCCCTCCGGAGCTGCAGAACCAAATTGTATATTTCATTTCTGGAAAATGAGATGATTCATTCTGCAAAGTCCTAACTAGAATGAGCCTCCTAAACTGATTTTCGAAAAAACAGCCTGCAGGACTCGCGTGTGCTACTTATAAAGATAGACAAATAAAGTAGGCTTAGAAAAACTCTAACCCATTTTAAAGTTAGAGGCAACTTAGAGTTTTAGGGCTTTTGAAGTGATTGTTTGGTGATGTGGTTGGAGACCCGTTACCATTCATCCTTTATTTTTAATTACCATCTTCTCCCCAACCTATGTCCAAAATTGGTTGAGGAATTTCAAATTGTGACGCTCTGACTATCCCTTTTTTGGGATGTGTAGCCGTGAACTTATGTTTGACAACAGACGAACTATAAAATTAAGTTACATGGAATAAGTAGAAATACCAAATAGTTGGTACGACTAAGTAACCAGTTAAGTTATTGTTATTAAGTTAGCGTACTGGAAATAATAATTAAATCGATTTTATCGTCAAGTTTTGCTTCGATCAACCTGAACGATACGATTTCAACCAACGCGATCGCAATTAAGTTAGCAGAAGTACTATTTTAGAAATATTATAGGAATAAAAAGGTGTTTAATAAACACACGGTAATTTTGTAGCTACTGGTATATTTTATAATCACTTATATTTTTACACATTCTCCTTTATTATTTAAACTTCCGATGCCTTCCATTCTATAGATAGTACATAGATGAATAGATAGATAAAACATTTACTAGTATTTATACTACTAAGACTCTTTAATTTAAATTACAGTCAAATATAAATGCAATGATATTACCATCCACGGTGGTTCTAAATATAAATATTTTACCAAATATCTTTTATCTCTGATTGTTATTATATGCCTTACAATAATTACGTTAAATATTCCTGAAAACCCAACATTGCTGAAACATTGTTTGGACGGCGTGCAGCGAGGACGGATATCGATCAGTTACAAATACAGAATCCTCTTTCAACTAATTTATTCATAGCTGCGCGTCCATTCGTTTATTTAGTATACTTCAAAAGATCACGAACTAAATAAAGGCCACTTAAATGTTACGAAGGAAATTGCAAAATAAGTAAAATGATAAGTGGAAATAAGCTACAGGTTTTCTTGATAGTGGTGAGTTGCGGGCGATATTCTCGGTGTACCCCAATGAGAAATAAAGACGTAACTATTAGTAAGAAAGTATGATACTCCTTGTCTCTTTTTAGCATTAACTTGTGATGCAATCCCCACTTCGTAGTGTCTATAGACTAATTAGGTCGTGAAAGATTTGAACATGAAACATTTAGTAATTATAAAACGGCAAAAACATGTTCATAGCATGGGCGCTCCCTCAAATATTTATTTCAGGATGTTCAGAGATGTTTTTTTTTATTGACCTACAAAACCAAGTACAAAATTAGGAAAGTAACAAATCAACAATATTGACGACATGTTTTTCTTTTGCACTCTACTTGATGTAGATACTGCATGCTCGTTAATACATAAATAAATATTTTATCTTAGACCTATGATTGTAAACACATGAATAAAAAAAATACATTAAAAATTAAACACTAAAAAATTTCAATATATATCAGACAACAAGGCATGAAAAAGAAGATAGAAAAACTCAAAAACATAACTCAAAAAATAATAATATTAATACAAAAAATAACTCAAAAAATAATAATAATTATGGATCACTATAATAAATTGATAATGAGTGTTTCACGGCTACCAAGCTATCATTAAATATATCTAAAAGAGATCGAACTGAGTTTGTTGACGAACACACATGCGATAAATAGGGGAGTGAATTCCTAGATTGGTTCTTACTGACGGGAGACGAAAGGTTTTATTATTTTGAAGCCTACTACAGGATCGTGGAATTGAAAAATTTAATGATTCTAATAGTTCAGGAGAATCTATTTGGCCGTTTATTGTTTTGTAGATAAAAAGAATATCTGATAAGGTCCTGCGACTTTTAAGTGTTTGTAGTTTATAATGACATAGGCTTTTATCATAAGAAGTTAGGGTATGACACAGGCGATCATTGAAGCTTAACATGTAGAGAAACCTCTTTTGCACAATTTCTAACCGATTCGAGTGAACTGAGTACCCTGGGTTCCATACTACACTGTTAAACTCCACTCGATGTTACATCGTTTGCTAAGTGCTGGACCTTTGGTGAAATAAATTTTAATCTCTTAGCGTCCAAGCACCACGCGGCCGATGGACTGGTTAGCCCGATGATATAGTTCACATTGAAAGGTGATTCGAAATAGGTAAGTAAGAGTAACAACGAGTGACAAACAAAACAAGACTGTAATGGATTGTCCATTACGACGAATATTTTAGTATTTTGGATGACATAAATATTGTATTTAATAATACATACAGTGTGTCGGATTTCGTAAAGAGCTACTAAGAGGTTATTGAAGTGGTTTAGGGGCGATGTGGTTGGAGACCCATCACCAATGATACTTTATTTCTACCATCTTATTCCTTATCAACATCCAAATGTGGCTGAGGAGTGTCTAGTTCTGAAGCTCTGGCTACCCCTTCTTGGGATTTATGAGTGTCTCGGCGATAAGGGCGAATGCGAAAATTGATGTAATTTTGAAAGAAAGACGTGCACACTGTTTAAAGATTTTATTTCGACTAAATTATGTCATTTACCTTCTTACATTGTAAATATGAGTGGACTGTAACAATTTACTTAAACATTCCGCCCACCAAGGAAGGATTCCCTAAAATTAAATAACTAACAAATTTATAGCTTCAATACTTTTTTAACAAATACACTCGGATACAGAATAAAAACATTTTCTGAAGGATTGGCGGAACTTAATTTAATACATAACTTAATACATACTAGCCTAACCGCCCACCGTGCTATATTATCAAAAAAAAATTATAAATGTGAACTTAAATTTGCGACCGTGATAGCCCAGTGGGTAGAACACTCGGTTATCGTGCAAACGACTAGTGTTCAAATCCTAAGTCGGGCCTACACCAATTTGTCTTTTCTAAAGACATATGTGTGGTTAATTTATCATGGTTGTTAACGGTGAGGGAAAACATCGTGAGGAAACCCACATGGCTGAGTTGTACTTAGTCATGTGACAGTGTATTCGTACAAAACGGCGATAGGCCTGCCCCCTATCACGTGAGTACACTGTCCATGCAAAACGTGGGTACTCTGAACATCAGGTGACACAGTCACGTGATGTTCAGAAGTATTAGTACCTCTGCCAACCCCTTCGGGGATATTCGGCGTGAACGTTTATGTTTATGTTTATATGTTAAATTTAAAATCACAAAACTCTATTACATAGACAAAACATACGTAACTGGTCTCATACATAACAACCGTTTTATTAAAATACAGATATACCAAATACAAAAACATACTGTACTTATGTACTTGACAAGACACAGATTTTGCTAAGAGGACGCTTTAGAACTCCGTTCTTACACTTAATAGATACAACACGAGTAAGACCATCGGGACCAGTATGTTTTTCGATAATTTTTCTTGGTATCCATTTACACGGTGGGATATTATCTTCTTTTTAAATAACTACATCATCGATATTTGGTTCTGAGGTTTTAGAATTCCATTTAAATCTTTGAATTAGGCTGACAATATATTCTTTGGACTATTTTTTTAACTAACCTTCATCTTTCATTAAGACTAATTTTTGTTATATTATAACTCTCATCACATAAACCAAGCAAAGGCTCACCTACCAGAAAGTGGCCTGCTGTCAGAGGAAGAGGATCGTTAGGGTTATCACTAAGAACAGTTAAGGGACGTGAGTTAAGGCAAGCCTCAACTTGAGATAACACGGTAGATAACTCCTCAAATGTAAGTGTGGTATCTCCAATCACTTTCTTAAGGTGTGTCTTACAGCTACGGACCCCTGCCTCCCATAAACCACCGAAATTTGGGGAATGGGGGGGGGGGATGAAATGCCATGCAGTATGTTCATGTACCAATAGTTCTCAAAGCTCAGATGAAAATGTAGATTTGGCATTATTAAACATATATTGTAAGCTGTTATTAGCTCCGACAAAATTAGTGCCATTGTCGTTATAAATGTCCTGACAATGGCCACGTCTTGATGTGAATCGTCTAAAGGCTGCAAGGAATCCGTTCGCAGTCATGTCTGATACAGCTTCCAAATAAACAGCGCGGGTTGCCATGCAGATAAAGAGACAAATGTAACCTATGTAGGATTTAACTCCTCTTCCCTTTGAAAGTGGTATATTAATTGGTCCAGCGTAATCGACAATGGCTGCCCTAAAGGTTCTCTTTGGTTTAACACGTACTTCTGGCAATTGAACTATTAATTGTGTAGTATTTTTTGGAGAGTAACGTTGGCACGTGACGCACTCACGGAAACATTTTTTTGATAGTACCTTGCTTCTGATGATCCAATACTTTGACTTTATATAATTAACCATTACTTGTGGTCCTCCGTGCAAAGTTCTTTTATGGGCATCTAACACGATTAATTTGCTAAGATAACTCCGAGCAGGTAATATTATTGGATGCTGTATATCATACTCAGTGTGAGTATATCAATCTCATTTTCATCGAACATTGGACAAAGATTGCGAAGGTTACTATTTTTAGAGACTTTTCCTTGCCAATTTAACTGTTTTATTTCCTTTCTAAACTCAATATCTTGAACTTGTTGTATACAATTGATCAATGTTTCCTTCACTTCATCCGTCGTTACAAATTTGCTAAATTTTAAGCATTTTTCATTTACCTTTAATCTTAACCACCTTCTACAGTAGGAAATAACATTCAACATTTTGGATGAAGTTGAAAATTTAGCTGAAATTAACTGTTCAATAAAATGCCAGTTTCAATAAAACCACTTAAGTTTATTATTTTTCTTCCTCTTCGGTGTCTCCAATGTCAAAATTGTCAACTTTTATATATGCTGCAGATAGCCAAGAAGGACCATTCCACCATACAGTTTACAGGTCACTAAATCTAAAGCTGACACACCTCTAGAGGCACAGTCTGCTGGGTTCATGTCAGTAGTAACATGGTTCCACTGGTCGTAGTCCAAAATATTTAATATTGTGGACACCCTATTACTCACGAAAGTGTTCCATCGGCTTGGACCACCTTTCAACCAACCAAGACTATTGTGGAATCTGTCCACGCGAATAAATGACTCTTTTTTTTTTTCGCTACGTGGCGCTCTTAATGTAAACAATCAATTTTAATCAGCTTTGCAATTAATTTCGATTTATTACTATTTTCAAAGTCTTTTAAAGAAAAGTGCAGTTTTTCTCAAAGACCATACCACGTTTATGCAGTGAAATCGTTATCTCGAGATTATATCGTCAAATAGTGCAGAAAAAGTGAAAAGTCAGTGATATCTAAAACCGTTACCATCCAGTAACGGTTTTCATCGTGGAACTCTGGAAGCCGTCTTTGGCTGAAACAAGTCAGTTATATTGTCCTAATTGTTTCGTGTGCAAGTTTTAGACTCTTTAAACCAAGTCCAGGGAATCTGATCTTCACTGTGTTGTGCATTTTATATCCGATATTTTAATTCGATAGATCGTGCAGCGACATCTAGTATACAGTAGCTCATCTAGAATAACTGTTGCCAATTCTGTACATAGATGTCGCTACTTGGAGTTCACTGGCGACACCTATAGGTCGTTGACTGTAGTTTATTTTACCACAACTTAAAATAGAGGGCGCTTCGTGCTTTTGAAATTGCTGGTGCCATCTAGAGTCGAGTAGCTGTCAACAAAGTCTGAACACAGACAGATTGTTACAAAATAAACATCTATTGAAAAATGAAGTGTTTTAAGTGCGACAAGACCACGTCCGACAAGAATCGACTAAAATGTAAGGGATGTCAACGAACGTACCATTACCTATGTGTCGACATGACTGAGCAGGCCTTTGCCATGATACTTCCTATGAATAAAACGAAATGGAAGTGTTGCGACTGTAAATTGGCTGGCATAATGCCCCTTGTAGAAACGCCTACTTCATGTCTCTCTGAGAAGGTGGCTGCGAGACCTCTCCTTTCTACGCCACTTTCCCATGAGTCGGACGCCACACCTTCCATGGTGAACCTGGATGCTCAGACATTTCTAGCATTTTTTGAGCAAAAATTCGCTCAACTGCGAGTTGACTGGAAGATTGATCTCGATGCTTGCCTCCAACCAGTACACAGTGATTTGGCTCGACTCTCAGAGCGCTTGGATGGCTGGGAGGGACGCGCCAAGGATATAGAGTCTAGGATTGACGCCTTGGAAGCCGCGCAAAATAAGGCCACCACACTAGAGTCGGAAAATTTAGAGCTTCGTAGCGAAATCGATATATTACGACTGAAGATGGATAACATGGACCAATCAGTAAGGCAATGCAACCTTGAGATCCAACTTATCCCGGAGAAGAAAGGTGAAAATCTTGTCCAACTGGTTCGCGACATGGGAAAATTAATTGGTGTGCCTATCTCATCTGACAATATACGCGCCGTTCACCGAGTAGCACGTGGAAAGGCCGAGGTAGATGCGAAAAGACCAAAAAACATCGTGGTAGAGCTGACATCACGTCATCTCCGTGATGACGTCCTAGACGCCGTCCGCGTCCGTCGTCAGCTCAGCACCGAGCAGCTTGGATTACCTGCCCCATTTAACTGGTTCTACGTCAACGAACATTTGACATTGAAGAACAAAATACTTCTATCCAAAGCTCGCAAAATTGGAAAGGAAAGAGATTACAAGTATGTCTGGGTCAAAAATGCTGTTATTAATGTACGCAAAACGGACACCAGTGGGATAATAAAAATAAGGAAAAATGAAGACATCCTTAAGGTTATCTGACTATGTATATTGTTAACGATCTATGCTTATATTATCAAACACAATAATGCTATGTTGAATGTTTTTTGCAGTGCTGCTGCTAAAAGCTGTAGTATAATTTACACCATTTATGATATTGGCTCTTTCTGTACAATCGACCCTTCTGCACAAACTTTTCAGACCACAACACTTTTTAATTTAAAATCAAACTCTCTGATTATTAATGTAGAGCACACACTCTGCCTATCTGTCATACCAGCACAGTCGTACTATATTAATCTAAAATTGAATATTGTTTTTATTGTTCGCTGTGGATAATAACTTATTAAATGTATTTTATCAAAATTGCCGCGGTCTGCGTTCTAAACTAGTTGAATTACATCTTAATATCTTAAACAGCGAGTACGATATCATAGTACTCACAGAGACATGGTTAAGAGAAGGCATCTCTGATGCAGAGATCTGTGACGAACGGTACTCTATCTTTCGACGTGACAGGGACTATAACGCTACAAATAAGAAAGATGGTGGAGGTGTACTTGTTGCCGTCAAAAAAAACTTACAGGTAATACGAAGAACTGATTGGGAATCTCCTTTTGTTGAAGAGATCATTCTGCTGCTACCATCAGTTGCAAATGGTGTCCTTCTGAGTGCCTGCTACATACCACCGGTATCCCAAAAAAATATCTACGAAAGCCATTTATTCAAATTTTTCGATATCTTTACTGAATTGCCTGATTACAATTTTTGTTTACTAGGTGACTATAACCTTCCGGACCTCAACTGGACATTCCCAAATGGCAGTCAGCTCGGATCTATGACATCTTCTACATCGGAGATAGCTCTGTTACTTGGGAATATAATATCTATACTTAACCTTAATCAGTTTAATTCATTTAAAAATGACTCTGGCAACTTGTTGGACCTTGTTTTGATAGACCTGGAGGACTCCACCGTGTCTTTATCCGACAGTCCAATGGTAAAGATAGATCATCATCATCCGCCGCTAATTATAGAGTTACCAGTTGTGAAAAGTACTATTTCATTGTCACATTTAAATATCCCTAAATATAATTTTTACGAGTACAAGACTAATTATGACGCTGCATCTAAATATCTTTCTAGTATAAACTGGTCTAATCAATTTGCCTCATTACATATAAATGATGCCGTCAATAAATTTTATAGCCTATTGTACGATATCATAGAGAAAACCACCCCACTAGTTAGAGTTAAGCCTTCTAAATACCCTATTTGGTTCACAAAACACTTAGAAAAAACTCTTCAATCTAAGGAAAAGTTCTGGCGTCGGTGGCGTACATATGGTCGTCAGTACGATTATCGTAGATTCGCTGTCCTTCGTACAAACGTCAAAAGCTTACTGACTAGTTGCCATAACGAATATGTACGTAGAGTAGAGGACGCAACTAGAACTAACATTAAAGCGTTTTGGGCCTATACATCAAAACTCAGGAAAACGAATACGGGATACCCTTCAAGCATGAAACAGGGAAATCATTCTTCCTGCGACCCCAAAGAGATATGTGAAATGTTCTCTTCTTATTTCCTTTCCGTCTTCGAGCCTTCCGCCCCCCAAGCCTATGATATTGACGATAGCGAGGGTGAGGCCTCCGTGAGTAACCCTATCATGCATTTGCCAACTATTCAATTAGCGACAAGCGAAGTCCACACAATGTTATCTACCTTGGAATGTAACAAAGGTCCTGGGCCTGACAAAATTAGCCCTATTTTTTTGAGACTGCTAGCTAAAGATTTGTATGTGCCACTATCTATATTATTTAATTTAAGTCTTACTGAAGGCAGGATTCCGGATATCTGGAAACTAGCCTATGTTACACCAATTTACAAGTCTGGTGCTAGGAGTTTGATTAATAATTATCGTCCAATATCTATATTATCTGCAATAGCTAAGGGGTTTGAAAAATTGGTTCATGCTAGATGTTACTCGTATATAGAGGGATCTTTAGACGTTAATCAACATGGGTTTGTTAAGGCCAAGTCAACAATTTCAAATCTTCTAGTATATTCCAACTATATATTTGAATCTCTTGATCGTAATATTCCTGTGGACTCTATTTATACCGACTTTCGCAAAGCTTTTGATAAGGTTGACCACTTATTGCTGCTAAAAAAGCTTTCTTTTAACGGCATAAAAGGAAATTTACTTCGTTGGTTCTCCTCATACCTCTGCCGCAGACATCAGGCAGTCACACTAAACGGCTATATTTCGAACGTCTCTACCATAAGCTCTGGAGTCCCTCAGGGATCCATTTTAGGGCCTTTGCTTTTTGTGATCTTCCTGAACGATATAAGTGAATGTTTTCATCATACTAACTATCTTTTGTACGCCGATGACCTTAAGATCTATAAGCAAATAAGATGCATTGAGGACTGTATATTAGTGCAAGAAGATCTCGATAGATTTTATAATTATTGCTTAAATAATAAAATATTTCTAGCAACTGACAAATGCAAAGTCATCACATTTTCACGGAGATCTCAAAACATTCACAATACTTACACAATTGGTGTCTGTAACCTAGATAGAGTAACTTCTATTCGCGATCTGGGCGTAATATTTGACTCGAAGCTGTTGTTCAATGAACATGTAGAGTATATTATCAACAAAGCCTACCGTATGCTTGGATTTGTACTGAGAGTCTCAAAGCAATTTAGGAAAGCTGAAACATACATAACTCTTTTTCAATCTTTGGTACGTTCAAACTTAGAGTATGCGTCGGTCGTTTGGAATCCTCTATATGAAATCTATAAAAAACGGTTAGAGCTTATACAGAAAAAGTTCCTTCGCACCCTAAATTTCCGTATGCGGTGTCCTAGGCTGTCTTATAGAGATCTCTTAATTGAATACAAAATGATATCTTTGCACGATCGTCGTATCCTGGCTGACTTCATAGTTCTGCAGGGTATATGTTCTTCCCAATTCAACTGCCCCGACTTACTGGCAAAACTTAGTTTACGTGTTCCGAGTCACGCTACAAGGAATAAACATGTATTCGCCCTAGGGGTCAGCAGGACCAATGTAGGTAAGAGGGCTCCTTTGTGCAGGATGTGCGATACATATAATATTTATTTCACGGATGTAGACTTATTCTGCTTTTCGAGGCCGCGCTGCAAGAAAATGTTCTTACTTATTTTAAAAAGTCTTTAATGTGTGCGTATGTTATTAATTATTATAATTATTGTTTGAATTTATCTTAAGAATGTTGTGTATTTACTTTTGTCTATTTATGTTCTTTGTGGTTGTTATCCTTTTTCATATTTTATTTCTGTTTTTCTGTAATGATAACTTTTTTGTATTGATTGTTTTTGTATTGTATTTGTATTGATTGTTTTTGTTACCTATCTGTGAGAAAAGTTGAGGAGATACCAAAATTTATTTACTTATGTTCTATATGTTGTTATTTTATATTCTTTTTGCTATTTCTGTTTTTTCTCCTTAATAAATAAATAAATAGGTATATTCATTACCTGTGAAACCTCTGATATGAGTGAAGCTGCTAAAACTGACCCATATAATTCAAGTCGCGGAATAGATACTTGTTTTTCAATAGGACAAACCTTTGTTTTTGCTGCAATTAAATTAACGTGCACTCTATCATTCTCCACTACTCTTAAATAAACTGCTGCCCCATACGCCACTACTGAGGCATCAGCAAAAACATGTAATTCGATACGAGAGTTGTTAGTTGTTTGTAACCATCTCGGTAAACTTATATTTTTAACATGTATCAAACTGTTTCTGTACTCTTACCACTCTTGTAATAAAACTCCATTAACGATATCATACCATCCTAATCCGGTTATCCATAGCTTGTGAATTATTAGTTTAGCATTAACAACAATTGGCGCTATCCAATCCCAATGGATCATATAATTGTGCTACTTCGGAAAGTATGTTTCGCTTAGTGATGGGCTGTTTGGATTCTCGAATAATTAACGTGTACTCAAACCATTCTGACAAGCGATTCCAATTGACTCCCAACACTTTTATAAAATCGTTTATTTTGAGGTGCACTTCATGATCACTTCGTTTATTTTTACTAATATGCTGCAAAACATTCTCATTGTTACAACACCATTTTTGCAACTCAAATCCTCCTGCTTTTAAGAGACTGTTCATTTCATTGTAAATAAGGATGGCCTCATCTTCAGTGTCACATCCTGTTAAAAGTTCATCAACAAAAAAGTCTCTCTGTGTAATCTTAGCAGCCACAACAAAATGATTCTCATCTCGAGCTAATTTTTGCAAACACTTGACAGCTAGATATGATGTACAAGCGGTGCCAAATGTCAATCTCAAGAGTCTGTAATGACATAAAGGTTCATTGGATGAATTCCTCCATAGAATCCGCTGATAGTCTGTATCGTCTTTAGCGACACATATCATTCTGTACATCTTGACGATATCAGCAGTGATACAGATTTTATTGATCCGCCACCTCATCAATATGTGACGCAAATCTTGCTGTAATTTAGGACCTACTAGAAGATCATCATTTAATGATACATTATTGACACCCTTGCACGAAGCGTCGAAAACTACGCGTACTTTGGTCGTATCCTTATCTTCTCTCAAGACTGCTTTAGGGTTATCTATTTCTCCCGGTGGAATTAATTCCATGTGATTTAAATCTAAATATTCCTTCATCACCTTGGAATACTTTTTACGCAACGAATCATTTTTAATCAATTTTCTTTCTAAATATTCAAATCTTTTGTAAGCTATTTCTCTCAAACGTCCATTTTCACATGCAGGATTTTCACGTTTAAATGATAGCTTTACTACATACCTTCCTTCCTTGTTTCTGTCTTTAGTTTTCTCAAAAATGTCTTTACATGCCTTTTCTTCTTTGGATAACAATTTATGTATATTATTTGGCTCATTCTCAATCTCCCAAAATTGCTTTAACATATCATCTAAGATTTGAACATGCATGCTTGATACGTTACATCTCGCAGTCGTAATTCGTTGAGATACCCTACCTGACAGCACCCAATCTAACACTGTTTTCTGAGCAATTAAATTAACATTTGGATGTTTAACTACTCCATCTAAAATAATATCGCTAAACATATCAGCTCCAAGTAAAATGACGATTTTACCCGGTGTGGTATAACCTGGATCAGCTAACACTAATTCACTTAGTTCTGACCACTCAGGTATATTAAGATTAGTACTCGGTATAATTGTAGTTAAAGAACGCATAACATAAGCCTCAACTTTGTTGAAGGCATATGGATTGAAGCATGATTGAACAAATATAGAAACCATATGCTTAATTCTCATTTTTTGACCTTTTCCCAAACCTGACACAAAACCACTGACTGAAATCTTTTTTAAATTTAACAATTGTACAGTAGAACTTTCTGACATCACTAGAATTTGTTGAAGATGCTCTTTTAAACTAGTTTTATAAGATGTGTACATCTCCTCAAAGTGTTCATACGTATTTTCTGTAAAATATAAAACATTTCGTTCTTCAGCTTTTGTGATCTTCATTATAATGTTTTTATGTTCATCTTTAAATTCTTTCCACATTTCTTCTAAAGTTTGTAATCTGGTTTCTATGTAACATTTTGTTAATCTATCCTTTGGAGACTTTTTGTATTTTTTCACTGACTTCTTTAGGTTTTCACATCGGTCGAATTGACAAATCCATAACTCCTCCATAGTTTGCCGTTATAAGTGCTCACTTTTCACTAAATGAGCCTACTAAACACTGTATAAAACTATCAAAAATGCGTAAAGTAGGTTGTATAGCACTATCTATCACTCCCTTAAGCCGATGAGGTGTAATTATTACAAAAACTTAGCACGTTATAGATTACGTATACACGTGCGACAACAGGACGCGATGGCTTATTTCATGTATAAGTTTGGTGTTTCTATACCGATTTCTATTATTCTTTTTTTATTGAATAGGTTATAATGTAAAAAAAAAGAGATGAATGAGAGTACGTATGAGACGAGAGTATGAGACGTAAGAGTAAACAAATATAAATCAGAATGCTCCGAACTGCTAAGCTATCAGGAGTTACGCGTGTTATTGTGAGTCAACCATAAAAGATAGACATATGCTGTTCCAGGATATTTTATAGAGACTTTTATTTAGAATATTTCCGTCATACATGATTTCTATGTAACTGTAACCATTAAGGCTGCACACGTGACGGAAGCTTAAAAAATGGTGTAACTTCTCCCGTTTTCCCATAATTTCCCGAAATTCCCCTTCACTACTCTGCTGAAAAGTACAATATAACCTGCCCAGGAGTATGAAGAATAATTCTACCAAGTTTCGTTAAAATCCGTTAAGTAGTTTTTGTTTCCATAAGGAACATACAAACCGACAGACAGACAGACAAAAAAAATACTGATTTAATTTTTGGCATCAGTATCGATCACTGATCATCCCCTGATAGTTATTTTGAAAATATATTTTATGTACAGAATTGACCTCTCTACAGATTTATTATAAGTATAGATAATCTATATCCTTTTCAGATGGAAATGGACCTCATACCTTCCATTAATGCCTACTTACCAATCTGGGAAATTCACTGCCCTCTTCAGGAAAAAAGTAAGTAAAGTAAAGTAAAGTAAAAGACATTTATTTGGCAAATTAACACACATACACACAAACGTAAACAGAATGACACATAATAGAAAACACATTGAAAACACAAAGATAAAAAAAATATATAGTAAAAACATTAATTAACATTGCCAAAAGGGTGTCGTCTCAGCATGTGTGCCTGGAACGGGACACAGACCGTTCCGAGACACGCTGGTTTTCAGCCGACACCGCCTTATTTAAACAAAATAAGGCGGTAAAAGAGAGGTGAATGGTACCAACTCTATTTGGTTTGGAGTACCAAGGGAGCAAATAGTCAAGGAATTGTTTCTACGCGATCGATGTTAGCAAGGGAATGTGTAAGATACAAAAATAAGTTGTGGATTTATTTGTTCACCACTAATATCATACTTGTATCTAGTTTCAATCGAGTTTAATGTTCCAGATAAAATAAATCAGTTAGTTCATTATTCATATTGTATTGTGCATACATTCAAAAAGAAAAGTTTGAAAATGATTTAATTTTTATTTATTTAAGGTTTTATAAATAACTATGCAGTTTTCCTATCTGATATTTGCAACCCTAATGAGTCATTATATAAATTGTCAATGTGTATCGTTTTATGTTTCGTGTTCTATTTAAATAAATTTGATGTTTGCTAAGTTGTATATTTATTTTCGTCAACTTATCGACCTGTATTCATAGCTATAAGCCTTTAAAAGAGTAGCCAGAACTTCGAAATAATTAATTCCTCAGCAAATTTTCAAAATGAAAGGGGAATAAGCATCATATAGATGTGATTCGAAATTATTCGCCCAAGTGGTAAGTTATCTATAGTTGCTTCGTTCGATTCCTTGGGGAACAGATGGATTGAAGATATTACAGCACCTAATACTCTTGCAGTACTATGTACAATGTCTTAGTATTAGCTTGTTAGGCTCAAGAGAATGGAATCTTTGGAGATGTGTGAGTTATAGCTTTAGTTTCTTGTGTGATTACTTTCGGAAGTTTGTTAATGGCGAGTGAAAACAACAGGGGTTAGATATACAGTAGTGTGCAATGTATGAATTAAAAACGTGGTTGTTGCTTGAACAAACTGCCTTAAGACTTAACACTTACTTACATTATATAATGGCAAGAGGGGACAAGAGGCGCTCACACTGCACTACAATAGTTACTCTATATTAAACATCAAACTATAAAATTTTACTAAAAATAATAATAATTCATTTTACAATGAAATAGATTACAACTCAGTCTTTTCAGTAAAAGCGATGTATAGTAAAGTGACAGAATGTCGGTAGCAAATAGCGACGGGCCTTACCCTTTCACGAGGATACTAATACTCAGAATATCTCTTGATTCTCAGAAACATCTGCACCTCTACCATCGTTTATGGGATTTACGACAGGAACCTGCCAAATATCATCTTTTTCTTTACTTGCGACTAAGATTTCGTGGCTTACAAACATATTTTTTAAATGTTTCACTCGCGAATAAGGGCGTCTACAATTTCTCTCGATTTCCCAGAGTGGGCAGCAAAAGCCCTTTGCAATCATCTTTAAGTAGACGCCTAAGAACATTCGTTGACAACAATTGACTGCGATATTCAAATAACTACATTTTAAGAATAGGTTATGCATATCACGACATATCTTTGTTCTACTCAGTCACGTGATAGTGTGTTCGTACAAAGCGGCGATAGGCATTCATATTCATATTCATACAGGATAGGTATTCTTTCGGAAATGTACGGTGTGAACGTTGAATTCAGTTATCCAGAGCCTTAGTCATAACTATTTGTAATTACGAGCAACCTTTGACGTGTGCGACAGCTAAAAAAATCACACATTGGCTATTAGCTAAAGATTGTTGTACCGATCTAAGCTGCCAATACACAAATATACGTGCGTTTTATTTGTAAAACTTATTAATAACTCTCAGTTCAAACGTTCACGCCATATATCCCTGAAGGGATTGGCAGAGGTGCTTCTGAAAATCACTTGACATTGTCTCCTGGTAATCAGAGTACCCACGTTTTGCTTGGACAGTTTGAAAATCACTTGAAATTGTCTTCTCACCACTCCTCACGTGATAGGAGGCAGGCCTATCGCCGTTTTGTACGAATTTATTGTTAGAAGACCAAGTACAGGTTGGTTGGTTTAGTGTGGGTTCCCTCGTGATGTTTTCCGATCTTGGTGGTTTAACTTCTTTACACTAAAAGAATGCAAAAACTGGACAAAACGCATTGTTCTAGAAGGTTATGTTATCCTGGTGATAAGTTCGAGTAGGTAGTACGTATGACCGCTATTGCATTATTAATTTCACAATGTTACCGTATTGTTATTAATTTATCACCCTTCACAATCGTCTTTATCAACTTCCTGTTAGTTTTAAATAGATAACAATCTTTATTGATTAGTAATAATCCCCACATGAGGTTTTCATGAACAAAAATATTTTAAAAAGATACAATCACGTTTATGAAATCACTTTAATGCAGATTAATATATTCCTAGAAAGTGTGTGGCTAGGAAAGTGGCAGCAGGCATTTAATTTCTTACTAGTGGGTTGTCCCACGGGTAGCGTTGTTTTTTTTAAATATCTGAGTTTTCTTTCTTCAGTCACTGCTCAAGCATTGTGAAATGCAGCGCAATGTTTTCAATATATTAAATTTATATCACTCCCTAAACAGTGTAGTTTTATGATTTTAAATGCGTTTTGATGAACGGTTCAGTATTTCCGTTTAATAGCAAATTTTGGAATAAAACGCTATGAAGTATTAATAACATCTAAAAAATAAATCATTACGTGATGTATGATGCAACTACTGGCGCCATCTAGTATGTTATATGTAAATTAGTAAAGATTTGGTTTTGATCACGGGCGCGATGGCTTATTTTATGTATAATTTCGGTGTTTGTCTACCGATTTCTATGATTCTTTTTTTATTGAATAGGTAATAATGTTACCATTTTTAAATTAGGGATGAGTGAGAGGTTTAAAAACGTAAGAGTAAACAAATATAATCAGAATGTTCCAAACTGCTAAGCTATCAGGAATTACACGTGTTATTGTGAGTCAACCGCAAAAGATAGACATAAACTGCTGAGGATTTTTTTTAGATAATTTTATGAAGAATTTTTCTGTCACACATGATTGTAAGTTTAACCATTGAGGCTGCATACGCGACGGAAGCTTAAAAAATGGAGTAACTTCTCCCGTTTTCCCAAAATTTTTCAAAATTCCCCTTTACTACTCTGCTGGAAAGTATACAAAAACCTGCGCAGGTGTATGAAGAATAATTGTACCAAGTTTCGTTAAAATCCGTCGAGTAGTTTTTGTTTCCATAAGGAACATACAAACCGACAGACAGACAGACAGACAAAAATTTTACTGATTGCATTTTTGGCATCAGTATCGATCCCTAATTACCACTTGATGGTTATTTTGAAAATATATTTCATGTACAGAATTCGGTATGCAAAGTTTTGTTTTGGTATTTATTAAATATTTTAAATCGATAGTAAACACGAAAATAAAAGACTAATTTGAATATTTTTCATTTAAAATGAGTAATTGTAAAGTTATGATTTTTTAAAGATTGTTAAATTTTTGTACTTAATGACGTCATCGATCGAAAAAATCACGTAGCGACATGCAAATGAAGCGAAATGTTTTATAAAAATGTTGCTGATTGCAAAACATATCACGAATTTGTGATGTCAAATGAAATTATTACGATATTATACTAAACAAACCTATGATTTTCGATATTTTATTAATAAACTGCAAAACCGTATGTCTTTGAAACAACATTGAAGGTCAAACACTGTTAAAGTTTTTTGATAAAATAACAGTCATCTTAGCTTCAATTGATATAATTTCAAGAAAATATTGTTTATACCCATAATATCTCGAAATGGTTTTGTAATCAGCATCACTTTAGTAAAATTTTGCATACCGAATTGACCTCTCTACAGATTTATTATAAGTATAGATGAATCTTATGATTTAGACAAAATGAAGTATTCAAAATGAGCATAGTCGTTGGGGTTTCTGCACCAAAAAGGTATAATGCTATAAGGTTGCGCTTTTTGCGTTTCAAGTATTAATTGGAGCGAAGCTCCATTTACCTCCGACTTTTGCATTTCGTTGTGATCGTACTCCTCCTAAACGGCTCAACTCAGAACCCTGAAATTGCACGGTGGTAAAAGACCATGTATAGATGGTTTATGTAAATTTTGATAAAAATCGGATGTACCACGGAGGTAAGATCACCATTAAAAATATAGTATATCTATATTAATAATTTCGTCACGGGGTACGGTAGACTCGATCGAAACCTTACCTGAATAATAAAACATAAAAAATAATGATTTTGAGTCGACAACATGTATCCGCAAAATTCGGATTGCCGAGAATTTTGCTAAATTCTAATGGTACTGACTGCTGACAGACAAATCTCAGACGCCATATTGACTGACACCCGGTGACATAAACGTTCCGTTTCATAATATTTTTAATCAATCGTTTCGCAAAGGAGACTTTTTTAACCGACTTCAAAAAAGGAGGTTCTCAGTTCGATTGTTTGTATGTATGTATGTATGTATGTATGTATGTATGTATGTATGTATAATTGTCCGCGATTATCTCGAGTTTGGCTTAAGCTATTTGGATGCGGTTTTCAGGACAGTATTCGTTACATTTAGGAGAAGGTTTTAGTGCCTTAACCGACCATAAAAAGAAAGGAGGTTCTGTGTTTGACCTGTATGTATGTCTGTTGGTCCGCGATTATCTCACGTTTGGCTTAAGCTATTTGGATGCGGTTTTCAGAAAAGTATTCGTTACATTTAGGAGAAGGTTTTAGTGCCTTAACCGACCAAAAAAAGAAAGGAGGTTCTGTGTTTGACCTGTATGTATGTCTGTTGGTCCGCGATTATCTCACGTTTGGCTTAAGCTATTTGGATGCGGTTTTCAGAAAAGTATTCGTTACATTTAGGAGAAGGTTTTAGTGCCTTGACCGACCAAAAAAAGAAAGGAGGTTCTGTGTTTGACCTGTATGTATGTGTGTTGGTCCGCGATTATCTTACGTTTGGCTTAAGCTATTTGGATGCGGTTTTCAGAAAAGTATTCGTTACATTTAGAAGATGGGTTAAAAGTTCTTTAACCGACTCGAAAAAAAGGAGGTTTCTTAGTTTGAAATATAAGTATGTATGTAAAGTTATCAATACTACACAGAAATGTATCAATATATGTTAATAAAGTTTTCTTTATTAGTAATAAACAGAGTTACTAAATTATTGAACAAAAAATTATATGAAAACATGAATAAATTACTCTTAATTATATTAAAGAAAAAAATATATATTGCAACATCATGTTTTTCATCCTGGTCATTTCAATCAAGGCGCTTTCGTCATGGAGAATTTCGCGCTTTCGGAATGGTCTTAACCATTTAAGTAATTTCTTTGAATCTATATCACTCAAAGCCATCTCATCAAGGGATTTTACTCGACTCAACGCTACATATATATAAGAGAGTTTCTTCGCATTTGTGATAGGTGAACTTCTCTTTGCTCATCTGTTTCGGCAGCAAGAGCAGCACGCTGACGATCTCTCTCATTCTGAAGGCCAAGCACGAGTTATCGACACGATAACGGTTAGAATGAGATGGCAGTATACGATACTAAGTAAGTGCGTAAAAGATGGCTGCTTTATCCCACGCGATAACTAGTTTAAATACGGCTCGTGCTTGCCCTGCTGAAGTCTTTGTTTTTTTTCGATGGGTGTTTCGTTCTCCCTTACGCGACTTTTCCTTAAAGCATCCTTTGCTTTTCTATCTAGGCCCGCAGGTAAACAAAATAGTAACAAGTAAGCCAAAGTCATAATAACAAATATTATAACTACCTGTTAAAAAAACTATAAAATAAACAGACAGTAAAACCAATCTCTCAAAAACTATCACTAATTCACTAAAAAAACTCAGAGTGATTTAAGAACGTATCACTAAAAAGTATAAAATAAAAAACAAAAACAAAAACTTCAAATTAAAAACTAAACAGAAAAATTAAATATTATTATTTTTTATTTAAAAAAGAACCGCCTTCAAAAATCCAACTGAAAAGTATAAAATAATTTTTATTTATTTTATTATGTACAACTCTATTCAACTTCTTCTTTTTGAAGTCGGTGCCAAACAGACAAATCCAAAATGAAAATTGCTACATAGAGAAAACCATACGAATAATAAATCAATCGATAGTGCCTCAACAACAGTAGGTAACACAATCGCGCTCAAAAATCAAATTTCTTCCGCTCGCAACGACGTCGCTTTATAAAGGATGGAATGGGGGGACAGTGAGCGGTGCTTAGCCTGGTGTGCATGCGTCGCACTCCGCAGAGAAAATATCATAATATACATGTCACCGTAAAACTGTAAATACTAGTAAATTATAATTTTAGATAGATAGCGAGATATGAAGTATGAAGAATAAAAGAGCATGTATGAAAAGATTGATGGATGTGAACGAAGCTAGAGAGGTTTGTCAGGATCGTGCGAAGTGGCGATCGATAGTCTCTGCCTACCCCAATGGGAATTGATGGCGTGAGTATATGTATATATGTATGTATGTATAGCGAGATAGTAAACTAACGTTAGGTTAGGTTATGTAAGCTTATCAGATTTCAAACTAACGGAATTAACAATTCGACAGAGACATGCATGCACCGAGTTGGCACAACCAATACTTCTAACACTTTATAAAAAGACGATCGAGAATCTAAATCACTACATAGTATAAAACAAAGTCGCTTTCTCTCTCCCTGTCTGGGATATACGGACATCCTTATGCATACTTTAATCTGTAAAACTACGAAATGAATTTTAATGCGATTTTTTTTATTAATTGAATAAAAAGGAAGGTTTATAAGGATGACATACGCTGATAGGGTGGAGAACTCACTCAACTTGGGCGGGCCACTAATATTCGTTCTTCTTTGTCATGAAAATTGGTTTGGCACCGACTTCAAAAAGAAGAAGTTGAATAGAGTTGTACATAATAAAATAAATAAAAATTATTTTATACTTTTCAGTTGGATTTTTGAAGGCGGTTCTTTTTTAAATAAAAAATAATAATATTTAATTTTTCTGTTTAGTTTTTTTAAAGGAGGTTTCGATCGAGTCTTAAAACGATATTAGTAGTTACATACATACATATACTCACGGCTTTAATTCCCTAAAAGGGGTAGCCAGAGCTAAGGAATTATAAATTCCTCAGCCACTTTTGGAAGTTGAATGGGGAAAAGTTCGTAAAATAAAGGTTTTTGGTGATGGGTCTCCAACCGCATCGCCCAAAAATCCAGTAAAAAGCCCCAATACCCTTAGTCGCCTCTTACGACACCCGTGGGTAGAAAGGGGTAGCGACAGTCTAAGCCGGCACTACAATACCAATATTATCTTTGACTACAATACCTATTTGACAGTAATTACAGTTTCTGCGTTTTTATTTGTATTAATTTGTTCCGATTTTTTACACATTATATATTTTACACGTTATATATTATTATTTTGGGAATACTTTTAGTTTCTCGCCTCTCCCATGGCCGAAACAGAAAATTATAATTTTAATGGGTAATCCCCGACCAGAGCACAGTCGGTCGGGGTCAGGGAGTCAGGTTCAAGAACCGACGGACGATCCGAGCCGTATCGAGCAGCACCGCTTTCTGCATTTGTGCTGGAACCAACACGCCACAGAAATCCAACCGCCTCAAGTTGGTCGTGAGGCTGGTTGGAATTAACCCGTTCGCGGACAAAACAATTGGGATTATTTCTGTCGAAGTCACACCCCACATGTCGGTGACCTCGTGAGCCAGATCGATATATTTCCGAGGCTTCTCGGTTTCGACTTTCACGAGACCCTCGTCATGAGGGATAGTGATTATTATTATTATTATATATTATTATTTTATTACATTTACGTGCAATCCGAATTGGCAGGAAATCTTAGATAATTTACAAGGCACTAAAAAAGAACATAGACCCGATTTAATTTTCAGAATTTTTAAACTTAAATTGGAAGAACTTTTAGATGACATTACAAGGAAACATATTTTTGGGAAACCGAGTGGTTGTGGCGTGGTTTTACACCATTGTTTTCATATAGGGCTTATGCTTGATCCACCATTTCCGATTACTCGAATTTTGGCAATCAACAAGCATTCAGGATTGACGGTGCGACGAAAATTGATCCGATCCATAAACGCATATGTATATGTTTTTTAAGAATTGTTAACAATTTAAGTTTTCCAAAATCAGGACTCTAACTCCTTTGCAGTTTTGCGTAGAATTAATCACGCGTTAAGTTAAACCAACAAGTATATTCAAATAATCATAACAAATTGCTTAGCAACGCGTGTTGAGATATTTGTAGAATAAATCGTTCAACGATAAGTAATATCTGAGAGTCAGGCAATTGCTCGCTTGGCTCCTTTTATTGGCATCCGACGGTCCCATGCCAACCTAGTTTTAAAAATATTCTGGTCTTGGCTTGATTTAGGTCTTTGAGTTTTTATTGTGTGTCAGATCTCTTTTTATGATTATGTTAGTTATTTTATAAGCATTTTTTTCATCTCAATAATAAGGTCTTTTATGGCGACTATACTATAAAGAATATTTATATCACCTCCTCTACTTTATCTGGCTCGATGTTGTTTTGTTAGTTTAAAATCGTCAGTTTCCTAGCCACACTTTTCTATGCATCTGCATTATCTATCATAAGGTATGCTCAATTATCACGACTGATAACAGAAACACGGTAATATAAAACGGCAGATCTTACAATCAAAACAACAAACAAGTTTGATTTGTTCCACCATTACATATATTATTTTCCGTCCTAATATCTAAAATGGTGTCTCTAACTCACATTGTTTTGTGTTCAGTAGTTGGATTGGTAAGTTAATTTTATAAATAGAAAGGGTAGTTTATTTAGCAATTTAGTTTGATAGTGAAACCCTAGCCAAGGTATTTTACACTTGTGTATCCCATGTACAAGACAAAAATCAGCAAAATTCGTGGCCTATTGTTACGCCGCCGGCCGCTACTACAATAAAGCTATAACATTGTGAACAGTGAAAAATAGCATCGTTAATTTAAATCTTTTGTTCATGAAAACCTCATGTGGGGATTATCTTCTTCTATACTTATAATAAATCTGTAGAGAGGTCAATTCTGTACATTAAATATATTTTCAAAATAACTATCAGGAGGTGGTTAGTGATCGATACTGATACCAAAAATGCAATCAGTAAAATTTTTGTCTGTCTGTCTGTCGGTTTGTATGTTCCTTATGGAAACAAAAACTACTCGACGGATTTTAACGAAACTTGGCACAATTATTCTTCATACTCCTGGGCAGGTTTTTGTATACTTTCTAGCAGAGTTGTAAAGGGGAATTTTGGGAAATTATGGGAAAACGGGAGAAGTTACTCCATTTTTTAAGCTTCCGTCGGGTGTGCAGCCTTAATGGTTAAACTTACATAGAAATCATGTATGACGGAAATATTCTTCATAAAATTATCTAAAAAAAAATTCTAAACAGTTTATGTCTATATTTTACGGTTGACTCACAATAACACGTGTAATTCCTGATAGCTTAGCAGTTCGGAACATTCTGATTATATTTGTTTACTCTTACGTTTGTAAACCTCTCATTCATCCCTAATTAAAAAAAGAAAACATTATTACCTATTCAATAAAAAAAGAATCATAGAAATCGGTAGAGAAACACCGAAATTATACATAAAATAAGCCATCGCGCCCGTGACCAAAACCAAATCTTTACTAATTTACATATAACATACTAGATGGCGCCAGTACTTGCATCCTACATTACGTAATGATTTATTTTTTAGATTGTTATAAATACTTCATAGCGTTTTATTCCAAAATTTGCTATTAAACGGAAATACTGAACCGTTCATTAAAGCGCATTTAAAATCACCAAACTACACTGTTTAGGGAGTGCTATAAATTTAATAAATTGAAAATATTGCGCTGAATTTCACAATGCTTGAGCAGTGACTGAAGAAAGAAACCTCAGATATTTAAAAAAACAACGTTACCCGTGCGAAGCTGGGACGATCCACTAGTTACTAATAAATAAAGAATAAATAAAGGAAAAAAAAAATCGACACAGGCGGGATTCGAACCCGCGACCTCGGGTATACGTCCCCGTCGTTCTTGCCAATTGAGCTACCGTGTCAATGGCTGCCAGCGCGAAATTCTTCTATCCTTTATTTCTTTTACACGTTTTAGTAGTGTTTGCGTTTCCTACCTCCAAATTTTTTACTAATTCGGAAGGTCACTTGTCTATCTTTTCAGATAGAATGCAAATGTTGAAAACGCCTAACTATCGCATAATTTAAATCTTTTTATTCCAGAATACCTTATGGGATCGGCGTATACCCAAGGTCGCGGGTTCGAATCCCGCCTGTGTCGAATTTTTTCTTTCCTTTATTTATTCTTTATTTATTTGACACAACCGATTTTATTTGACACATTTATTGAACACAACTGTAGTCCTTGAATCTGTAACTAGCTTTTGTGACTCAAAGTCAAGGGTTCGTATCCTGATAAAGATTGTTTGAAGATGAATACGAAACCTCATAGTACACAATTCTTATTTCCTTTTTAGTAATTGGTTTAGTAAATATCGAGTTCGTGACCCACATCACTGGAATCTTTTATTGTATTCGTCCGTATATGCTTATTTATTTATAAACCTCTACTCGTCGTTGTCTTTCTTGCATCAATTAAAAGTGTTTTTTATTAAATAGTTATTCGAATAATCCATAGCTGTGTCGGCTTAGAATAGCACTACCCCGTTTCTACCGGTTGGTGTTCGTAAGAGGCGACTAAGGGTATTGGGGCTTTTAATGAATTTTTGGGCGATGCCGTTGGAGACCCATCACCAACAAACTTCATTTTAACATCTTTTCATTTAACTTCCAAAAGTGGCTGAGAAATTTTTAATTCTTTAACTCTGGCTACTCTTTCTAGGGATTTATAGCCGTGAACATATGTTAATGATCAGAATAATAACAAATAAACTTTATTGTTACCATTTATTTTGTCGTCAAAGTCTTAAGCAAAAGAAAACTAAACAATTAGTCGATCGCACTTGAAGAATTCGAATATAGTTTCTATCTGCTGAACTAAGTTAAACCTGTCTCTCAGAAGTCTCAGGAAATAAAAGATTACCACTTTTCTTTTTGACGACGGTTAGTGAATAATAAACGAAGGTACAGTTGGCCTTTCTTTTTGATAGAAAACTTTATATATATCGGTCCCATATCACCTCTCTTTCTTTGCTTATGAGTAGCTATAAATATTGTTTATCAAAAAGCTGTGCAATATTTCATGACTATTTCTACCTACAAGACCTGCTTATAATAAAAAAACTATCAGTAAAACATAAAGAAAGAAAGAAAAAACTTTATTCAGTGCACAGGAAAATACACAACAAATAAAAAATAAAAAAAAAACATAATGGTAAACAATAACAACAAAGAACATAAGTAAAAAAAAAACATAAAAAAGCAGCCCTATGCAGTGAATTGGTCACTGGCTCAGCATGTTGCCACAGATGACGATGTCACCAACCGTGGCGCTGATTTTCAGCCAGTGCCATACAATTTAATTCAATTAATATCATGTCTGTATGTAAAAAAGTATGATTTTTATAATTTTCCTGGGACTAGGAGAGTTCTATATATTTAACTTTACAATTAACCTACCTTATTTCATCAATCATTGCTTTGTAGTGTCGGCTTAGAATAGCACTACCCCATTTCTGCCGATGGGTGTACGTAAGAGACAACTAACGGTATTGGGGGCTTTTAAGGGATTTTTGGGCGATGCGGTTGGAGACCCATCAGCAAGTACCTTTATTTTACCATCTTTACCCCACTCAGCTTTCTAAAAGTGGCTGAGGAGTTTCTGATTCCTTAGTTCTGGCTACCCCTTCTAGGGATTTACAGCCGTGAGTATATGTATGTATGTATTTCATCAACGTGGAGTACAGGCGTGATTAAGTAACAAACATCTCAACATCCGGAAAAAAAAACCTCTTTCACCCTTTTAGAGAAGAATTTTATCCCTCCCCACCTACATAGTTTATTTTTAATTGTAATCAAAAATATACATACCCCAATTTTAACCCTAAATGGATTTTAAATTCCAAGTTTCTACCACACAATTTCGCTCAGCTAATATGCTCTGAAGAATTAGGAAAATAGTGGAATAGTACAGTATTAATCTGACAGACGATTGGGGCTAATTGGTATAATACCGATACAAATAACTTAAAATATTTTTTCTACAGGTAGCAATAGTAGCATTGACTACGGGTGAAGAAGTTTCACCTCGTTTTGTTTTATGGCAGCCGTGTAACTACACCGAGGCGCCGGTAAGTACGAAAATTTTGATCTTAACATAAATAACTACGAGTATTATAGGCTGTGTAGTGCCCCGGCTTAGAGTGGCACCACCCCTTTCTACCCACGGGTGTCGTATGGGGCGACTCACCACCATACCATCACAAGTTACCATAAAGATACTTAATTTCTATCATCTTCTCCCCTATCAACCTCCAAATGTGGCTGAAGAGATTCTAGATTATAGCTATATATATATATATGATTTAAAATATAATTTAAATCATACATTCGAAAGTGTGAGTTAAACCATTTAAAGTTTCACTCTATTTAAATGAATCATAATGAATCGTGTGTCAGTGTCACTCGCTGCCCAGATTAATGGATCTGTAAAGTTCTTTCATGACGCTAGCTTTAATATTGGCCTGATATCCATTTTATCACTTCTTTTTTCATATACTTCGATTCTTTTACGTTTATTTCTATCATCTTTCGCCGTACTTCACTTTAAATACTTTTTTTTCACGCCATTATCTTCGAAGAGATGGCAGGGGTATTATTTCGCTACATGATGTATTTACGTGATGGGGGCATGTATGTATGACTATGATTACCTTAGAATAATGGGCTATATCTATATCATGTTTTACAATAAATATTTATAAAGAAACCACTCATATAACTTTAGATTAAAAAAGAATACCACCAAGTCTGAAAAATACACAGGTCCTTTCAAATCAATGTTACTTTCGATATTGAATTTGTGTTTGTGAATATGATATTTTTTTTATGTGTATTTTTTTTTATTCAATTCTATTATGTACTGAATATTCTTGTTACAGACAAATGTAACAATTAAGATTAAGTAATAGTTTTATTTTAAGATACCTTCAAAATTATCCTTATTATGCTCATTTAATCAGCTTAAAACCAGTATTATATTAAACATTATTATTTTTTAGGGAGAGTCATGTGCTGATTGCGACACTCGGTTCATTTGTACTCAGCTCGGAGGTTTTGAACAGCGCTGCTCGTGGCCATGGGCGCGCCATTGCGTCAACGGAACCTGCCAGTCAGAGCCCAGCAAAGAGTGCGCACCACCACCACCTACAGAGGACCCACCAACTACAACGGGACCGACTAGTACAGCTATTAACTCTACTACCACTCTGAGTACAAGTACTAGTACAACTACTAACTCTCCTACCACTCTGAGTACAAGTACTAGTACAACTACTTACTCTCCTTCCACTCCGAGTACAAGTAATAGTACAACTACTTACTCTCCTACCATTCCGAGTACAAGTAATAGTACAACTACTTACTCTTCTACCACTCTGAGTACAAGTAATAGTACAACTACTTACTCTCCTACCACTCCGAGTACAAGTAATAGTACAACTACTTACTCTCCTACCACTCCGAGTACAAGTAATAGTACAACTACTTACTCTCCTACCACTCCGAGTACAAGTAATAGTACAACTACTTACTCTCCTACCACTCCGAGTACAAGTAATAGTACAACTACTTACTCTTCTACCACTCTGAGTACAAGTAATAGTACAACTACTTACTCTCCTACCACTCCGAGTACAAGTAATAGTACAACTACTTACTCTCCTACCACTCTGAGTACAAGTACTAGTACAACTACTTACTCTCCTATCACTCTGAGTACAAGTACTAGTACAACTACTTACTCTCCTACCACTCCGAGTACAAGTAATAGTACAACTACTTACTCTCCTACCACTCCGAGTACAAGTAATAGTACAACTACTTACTCTCCTACCACTCCGAGTACAAGTAATAGTACAACTACTTACTCTCCTACCACTCTGAATACAAGTAATAGTACAACTACTTACTATCCTACCACTCCGAGTACAAGTAATAGTACAACTACTTACTCTCCTACCACTCCGAGTACAAGTAATAGTACAACTACTTACTCTTCTACCACTCTGAGTACAAGTAATAGTACAACTACTTACTCTCCTACCACTCCGAGTACAAGTAATAGTACAACTACTTACTCTCCTACCACTCCGAGTACAAGTAATAGTACAACTACTAACTCTCCTACCACGCTGAGTACAAGTAATAGTACAACTACTTACTCTCCTACCACTCTGAGTACATGTAATAGTACAACTACTAACTCTCCCACCACTCTGAGTTTAAGTACTAGTACAACTACTTACTCTCCTTCCACTCCGAGTACAAGTAATAGTACAACTACTAACTCTCCTACCACGCTGAGTACAAGTAATAGTACAACTACTTACTTTCCTACCACTCTGAGTACAAGTAATAGTAAAACTACTAACTCTCCTACCACTCTGAGTACAAGTACTAGTACAACTACTGCTGCACCTACAACCGCTTAAGTGCTTCAAACTAGCGGGGCAGCATGAAGTATGAAGAATTCATGCGTTTATTTCTAAGTGAATCTTTATGGTTCCGAATAAATGTTTTTCGATAATTTTTAAATATCTTTATTTAGAATTTGCGGATTTCGAGTAGTACCCTTATAGTTTTAATCTTTTTGTTCATAAAAACCTCATGTGGGGATTATTACTAATAAATAAAGAATAAATAAAGGAAAGAAATTTTTTGTTTTTTTTTTGCCCCGCCTGTGGCGAAATTTTTCTTTCCTTTATTTATTCTTTATTTATTAGTACCCTTATATTTTCCTAAACCGATAACACTGTACACGGATTCAGTGTCACATGACAATTTAAGCCATATACGTTTACCGATGATACAACTTGATAAAAAAACTGGAGTAAAACATTGTATTGTATCTAGATTATACCATACGATACAATCATAGGATACAATGTTTGAACAAAAATCGGCTTCGTTTTTATTAGCTGCTGTCTACCAGGATATTTCTATCCTTAACGTTGACGCTAGTAAGCATACAATAGGCGACGAAATGACGTTGGCGTTAATAGTTACAAAAAAGAAATTTCAACGTGACCCAACATGAAACTTTAGCTTTTATATTAGAAACTTATTAACATATCAGCTCATAAACATCCCTGCGGAGGTGCTCGAGTCTACTAGATAGGCTAATTAGGCCACAGTGCCCCCGCACAAGCCTTAAGCTTCTTAGAAAGTCGATCGACTACTACCTTCGAAATACCACTAGTTTACATGCCCTCCGGAGCTGCAGAACCAAATTGTATATTTCATTTCTGGAAAATGAGATGATTCATTCTGCTAAGTCCTAACTAGAATGAGCCTCCTAAACTGATTTTCGAAAAAACAGCCTGCAGGACTCGCGTGTGCTACTTATAAAGATAGACAAATAAAGTAGGCTTAGAAAAACTCTAACCCATTTTAAAGTTAGAGGCAACTTAGAGTTTTAGGGCTTTTGAAGTGATTGTTTGGTGATGTGGTTGGAGACCCGTTACCATTCATCCTTTATTTTTAATTACCATCTTCTCCCCAACCTATGTCCAAAATTGGTTGAGGAATTTCAAATTGTGACGCTCTGACTATCCCTTTTTTGGGATGTGTAGCCGTGAACTTATGTTTGACAACAGACGAACTATAAAATTAAGTTACATGGAATAAGTAGAAATACCAAATAGTTGGTACGACTAAGTAACCAGTTAAGTTATTGTTATTAAGTCAGCGTACTGGAAATAATAATTAAATCGATTTTATCGTCAAGTTTTGCTTCGATCAACCTGAACGATACGATTTCAACCAACGCGATTGCAATTAAGTTAGCAGAAGTACTATTTTAGAAATATTATAGGAAAAAAAAGGTGTTTAATAAACACACGGTAATTTTGTAGCTACTGGTATATTTTATAATTACTTATATTTTTACACATTCTCCTTTATTATTTAAACTTCCGATGCCTTCCATTCTATAGATAGTACATAGATGAATAGATAGATAAAACATTTACTAGTATTTATACTACTAAGACGCTTTAATTTAAATTACAGTCAAATATAAATGCAATGATATTACCATCCACGGTGGTTCTAAATATAAATATTTTACCAAATATCTTTCATCTCTGATTGTTATTGTTGTATTTACAATTTATACTAAATAAGTATGATTGCAATGAAATCTATGCCTTACAATAATTACGTTAAATATTCCTGAAAACCCAACATTGCTGAAACATTGTTTGGACGGCGTGCAGCGAGGACGGATATCGATCAGTTACAAATACAGAATCCTCTTTCAACTAATTTATTCATAGCTGCGCGTCCGTTCGTTTACTTAGTACACTTCAAAAGATCACGAACTAAATAGGGCCACTTAAATGTTACGAAGGAAATTGCAAAATAAGTAAAATGATAAGTGGAAATAAGCTACAGATTTTCTTGATAGTGGTGAGTTGCTGGCGATATTCTCGGTGTACCCCAATGAGAAATAAAGACGTAACTACTAGTAAGAAAGTATGATACTCCTTGTCTCTTTTTAGCATTAACTTGTGATGCAATCCCCACTTCGTAGTGTCTATAGACTAATTAGGTCGTGAAACATTTGAACATGAAACATTTAGTAATTATAAAACGGCAAAAACATGTTCATAGCATGGGCGCTCCCTCAAATATTTATTTCAGGATGTTCAGAGATGTTTTTCTTTTTTATTGACCTACAAAACCAAGTACAAAATTAGGAAAGTAACAAATCAACAATATTGACGACATGTTTTTCTTTTGCACTCTACTTGATGTAGATACTGCATGCTCGTTAATACATAAATAAATATTTTATCTTAGACCTATGATTGTAAACACATGAATAAAAAAAATACATTAAAAATTAAACACTAAAAAATTTCAATATATATCAGACAACAAGGCATGAAAAAGAAGATAGAAAAACTCAAAAACATAACTCAAAAAATAATAATATTAATACAAAAAATAACTCAAAAAATAATAATAATTATGGATCACTATAATAAATTGATAATGAGTGTTTCACGGCTACCAAGCTATCATTAAATATATCTAAAAGAGATCGAACTGAGTTTGTTGACGAACACACATGCGATAAATAGGGGAGTGAATTCCTAGATTGGTTCTTACTGACGGGAGACGAAAGGTTTTATTATTTTGAAGCCTACTACAGGATCGTGGAATTGAAAAATTTAATGATTCTAATAGTTCAGGAGAATCTATTTGGCCGTTTATTGTTTTGTAGATAAAAAGAATATCTGATAAGGTCCTGCGACTTTTAAGTGTTTGTAGTTTATAATGACATAGGCTTTTATCATAAGAAGTTAGGGTATGACACAGGCGATCATTGAAGCTTAACATGTAGAGAAACCTCTTTTGCACAATTTCTAACCGATTCGAGTGAACTGAGTACCCTGGGTTCCATACTACACTGTTAAACTCCACTCGATGTTACATCGTTTGCTAAGTGCTGGACCTTTGGTGAAATAAATTTTAATCTCTTAGCGTCCAAGCACCACCCGGCCGATGGACTGGTTAGCCCGATGATATAGTTCACATTGAAAGGTGATTCGAAATAGGTAAGTAAGAGTAACAACGAGTGACAAACAAAACAAGACTGTAATGGATATCTATGACGACGAATATTTTAGTATTTTGGATGACATAAATATTGTATTTAATAATACATATAGTGTGTCGGATGTCGTAAAGAGCTACTAAGGGGTTATTAAAGTGGTTTAGGGGCGATGTGGTTGGAGACCCATCACCAATGATACTTTATTTCTACCATCTTGTTCCTTATCAACTTCCAAATGTGGCTGGGGAGTGTTTAGTTCTGAAGCTCTGGCGACCCCTTCTTGGGATTTATGACCGTGAGTATATGTATGTATGTAATTACTAGCAGCCCGTCCCGGCTTCGCTCGGGCAATAATTATTTAACATTTTGTTTTTTATTTTATTACATGTATTATTATTTTAATAATTTTTTTTTAATTTTTAAGCTGTGTTATATTTTTTTGCTGTGTAGTGTCGGCTTAGAATAGCACTACCCCATTTCTTCCGGTGGGTGTACGTAAGAGGCGACTAACGGTTTTGGGGCTTTTGAGGGATTTTTGGGCGATGCGGTTGGTGACCCATCACCAACAACCTTTATTTCACCATCTTTTCCCCACACAACTTCCAAAAGTGGCTGAGGAATTTCTGATTCCTTAGCTCTGGCTACCCCTTCTAGGGATTTATAGCCGTGAGTATATGTATGTATGTATGTTATATTTTTTTGTATTTATATTTAGATATATATTTTTTTATTTTACATAATGAGTAATTACATCAAAAGCCATTCAATTTATAGAGTTAGAGCTTCCCTGTAAACAATATTTGACGTTGTTGTATTTTGGGGCAGCAAAATAAATTGATGTTCAGGAGCTCCCACCCGCGACAGGCCAACGTACAGTTGACCGTGAGTAAAACAATTCTTTCGTAGGTCAATCCCTACTAATTTGAAGGTTTGGCCTTGGGACTTATTAATTGTTAAAGCAAAAGATGTTTTAACCGGAAATTGTAGCCGTTTAAATGGAATTGGCAGATCAGTTGGGATCATCGGTATCCTCGGTATATGAGCTAATTGACCGGCTGCTGGGCCTGTGATAATAGTCGCTACAATTAAATTTTGCTTTAACTATTTGATAAGCAGCCTCCCGTACCCCTTCGTGACGCCTGCAACAACTTACTATGCATAGCTAATCGAGCGGAGTTTTATCTATTTTTTTAATTCGAGATAATTTTCGAATGGAATGTTCGAATCGAATGATTCAAAAAGTAATATAAGGGTATTGAAGTAGTCTGAAATGATATATACGTTTTTTTATAAGGATTAGATAGGTACAAATAAAGAGCCTTTTCTAAAGCAGGATTTTAATTTAATTTTTAAATAATTTTATATAATGACGCTTGTTGTGAGATAACTATAATAGTTAGAGACATGCTGTCGGGGCATTTTTTTAAGATAATGATATGTTCTATAAAATTGTAGTACATAATTTTATTCTATTGTCAATAGTTTTCGCAGCGCACGCGATGTAAGGTTTTTTTTTGGTATTTCTTTAACACCTTGGGTTACATTTTTGAAGTTTACGTAAGGATGCCTAATTTTTTTGAAAATGAAATATAGCCTATGTCACTCGGGAATAGTGTAGCATTAAAACAGTGAAAGAATTTTTCAAATCCGTCTAGTAGTTTTGGAGCCTATTCAATTCAAACAAACAAACAAACAAAAAATCAAACCTTTCCTCTTTATAATATTAGTATAGATGAGTTGGCACCAAACAATACAGTTAAGTGCATTTTTCGTAATGTTGATTACTTTATAGGAATGTCCATCTATTTAAAGTCTTAATAAAAAGAGGTACTCAATTCGATTGTTTGGTTTTCTTTGTGTGTATGTTACGCGATTACTCTTATTTTCATTGTTGGTATACTCTTTCAAAAATTATATATTTGATAAATTCTGACCACCCTGTCAATAGTTATGCGTGATTATACATAAACAAAACATATTTGCAATGAATCATAAAATTTCTCAGTTTTTTATCGGTTAGCATAAACTACCATAACAGGAATATACAATGATTTAGTTGGGAAACCTCTGGAGAGTCCATAGCAGAGAAATATTTGGTTCCGAAATTATAATTTCATAGAAATTTTATAAACTGATATTCCGAGCACCTATTTAATCTGATGTTCAGTGCATCTAGTTTCGTTCAGAAAATTTTAGGTTGAAATACAATCTGGTTGTAGAAGAGTACAATACAAGCGAACCGCATATTAACGTCAAACAACATAGTTCATGTAATTCGACAGTAAACTTTGTCTACAAAGCCTTTGTAGAACAATAGGGGAATACAATACAATGAGTAGCATCCATCAAACAGCAACAGTACTTAATAATCATGTTAATAATACTATATATGAATGCATACCTACCAAAGTACCTAGTTACATAAGGTATTCAAGAAAACAATTTAGAAAGTTTAAAAATTAAGGTTCTATTTGTAGTGCAGGCTGTTGTGGGAAATGAGGCCAGTTGAGTCAGATTTCTCTGAAAGCGGATGTCAAAAATATTGACCAACTAAATGGACAACTTTTCAAAGGAATGTTTAGTTATTCGGAGAATTTCTTCTGATAAAAGATTGAAATTGAATGGCTGTACAAAAATATTTATAAAGAGTTTAAATTAAATTTCCTATTTACTGTAGGGAGCGAATATTTTCTGGTATTTTTGTGTTAATGTAATGAAACGTTATGATGTCATTCCTTTAAATCATATTTACATTTTACCGTCCTACATTAAACCAGGCAAACAATTAAAGAGCTACTAAGGGGTTATTAAAGTGGTTTAGGGGCGATGTGGTTGGAGACCCATCACCAATGATACTTTATTTCTACCATCTTGTTCCTTATCAACTTCCAAATGTGGCTGGGGAGTGTCTAGTTCTGAAGCTCTGGCGACCCCTTCTTGGGATTTATGACCGTGAGTATATGTATGTATGTAATTATGAGTTGGCACCAAACAATACAGTTAAGTGCATTTTTCGTAATGTTGATTACTTTAGGAATGTCCATCTATTTAAGTTCTTAATAAAAAGAGGTACTCAATTCGATTGTTTGGTTTTCTTTGTGTGTATGTTACGCGATTACTCTTATTTTCATTGTTGGTATACTCTTTCAAAAATTATATATTTGATAAATTCTGACCACCCTGTCAACAGTTATACGTGATTACGAGGGCTGCTATTTATGTATCCGGAACTGGCCACTTACAGAACAATAATTTAAAAAGTAATTACATCATTTAAAAATAGAACTCTTTAGCTTTAGAATACATTTATTTTTATGTGACTGTCAATTGTTTTCACATCGTAGCGTCATTTTGAAAATTGCGTGTCTTCACCACCATGGATTTAACTCGTGAACATTTTCGTGCCATGATTTTTTACGATTTTCGGCGTGGTCTAACTCAAAAACAGTGCATCGATCAGCTTACTTCAACTTTTGGGGATGAAGCACCCTCAAAGACCACTGTGTATCACTGGTTTAGCGAGTTTAATCGTGGACGATCTAAGCTTACTGATGAAATTAAAGAAGGTCGCCCTAAAACGGTCGTTGTACCTCAAAACATCGATGCTGTCCGGGAACTAATAACTCAAGATCGTCATGTTACATATCGTGAGATAGAGGCATCTCTGGGCATTAGTATGACGAGCATACATAAGATACTTCATGAACATTTAGCTGTAAAAAAAATTTGCTCCCGTTGGATTCCGCACAACTTGAGTATTGATCAAAAACAGGCTCGTGTCGATTGGTGCAAAGAAATGTTAAAAAAATACAACCGTGGTGCGTCAAAAGCTGTTTATAATATCTACACAGGTGACGAATCTTGGATCTACGCTTACGACCCCGAAACTAAGCAGCAGTCCACGGTGTGGGTGTTCCAAGATGAGCCGAACCCAACAAAAGTTATTCGTGCAAAAAGCACATTGAAGCAAATGGTCGCTTGTTTTTTTGGTATAAATGGCCATGTAGCTACAGTGCCTTTAGAGAATCGTAAAACTGTTAATTCGGAGTGGTATACGACCATTTGTTTGCCGGAAGTCTTTGAACAAATAAGAAAGACTAACCGACAACGTAGAATCATTCTGCATCACGACAATGCTAGCTGTCACAGGTCGGCCGTCACAACTCAGTTTTTAGAAGCTCAAAAGATCGAATTGACAGGTCATCCGCCGTACAGCCCTGATTTGGCACCCAATGATTTTTATTTATTTCCAAATGTGAAGAAAAAATTACGTGGTCAACGTTTTTCGAGCCGCGAAGAGGCAGTCGATGCGTTCAAAATGCACGTTTTGGAGATACCTCAGTCTGAGTGGAAAAAGTGCTATGAAAATTGGTTTCAACGCATGCAAAAGTGTATAGATCTGAGCGGCGAATATTTTGAGAAGCAATAAAACCATATTAATTGATATATGTTTGTTTCTTTTTTTTATTCCGGATACATAAATAGCAGCCCTCGTATACATAAACAAAACATATTTGCAATGAATCATAAAATTTCTCAGTTTTTATCGGTTAGCATAAACTACCACAACAGGAATATACCATGATTTAGTTGGGAAACCTCTGGAGAGTCCATAGCAGAGAAATATTTGGTTCCGAAATTATAATTTCATAGAAATTTTATAAACTGATATTCCGAGCACCTATTTAATCTGATGTTCAGTGTATCTAGTTTCGTTGAGAGAATTTTCGTTGAAATACAATCTGGTTTGTAGACGTTATTGACAAAAATGGATTACGGACGTGTCCAGAGAAAGTTCGTGCTATCATAAAAGCTCCGGAACCGACAAATATTACAGAAGTAAAGAGATTTTTAGGAATAGTAAATTACTATCGAAATTTTGTACCAAACGCATCTTCTGTATTGAGTCCACTCCATGAACTATTGCGAAATGGGGCACCTTGGCAATGGGGTGAGCGCCACCGTCACGCCATGCGCCGCGTGCAGCGCGAGCTGGCGTCGGAGCGGGTGCTGGCGCACTTCGACCCCGGCGCGCAGCTCGTGCTGACCGTGGACGCGGGGCCGGCCGGGCTGGGCGCGGTGCTCGCGCAGCGGGGGGCGGACGGTGCGGAGCGGCCTCTCGCTTTTGGGTCGCGGTCTTTGACGGCTAGCGAGCGTAACTATAGCCAGATCCAAAAAGAAGCGACGGCCATTATTTTCGGAGTGAAAAGGTTTCACCAATATCTTTACGGTATTAGCGTTCCGTTCATATTAAAAACTGATCATAGACCATTAGTTTCGATATTTAATACACAAACGGGCATATCGGTTACGACAGCCTTGCGACTACAGCGATATGCTATAATACTATCCGCCTATAATTATGTAGTTCAGTACGTGTCTAGTGAAAATGATGTAGTTGCCGATTATTTTTCCCGTGCGCCTCTCCGTGAAACTAGCTATAATAGTGAAAGTGAGATTCAGACAAATTACCAAATTAACTTCTTAAGTTCTTGTATTCCTGCTGTTAGTTCGTCTGACATTAAACTGGCTATCAATGAAGACAAAACAATAAAAATGGTTTTAAAGTATATGGAACGTGGCTGGCCGCGTAAATTAAAGTGTAGATCTGTCTTGCCGTATTTTCTATGTAGGACGGATTTACAATTCAAAAACGGTTATTTATTACGTGGTCATAAAGTAGTTATTCCAGCTAAATTAAGGGCGAAAATGTTACATGAATTACATAGCACTCATCTCGGTATTATTAAAATGAAAAGTAATGCACGTAGTCGAATGTGGTGGCCAGGTATCGATGGTGATATAGAGCGGTTTATCGGTTCATGCGAAACTTGTGCCAGCATCCGAGCGGCGCCGCCGCGCGAGTCGCCCGCGCCGTGGCCGCGTCCGGCGGCTCCCTGGCAGCGCGTTCACATCGATTACATGACGATAGGGCAGAGAGTGTATTTGGTGGTCGTTGATGCGTTTACTAAGTGGTTGGAATGCATTTATATGAGTAATGGAACTACGACGCAGGCCTTGATCTCAAAACTTAAGCATGTTTTTTCAGTATTCGGTATTCCAAATCTTATAGTGTCCGATAATGATGCCAAAATAAATTCCACAGAATTCAAAGAATTTTGTTCCAATAACGATATCAAATACATGACGTCACCGATTTACCATCCATGTAGTAACGGGCAAGCAGAAAATTCTGTAAGAATTTGTAAAAGAATGTTAAAATGTGTATTGAGGGACAATTTAGCGCCCAACATTGTGCATGAAAAATTATTGGGTTATTTATTTGAGTATAGGAACACCGTGCATTGTACTACGGGACATAGCCCGGCAAAATTAATGTTTGGTAGAAATTTACGATCTCGTCTTGATTTAATATCACCATTAAATGATAAGGTTGACTGTTTAGATATTAATAGCGCATGCCGAAGACAATTTGAAGTAGGCGATGCAATTTGGGTTAGACGGTACAATGCAAGAAGGGAAAGCTGGGAATCAGGTATAATTAAGGAAAAAATTGGTAATAGAATGTTTAAAGTTTTTATAACTCGATTTAATGAAACATGTATTAGACATGTCGACCAACTTCTAAGAAATTATTCTGATAAATGTAAAAATCCAGAACCTAGTACGATGACACACCAACCGTCTTCATTCATCTCGCCGCCTGAATCGATACCAGAAAGCTCGCCGGTTCACTCACCTCCGGGTATTAATTGTCCATCTATTGTTAACAATGAGGGAGAGGTGGTTGGGGTCCACCCCAGTGCGTCATTGGTAGATGAACAGGCCGTAGGTGTGGCAGCCGTACCTCCTCGTGATGACGATGGAGAGGAATGGAATGATTGTGAGGATGAGAGGTGTGAACAAGGGGCTCAAGCGTCAAGCGTTCAGATTGATAGGCCACTGAATAATCCGACTGACTCGCATGAGTCTCCGTTGCTCACACGTCAGCTACGTCCCAAAAAACCAATAGATTACACTAAGTTTTTAAAGTAGTTTTAACTAAATTAATTGTTGTTATTGTTTGTTACCAGGTTTCTAAATTAAGTGCGAAGGGATGATGTATATGTACCCACCTATGAAAATTATACAGCGCGCTGCGCCCGCGCATTCGTCAGCTTTGACAGTAATAAACCAGTACGTGTGTTAAACGGTCGTTTTACTTATCTCAATACTTATCACGAGTACAATACAAGCGAACCGCATATTAACGTCAAACAACATAGTTCATGTAATTCGACAGTAAACTTTGTCTACAAAGCCTTTGTACAACAATAGGGGAATACAATACAATGAGTAGCATCCATCAAACAGCAACAGTACTTAATAATCATGTTAATAATACTATATATGAATGCATACCTACCAAAGTACCTAGTTACATAAGGTATTCAAGAAAACAATTTAGAAAGTTTAAAATTAAGGTTCTATTTGTAGTGCAGGCTGTTGTGGGAAATGAGGCCAGTTGAGTCAGATTTCTCTGAAAGCGGATGTCAAAAATATTGACAAACTAAATGGACAACTTTTCAAAGGAATGTTTAGTTATTCGGAGAATTTCTTCTGATAAAAGGTTGAAATTGAATGGCTGTACAAAAATATTTATGAAGAATTTAAATCTTTTTGTTCATGAAAACCTCATGTGGGGATTATTACTAATAAATAAAGAATAAATAAAGGAAAGAAAAATTTCGACACAGGCGGGGATCGAACCCGCGACCTCGGGTAAACGCCCCGGACGCTCTGCCAACTGAGCTACCGTGTCAGTTGGCTGCCAGTGCGAAATTCTTCTATCCTTTATTTCTTTTACACGTTAAAGTAGTGTTTGCGTTTCCTACCTCCGAATTTTTACTAATTCGGAAGGCCACTTGTCTACCTTTTCAGATAGAATGCAAATGTTGAAAACGCCTATCACATAATTTAAATCTTTTTGTTCATGAAAACCTCATGTGGGGATTATTACTAATAAATAAAGAATAAATAAAGGAAAGAAAAATTTCGACACAGGCGGGGATCGAACCCGCGACCTCGGGTAAACGCCCCGGACGCTCTGCCAACTGAGCTACCGTGTCAGTTGGCTGCCAGTGCGAAATTCTTCTATCCTTTATTTCTTTTACACGTTAAAGTAGTGTTTGCGTTTCCTACCTCCGAATTTTTACTAATTAAAGCCTTTATACTATTGAAGGAAATATTTATAAGGTGCACCCCATGAAGATTGGTTACTCTTGTGGCCAAACATATAGAGGACATATAGAGGTTCCAATATTCATGAGGGCACTTTCTAGGCTTAGGCCTTGGCTCTTGTAAATTGTTAGAGCATACGCCATGTAGATTGGGAATTGCTCTCTGTCAACGTATGCTCGAGGTATAATCTCAAATTTTGACTTAATGGGCAATAATTTATGAATCAAATTATTACCAAATTTCATTATTAATTGTTTAGGCTTTGTTTGGTCTTCCGGGTCCCATTTTACTTTTTGTATAACGCCTATCGATCCGTTCACTAAACCTAAACTAACATCAATGTTTCTCCTAAGCATTACTTTAGCTCCCTCTTTAATGATTATAGTCACTTCTAATCCAGCAGTCATCGACGCATCATCTTTGTATTTATTTAAACACGCCCCGCCTTTCTTTATCAAACTTTTTGAACAATCCAAGGAATCTTTAGCTATCAACTTTATCTCGGGGTGCGGAATCGCTTTTAACTCGAATGCAAGAAACATGATCCGTCTTTGGGCATACCAACTACACGGTAGCCATAAAATTTATCGTCGCCTCTCAATATTGTGGAATTTTTTAATGATATTATCTTGTGAAATCAAATAAAAAAGGGGACAAGTGCAAGTTGAACTCGCGTGAAGAGGGTTCCGTACGATGTTGATATTGAGTGATTTACCATGTTATTTTAATATCATGGACTTCTTATAAGTTTTCCTATAATTTATAAGGAGAAAACTAATTTATTTATATTTATCATGGTTGTTAACGGTGAGGGAAAACATCGTGAGGAAACCCACATGGCTGAGTTGTACTTAGTCATGTGACAGTGTATTCGTACAAAACGGCGATAGGCCTGCCCCCTATCACGTGAGTACACTGTCTAAGCAAAACGTGGGTACCTTCTTTGGAAACTAGATGGCGCTTGCCATGTGAGTTCAGAAGTATTGGTACCTCTGCCAACCCCTTCGGGGATAAACGGCGTGAACGTTTATGTTTATGTATGTTATGTTTATGTAAAACTAATTTCTGTATATTTTTCAAAATTTTAGGTTTAGTAGCTTCGGAGATAAGGGGGGGGGATGGTAAATTTTCGTCAATTTTCTTGAATATCTTGGCGATAGGCCTGCCCCCTATCACGTGAGTACACTGTCCATGCAAAACGTGGGTACTCTGAACACCAGGTGACAAAGTCACGTGATGTTCAGAAGTATTAGTACCTCTGCCAACCCCTTCGGGGATATTCGGCATGAATGTTTATGTTTATGTTTATGTTATGTTATTTTATGTTATGTTTCTTGAATAACTTGGAAACTATTTATTTTAAAATTACAAAGAAATACATTTAAGATCTTCTCAACAAGACCTTTCATTTGATATGCCACACGATGCAGTTTTCAGATATATATTTATTTAATTTTCCCCTTCCCCTCCAAAAATGACCCCCCATATACAGATTTCATCTGCTCACGTCACACCTCTGTATTTGGGTCACAGGAATTGATATGTGTATCAAATTTAACTTAATCGGTCTAATAGATTCGGAGATAATTGACTGTAAGCGACGGACGGACAGACACACGAGGTGATCCTATAAGGGTTCCGTTTTTGTATTCAGACGTACGGAATCCTAACAAATTCCATGACTACTCAATAATACACTCTTTAAAATGGGTATGACACGTTTTACCGAATGTCGCGAGGTGATTTTTCAATAAGCGTAATATTATTTTACTGAGGGTGGATGCAAATAATATCAATAACTAAAAAATCAAAGTACCTTCAATCAAAGAAAATATGTCTAATTCGCGGATCTTTGTTCCCCTCATGGGCCACCATGTTCTATCTTTAGCGGATAGATGGTGTAAATTTAATGCCCAGATACTTAACAAATTAAAATATTTTAAAAAGGATGTTAATTGTACAATAATGGTCGTAGGTCAAGTGACATGAGCAGACTAGACAGATTTGTATTAAGTATCTTTAAGCGCCTGAATGTTTTTGCCGTGTAGTGTCGGCTTAGAATAACACTACCCCATTTCTACCCGTGAGCGATCGTAAGAGGCGACTAAGGGTATAGGGGCATTTTTAAGTGATTTTTGGGCGATGTGGTTGGAGACCCGTCACCAATAACATTTATTATTACCATCTTTTCCCAAATTAACATCCGAAAGTGGCTGAGGAATTTCTCATTCTCAAGCTCTGGCTACCCCGTTAAGGGATTTATAGCCGTGAGTATAATGTATGTATGTATGTATGTTAAGCGCCTGACGTACGGGTGACGGCAATTGTTCTCGCGATGGTATTTTTGCGTAATATTTGTTCAGGCGTTAAGTCTGAACAAGTACTCTTATGTTTTCTTTCAGATCTTCCATAAACCTTGTTCTGATAGTTTTTTCTTTATGTGGGCGTTAAAATCTACCTCTGTACCAAATTTCAGCTCTGTAGGTCTATGGGAAGTACTAGTTCTATTTTGATGATCAGTGAGTCAGTCAGTGTCGAAAATGCGAAACTTTGCATTAGCTTAACTTGCTAAAAAAATAATCTACCAACTTGAAATTTTGGATTTCAAGTGTGTGATTACGAATTTCTAGGTGACAAAAATTTCAGCGATTTAATCCTATCCAGAGGTTCTCGAATGGGGGGCTGAAAATGCGGCGAAACGGTTCCAGTAAAGGATGGTACGGCAGTGTTTGCTTCGCGATCGACTTGGCGGGGGCACTGCCGTGCCCCCAGATGTTTGCTTCGCGATCGACTTGGCGGGGGCACTGCCGTGCCCCCAGATGTCGAGGCACTGCCGTGCCCCCAGATGAAACGTTATGATGTAATTCCTTTAAATCATATTTACATTTTACCGTCCTACATTAAACCAGGCAAACAATTAATAAGAATTAGTTAAATAAATAAATGATGATTAAATATTTTGCAACTCCACCATACATTCATATATACTTATGTCTATAAGTCCCAAAAGGAGTAGCCAGAAGTTTGATATTTTGTAATTCCTAAGAAACTTTTAGCTGTTGAGTGAAGAAAAGCTTGTGCCTAAACTGAAGGATGGTATTGTGATCGATCAGTTTCCTAAATCACTTTAAGAGCACCAATACCCTTAGTCGCCTATTCCGACATTAACAGAAATAAGTTAGTGTTATTCTAAGCGAATACTGCATAGCTTAATAAGTCGAGCTAATAGAACAACCAAATTGAGCTCATTTCATCATTAAGCTAATTTCATTATGTTTGGTTCATCTACAATGGTATAAAGGTATATAGCTTAGGAAAAAAGGATCGCTTTGAGTAAAGACCACCGAATTTTCTTACAAACATACATATACGTAAGGCCATAAGTCTCAAAAAAAGGCAGCCAGAGTTTTATAGCTAGAAACTCCTTAGCCATATCAACAAAAAAAAACGATTACAACTGTAATGGGTTCAAAAAACAATTCCATAGTTTGGTTTTCCTGTTTTATGTTCAGCACTTTGGTAGTTTCCTGTGGAATAAAGTTTTCACACAGTTTTCGGTCATTTCATCATACGAGTGTTGATGTGAGTGATTATGGCTGTAAATTGTAAGTTAAACTTTATCAAAAGGTGCTCCCTCACCGAAAGCATTCGCGTGTAGTGTAACCAGTGAAGGAGGAGAACCGAGCATTACAATGCGCACCTTGTAATGATATGTTATGAAAACACGCAAATGCTCGTCAGTGAGGGAACTCAGGGAGGTATTTTATTTTATTTTATATATTATGGTAATGTAATGCTCAAGACGAATCTATAATGTTTCATTACAAGTGAATGCTCCCGGTAAGGAGCACATCAAAAACTTTATTACGCTTAAAAAACTTGTCCTGAGATTATCTTGAGTAGATAAACAAGCACATTAAGTGTGTTGCTCTGATATTTCTGAAATATATAATTTATACTTATGTCTTGCAACGAGCTATTAATACTTACTAGAGATAGTACGTTGTTATGTTTATTATGCTATTTGGAAACAGACTAATTTAAATTTATTTTTGTACTAGTGGATCGTCCCAGCTTCGCACGGGTAGCGTTGTTTTTTAAATATCTGAGGTTTCTTTCTTCAGTCACTGCTCAAGCATTGTGAAATTCAGGGCAATGTTTTCAATTTATTAAATTTATAGCACTCCCTAAACAGTGTAGTATGGTGATTTTGAATGCGCTTTAATGAACGGTTCAGTATTTCCGCTTAATAGCAAATTTTTGAACAAAACGCTATGCTATGAAGTATTTATAACAATCTAAAAAATAAATCATTACGTGATGTAGGATGCAACTACTGGCGCCATCTAGTATGTTATATGTAAATTAGTAAAGATTTGGTTTTGGTCACGGGCGCGATGGCTTATTTTATGTATAATTTCGGTGTTTCGCTACCGATTTCTATGATTCTTTTTTTATTGAATAGGTTATAATGTTACCTTTTTTAAATTAGGGATGAGGGAGAGGTTTACAAACGTAAGAGTAAACAAATATAATCAGAATGTTCCGAACTGCTAAGCTATCAGGAATTACACGTGTTATTGTGAGTCAACCGTAAAAGATAGACATAAACTGTTTAGGATTTTTTTTTCAGATAATTTTATGAAGAATATTTCCGTCATACATGATTTCTATGTTAGTTTAACCATTAAGGCTGCACACGTGGCGGAAGCTTAAAAAATGGAGTAACTTCTCCCGTTTTCCCAAAATTTCCCAAAATTCCCCTTTACTACTCGGTTGGAAAGTATACAAAAACCTGCCCAGAAGTATGAAGAATAATTGTACCAAGTTTCGTTAAAATCCGTTGAGTAGTTTTTGTTTCCATAAGGAACATACAAACCGACAGACAGACAGACAGACAGACAGACAGACAGACAGACAAAAAATTTACTGATTGCATTTTTGGCATCAGTATCGATCCCTAATCACAACCTGATAGTTATTTTAAAAATATATTTCATGTACAGAATTGACCTCTCTACAGATTTATTATAAGTATAGATTTTTCCCCACTCAACTTCCAAAAGTGTATGAGGAATTTGTAATTCCTTAGCTCTGGCTACCCCTTCTAGGGATTTATAGCCGTGTATGTATGTATGTATGTATTATTTTTAAAGAAATATGTATGAAATGAAGATAATCTTGACGTAAATACTCATATTAAGTCATTGCAAGCAAATCAATAAATAACTGTTTCCACCGTTAATTGACGTGTCGTCTCAAAAACACATTTATAACCTACTAGTGGATCGTCCCAGCTTCGCACGGGTAGCGTTGTTTTTTAAATATCTGAGGTTTCTTTCTTTAGTCACTGCTCAAGCATTGTGAATTTCAGCGCAATTATTAAATTTATAGCACTCCTTAAACAGTGTAGTTTGGTGATTTTTAATGCGCTTTAATGAACGGTTCAGCATTTCCGTTTAATAGCAAATTTTGGAATAAAACGCTATGAAGTATTTATAACAATCTAAAAAATAAATCATTACGTGTTGTAGGATGCAACTACTGGCGCCATCTAGTATGTTATATGTAAATTAGTAACGATTCGGTTTTGGTCACGGGCGCGATGGCTTATTTTATGTATAATTTCTTTGTTTCTCTACCGATTTCTATGATTCTTTTTTTATTGAATAGGTAATAATGTTACCTTTTTTAAATTAGGGATGAGTGAGAGGTTTACAAACGTAAGAGTAAACAAATATAATCAGAATGTTCCGAACTGCTAAGCTATCAGGAATTACACGTGTTATTGTGAGTCAACCGTAAAAGATAGACATAAACTCTTGAGGTTTTTTTTTTAGATAATTTTATGAAGAATATTTCCGTCATACATAATTTCTATGTAAGTTTAACCATTAAGGCTGCACATGCGACGGAAGCTTAAAAAATGTATTAACTTCTCCCGTTTTCCCAAAATTCCCCTTTACTACTCTGCTGGAAAGTATACAAAAACCTGCCCAGGAGTATGGAGAATAATTGTACCAAGTTTCGTTAAAATCCGTCGAGTAGTTTTTGTTTCCATAAGGAACATACAAACCGACAGACAGACAGACAGACAGACAGACAGACAGACAGACAAAAATTTTACTGATTGCATTTTTGGCATCAGTATCGATCCCTAATCACCGCCTGATAGTTATTTTGAAAATATATTTCATGTACAGAATTGACCTCTCTACAGATTTATTATAAGTATAGATTTGCAATGCATCTCCATTGATTTAATGAATATGAATATGAAAAAGATGCTGTATATACTTACAGTTTATATACTTCTGTATACGAACTATATTTGTCAATAATTTCATCATACTTCGCAATTTTCTCAAAAAATATTTTTGAATATACTACTTCATAATACATAAACTAAACTTAATAAAATAACTAAGTCTTTGAAAAGCTTGATAGGAATAACAGCGCATTTATAATTAAGCTTGCTTTGAAAACGTTTTACAACTATATTGCTATTGAAGTGCGCTGATGTAAACTGAGTCTAAAGGTCGGGTCCCGGCGCGTGGTGCAGTGGGCGGCGGGGCTGATGGTGGTGCAGGGGGTGGTGGGGAAACTGGGGGCCGTCTTCATCATCATCCCACAGCCCATCGTTGGGGGCCTCTTCTGTGTCACGTTCGGAATGATCTCGGCTTTTGGTGAGTGCGCCTAGTTGGTCGCGTTTTTGTGCTAGCAATTAGTTGATTTTTATTTTTATAATTTTTCAATACATAACAAATAAATAAATGAGGAATAAATTGTTTAAAATTTACTTCTGTTTTCATGAATGGTAAATAAAATTCATAACTTTATGACATAGTAACCGTGACAACCGTGATAGCTCAGTGGGTAGAACATACATATACATATACTCACGGCTATATTTCCCTAGAAGGGGTAACCAGTATTCTCACGACTATATATCTCAAAATACCACCGCTTCAGAAAAAGTAATTCATCAGCCACGTTTAGAACTTGAGCGGGGAAAAGATTTTAAAAGTAAAGCTTGTTGGTGATGGGTCTCCAGCCGTAGCGCCCAATAATTATCCAGAAATGGGTGCTATTTTAAGCCGAAAAATACACAGCAACGTTTTTTACAAAATTGTTTGTCTATGTGGAAATCTGATGCATGCCGTTGAACCTATCTTTGAGAAAGGCATTTATTTGTAAGCTATGTAGGCAATCTTTATAGCTCAGTTGGAAGAAAACCGCATCTATTTCAGAGTGTGTGTCATTTTTTAAACAATATGTGACTTTTATTTTCCAAGGGTTGTAACAGTGAAGGAATCCATCGCGTACTTAGTCTTGTAATAGTGTATTTTCACACATTTTCTTCATAAGTGTGTTAAAAATAGTCGCATGACACAATCAAAAGTTCCTAAAAGGCTCATCTTCGGCTCTCTCTTAGAATCCAGCGAAGTTGTATTGACTAACTTTACCTAATTGTATCAATCAATTATTATATATTTAAGTGTTGGAAATTTATTAGATTATAATCTACATTTTCAGATATAAATAGACCTCATACCTTCCATTCATGCCTACTTACCAATCTGGGAAATTCACTGCCCTCTTCAGGAAAAAAGAGAGGTGAAGTGTACCAACTCTATTTGGTTTGGAGTACCAGGGGACCAAATAGTCAAGGAATTGTTTCTACGCGATCGATGTTAGCAAGGGAATGTGTAAGATACAAAAATAAGTTCTGGATTTATTTGTTTACCACTAATATCGTACTTGTATTTAGTTTCAATCGAGTTTAATGTCCCAGATAAAATGAATCAGTTAGTTTATTATCAGAGTTAGTATGACTCAACATGATAAATTCAAGTAGTATGATTCATATTGTATGCACAATTCAAAAAGACAAGTTTTTTTTTTTAAGTTTTATAAATAACTATACAGTTTTCCTATTTGATATTTGCAACCCTAATGAGTATATAAATTGTCAATGTGTATCGTGTTATGTTTCGTGTTTTATTTAAATAAATATGATGTTTACTAAGTTGTATATTTATTTTCATCAACTTATCGACCTATATTCATAGCTATAAGCCTTTAAAGGGGTAGCCAGAACTTCGAAATAATTAATTGCTCAGCAAATTTTTAAAATGAAAGGGGAATAAGCATCATATAAATGTGATACGAAATTATTCGCCCAAGTGGTAAGTTATCTATAGTTGCTTCGTTCGATTCCTTGGGGAACAGATGGATTGAAGATATTACAGCACCTAATACTCTTGCAGTACTATGTACAATGTCTTAGTATTAGCTTGTTAGGCTCAAGGGAATGGAATCTTTGGAGATGTGTGAGTTATAGCTTTAGTTCCTTGTGTGATTACTTTTAGAAGTTTGTTAATGGCGAATGAAAACAACAGAGGTTAGATATACAGTAGTGTGCAATGTATGAATTAAAAACGTGGTTGTTGCTTGAACAAACTGCCATAAGACTTAACACTTACTTACATTATATAATGGCAAGAGGGGACAAGAGGCGCTCACACTACACTACAATAGTTACTCTATATTAAACATCAAACTATAAAATTTTACTAAAAATAATAATAATGAATTTTACAATGAAATAGAGTACAACTGGCAGTCTTTTCAGTAATAGCGATGTATAGTAAAGTGACAGAATGTCGGTACCAAATAGCAATGGGCCTTACCCCTTTCACGAGGATATACTAATACTCAGAATATCTCTTGATTCTCAGAAACATCTGCACCTCCATCCCTCCCACCCCATCGTTTATGGGATTTACGACAGGAACCTGCCAAATATCATATTTTTCTTTACATGCGACTAAGATTTCGTGGCTTACAAACATATTTTTTAAATGTTTCACTCGTGAATAAGGTCGTCTACAATTTCTCTCGATTTCCCAGAGTGGGCAGCAAAAGCCCGTTGCAATCATCTTAAAGTAGACGCCTAAGAACATTCGTTGACAACAATTGACTGCGATATTCAAATAACTTCATTTTAAGAAAAGGTTATGCATATCATGACATGTCTGTGTTCTACTCAGTCACGTGATAGTGTGTTCGTACAAAGCGGCGATAGGCCTGCCCTTATACTCTTTAACATCAGATCACATGGATTGGCATGATATGTTCAGGTATTCTTTTGGGGATGTACGTTGTGAACATTGAATTGAGTTATCCAGAGCCTTAGTCATAACTATTTGTAATTACGAGCAACCTTTAGCGATTGCCTATTAGCTACAGATTGTTGTACCGATCTGAGCTGCCAATACACAAATATACGTGCGTTTTATTTGTAAAACTTATTAATAACTCTCAGTTCAAACGTTCACGCCATAGATGCCTGAAGGGGTTGGCAGAGGTACTTCTGAACATCACGTGACATTGTCTCCTGGTGATCAGAGTACCCTCGTTTTGCTTGGACAGTGTACTCACGTGATAGGGGGCAGGCCTATCGACGTTTTGTACCAATTTATTTTTAGAAGACCAAGTACAAGTTGTTTGGTTTAGTGTGAGTTCCCTCGTGATGTTTTCCGATCTCGGTGGTTTAACTTCTTTACACTAAAAGAATTCAAAAACTGGACAAAACGCATTGTTCTAGAAGGTTATGTTATCCTGGTGATAAGCTCGAGTAGGTACTACGTATGACCGCTATTGCAATATTAATTTCACAATGTTACCGTAATGTTATCAATTTATCACTCTTCACAATTGTCTTTATCAATTTCCTCGAAGCGGAAAATTTGCTTAGTTTATTATTTTGTTAGTTTTAAATAGAAAACAATCATGTTTATGAAATCACTTTAATGTAGGTTAATATACTCCTAGTAAGTGTATGGCTATGAAAGTGGCAGCGGGCATTTAATTTCTTATGATTATAGTGGATAACCCTGGCGCGACTGCGTCGCGTCCAATAAAATGAGTTTATTTTGAAATTTTCCGACCAATCACAGCGCAGCTCTTTTGAATTTCTAGTGAATTTTTCTGATTGGCTGGTTTGAAAAAATTCCGACCAATCACAGCGCATCTCTGATCGACTAAAGTTTGCGCGCGCTTATGACACTCAAGCAAAGTCTATGGGTCAAAATCGAAACTTTGAAATTCTGCAACAATTAACTTAATCCAGTTACATCAGATGTCTGCACACCACGGCCACGAACTGTACAAAACGATACCTGAACCAAATTTCTAGCTTAACTCATCGCGTCACAGGCTTCCGGGCAAGAAAGAGGCTTACAGAAATAATATATAAAGATGTTTTAGCTTTAAATAGCTATTTAATAAGCATTTTTTTCATATCAATAATAAGGTCTTTTATGGCGACTATACTATAAAGAATATTTATCTCACCTCCTCTACTTTATCTGGCTCGATGTAGTTTTGTTAGTTTAAAATCGTCAGTTTCCTAGCCACACTTGTCTATGCATCTGCATTATCTATCTAAGATATGCTCAAGTATCACGACTGATAACAGAAACACGGTAATATAAAACGGCAGATCTTACGATCAAAACAACAAACAAGTTTGATTTGTTCCACCATTACATATATTATTTTTCCTTCCTAATATCTAAAATGGTGTCTCTAACTCACATTGTTTTGTGTTCAGTAGTTGGATTGGTAAGTTAATTTTATAAATTGAAAGGGTAGTTAGTTTATTTATAAGGGTAGCTGTGTAGTGTCGGCTTAGAATAGCACTACCCCATTTCTTCCGGTGGGTGTACGTAAGAGGCGACTAACGGTATTGGGGCTTTTTAAGGGATTTTTGGGCGATGCGGTTGGAGATCCATCACCAACAACCTTTATTCTACCATCTTTTCCAATTTCTAATTTCTCAGCTCTGGCTACCCCTTTTAGGGATTTATAGCCGTGAGTATGTATGTATGGTAGTTTATTTAGCAATTTAGTTTGATAGTGAAACCCTAGCCAAGGTATTTTACACTTGTGTATCCCATGTACAAGACAAAAATCAGCAAAATTTGTGGCCTATTGTTACGCCGCTACTACAATAAAGCTAGAACATTGAGTGAACAATAGCATCGATGTCTGGATTCAATATCATATCTGTGTTTATTGAACACAACTGTAGTCCTTGAATCTGTAACTAGCTTTTGTGACCCAAAGTCAAGGGTTCGTATCCTGATAAAGATTGTTTGAAGATGAATACGAAACCTCATAGTACACAATTCTTATTTCCTTTTTAGTAATTGGTTTAGTAAATATCGAGTTCGTGACCCACATCACTGGAATCTTTTATTGTATTTGTCCGTATATGCTTATTTATTTATAAACCTCTACATGTCGTTGTAGAGAGGTTTGTCAAGATCGTACTAAGTGGCGATCGATAGTCTCTGCCTACCCCAATGGGAATAATGGGCGTGAGTATAAGTAAGTAAGTAAGTATGTCGTTGTCTTTCTTGCATCAATTAAAAGTGTTTTTTATTAAATAGTTATTCGAATAATCCATAGCTGTGTCCGCTTAGAATAGCACTACCCGTTTCTACCCGTTGGTGTTCGTAAGAGGCGACTAAGGGTATTTGGGCTTTTAATGAATTTTTGGGCGATGCCGTTGGAGACCCATCACCAACAACCTTCATTTTGAACATCTTTTCATTTAACTTCCAAAAGTGGCTGAGGAATTTTTAATTCCTTAAGTCTGGCTACTCTTTCTAGGGATTTATAGCCGTGAGCATATGTTAATGATCAGAATAATAACAAATAAACTTTATTGTTACCATTTATTTTGTCGTAAAATTCTTACGCAAAAGAAAACTAAACAATTAGTCGATGGCACTTGAAGAATTCCAATATAGTTTCTATCTGCTGAACTAAGTTAAACCTGTCTCTCAGAAGTCTCAGGAAATAAAAGATTACCACTTTTCTTCCGACGAGACGGTTAGTAAATAATAAACGAAGGTACAGTTGGCCTTTCTTTTTGAAAGAAAACTTTATATATATCGGTCCCATATCACCTCTCTTTCTTTGCTTATGAGTAGCTATAAATATTGTTTATTAAAAAAACTGTGCAATATTTCATGACTATTTCTAACTACAAGACCTGCTTATAATAAAAAATCTATCATTTAAATATCATGTCTGTATGTAAAAAAATATGATTTTTATAATTTTCCCGGGATTAGGAGAATTCTATATATTTAACTTTACAATTAACCTACCTTATTTCATCAACCATTGCTGTGTAGTGTCGGCTTAGAATAGCACTACCCCATTTCTGCCGGTGGGTGTGTACGTAAGAGGCGACTAACGGTATTGGGGCTTTTAAGGAATTTTTGGGCGATGCAGTTGGAGACCCATCAGCAATTACCTTTATTTTACCATCTTTACCCCACTCGGCTTTCTAAAAGTGCCTAAGGAGTTTCTAATTCCTTAGTTCTGGCTACCCCTTCTAGGGATTTACAGCCGTGAGTATATGTTTGTATGTATTTCATCAAAACCCTTTCTGTAGTGATTAAGTAACAAACATCTCAACATCCGAAAAAAAAACCTTCTTTCACCCTTTTAGAGAAGAATTTTATCCCTCCCCACCTACATAGTTTATTTTTAATTGTAATCAAAAATATACATACCCCAATTTTAACCCTAAATGGATTTTAAATTCCAAGTTTCTACCACACAATTTCGCTCAGCTAATATGCTCTGAAGAATTAGGAAAATAGTGGAATAGTACAGTATTAATCTGACAGACGATTGGGGCTAATTGGTATAATACCGATACAAATAACTTAAAATATTTTTTCTACAGGTAGCAATAGTAGCATTGACTACGGGTGAAGAAGTTTCACCTCGTTTTGTTTTATGGCAGCCGTGTAACTACACCGAGGCGCCGGTAAGTACGAAAATTTTGATCTTAACATAAATAACTACGAGTATTATAGGCTTTGTAGTGCCCCGGCTTAGAGTGGCACCACCCCTTTCTACCCACGGGTGTCGTATGGGGCGACTCACCACCTAAGATACTTTATTTCTATCATCTTCTCCCCTATCAACCTCCAAATGTGGCTGAAGAGATTCTAGATTATAGCTATAAATATATATTCGAAACACATTCGAAAGTGTGAGTTAAACCATTTAAAGTTTCACTCTATTTAAATGAATGATAATGAATCTGTCGTGTGTCAGTGTCACTCGCTGCCCAGATTAATGGATCTGTAAAGTTCTTTCATGACGCTAGCTTTAATAGTGGCCTCATATCCATTTTATAACTTATTTTTTCATATACTTCGATTACAAAACCCCCTTCCCCCCTTCAAAATTATCCTATTATGCCCATTATATCGGCTTAATAACAGGTTTCGACATAAGTAGTGTATTAAAAAACATTATTTTTCAGGGAGAGTCATGTGCTGATTGCGACACTCGGTTTATTTGTACCAAGATCGGAGGTTTTGAACAGCGCTGCTTGTGGCCATGGGCGCGCCATTGCGTCGATGGAACCTGCCAGTCAGAGCCCAGCGAAGAGTGCGCACCACCACCACCTACAGAGGACCCACCAACTACAACGGGACCGACTAGTACAGCTACTAACTCTCCTACCACTCTGAGTACAAGTACTAGTACAACTACTGCTGTACCTACAACCGCTTAAGTGCTTCAAACTACCAGGGCAGCATGAAGTATGAAGAATTCATGCGTTTATTTCTAAGTAATTCTTTATGGTTACAAATAAATTTTCTTGATAGTTTTTAAATACATTTATTTAATACTAGTGGATCGTCCCAGCTTCACACGGGTAGCGTTGTTTTTTAAATATCTGAGGTTTCTTTCTTTAGTCACTGCTCAAGCATTGTGAAATTCAGCGCAATGTTTTCAATTTATTCAATTTATAGCACTCCCTAAACAGTGTAGTTTGGTGATTTTTAATGCGCTTTAATGAACGGTTCAGTATTTCCGTTTAATAGCAAATTTTGGAATAAAACGCTATGAAGTATTTATAACAATCTAAAAAATAAATCATTACGTGTATGTTATATGTAAATTAGTAACGATTCGGTTTTGGTCACGGGCGCGATGGCTTATTTTATGTATAATTTCGGTGTTTCTCTACCGATTTCGATGATTCTTTTTTTATGGAATAGGTAATAATGTTACCTTTTTTAAATTAGGGATGAGTGAAAGGTTTACAAACGTAAGAGTAAACTAATATAATCAGAATGTTCCGAACTGCTAAGCTATCAGGAATTACACGTGTTATTGTGAGTCCACCGTAAAAGATAGACATAAACTGTTGAGGATTTTTTTTTAGATAATTTTATGAAGAATATTTCCGTGATACATGATTTCTATGTAAGTTTAACCATTAAGGCTGCACACGCGACGGAAGCTTAAAAAATGTAATAACTTCTCCCGTTTTCCCAAAATTTCCCAAAATTCCCCTTTACTACTCTTCTGGAAAGTATACAAAAACCTGCCCAGGAGTATGGAGAATAATTGTACCAAGTTTCGTTAGAATCCGTCGAGTAGTTTTTGATTCCATAAGGAACATACAAACCGACAGACAGACAGACAGACAGACAGACAGACAGACAAAAATTTTACTGATTGCATTTTTGGCATCAGTAACGATCCCTAATCACCACCTGATAGTTATTTTGAAAATATATTTCATGTACAGAATTGACCTCTCTACAGATTTATTATAAGTATAGAAGATATAGATTTGCGGAGTTTGATTAATCCCCTAATATTTACCTAAACTGTACTACACGTACTCACAGTCACTTCAACTTACAAACTTGGGCAAATCATTGTATTTTATCGAGGGTATACGATACGGTACAACGATACGATGTTTGAACAAAAATCAGGTTTTAAACTTCGTTTTTTATTATCTGCTGTCTACCAGGCTATTCTTATCCTTGACGTTGACGCTAGTATCTATACAATAGGCGACTTTATGACGTTGACGTTAATATTTACACAAAAGAAATTTCAACGTGCACCAACACGAAACTTTAGTTTTTATATTAGAGACTTATTAACATATCAGCTCATATAACATCCCTACGGAGGTGCTCGAGTCTACCTAGATGCCCACAGTGCCCCGGAAAAGCCTCAAGCTTCTTAGAAAGTCGATCGACTACTACCTTCGAAATACCACTAGTTTACATGCCCTCCGGAGCTGCAGAACCAAATTGTATATTTCATTTCTGGAAAATGAGATGATTCATTCTGCAAAGTCTTAACTAGAATGGGCCTCCTAAACTGATTTTCGAAAAAAACAGCCTGCTGGACTCGCGTTTACTACTTACAAAGATAGAGTAAGAGACAAATAAAGTAGGCTTAGAAACACTTAACCCATATTAAAGTTAGAGGTAACTAAGAGTCATGTGCTGATTGCGACACTCGGTTTATTTGTACCAAGATCGGAGGTTTTGAACAGCGCTGCTTGTGGCCATGGGCGCGCCATTGCGTCGACGGAACCTGCCAGTCAGAGCCCAGCAAAGAGTGCGCACCACCACCACCTACAGAGGACCCACCAACTACAATGGGACCGACTAGTACAGCTACTAACTCTCCTACCACTCTGAGTACAAGTACTAGTACATACTTAGGGCTTTTGAAGTGATTGTTTGGTGATGTGGTTGGACCCGTTACCATTCATCCTTTATTTTTAATTACCATCTTCTCCCCAACCTATGTCCGAAATTGGTTGAGGAATTTCAAATTGTGACGCTCCGACTATCCCTTTTTAGGGATGTGTAGCCGTGAGTTTATGTTTGAAAAAAGACGAACTATATAACAAAAAGAAAACCGACTTCATAAAAAAACAACCGAAAATAAACAATCTAGTACTAAAAAGTACGAAATAAGTTTTTTAATTGAATATGAGTACTGTGATTGATACCTTAGCAATTTCTTTATTCCACACGCGTCAGTTCAACCTACCTAAATATTACAATTCTCTTAAATTAATTTGTGAGCCGGTGCCAGCCTCGATGATAATTGATAATAAGAAGTGTGTATTTCGCACTTCATATACGTGTAAAATCTAGGGTACCTTGTAGTTGTAGGGTAAATTGATTTTTGTACGTATTATCATTTAAAACGTTAGGCGATAGATATATATTGTTTAGATTGTAATAATCAGAGATAGATAGCAGGGTGAATTTACTTTTGTTTGTCTGGCACCGACTCAAAAATTAATTTAAGAGAATTGTAATATTTAGGTAGGTTGAACTGACGCGTGTGGAATAAAGAAATTGCTAAGGTATCAATCACAGTACTCATATTCAATTAAAAAACTTATTTCGTACTTTTTAGTACTAGATTGTTTATTTTCGGTTGTTTTTTTATGAAGTCGGTTTTCTTTTTGTTATAAATTATTTTATTTTACGAGTTTTAGAGATGGATAGACCTGGCAAAGATGCCTCTCGGATGAGGATGCGACAGTTACTGTATTATTCTTCGTATTTCCGGTATTTCTATTATAGTACGATATTAAATAGGCTCAACCATATGTAACCTTACATTGTTCTTAAAATCCTTCGAAAGGCATTGGTCTTCAATTCTACATCTCAAGAAAGACTCAAACGCTCACGCCGAATATCCCTGAAGGGGTTAGCAGAGGTAGTTATACTTCTGAATATCACGTGACATTGTCACCTGTTCTTCAGAGTACCCACGATTTATTAGGCAGTGTTCTCACGTTATACAGGGCAGGCCTATCGGCGTTTTGAACAAATACACTGTCACATAATTGTGAGTTTCGACAGTCCCCTCGATTTCCTGGGATGCCATCATCAGATCCTGGTCTCATGGTACTTTCTCGGTAACAATAACATAACAAAAGAAATGTTTAGTGAACCTGTACTTCTCTTCATAAAAGCTACGAAGAGGAGTATTAATCTATATAGAATTTGGAAAGAACTGTTTCCTAATACCTAGTGATTGAGGATCCACACCTTCCATCATCAGCTCAGCAGCATAACAATATGATTTTCAGAAGCAAATGCCAATATAAGTTCAGAAAATATGTAAAACGCGGTACATTTGCCTATAAAATTTGAGGGTTCCCCTCGATTTCTCCAGGATCCCATCATCAGACCCTGATATCCTCATCATGGTACCAATCCGGGAGTATCTTCTTTCGAATAAAAAAATAATAATCAAAATCGGTTCATAAATGGCGAAGTAATCGGCGAACAAACATAAAGAAAAAAAAAAAAAAAAATATACCGGTCGAATTGAGAACACTCCTTTTTTTGAAGTCGGTTAAAAATTAAGTAAGATGGAATAAGTAGCAATACCAAATAGTTGGTACGGCTAAGTAACCCGTTAAGTTATTGTTATTAAGTTAGCGTGCTGGAAACAATAACTAAATCGATTTTATCGTCAAGTTTTGCTTCGATCAAACTGAACGATACGATTTTAACCAACGCGATCGCAATTAAGTTAGCAGAAGTCCTATTCTAGAAATACTATAGGAAAACAACAGGTGTTTAATAAACCCACGGTAATTTTCTAGCTACTGGTATATTTTATAATCTATCTGGCTGTGTAGTGTCGGCTTAGAATAGCACTACCCCATTTCTACCCGTAGGTGGTCGTAAGAGACGATTACGTGTATAGGGGCTTTTAAAGTGATTTTTGGGCGATGTGGTTGAAGACCCGTCACCAACAAATATTTATTACTATTTTTTCCCCTCAGAACTTTTAAAAGTGGCAAGGAACATACCCACATATACTCACGGCTATAAACCCTTAGAAGGGGTATCCAGAGCTCCTCAAATTCCTCAGCAGCTTTTGGTAATGTGAGTTGGGAAAAGAGGGTAAAAATAAAGTAATAATTATATTTTTGCACTTTCTTCTTTATTATTTAAATATAACGTTGAGTTAGTATCCCATAATACAAGTTATACTTAGTTTGGGGCTAACTTGATCTGTGTATAATATGTCCCTATATATTTATATTATTTATTTATATTATATTATATCTGATGCCTTCTATTTTACTGATAGTACATAGATAAATAGATAGATAAAACATAAATTTATAGTTCTCAGATTTTATCCGACATTACAATCCACGATGGTTCTATGTCTTTTTACCAATTTTCTTTCATCCGTTCTCTCTGATTGTTATTGTTGTAATTATGATTTACACTATTGAAATATGATTTAATCAATATATATTATAAGATCACTTATAAAATGATGAAGTCTATGCATTTCAATAATTACGTTAACTATTCCTGAAAGCCCCAACATTGCTGAAACATTGTTTGGACGGCGTGCAGCGAGGACGGATATCGATCAGTTACAAATACAGAATCCTCTTTCAACTAATTTATTCATAGCTGCGCGTCATTTCGTTTACTTAGTACACTTCAAAAGTTCACGAACCAAATAAAGGCCACTTAAAGGTTACGAAGAGCATTGCAAAATAAGTAAAATGATAAGTGGAAGTAAGCTAGAGAGGTTTATCAGGGCCGTACCAAGTAGCGAACGATAGTATCTGTCTACTCCAATAAGAAATAATGGCGTAACTATCAGTAAGAAAATATGATACTCCTGGTCTATTTTTTAACATTCGCTTGTTATACAACCCGAACTTCGTATGCTGATAAAATTATGAAAGTATTGAAATTTTTACATAAGGTAAAAAAATACCGGCTAAGTGCGCGTCGGATCATATTTATAAAAACAGCAAAAAAACATGTTTGTAGCATGGCAGCGCCCTTAAATTTTTATTTCTAACCTATGTAATTATGAGTTGGCACCAAATAATACAGTTATGTGTCGATAGAATTAGGGATTTTTTATCAATTTAAGGTTATTTATTGGTATTACATTCACGTTTATTGATTGCTTTGCAACGACAAATTATTACTCGTAGATAAGTATACTTTAATTACTGTAATAACTTATTTAAATAATTTAGGTAGATATTCTATTTTTAAATTAGAATGCCGAATGAAGATGTTTATATACTTTGTGAATTCTGAGCACACGTCAATAGTTATTAATAAAACATAATATCAGGTAGCCTGTTTGTTTATAATGTAAATAATTATTGCTTGTTATAATTTTTTTAATTGTTTTGTTTTTTTTAATTGTGTTGTATTTTTTATATTGTCTTTTTTTTTGTATCATACATATAGTTTACTAAAAATAGTCTTAAGTCTTCTTACTAACCATTGTATGTTGTATGTTTTGTATGTTATGTACCTTGTTGTGCGAAATAAAGAATATTATTATTATAAAACATATGCGCAACGAATTGATAACTTTCATTTCATAACAGGAAGATATCAGGATTTGTGAGCAAATGTTTGGAAATCTCTGGGAATTTCGAACATGGCAGACGAATATTTGGTTCCGAAATTATAATTTCTAGAAATTGTGTCAACTAATATTCCGAGCACCTATTTAATTTCTGTGTGCATCCAGATTCGTTCTCTGAATTTTCGTTGAAATACAGTATGGTTGTGGACGAATACAATACAAGCGAACCGCATATTAACGTCAAACAAAATAGTTCATGTAATTCGGCAGTAAACTTTGTCTATAAAGTTGTAGAACAATAGGGGAATACAATACAATGAGTAGCATCAAAGGCTTACTTAATAACCATGTTAATAATATATAAATGCATACCTTACCAAGTACCTAGTTACATAAGGTATTCACGAAAATAATTAAGAAAGTTTGACAATTAAGGTTCTATTTGTAGAGCAGGCTGTTGCGGGAAATGAGTCCAGTTGTGTCAGAGTTCTCTAAAAGTGGATGTCAAAAATATCGGCAAACTAAATGGACAACTTTTCAAAAGAATATTTAGTTATTCGGAGAATTTCTTCTGATAAAAATTTGAAATTGAATGGCTGTACAATAATGTTTATAAAAAGTTTAAATTAAATTTCCTAAGAACTGTACGGAGCGAATCTTTTCTGGTGTGTTTTGTGTTAATGTAACGAAACGGCATGATATAATTCCTCTATCTCATATTTACCTTAAGACTGTCTAACATCAAACCAGGCAAACCAATAGTAAGAATAAATTAAATAAATAAATGATGGTTAAATATATTGTAACTCCAACATTTACTATCACTCATGGCCTTAAATCCCAAAGGAATAGTCAGAAGTTTGAAATTTGAAATACCTTAGACACTTTGCCGTAGAGTAAAGAAAAGATTGTGCGTAAAATAAAGAATAGTTGCTGATTCTTGGGTCTCCACAAAACACTTTAAGAGCGCCAATACCCTTAGTCGCCTCTTACGACATCATCAGAAATGAGTTAGTGTTATTCTATCCGGACACTACATAGCGTTGTAACTCTAACTAACGGGACAATAGAAATTTGTTAGTTGTGAATCTTATATGTAATTTGATAACTACGCTACTTTCATAATATGTTTGGTCCACGTGAAAAAAAAAGATCTTACGAAAAAAGAATCGCTTTGATTGAAGACCACCGAATTTACTTCTTGCTAAGAATTCCAATCAATATAGAAAGAGACAAAATATGTTATTATTCGTAATGGAAACAACCTGTAAGTCAACATAAAAACATTATAATGAAAGGAAATATTAAATATCAAACAAGGCCTAATGTAATAAAAATAAAAACTTTTTTAAAATTGTTGTTATAGCGGCACAAGAAAATAATTAATTGTGAATATATCACTTGCCCAGTATAGGTAGTATAAGGCGTGTGGGAGCGAATTTGTCAGTCGAGAAGTGAGATACTGACAGATTTCGTATGAATAATGTGGCATACTCGCTCTCATGTCTCATGCTACCGGAACAGGTGTCACGGATCATGAGATACAGTCTGGTGGCAGGCGGACGGACGGACAGATCGACAGTGAAGGCTGACTAATAGGTTTCCGTATAACGTATTTGGTACAAACACTAAACATGATTTCAGCAAAACATATTGATATCCATAATGCGGTAATGCACGCATTGCATGTAAACAATAACGAAAACCAAAGTTTTATGAATTATTATTATTGAAGATTTACAAATATAATTTGATTACTTCTAATAACTATCACGTATTGTTTTATTGCGTAATAATATTCGCACATAATGGAATGAAAAGAAAGACTTAGTTTAGTAGTGCCATTAAAAAATATGCACTTAGAATATTCGAATACCACTTATTATTAAAGTATATTCATTATCACATTGAATGAAAGTATGACGAAATGTGGTGTAATATGTGGAAGTAAGCCATTTCTGATGGCTACATATTAAAATAAGGATTTTTATTTAGCTTATATATACCATATAAATATAAAATATGATATTGTGTTGGGATTTTTGCAATTATACTACCAGCAGAATAAAACCCACCGACCGGCTTCAAACACCTGAAATCATTTCTTGACCATAACTAAGATACACATACTAGGATGTCATAAACGATCAGTAGATTATTCTAAAATGGCAACAAGCAAAATTGTTACACCTTTAATGTTTAATTGCTGAAAATGTGGGTGGATTGAAATAATAAGGGTGTGAGTGAATGTTTGGATGGCGCACGCATGAGCGGAGCGGCGCGGGGAGCGGGGCGGGGCGCGGCGGGGAGCTCTATCGACCGGGGAGGCGGACTGCAGCCTGAATTCCCGGATTCAGGGTATTGTGAATATTATATTTTACTTTATTCGGAGGTATAGTTTTTCAGTTCCGATAATTTAATTATAAAGGTTTATCAAAATTATATACACTCAGGATACAATCACACGAAGCTAAAACTTGAGGTTATTTTGCCATGTAGTGTTAAGGATATCATTGTCCCATCTACCTGTGGGTGCCATACGAGGCAACTTACAGTACTGGGATCATAAGTGATTCTCGTTTAATGTTGTTAAAACCCATCACTAACATTGCCTAAACAATAAAAAATATAAATCATAATTTTCCGTTTCCCATCAATTTCGTTATAATTCTCAATTTCTAAAATATTCTTAATCAACTAGCCTTTATTTAACAATATTTTAGCCTAAGTGTCTGATGAATTTAAAATTTTGCAGAGCTTATTTGTAATTTAAATAGTTAGGTAATATCCATGAGCCGTTTTTTATGAACGATTGATGTGCTGCCCACATTGTCCACCAATTCCACCAAAAAATTAAAAATCCAGTAGCTATTCTTAAATATCCATGAGAATAGACTGATTTATTCTATTCTAACCTGACACTACAAATAATTGGTTGAGAAATTATTGATTTTACTATGCACATACAGATATTTTATTTTATGTATCGTCATAAAATAATTAGATCCGGAAAGAATGATTGTATGAAATGTTTTTTTTTCAATTCAAGGCAAAAGCTTTGTTTTTATTTTAGAACAAGCTAGCAATTTAATAAATACCCCAATAAGTCGGGAATAAAATTTTGGGACACGGTTATTCTGAAAATCCATTATAGTAAATTAAACTTACTCGGAATATTTTTCCATTTATGCATTTCTACGAAATTGTACCATCAAATCCTCACGCACACACGCACACGACCGGACAATACTGTGAATGTGCATTACCGTATTTACCCACCATTTTGTTGATCTACCCGGTATTGTTTGAAAGTAAACAGCGTTACTCTTTATGTAATACCGAAATCGTGATTTCGACGGACTCGTCGAGCTTTCAAAGCTTTCAAAGCTTAGTGGAAATATTTCAATTAAAGCTGGCAATCTCTCTATCGACCTGGGCGGCGTCAGTCAGTACAGCTTTACACCTGCTACCGTTAGCACGCTTTCAGTGCAACACAAAATATTCAACAAATTCAACTAGTGCACTACATTCAGTGACTTTTTACTGTGTTTTCGTGACTCAAAATATGCAGCCAGAGTTTTTCGGCTCGCATTAGATTGAAAATATATCAGGTAAGGATTATTTTATTCACTTTTGATTGAACTTTTCCTGTTATTTTCGCCGCTTCAATGTTGATTGTGTTTTGCTCGGGAGTTTCGCGAATCCGTTTTTCTTTTGTTTGTTTATTGTTTAGTTGGGGCTTTTGTTGTATTTGGTATTTTCGTTGAAATAGGCTTTTGTTTGATATGCGTTTTTCATGCTCAAAGCGTTTTTCCGTTTGATGTGCTTTTTGACAGAGACAATTGAATTCCGGTGTGTTTGGGACTGGAATGCCTTTTCAAGATGCATTTTTATAAATGTAAGGGAGATATTGCTCATTAATTTACATTGTATAATCGGTTTTTGCAATAGAAAATTCTACTTTTATGTCTAGTTAACATACATATTTCTTGATAACAATGAATTTGTTACGAAGTTTTTGCACAACGTATATAGATGGATGGTAAAGATTGTAGGTGACAAACACAAAAAACAAATTTACATCAAATAGAGAATATTCTCGATAAGGCAGGCCTCCGAACGTTGAAGAATGAAAGGGCATGTATTAAAAGATTGATGAATGTAAAATGAAGCTCTAATGGTTGGCCAGGATCGTACGAAGTAGCGATCGATAGTCTCTGCCTACCCCAGCGGGTAATTACGTGAGTATATGTTATGTATGTATGTAAATTGAATTATTATTATATGCTGTGTAGTGTCGGCTTAAAATAGCACTACCCCATCTCTTCCAGTGGGTGTACGTAAGAGGCGACTAACGGAGACCCATCACCAACAACCTTTATTTTTACCATCTTTTCCCCACTATCATTTCCAAAAGTGAAAGGAATTTCTTATTCCTTAGCTCAGGCTACCCTTCTAGGGATTTACAGCCGGGAGTATATGTATGTATGTATGTAAAAAATTAGTTGTTGGTAAAAAAAATGATTCCTCAGTCTTAAAAAAGAGCTAGAATTTTAAATTTAACAGCATTTTCGTGTTGATCAATTGAAAGCGAAAAACCTTTGATAAAGAACAGATATTCTTAGGTATTGGAGTAACTCTTACCCTCTAACGGTAATTTCCGCTTGATAACAGATGTTCACTTAACCCTGAGGGAATTGTTTAAAACAATAAATATAATGACACTGCCATGTCAATATATTTATGAAAATATTATGTATGTAAGAAAGAATCAGGCCTCTTTTGTGAAAAATTGTGACAGACATATTCGAAACCTGAGAGACAACAATAAAATATCAGTACCAAAATACAGATTGTCAAAAGTAAATACATCTTTCATGGGGTTATGCGTAAAAATGTATAATAAAATACCTGAGGACATTTTAAATTTAACAGAAACAAAATTCAAAGCAGCAGTTAAAAGAAATCTTAGTTCGAAAGCCTATTACAATGTCAATGATTACATTAATGATGAAGTGGCTTGGTGTCATCAGGGCTCTGTGCAGGATGTTTCCGGGCTAACACCAAAATTGTAATGGACGTAAAAAAAGATGTGTGTTGACGAGTTTCTTACGGGTTCTTCTCTCAACAAAACACCTTCCGAATCCGAAGTAAACTTAGTATTAAGTTAAAATTTGACGTTCAAAAAACAAAGATTTATCTTTTTATTTTGAAATAAATGATTATTTTATTTTATTTTATTTTTATTTTAACCAAGTATATGTAGCCATTTGAGTTTTTGAAGATGTTTCTCACAACTCTAAGAACTTTGACAATTAAACTGCATAAATTACTTTAGAAATAATACATAGTTGTTTACCCGATTCGGAGCCGGAACCTTTGTTTCACTCTTAGATAGTTTTATTTCCACAAAGCTACCAAGGTCGCTGCTAACTATATAGAGTAGGTAATAATAGGTATATTGTTAGCCACTTCGGGCGGTAAAACCACTCAGAGCGAGTGGACCCTTTTGAAAGTATAGAATGACATGTAATAATGGAAGTGGAGAAATATTTAATGATACAAAAACCCACGGGTGTCGTAAGAGGCGACTAAGGGTATTGGGGCTTTTTATTGGATTTTTGGGCGATGCGGTTGGAGACCCATCACCAACAACCTTTATTTTTACCATCTTTTCCCTACTCAACTTCCAAAAGTGGCTGAGGGATTTAGAATTCCTTAGCTCTGGCTACCCCTTCTAGGGAAATATAGCCGTGAGCATATGTATGTATGTATGTACAAAATAAACGTATTTATTATATCCCACACTAAAAACAGACATATATCAAACAATAGTATGCCCTCAACGGGTTCCGCACCCGCAACCCCCGGACTCGCAAACTAGTCTCCAAGTGGTTTCTGTGATTAGTATTATCTTAGTTACGTTGAGTTGTATTAATTATGTAAAGTCTGAGTAAACATTTGCAAAGCGGATGTAATAAAGCAAATTGCTAATAAATTATGAAACACAAACAAACTTGAACAAACAATTTCTGAGAAAGTAAGAAAATATACATTTTCCCGGAAGCCATCTTAATAACATAATTGGTCAACAAGGTAGGCGTCCAAAGTATCAGGAATAAAGGACCATGTATGAAAAGATTTATGGATGTAAACGAAGCTAGAGAGGTTTGGTAGGATCGTACAAAGTGTGGATAGGAAAGATCGGTAGTCTCTGCCTACCCTAATGGGAAATAATGGCGTGAGTATATGTATGTATGTTAATTATACCAGACACGAATAGGACATCAATCTAACATTTGCTATGTAAAGTGTTTTAACAAATCCAAGTATGTACTGGTGAGTTTTATCAAACACTATCAAGTTATCGTTGAATCATCATGATATGTTTATTGACCAACTTTACGAGGCCCTTGACGCGACAAACTGTACTAATGTTACCTCGGGTACGCATTTTTCACATGACTTTTTATGTCCTATTGTCGGAAGTCCGAAAATGCTCGTCATACTATATTTAATTATTTAAAATCTATTGTTCTAACGATAGAAACATAAAATCCTCAGGTATCATAATATTGTTAATCATACAAGTGGTTTATACCAAAATTTGATTCTTTTATACTAATAGTCAAAAAAATTAATCATTGCACCATTTTGGTACAATCTAACTATATTCATATGTGTATTGGAAAATAAAAAGGTTAAGTTAGAGTTGTGCGTTTTCGGAAATGAAAAAATATAAATTCGAAAACTCTTTTAGCATTGACAGTAATAATAAAAAGTATATATAAAATTACTTCTATGAATTTCTGAGGTGTTGAATAATAAAAATGCACGAAGATAGCTCACAGAATAATATTGAATTATGTAATGGCAAAAAAAGGAAAAAATATCCGAAGTCCTATTCGAAATATGTAAACCATGCAAAATATTTCGTATTTAAATTTACATACATACATACATACATATACTCACGGCTATAAATCCCTAGAAGGGGTAGCCAGAGCTAAGGAATCAGAAATTCCTCAGCCACTTTTGGAAGTTGAGTGGGGAAAAGATGGTAAAATAAAGGTTGTTAGTGATGGGTCTCCAACCGCATCGCCCAAAATCCCTTACAAGCCCCAATACCGTTAGTCGCCTCTTACGTACACCCACCGGCTGAAATGGGGTAGTGCTATTCTAAGCTGACACTACACAGCATTTAATTTAAACTTTAAAACTATACAAAGCCGTACACACTTACAGCAATTAACAATTTTTAGACCGAAAAAGATATAAATTGGGTAAATAAAGTATTGTTGGTGAAGAATTGCCTTCCGCCTCGCCCACTTCAAGAGGGCGAGGCGGAAGGCAATTCTTCAATTCTTCAAGGACTAGGGGAGTCCTTTCGTCACTATTGTCCAAACACCCGGCAAAAGATGAATTGCTATCATAAACGGGAGATTCTGTGAGAACTTTTAAGCTTTTAACTAAATTAATTATGGATTTATTCACTTAATGTATAGCAAAGTATCATTTTTAAAATTATTGTTTCACTTTTCCTGTCTTTATTCCGGTTATAGATTTAAATTGTTATATATAAATACACACACTCACGGCTATTACCCCCTTAAAGTGGCAGCCGGAGCTTCGGAACAAAAAATGCCTTAGCCACTTTTAGAAGTCGGGTGGGAATAAGATTATAAAACAATGGTGATGGGTTTCCAACAGCATACCCAAAAATCTTTTTAAAAGCCCCAATACCCTTAGCCGCCTGTTGCGAAATCACGGGAAGAAATGCGGTAGTTCTATTCTAAGCCGACACTACACAACTTCTAATGACATTACACTACTACTATAATTATGTAGTAAACTAGCCGGCGCGGCCTAAGCTTTAGTATACAAAACTGCGTCCGAAGAAAAGTGCCAGGTGGCTATCAATGACATTTTACATCGAACATCTAAGAAGAGTTATATTCTTTTCTATTTATACAGTATAAAACCTCGACCGCAACTACATATTTACTACTATATTAATTGTAGTGAAAATCAAAATTAAATAAACTGAATAAAATGTAGTTAAAATAAATTGTTTAATTTCAAAATGAATGAAATGTTATATGTGTACAGTATGAAACTTTGTATTTCATCGGTACTTACCAATCAAATAAAAAAGGAAATATTTCCTCACTGAAAAGTAACCATCAAAAAAGGTTCTTCTATTTTTAGGAGGAATACGTAAGCTGGCAGTAAACTGCGTAGTAGGTCTGTCGTAGACGGCTGACTACGCCGTAGACAATTTTATCTACAACGCAAAAGATCTTGTCCAAGATGTTTATTCAGGCGAGACTTGTAATCGATATGAGCTTCCAGTTTTATGCTGCAAATATTTTTGTTATGTTCTAATGCTTCCAACTTTATAAATCATAGCGAAGCCTTAATAATATAGATAAGGTTCATGAGTACTAACAACAATCGACTGTGTTGTCTGAATAGATAAATTTATTGCAATCATTACTTAAAAAAAGCTGTATCATATTCCAAATAGTTTAAGTAAGTCTAAGTTGTTATCGAATACGTCATTATTTTCAGAAACGTGTATTGATTACTCTCAGTTTAAATTTAATGTTCGTTGCAATAACAGTCTTAATTGTCTTTTTGCTTCCTACGCGGCCGAGTCTAACGAACCAAAACGAATAAAAAAGGTTAATAAGACAGAACACTTTTTTAAATGATATTGTGTTATTTTCTCTAAGCTGAATTCAAAATGTATTTGTCGCGTAAAACTTCGAGTTTGTGAGTCGCAAATGAGGCTATTGCTCACAAGAATATATGGGTTGAGAAGATGATAGTCATAAAACCCAAGTTACAAACATTTCACAATTCATTATTGAGCGGTAATGGTTCACGTTCTAGTAAAATATCGATAAAACGAAGTACAACATTAACTGCGAGTCACGTCGCTCGAGAACTCGGCTTGATGCGATATTGAATATTTATGAGCAGTTTTTATTCGTCGACCTAATTATTATTTTAATAATTCTGCAATCGTAAAATATTATGCTGACTGTCTTGACAGAGGCTATTTTGAACTCGTATTTAAATTGAGAGAAATAATAATTTAGAACTTAGTTGTTACACTGTGTAGTGTCGGCTTAGAATAGCATTACCCCAATTCTTTCGGTGGGTGTACGTAAGAGGCGACTAACGGTATTGGGGCTTTTTAAGGGATTTTTGGGCGATGCGGTCAGAGACCCATCACCAACAACTTTTATTTTATAATTTTTTCCCCACTAAACTTCCAAATATGGCTAAGTAATTTCTAATTCCTTAGCTCTGGCTACCCAGTGAGTATATGTATGTATGTAGTTTTTGATGACAACACATCTTCCCTTTAAAAGTGTACTAAAATAGATATAAAATAAAATAAAAAGGGAGGGTCTGCTAACGATCTGCAAGGATGTTGTTGTAAGAATGTTTTGAAATCCTTTATTGAGTTAGGTAGAAAGATTGATACAATTTTCGCTAATTATACTTTTCTAGGTGATATTCTATATATTCAGAATAATATCCAAAATATATCTTTTCGTTTCATTAAAACAATACTAAATATAACACAAATATTTCACATTAATTGTGAATGTAAGCAAACAAAACCTAATTTTCAGATCTGAGAAAACATCAAAAACGTTGCAATATCTTTTGTTATCCAGATCGTTTCTCGAATACACAAACCCATTCTTATTAAGAATTCAACAGACGTCACACACAACGCAAACGGTGAACAAAAGGTGAAATAAAGTAAACTGGTAGCGCAAATCTAAACCAGACTTTCATAGTTTCATAGTTGAAACCCACGCCACGCGCGATAACGTTTGACTCCGACTTCCATCAAAGCGTTGACGTGAGTTTTAAAACAACTATCGATCATTGTTTATCGATATTGCCGGTATTTATAGCACAACACTGGTTTGAACGCTTTAAATAGTCAATTTTAGTTTATGTTTTAAGCTCTGAGCGTAAAAACATCATTGAATGATTTGGTTTATTAAGAGCAAACATCGAAAGTATGTTGGTAATAAACTTTAAGCCGCTTTGAGCAACGATGGTATACGTTAACTGCACAAGAACTGTGTAAAACATACTTTTTAGAAAAATCGACTACCATTTCGTCTTTTGACAAATTTTAATAGGAATGAATAATATAGTAAAACTAAGCATCTATTTTTGTTATTGTGAGCAAATTATTGCTATGAATAATTATAAATGTTAAATGGTCAAATGTAATCAAAACTGTAACAATTTACAGCTGCAATGAAGAGGTCTCGGTTCAGACTAATTTCAAAATGTAATTTAGTATACATCGTTATGTCTTGTCTTTGTTTGCAACTTTTTATAATGAATGTTGGGCATGGCAGAAGAACAATGAAAGTAGAGTTAATGCAGTGAAAATGAGATCCCTCAGAAGTATATGTAATGTAAGATTGTGTGGTAGAGTGAGAAACAGTGTGATCCGTGAACGAGTAGGTTTGAAAGATGACGTAGTATGCAAGATAGAAAAAGGAATGTTTTGGTGGTTTGGGCACTTATATAGGATGGATGAAAATAAAGTAGCGAAAGAGATATATAGAGCCAATGTGGATGGGATTGTTAGTAGAGGACGGCCTCGTAAAACGTTTCTTGACCAGATAGAAAACGTTCTTATAAAGGCGGGGGTCCGAAGTGAGAAGAATAAAAGAGCATGTATGAGAAGAATAATGAATGTAAGGGAAGCAAGAGAGGTTTGTCAAGATCGTACTAAGTGGCGATCGATAGTCTCTGCCTACCCCAATGGAAATAATGGTCGTGAGTATGAGTATGAGTAAGTTAGTTTTTATAATTAATAAATAAATCACAAAGGATCGCGTTTGTTCACAGAATGTCATTTGAATGGCTTAATAGTCTCCAATAATTGCCAGCTATTAACCTGAACTAATTAAGCTGTGGAGGACATTGGCCAGTCCATCCTATTTAGGGTATGTTTAAAGCTTTGGTGAGCTCATGTCAGGGCTGTAATACGAATTGATTTCATATAAATATATTTGCAAACTATATTCAGGATTCAGAATTTTAAGACCAAATATATACCTTTACTTTTCAAATGAGAGCAGTTATTGGATCATTAATATTCATATGTGAGAGTCATGTTAAATCGCACACTACTGCGGACTCACTCGCACAAAGCAGCGTCTCACTCATATCCCTACATTGCAGTATGCTAATGATTTTTGAGTTAAGCATAGATACAAATTCTAGGTTGGTACACAGCAGGGTGTACTGGCCAGTAAAAGATGTTATTAAAGGAAAGAAAAATTTCGACACTGGCGGGGTTCGAACCCGAAAAGTGTGAAGTGAAGTGTGAAGTGTCGAAATTTTTCTTTCCTTTAATAACATCTTTTATTTATGAGTAATAATCCCCACATGAGGAATTCATGTCAAAAAACATTAAATTATGTACTGGCCAGTACATATTTGCTGTTCCTACACACAGTATTATAAATATACAAATAAAAAGTTGAGAAATAAGATAGCTAACTATACCCACGAGGGGCTAAAGATACATTATAAGATGGAAGAGCAGTATTAATGGTACCGAGGGTAGGGTTAATAGGAGTTTTCCTGAGAGGTACAAAATTGAAGTTGTCGGTCTATAAACAAGGAAATTTTTAATGATCATAAAATATAATAAAAATTAATAATTTATTTCACACACAACCACAACCGCGAAAAATCAATTAGATACTTTTGCATCTGAAATATGACCAAACGTATGCATCTGACTAAGACTACCTATTTTCAGGAAATCTAATTTTAGACACCGTGATAGCTCAATGGGTATGCATGCATGCAGTCGATAGGGGTTCGAATCACGGGTCGGGAATTCACCAATTTCTCTTTTCTTAAAGTCATCTGGGTTGTTGATTTATCATGGTTGTTAACGGTGAGGGAAAACCTCGTGAGGAAACCCCCTAAGTTGTTCTTAGTCATGTGACAGTGTATTCTTACAAAACGGCGGCCCCCTATCACGTGAGTACACTGTCCAAGCAAAACGTGGGTACTCTGAATACCAGTTGACAATGTCACATGATGTTCAGAAGTATTAGTACTACTGAAAACCCCTTCAGGTATATACGGCGTGAATGTTTGAGTTTGAACTTATTTTTAGATCTGGTAAGACTAACCGACAGAGGTATGTTTGTGCAATTTTACGAGTTCAGTAAGACAACAGTGCAATTCATTGTTTTGTTTGGAATTCTCGGGTCGGGTCTAAAACGGGTTTATTCATTTACATTGGCGTCTAATGGGTCGTAAAATAAAGACTCATTTTATGGATTAAACAAAGATATTTTACACTTGAATCTAAAATTTCGTTTTTATTAGCGGGTTGAAAGTTAACAGGCTTTGCACGGTTCGTAAACGTTCAGATATTAAACCCGAAACAAACAAGAAGAAAGGAAAAAAATGTTCATTCAAATACATCGAGTAAACAGCAATTACCTATTTCTATATAACAGACAGACCCCAAATTTTCTTTTACATATAGTGGATAGACATTATAGATAGATTGGCCGTGTACTGTCGGCTTAGAATAACACTACCCCATTGCTACCCGTGGGTGATCGTAAGAGGCGACTAAGGGTGTAGGGGCTTATTAAGTGATTTTTGGGCGATATGGTTGTAGACCCGTCACCAAAAACATTTATATTTCCCACTCAACTTCCAAAAGTGGCTGAGGAATTTCTCATTCCAAAGCTCTGGCTAACACGTTTAGGGATTTATAGCCGTGAGTATATGTATGTATGTATATAGATAGATATATATTCACCCCAATATTATCTATTTGTGTGAGCGCATCGCGTCGCGAGATTGTTGCTGTCAATGACATAAATTTGTATACAATTTGATAGTTATGACCGCCACAATATCGCAACGTGTGAAAGCCTTTCACTGTTTTGTAAGAATACACTATCATTAGCCTAAGTCATGTTGGTGTCCTTACAAGTACAGTCATGTAGGTTACCTTACAATGTGTTGCGTTAACAATATAGATGAATGAGACAGACGCCTGATTCAGCTTTAAACCCTTTCGTTTTGCTTGATACAGATAACAGACCTATTACAAATAAAATAAAACAGGTGATTTACATAATTATATAAATGGTATATGTGTAAAATTATCTTTCATGATCTGTTTATTCAAAAATAGCGAAGTAATAATAAACTTTGCGTTACATATGATTTATTAATAGCAATTAATCAGGGCAGGTCGGGATGTTTATGTTTATAACTGAAAATGTGGTTAAAAATAAATTTTCAATATAAAATACATAAATCATAAAATTCCGTGATTATTGTACACCCTCTCCATGTATAAGCGGTAAATTATATCAAATTAGTTAGAATAGTACAGTTACTTTGAAGATGTATATATAACACATAAAACAGCCGCAATAGCCCTAAAAATCTCACAGTCCTGTCAAAAAGATTCATCATAGTATTTGCAACAGTAGAAATCCATAAATATATTAGTCGGTACTGAAATAGATCGCTCGCGTCGATCACCGCGATGACTGACTGACTTGCGCAGACGCAGCGGCGAGCGGACGCGATCAGTGACGTCGTTCTCCCATATATGGCATTAAGAACAAACTACTGAAATGACATGAAAAAAAAATCCTCAATTTATGGCTATAAATCCAAAAAGGGGCTATTAGAGCTTCAGTAACTAAAACTTAGTTAAGTACTACCGTAGTAATTCCCGTACCGTAATATACAAAAAAAAGAAATTGGTCTTATGAAGCTATTGACGGGTTTACAGTAATATCTTTCTCGACATAAATAAAGAAGTACATTTATATATATCGCGTGTTTACAAAATGTAACCGTGACCAATCGAAGACAAATAATTTCAAATCAAATTGAAAGAAAAGAATTGTTTTTCTTGAGTCAAAACAACAATCGTTTCGTGATTAATAAATATCGTGTTACTTTAACTTTTTTCTTACCAAATGTGGATATTTTTTCTTAATTATACTCATGGCTCTATTCCTTTAATCAGGATATTTTTAATCAGGCTAACTAGAATTGTAGAATAACAAATACAATAGCCCTTGTTAGAAATGAGTGAGAAATAGATGGTAGAATAAAGGAAAGATGGTAATAGACTTCCAATAACATTGCCCAACAGGCACTTAAAAGCTCACTTATTCACCTAGTACAATAATAAGTACAGACGTGGTAGTGCTATTTCAATCCGAAAATACATATGTAAAATGACAGAGATAACAGAACCGCATTATATTTTCGTTCTCTGTTGACTGAATTATACAGTTTTTGGGCTGTAAATTTCACATCAAAGCTGAGTCAGTTTTTTTTAAGTTGTTACAAATACTTAACGTACATTTTGGGATGAATACGACCGTAATATCGTAAACAAAATTAATGAAATAAATTCATCTTTTTATGTTTTTGTCATATTGCGATGTTGCTGCTGTAGTATGCAGATTTTATTTGTAAGATTGCGATTGTGAATAATATTTGTTGACAGATCTTTCCATTTGATTAAGTTCTCGTTTCCTTTTCTTTGTACTGTATTGGCAAGAAAAGATAAATTCAATTTACTTTAGAAGAGCGTTTCTGTTTCATTTGCAATGATTTTTTGCTTTCTTTTTACTACAACTGTGTTAAGCTAATAAAAATGTAATTGTAGTGTTACCCTTGTAATCTTATTATATTTGTACATTATGTTCTTGTCGGCTATTTTATTGTTTTAGCTTATGTTAGGTACGCGGTTACTTGTTATATTGATAGTTTGAGAATGTGCAATGTGCAGAAAATTATATTATATATAACATTTTTTAATTAAAGTTATAAAACACCATCAACACATGCATGGAAATTAAAAAGAAATACAAAAAAATACCTAGAAATAATATAATAAAAGCCTGTCAAGATATCTTTGGCCCTCCGTTGCGGCAAATCGGTAAAAGATCAAGACATCTTTGGGCTTTTACTCGTCGTTGGTACTAGGGCGCTATGGACACTAAGTTGCTTATTTTTCAGACAAAGAAGTTTACTTACAAAGGTCACGTATTCTAAAAAAGATAATCGCTGGTGTGTGGTGACTAAAGCTATAATTAGACGTTCAAAAAAGAAACATTTCTAAAAAAGAACGATGAAATGAATGCAAAGTAGAATAACTTTGGACATTTAGACGCGTGTAATAGAAACTATTTCAGTTCACATTCTACATACCAGGTACTACGTATCATTTAAAATTCAACATTATTTGGTAAGGGTGTTTGTTTTCGTCTAATTAACATTTTAGTAGGATAGTTTTGACCTTTCTAACCCGACTGCGAAATTTTTAAATAGTCTATGTAAAGGTTATTTTTATATTCGTATACTATGCAGTTACATTTGCAAGGGTTTTTAATATCAAATGAGTCCAACTACTCACTGAAACTCTAACTTTACGGTTTCTTGCTGCTTTGAAACTTCATCGTCTTTAGTATCATTTTCTCCGCCGGAGTTCGTGTAAAGGAAACTTCGAATATTACTTTTTCACGACAGCAAAAACTTTCCTTTGATGCTTTTTCAGCTCTTTGAGTTTGTAAATGTACTAATTATTATAAAATCCAAGTAAAATATTCTATAGAGTTACTGGAATTAATGAGAACCTAGTATTTCTTACACTTGTACTAAATGAAATAAGTTAATATAAAGTTTTACGTCTAAGCAATACTTTTAAACGCAACATAGTAAGATACTATAACTTACCACTTATGTTTAAATTACTCACCTATTATTGAAAGTGTACCCTTGCACCTTATCACTGCTTTGAACGAATACATTATAACAACACTAATATTTTCCAGAAATTCAGACTTTATCGCGATATTTTCCATACCGTAAACCGGTCTGATAAACGAATCATAAATATGGTTGTAGTAAAACTACAACCCACGCTGCAGAATTTGAACCATATCCATCAATTAAATATCGGAGTACTTGGACACTGATAAATAAATAGTGAAATGAGGTCATTTTTTTACGACGTATCTAGACTGCTAGGCATATTCACAGTCTCCATAGTGATAAGTATCTATTATAGATAACTAGCGACCCGCCCCGGCTTCGCACGGGTGCAATGCAAAATATCCTTATACACAACGTTCACAGCTTTTTTGTCATTAGCCAATACAAACATGTTTTGCTTAGTCGTTACTCTTGACAGCGCGACATATAATTGGCCATGTGAAAAACACTCAACACTCAAGGCTAATCCTGCAACGTTAAAAGTTTGACCCTGCGATTTATTAATGGTCATTGCAAAAGATATCTTTACCGGAAATTGTAGGCGTTTATTAATTAATTAATTTTCAATTTTTTTTAATTAATTCTTGATATTTTCCTCGCTAGAGAGCTCCGATAAACGCGTGCGATCGCTGCAAATCATAAAGTGCTATAAGGCGAAGCGCGGCCATCGACGCGCTATAGGCACGCGCCGCCCGGCGCAAACAACTACGACCCTGCATTTCAAAATTGTAATATCTTCGGTAATATTCACTTAAATTACATGCTGTAAAAAGCATGTTGATCTATAATAAATGCACAATTTATTTAAGGTACTTAATTGGATAAGGATTAATGCTGTATTGTTTAAAATCGCTTCGTAAATAACCATTTTTTAGTAAAGAATAAAAATGGTTATGCTGGGTTATCCCTAAGAGATAGACATATACCATCGCGGACTTTTTTGTTGAACTTTTTAAGGTAAACAATAATGTACTACATTATTTTGGTCTATCTCGTAGGGTTCAGCCAGCGTTTGCAATATAAGCGCAAAAAAACGTGCTTATTTACGACATCACATTAGAAACCTTTAAATTTATCAGTGTTTCTCTACTATATTATGCATTTATTATACATACAAACCTTCCTTAAGAATCACTTTATCTATTAAAAAAAACCGCATCAAAATCCGTTGCGTAGTTTTAAAGATCTAAGCATACATACGGACATACAGCGAGAGCGACTTTGTTTTATACTATGTATTGATACTTTACTAAGTTATATCTATTGACAATATCCGAACAGTTATCAAGTCTCAGATTAATCTTCTCTTTATTGCGAGCTTAGAGAAAATCTTCTTACAAAGCTATTGCATCGGAGCTTTGTTAATTGAATGGCTTCTATTGGCAATTTCATTTTTACTGCTTCAGTGCTTATAACTTAAAGCCTTATTGTATCGTATTGGAAGTAGTTTGCTTACGTAATGTAAGTGTAGTAGGTGACTGTGTAGTCTAGGGCGTTTAAGTGATTAGTAAGCGATGGGGTAAAGAAACTTTTCAAACAATCTTTAATTTGAGGACTATCTATACATACCACTATGGATTGCTAAAGGTGATGAAAAATAATATACTCATTCACTATTATCACTCAACGTGGGTACATGTTTTGCTCAAACCGTGATTAGCAAATGAAAATCCAACATAATAATACGAGGAAACGCTGGAAATATGTACCTTATACTTAGAAAATATTAAATCTTGCCGAAATTGAGATAACTTGTTCAAATTTCATTATTTCGTGCGGTCTCGCGAGATCCCAGCCTCGCCCTACTGAACTAAATAAGGAGTCCCGCTTAGAATATAGGCTTACAATTACGTAGCAGGCGCTCGCCCTTTCATTACCTCTACATGCTTTATGTTGCCCTAGTAACATATGAACAAGACAATAAATATTTGTGAAATGGTTTCTGTAACAAGAGAATGATTACTGACTAAAAGACTAAACAACTGCGAAATAATAATAAGATATACAATTTAAAATCTGTACATCAATCATACAAACAAATACCAATCAAACATTACATGGCATACTAGCACATAAATATCAATAAAATTTTGTGTCGTTATTATGTTTCTCGATTATTAAATTCAGAACATTTTCTTACCGAATCATCCTTAAAATTAATCATACAACCCATGTCGGGACAAATTATTGCTACCAGATAACTCAAATGCGACCGTAAAATCCCTTACGATCAAATAAATATTTCAACTTCAAAATATAATCATATACTTATAAATTTTAAGGATTCTTAGCCCAAAACGATTAGATGATCTAACACCAATCTAATTAATGAAGTCTTAAAAGAGATAAAACAGTAATTTATTTTTAAACCAGATTCTAAGTTACCATTGCTTAGTTTGAGTGAGGCTAAGCCGCGGGTGATACTACGAAATTGTGGGCCAATCTCAGATTTAAAGTAGATAAGCTCGTCGAGTGCCCTTATCTGAAAACCCGCCGAGTGCTCTCTGCTTCTGACTAACTTTCTCTACGTTTATGCCGCCTTGTAAGGATTAGTTGGAAAACTCCGTTTTTAGGGCGGCGAAAACTAAGTTTTTACTTAAAGTTGTAAATTATTTAATTAGACCTTGATTAGATGAATTTCTTACGTATAATTTCGTTTCATATTCTGACAAAGTCATCCCTTACGGGTTCCGTTTTCTCATTTCGAGGTACAAAACGTTTAAATAGATTTTGTTAGAGTCGGGCCTACACCAATTTGTCTTTTCTAAAATGTATGTGAGGTAATTATTTTATTATAAATTCGCATCCGTATTTTAACCCTTATTGCTCACTTACATAATAAGAAGAACCCCTAGACAAAATTCCAAGTTTCTAGGTAAAATTGTTTCATTTGGGTTCATTCTAAATCACTCAGACAGTTTTTCCTTTAAACCGTCTTTAAAAAAAGGAGTTGTATCAATTCGACCGTATATTTTTTAAGGGTATACGAGTACCTATATAGGTAGATGTAGACTTCGATACAGTTTGTCTTTTTGTTTCATAGTCATTATTTTATTGCACTAATTTGTTAAAATTATGTGAATGTTGTGCCTTATTCTCAAAACACTTTCTGTTGATTAATGTTGAGCTGTTTAATTTAGTGCAGCTACTAAAATAGATACTAATGAAGATGGCATCGTGTTTAATTATAGAGCGATGACTCAATATTATAATTTGAATGATAACGTTAATTTTTGGATAGACATAGTGACATAATACGCATTTATTGTAAGTACACAAATATAAAACATAAAACAAACAATACAGTAGAATATAATTATTCTGTATTATAAATATACTCGTAGTTTGATGAAAATCAGTAAATCCAGGCATTTCTTATTCCGAATCTCTAACTACCCCTTGTAGGGTTTTATAGGCGTGAGTATATGTATGTATGTAAAAATTTACTTTCCTCGATCCTCTCTTGTTTGCAAATTGTCAAAAAGTAAATCATCTTTACATATGTAAATAATAAATCATATGATTTATTTGATACAATGAGATGTAATAGATATTATCTATATGCGGTCATTTATAAAATAGTTCAAATTTTATTGAAAAGCTCATGGTCACTCAACGGGCATGTAATGCAAAGGATGTGGTAATATTTTCCGATACGCATATGAATGGCTAAGTAGGTCACCACATCTATTTCACTAGGCTGCTATAGATAAGTAGGAGGCGAACGCCGCATTTCCGCAGGAATCGCTCTAGATTTCATATCTGGAGCGTGAGTTTGCGTTTCCCACTTGTCCGTTCGAATACATGCATTAGCGAGGCTTTTTTTGCAACGTAATTCTTCCCACTGTTTGCTGCCCTAGTAAGTAAGTGTTTGATTACATGAATCAGACTGAGCACACAGAAGGAGGAAATATAAAAGAAATTCGTATCTCCCAGGATTCGAATCTTTTCTGAATGTGCTCACAAATTCACTTTGTTTCAAGTAACATCTTATGTTAGTTAGAATGCTTGAAACTGAACCAAAGGATTGTCAATAAGTAATACGATTCCGTCCCTCGAAAGCAAGTTAAGATGTCTGCCCCGGCTACTATAATATAGCTCACATGGATCATAGATAAGATACATAGACGGTCCGAACGCAGTATTTTTAATGTAAATTCTAAAAGCTTTTATAATCTCTGCTTTTAACTTCTGTATATCGACCAACGATAAACCTAATTAATGGCCTTGTATCCCTCTAAAATTATTTCCATCTGTTTTCTATCTACAATTATTTCAGAATGTAAGAAATATACAATCGAAAACACTCTAAAATTTAATTAAAACAGTTATCTCTTAAGATTCCTTTTCATTAAATCGACTCAAGTATCGAATTTGTATCAAGATAGAACAGAAACAAACACGATTCGATTATGATAAATTACTGTTTCGATTCGAGAGCAAAGTAAACACTTGGTGTGAATTAGAGCTGAAATTTTGATTGACCGTTGACCTGATTAGAGCTGTTATAGCTACATCATTTATTTGTATAAATAATTATTATATATTTGTATGAATGAATTTAGCATCTGAGTATAAATTTCACATCTTTTTTCTTAAGTCTATAAGCAAAGTAGAACACTATCTACTTTTGACTTAATTTTTCAGGGTAGATTTTCCATAGCTTTATTATACACCAAAACCCGCATACTTATAATGCATATGTACGTAACACAGACTCAGGTACCGAGATAAAATCACTTTATATTATTTCTTTAAGTCAGAAAGATCACAAAAATATGTTAAATACAAAAAGTAATGTTCAATATAATTTGAATGTTTTTGACATGAAAACCTCATGTGGGGATTATTGCTACTAAATAAAAGTCAAATAAAGGAAAGAAAAATTTCGACACCGGCGGGGTTCGATCCCGCGACCTCGTGTATTCGCCCCCGCCGCTCTGCCAATTGAGCTACAGTGTCAATGGCTGCCAGTGCGAAATTCTTCTATCTTTTGTTTGTTTTACACTTTTTAAGTAGTGTTTGCGTTCCCTACCTCCGATTTTTTACAAATCGGAAGGCCACTTGTCTACCTTTTCAGATAGAATGCAAATGTTGAAAACGCCTAACTATCACATAATTTGAATGTTTTTTGTTTAATATGTTGTAACAGCTATTGAATATATGAAAAGAGGATAAAAAGTGTTTCTAAGAATACTTTTTTCATTTTAAATTACACTGAAGATTTTAAATATACAATCCTGTTTCTCCATGATATTTAAACAATATAACACATCAACGTGTTATACTTAATTCAAAAGTTTTGAACACCCCTGCTTACAAACCTGAGTAGCCGTACATTTGTGATCTGGCAACATTCCAACCGGTAATAAGACAACTTGTTGATAACCGCATCTGGCAACCCACCGACAGATAACTGAATCACACGAAAGAATCCGAGACATATTTAAGTTGTACGTGATACTTAACTGAATTAGTTTCAAGAGAAACATTTAGTATTGTCTGCAGTTTTAGTCGTGACTAATTCGGATTAAGAGAACAATTGCCGTTTGAATTTGGGGTCGGGTTAATATTCATATATTTTTTGTTATATATCTTTCTGCAGGTGTTTATTCTGAAATATGACTGCAACTTTGGCATACGATTCATGAAGTAACGATAAAGCCATTATTATTTCTCTTCCGTGTAGTGCCATGCCGGCTTAGAATGACGCTACCCCTTTCTACCCACGGGTGTCGTAAGAGGCGACTAGGGGTATTGGGGATTTCCATTGGAGTTTTGGCCGATGCGGTTGGATACCCATCACCAAAAACCTTAATTTTACCATCTTTTCCCCACTCAACTTCCAAAAGTGGCTGAGGAATTTACAATTCCTAGGCTCTGGCTACCTCTTCTAGGGAAATATAGCCGTGAGTTTATGTATGTATTTCTCTTCCCGCTTTTCCAATCCCAAATTGACAGTGATGAGATAGTGAAAACGCGGGAGCTAAGTGAACAAAGAAAACCCAGATTCGACTCAAACACTGCTCTATATCCCAAGGGTTTGTTATCCATTTATTTGGGTTGTTACAATTGTGGAGTAATAAGAAGGAAATTCACATGGCTGATTTAATACGTATTGAATTAGTCAAGCGGTGTAGGCTTGCCTCCTATCAAATAAATGCATTGACTGACTGACAGTACCCCGATATATAGAGCGTGAATGATACGAAGGACATAACACACACTGACATATATCTCAAGCACCTCTATATGAAGAGTGTTCTTTATACAGGTAATTTTGCACAGAAAAGCTATTAAAGTATATAAATACTAAAGTATATAAAGTAAAAGATCCTAAATATCTGTAATGTCAAGATAATTTACTTTAGTCATTACTTTTCTGCTTAACTTTATTTTATTTTCTACTTAGAACGGAACGTAGTCGTCTGCAACCTTTAACCTTTTCAAAATTAAATCTAACTTGAACGATTTTCGCTCCACTATTGAACCAAGCTTTGGAACAAATTGTCTGGGATAAGAAAGATTTATTTTTTTACTGCTAGAAATGAAATTTTGCTTTGTGTCGTGATGGAACATGATTACTGCATTTCTCCACTTCATCTAAGTATCTTCATTTACCATGGTTTTACCCTTTACAAATATTATTATAATTGAATCCTGACTTTCACCTATTGGTTTTGTTAAGATTTTTATAAGACTTAGCATTTTTAACCGACTTCAAAAAAAGGAGTGTTCTCAATTCGACCGGTATATTTTTTTTTTTTTTTTATGTTTGTTCGCCGATTACTTCGCCATTTATGAACCGATTTTGATTATTATTTTTTTATTCGAAAGAAGATACTCCCGGATTGGTACCATGATGAGGATATCAGGGTCTGATGATGGGATCCTGGAGAAATCGAGGGGAACCCTCAAATTTTATAGGCAAATGTACCGCGTTTTACATATTTTCTGAACTTATATTGGCATTTGCTTCTGAAAATCATATTGTTATGCTGCTGAGCTGATGATAGAAGGTGTGGATCCTCAATCACTAGGTATTAGGAAACAGTTCTTTCCACATTCTATATAGATTTATACTCCTCTTCGTAGCTTTTATGAAGAGAAGTACAGGTTCACTAAACATTTCTTTTGTTATGTTATTGTTATCGAGAAAGTACCATGAGACCAGGATCTGATGATGGCATCCCAGGAAATCGAGGGGACTGTCGAAACTCACAATTATGTGACAGTGTATTTGTTCAAAACGCCGATAGGCCTGCCCTGTATAACGTGAGAACACTGCCTAATAAATCGTGGGTACTCTGAACAACAGGTGACAATGTCACGTGATATTCAGAAGTATTACTACCTCTGCTAACCCCTTCAGGGATATTCGGCGTGAGCGTTTGAGTCTTTCTTGAGATGTAGAATTGAAGACCATCGCCTTTCGAAGGATTTTAAGAACAATGTAAGGTTACATATGGTTGAGCCTATTTAATATCGTACTATAATAGAAATACCGGAAATACGAAGAATAATACAGTAATTGTCGCTTCCTCATCCAAGAGGCATCTTTGCCAGGTCTACCCATCTCTAAAACTCGTAAAATAAAATAATTTTTAACAAAAAGAAAACCGACTTCATAGAAAAACAACCGAAAATAAACAATCTAGTACTAAAAAGTACGAAATAAGTTTTTTAATTGAATATGAGTACTGTGATTGATACCTTAGCAATTTCTTTATTCCACTCGCGTCAGTTCAACCTACCTAAATATTACAATTCTCTTAAATTAATTTTTGAGTCGGTGCCAGACAAACAAAAGTAAATTCACCCTGCTATCTATCTCTGATTATTACAATCTAAAAAATATTATATCGTGCAAAAATCAATTTACCCTACAACTACAAGGTACCCTACATTTTACATGTATATGAAGTGCGAAATACACACTTCTTATTATCAATAATCATCGAGGCTGGCACCGGCTCACAAATTAATTTAAGAGAATTGTAATATTTAGGTAGGTTGAACTGACGCGTGTGGAATAAAGAAATTGCTAAGGTATCAATCACAGTACTCATATTCAATTAAAAAACTTATTTCGTACTTTTTAGTACTAGATTGTTTATTTTCGGTTGTTTTTCTATGAAGTCGGTTTTCTTTTTGTTAAAAATTATTTTATTACATTATTACGACTAAAATTGGAGAAATCGTCAATTATCCTATAACTATGCAAGAAATAAGTGCTTTCAAATGACAAAAATAGAGACGAATGTTTTTTTATGAACAAACCTCTTCTAAAGATTATTTTAAGTATAATAATTATAAACTTATGTACTATTTTTTATGGGTGCAATATGTATATGAATAAAACTTTAGGATAATGTTATTTTTTGCAAAAATACGGCACGTCAAGCCTTAATAAGCCATGATACAACTTCAGTATCCCGTCAGGACAAAGAGGTTTTTAAGAAACAATTTACTACTAAAAAAAATAATGAAATATGAAGGCAATATTTCCGATATAACCCTCGAATTGGTTCAGTTTAAAATCGGAAATGGAACGACCAGCTTGCCAAACTCTGCGACCCTGGTATCGACAGCTGGAAATTAATTAAGCGATTATGTCTGTAACTTTTATCGATATAACTTATTAGAAAGTGTCTAGTTGGTTATTTTTGCTTCTACTTGTCATTTAATATAATAATATTGACTAAGTATTTATTTATTTCTTTCTCGCAAGCAATGTACAATAAATTTGTATGTGTAGTATGTGTTAGACACTTCAGATTGTGAATTTATCTAACTGAATATAAATAGTGGCCCAGTTAGGTCACATACATGATGAATTTTGCGTGCATATTTTAATAAATACATACATACGGATATTCACGACTAGAACTCGGTATCCAGAGCTTCAGAATTAAAATTTTACTGAGTTTTGTACGTTGCGTGATAATAAGTCAATAAATTAAGGATAAAACTAATACATACCACTTCTTTAGTATACTCGTAACTTATATTTAAATGATGAACAGTTTATCAAACAAATTATGTTGCAAAGCTTTAAAAATTAGCCTGTCTCACTTTTTACTTTGCTTTTTACATACATACAAATACTCACGGCTATATTTCCCTAGAAGGGGTAGCCAGAGCTGAGGAATTATAAATTCCTCAGCCACTTTTGGAAGTTGAGTGGGGAAAAGATGGTAAAAAGGTAAGGTTTCTGGTGATGATATATATGATATATGATACTTTGCTTTTTACTTTTAGTAAAATGTGCCTACAACTACAAACAGGTTTAATTATAAAACCGGTACAGGGTAACAGCAATCCCATCGAAACATCGTGTCTGCGATGCGATATAATTACAGGAGGGAGTTAGTTTCGATGGAACGGAGCGTTCCCAACTACTATATACGAATAGGTACTCTGACTGAACATTGAAACTTGATTACTTTCATGTCGACCAGCCTGATGATGTAATCGATTTATACTATAATGCACATCCTATGCCTCTGTCGGTTTATAGTTCACAATCACAAATTAATCTATTTATAGGTTCTTATAATTGATAGGGATTACGAAAACGAAAGTGAGTGTATAAAATTTGATGTTTTATTATTTCTACCCTTGTTAATGTAAGTTTTGAGGCGGTAAATAGGGTGGGACCATGTTTATGTTAATTTGGTTTTTAATTATTGTTGTTAATTATATCTACACCTTACATCACGTTTGGGTCACTTTTAAAATCTTTGTCCGTAATTTGTTTTTGGTTAGAGGCCTATAATCTATCGTAATCCTTGTTTGATAATAAAAATACTACTCCATGATAACTGCTGTCTTGCTAAGGTAATAAAAATACGAAGGTAACCGAATTTCTGACTACCGCTTCCTGAATCTATAGAATCGAGTCGAGTTAAAAAAATGTTGTTCAATACATTGTCACTTCTTATATAAATTTTATCCAACAATTAATAAAAATAAAAGTATTCAGTTCTTTTATCATGTAGACCCTGTCTCTGGACCAAGTTTATGCTTCGAGGTCATGTTCATAAAAATATGGAAACCCTTTTTGTTATCTGTCCTTCATTTTACTGCAGGTCTCATCTTATTTGCATGGTTAAATAATAAGGAAAATAAAGGTCTTTTTTCATTTTCATTATTTCCGCTAGTTAGTTTACGATGCCTATGGACTGTTTTTAAGGATTTTAGATTCGATCTTCAGTGAGGTCCATTGTTTGTATGATGAACAAAGATGATGGTTTCTTACTCATGTATGTAATATACATGTATGTATGTGTGCATTCCGTAGCCTATTTGGGCTTTCATAACTTTTAATAACTAAAAATTTTACTACTAAATGGTTTCACAACGTACTCTTGTTTTTACTGAATTTGATTGTCAACAAAGGAGAATGAGAATTATGAAGGTTTGGAAACAAAACAAGATAGGAAACAATAAAGCTAAAATGTACTAGTATATGCCATTTGATGGAAGCAAAGTGCTGCACTCATAAAATACGCCATTTATTTTATCAAGATAATGTGCAGTGTAATGTGAACTTAACTTTTATGTTTTTACTCTATTTTTATTATTATTAACTTCATTTATAGCACTCAAGAATAAATCTACCCTTTCACTAAATCATCGATCACTATTTTTCTATATCTAGTTGAAAGTAAGTAATGGAAGTGTAAGACTTTGTCAGTTGAACTTCAATACACCAACAAATCTAGAAAATATCAATGTTGTCTTTGCGAATTGAATAAAATCGTGCGGCAAGGCACGGGCACGGGCGGTCACTAGGCGTGCGCTACCCGCGCCTGCGCCCCGCTGCCAACTCGCTTCCTCCTACTAAGGAATCAGAAGCGAATTGGCAGCGGACAACCGCAATGTACTGAACCGTGTCCGTGCTTTGCAGGATGCACGCCGTGGGTCTGCACTCCGCGCTAGCCATCCGTCGCGAGAGAAAGAGAAGGGCGGAGCAGCAACGAGCCAAAGAGAGACGGTATTCGTTGCAGTCGTCAGAGTCGGGGCTCACTAGCCCGCACTGCTCTACCGGCAGCTTGGAGCGGAGACGCCGGCACCAGGGACACACGGAAAATGAAGTGGTCTCATCCGTTGGAATGCTCCATCTGGGAGTCGTATTTTTAGTCCTCGGCGTTTTCCTAGTAGGCTCTGGATTGCTCCCCGATGATCTCACCTCCTGGAGCGCCGTCGGCTCCGTCAGTTGGTTTAATGAATTGGTCTGCTCCGGATTATTTGCTGTAGCCATTGGCGTCTTTCTCATCATATTGCATAAATACTTAATAAAAAGCGAGGAAGACGCTTTGGAGGATTACGTTCAAAGACAACTAACGAGGTCTAGGTCTGGACATCGACTGGAAAGGGACGCCGAGACCGGTGGGATGCACACTAAAAACGCTAGACGAGCCAAAGCAGCTGAAGCATCAGAAACAACTGAAACCTATACGGAACCCGTAGATCGACAACACGGTTTTGTCAACGCTTTGGCTCTGAACGGTGAGGCAGTTAGAGAATCTCCATTGGAACAAATCGTTGAGGAAGAAATGTCTATTGCCTCCGAAGCGGATAGAAGACTTGGGAGATTTAATAAGGATACCTATTCTACTCCTTCTGTAGCGCCCAGCCTTAGTCCGGGCTCGCCATCTGACACTAGGGAGCTGTTGTCGGATCGGAGGTTCATGATAATGTCGCAAATGTAAAACCGGAGTAAACAAAGAAACGTTTCAATAAAATGAAGTATCCGCTGCATAATAAAGATGATCTTCAAAGCTTTATTGGACCCTTCATTCCCTTTGTGCTCGTGAAAAGGATTGGATTTTTGATGATTCGTCGTATATTTTGCAAAAGAGATTCTTTAAACTCTCGAACGTTTTATTGTGAGCTGAAAATGTTAGAATTTTTACTTACTCTACGTGATTTGAGTTAAGTTTAGCTACAATTTCCAATTTTAATGCCATTTTCTATTCAATGTCGGCAATTTTATCTTACTACCCGTAGATGTTAATTTTAAGAAGTTTTCCTAAGCTGTTTGCTTTTTCAATCTCTGTAATGTGGCAACGTGCGAGCTGATTGTAGAAAGGCATTCGCTTTTAATGGACCAAAAACTAATAGAATAGCAATAAGACTGCAAAACGAATGAGAGAAAAACATTCCTACATTTACGTCTATCATTTACTCATACGATTATCTAACCATACTTAATACTTTATACAATTTAATTATTTACTGGCTGGTAAAAAATGTGTGCCCTGCATGAGTCTACGTAAAATCCTCTAAAGGCATAATTATATTAACATGTAAGGTGCGGCAACTGCCAAAAGTCATAATATATCGTTTAAGTAGTTTTCAGACATATACGAAATATTTCGTTGTACCTACTTTCTAAAACTGATTCCGAATTCCGAAAACCGTCGTTTTTTAAATAGTTTCGTCAAAACAGCGACTATTTATCTTAAAGTTTTTTTTTAACTATTCACATATTTTCAGATATTACAGACTCTATAATATTACAAAATTGTAAGGTACGTTGAAATAAAAAAAAACTGTGAAGCTAGGAACCCCACTTACACTGATTTTTCTGATCTCAGCAAAATTTTCCTGTTCATAATAATATATTTAAAAATCATTGGTTATGAATCTCACAATTGTGTTTGCGATTGGTTTATTAAACAAATCATCACCAATATAACTATAAGACTGCAATATGAATTGTATTTAGATTCGAAGTATACATTTGTGTTCTAAAATATGTACTATGTATATCTATGTGTATCTCTAGCTTGTGCCTTTATTTCTAAGTTTTTTCTTTCAACTGTGCTGTGCCAAAACTGTTTTCTATCTCATTTTTATGTTTATGCAAGCTGCATTTAATTAAGGCTGTGATTATATCTACGATCGCTTAGATTTACTTACTAAAGTGAACTACCTTTATATTAGGATGGCGTTGATTTGAAAATATATATAATTGTTCTGTATAAATATATAAAAGAAATGCGATTGTGTTATATTTTTAATTAACTTCACTTATGTGTTTCTTTACACTTGTTTCTGCTGCAGAATCAGTACACCAGATTTGTAGAGTACAATCACTGTTTTCCTAATTAATTACAAAAGTATAGTAATTAATTAGAATCAACGCCATCTGTTGCACATCGATGAAACGAACTTAATGACTAAATGTAATTGTAGCTTTCACTCTTTCACAATCCTACCTTTTCTGTTTAACTTTTCTAAATCTTAGAAATTTATCCTCCTATTCGTTTTAAATATACAAGCTGTGTACAGAAAAAATGCCTTACTATATTAAATCACTATTCATGTTTAAATAAATGCACATTCATTGTCACTTCAGAGTATGTTATATCAGGTTTAATGATAAAATTATTCAATATATCGATTGAAAGATTCGCGCATCAAAATATATTGCCGCAGGGACATCCGGGATAATTATAAATTCCAATGATCCTGACCTCATTTACTTATAATACCACATTCTTTTGAGTTTATTAGGTTTAAGAATATAGCACTAATTATGATCGGAATTATTCTTATTAATTAATTATTGTTGTAATTTCTAGAGTATTCAGCGAACTACACTTACCGAAAAGTTGTGAAGGAAACTTATTTTCAATTTCGAGTATGCACAATAATAATATTATTCGGTTTGAAATTATTTGACTTAAGTAGTGCACAAATAAAAATAGTATCCTATTTTAAAATTATTAGTTATTAAATCTGATATGACTAAATGATCTCATAATCATTATTAAGTATTATAATTAATAATCTATTACCGGTGTTTAGTCCGAGCTAGCTGTTTAATTATAAAAGGGAGTTAAACTATTTAATATTTTAGACTAAATATTATTATATTAAATATAGTTGGATTTGAAAATATGCAGATAAGTTTAAAATGGAATTTCACAACTGATAATGTATCTTTTATTAATTCAGTACTGACAAAACACAGGTATCCGTCAAAATTGACAGTTTGTTGTCAAGTTACTGTTTAAGAAATTGACATGGTATTTGTTTTGTATGAATGAACGATCAAAAGACAGACACACACAGTAAAAGCTTAATTAAAGTGTTTTGTTAATGAATACCTCAGATGGGGATTATGATCGAGTCTTTATTGAACAGTAATAGCTATCACTATTTCTGACGAAGTTGGATGAAATGTCAATAAAGCTAAACAAACTGGTACAAAGTACTTCTTACTAAAGTGATTCACGGAAAATTCCGTTACATTTTCGCGGAAAACAAAGTTGACTCATTGATCCACTTTTTCTAATTGAAGCGAAATCATTATTTTTACACAAATGTCACCAAAGAGAATATAAATCCAAATATCGTCTAATCAGGATTGGAGTTTACTAAAAGGATAACAATTTAATTGCGATAACACTTATGTCTACAGTGTTTTGATAAATTAGTCTTGAAGTAATTCGTTGTGCGATTCCTTTTTATACTTTAACATTTATACTATGTGCTAAAATTGCTTTTAATTAAGTAATCAACATTCCGATGTAATGCACAAATTGTAATCGCATTTTGCACACACTTTATGAAATTTCTTGTGCCTATATTGTAAATACTTAGAAATCTTTTTATACTAAATTAGCTGTAATTATATTTCAATGTTGCAATACAACTATTTCAAATAAACTATATTTAAACATTTAAAACTGAGGTGACAAAACATAATGAGGTGAGAAACCAAAAAAACTAACGTTTAGCTAAAATCCATCCATGTGAGGATATTTTCAGGAGAAATGTGTGAAGAAATCCCATTACCTAATAAGACTGCTTCCCATAATGTATAATCCCTTCCGCTACATTGTTTAAAACTCCCGATTTCTAAGATTAATTAAACCATAACTAGACTGACAAATATATATAAAATATTTAAATTTGAAAATGTTGTATTTCAATAACTTCATTCGATTCCACGAATTTTGATGTATTTACTATGCATTTAATAAATAAATCACCAATAATTTATCACACGCACTTTTTTGTAGTTACATTTAATTAAATAAGTAGTTAATATTAATTACACTCATTGTCATTAATTACTTTCACATGTGTGTTTCAAAGTGTTACAGTTTTACAAATTTAAGGGGTATGAAAAAGCAAATGCAATCATACCCCGATGTAGTATAAATTCAATTTCATACACCTTTCAGTTATTTGGATGTTGTGTCGTCAGCAAATTTTGCTCAACCATTTTGACGTGATTTTATTGTTATTTAAATGTTGTGTCATACTATAGGACTACGCTTTTATGCGTGAAATAAAATGTAATAATAATTATTAAGCATTTTCTCATTTAATGTCGTGTGCATCTTGCATTGCTTTTCAGTCGGTGTAAAATTTGAAACTACAAAGTGACGCATCTTTATGTTGTTTATTAGATTGCAACTTTTAAGTACAAAATATAATAAAATACACAAAGATTAGTACTATTATTTATTTATATTTTTAAGATAAATAAATGTATAAGTTTCAAAATTTTTAACTTAATAAGGTGGCAGCATATATGCTTGTTATTTTCAAAATTTAATGTTATTTAAATTTCCTGCTCATTCCTCGTGAGAAATTGTACCGTAGTGTCACAATTAAAATAGAAAAAAATCTGTTAATAAACCCATACTTATCAAAAGCTGATTAACCTAAGTACCTTCTTAATCCATTAAGGTGCTCCTTCGCCGGGAGCATTCGCGTATAATGTAACGTTACAGATTTGAGCATTATATCAGTGAAAGAGGAGAACCGAGCATTACAAAGCGCACCTTATAATGATAAATATATGATTACACGCGAATACTCGTCAGTCAGGGAGGTATTATTGTAAAGTTATGCTCAAAGACGAATCTATAATGAGGTGAGGTGAGGGAGCATCTTTTAACAGTGATTTCGAAACTGTCATAAAATAGTTTCCGTAGACGACTGTGCGTAAATCAGGCATTTGGTTAAGATATTATCGAATCGATTTAGCTCATATTATGTCACGATACTGAAGGAATGAACTGCCGCATCAATACATCAATATTAATAGGAGTTTCTAAGTGCTAATCGATTGCAGCCAGCTGTATTCGATTGATTCAATGCGAATATGACGCGATATCGATCTTCGGTTAAATCCGATTAAAATGGTACATTAAATTCAAGTAAGCGCCGAATCGTACGTTTTTTAAAGGGAGAAATTGGTTTGACCTTAAATGTGGTAAATAAAATTATTAATGTTTTCTATGGAAACTATACTCTGACAAGGCCTTAACGTTATGCATTATGTAACCAGGTACAAACGACAAAAACTGATTTTACACTTAATTAAGAGTTTATTGGCATCTTTAACCCTATACTTGACAATGTGCATCTACGTACACACATTTTTTTTAAAATTCTGCAGTCTTAACTACGCGTGTTGTTTACCAGTTTTGCCCAAGTTCCAAGAATACATATCCTTATTTTGCATACAAAAATATTAATGACAACTGGCAACACTCAAGACAGTCAGTAGATTGCAAGATGGCGGAGCGTGCGCGTGCGTCTACCACATACAAGGTAAAAATCTATTGAAATCGTATAATTTACTTACAGAAATAATATAAAAATGAATAAAATAAGTACATAAAGAGTTATTCTTGTAAATAAATAAAATATTTCATCAATTTGAATGAGATTACTAGGCAATTTTGTTTCTTCAACTTTCATGTATCTTTAAATGCACATTGCCAGTTGTTCAACATACTTACTGGTACTAAGCTGTGTGCATTTGTAGACACATTGCCAGGTTAGATAGAATATTATTTTTAAAATACTATTATGAATTTCAATGTTTGTTTCCTTGTTTAATTTGATTTTTTTTTATTGTTCTAGCCTTCAACAAGATCTTTAAAAATTTTGGCGTTGGTACCTAAGTCTGGTGCCGGTTCCGACATAGAGAAAAGTGATGATTCGGAAGATGAACTTCACCATGCACGCCAAATTGTCAAAAACAGGATCATTGAAAATTCTGACATATCTTCAGACCCTCCATCACTACCATCTTCATTAGAGAATCTTAATTTACTATCAGATAGTGAAGAAGAAACTACGTGTCTAACAACTGTAAGTTCTTCAGTAAACGAGATGATACATAATCAAAGCCCAAATTCACCATCAATATTAGCTTCTGTTCCAATTCCATGTGCGTCAAACTTAACCGAAACACTTGCCACATCACAATTTTCACCGTCAGCTGGTCCAAGTAATATTGCATCTCCCTCTAGTGTTACACGATCGAAGAAAAAATCTACAACTGTTATTGTAAAAAAGAAAATGGTGCGACTGAAGCGAATAGACACAAAATGGGTTTGCAAAAAAACATTTATGGGTAAAGCAGAAATTGAAGATAAAACTTTCATACAATCAGCATCGCAGCCAATTAAGTCTCCTTTAGAATACTTTCTAATGTTCTTTGATAACGATCTCATAGAATTAATGCTTCATCAAACTAACTTGTATTATATGCAAATGAAAGGTGCACCATTGAATGTCACAAAAGACGAAATTAAAGATTTTATTGCTATCCAATTATTAATGGGCATAGTGAAACTACCAGCTTATACAGACTATTGGGCTAAAAAGTTGCGTTACAATAAAATAGCTGATATAATGCCCTTGAAACGATTTCAACAAATACGAAGGTATTTACACTTTACAGATAATTTACATGATGACGGCGACAGATATTTCAAAGTAAGGCAACTTTTGAATAGTGTACGCCGTAATTGCCTAAAAATTGAAGAGGAAAATCGTTTTAGCATAGACGAAATGATGGTGCCTTATAAAGGTACACGAGCTGGTAGTCGTAAGCAATATATCCAGAACAAGCCACGTAAATGGGGCTTCAAAATTTTTGTTCGTGCTGGAGTCTCTGGTATTGTGTATGACTTTTTAGTTTACGGCGGTGAAGATACGTTTCGTAATCATGTATTTACTGATGAAGAAAATGCCATGGGTTTAGCAGCAAAAGTGGTATTAGCTTTATCTCAATCAATTCAACAAAAACCTTGTTCGGTGCTCTATTTCGATAATTTTTTTACGTCTCTGGAATTGTTGCAACATTTGAGAAAAGAATATGGCATATTTGCTTTAGGGACTATCAGACAAAATAGACTTCGTGGAGCTGCAGCTAAACTACCGACTGATAAAAATTTGAAGAAACGAGGTCGTGGATCTTTCGCCCAGGTTGTCTCGAATGAATCTAAAATTGCGATAGTGAAGTGGTTTGATAACAAATGTGTTACTACAGCCAGCACTTACACTGACTCATACCCGGTACAACAGATATTGCGATACTGTAAAAGCACAAAGACTAGACAATATGTAACGTGTCCCAACATCGTAAAGGAATATAACACTAGCATGGGAGGAGTAGATTTAGCGGACATGCTCGTAGCATTGTACCGGACAGAAATGAGAGCACATCGTTGGTATATACCTTTGTTCTCACAGGTTCTTGATATATGCGTCAATAATGCATGGCTCATCTATCGTCGCGAAAATAAAGATACGAAACGATTGAAACTCAAGCATTTTCGAGTTGACGTCAGTAATGAACTCCTCACCTTTGAAAGAACGAAGCAAAAGCCAAATTCTTCTAGGGGTTCCTATTTTGTTTCTCCTCAAACATCTGATTGTGGTAGATTTGATCAAATTGGGCACATGCCATCTTTTACAAGTAAAGGTAGATGCAAGAATTGCATAAAATGCCAAACGAAATTCACTTGTGTGAAGTGCAATGTGCGGCTTTGTTTAGTCGAAGGTCGTAACTGTTTTTATGATTATCACACAAAGTCCAGCTAATTGATGTGACACCAATTTTATTTTTATTATAATTTTTAGCATCACCATGTTCTATTACTATTTGATGTCTGAGATCAACGGATTTCAGACGTCAAATAGTAATTATGGTAGATTTGACTGATATATTGATCTCTTATTATTGCATTTATAATATTTACAGAAATTTTGTAACTGTTTACGTTGAATTTAACTCGTACTTAGTTTATAAGCAATAAATTCTTAAAGGTGGACTTGGCCTATAAAGGCAAAGCTGAGTCAGTTGTTGATGACTTGATTTTTGGTCTCTATTTAATAACTGTGATTGTTGATACTAAAGAAATTTAATAGTTTTGAGTTACATTTTGCATAAATAAAAAAAATTGTCTGAAAAAAAAATCTGTTTTATTGTTCTCCTGCACATGACAATGTATATTTCAATGCACACCCTTTTTCGACAGTGATAACTCAGCTAGCTGGCAATGTGCATTTTAAGGCACATGCTATATTTTAAAAAATATACATGCAATTATTTTTTTTATATTTTTTATATATTGTCTGTATTCAAAAGACCCAATAAATATAAAAATATCCACAAATTTTTATAAAAAAAATCTTTGTCAAGTATAGGGTTAAAACTCGATCTTTTTTAATAAAACACTTTTTTGATCACATTAATTAGAATAAATTTCATTATGTTCCACTAAAATTTTGAGACTTAATTAAAAGATATTAAATTAAATTTTGTTTCATTTCCTTCTCGAGCAATAAATGACATAAATAAAACTATTTTATTACAAGAAAAACAAACTATCGAAAATTCATATTATTCTTGAACACCTTTATCTTAGAAAATACTGTTCTGTTAAGTTTATTTTCTATGTATATGTCCGACTAAAATTATAATGTGTTACTTGTTTGATTCGTCCATTAATTCCTCATTCATATACTCACGGCTTTAATTTAGCCAGAGCTTCAGAGCTAGAAACTCCTCAGCGACATTTGGAAGTTGATAGGGGACAAGATAGTAGATATAAAACTTTATTGGTGATGGGTTTCCATCCGCATCACCCAAAACCCACTTAAAATAATCCCCATACCCTTAGTCACCTCTTCAACACCCGTCGGTAGAAAAGTGTAGTGACATTCTAAGCCGGCACTAAACTACACGTTCGTTTCTTGTACACCTTTATCTCGGAAAATACTGTTCTGCTAAGTTTATTTTCTACTTATATTGTTCGGTTCGACTAACATTATAATGTGTAACTTGTTCACGGCTATATTTCCCTTGAAGGGGTAATCAGAGCTAAGGAATTATAAATTCCTCAGCCACTTTTGGAAGTTGAGTGGGGAAAAGCTGGTAAAAATAAAGGTTTTTGGTGATGGGTCTCCAACCGCAGCGCCCAAAAATCCAATAAAAAGCCCCAATACCCTTAGTCGCCTCTTACGACACCCGTGGGTAGAAAGGGGTAGCGACATTCTAAGCCGGCACTACACGGCAAATTGTTTCATGTAACATGTAAATGTATGCGATTTGGTATTATTTACGTAATTTCAAGTAATTACAAGCTACTGCTACTTAAGATGACGTGTGCAAGAAAGAAAAATGAACGTTAAGGTGATTGGGTACACACATCGGAAATCGGTGAAAATATAATGGGTAAAGAGATGAGCCAATGTGGATTAAGTTGTTAATAGAGAACGGCCACACAAATCATTTAAATCTTTTTGTTCATGAAAACCTCATGTGGGGATTATTACTAATAAATAAAGAATAAATAAAGGAAAGAAAAATTTCGACACAGGCGGGAATCGAACCCGCGACCTCGGGTATACGCCCCGACGCTCTGCCCACTGAGCCACCGTGTCAATTGGCTGCCAGTGCGAAATTCTTCTATCCTTTATTACTTTTACACGTTTAAGTAGTGTTTGCGTTTCCTACCTCCGAATTTTAACTAATTCGGAAGGCCACTTGTCTACCTTTTCAGATAGAATGCAAATGTTGAAAACGCCTAACTATCACATAATTTAAATCTTTTTGTTCATGAAAACCTCATGTGGGGATTATTACTAATAAATAAAGAATAAATAAAGGAAAGAAAAATTTCGACACAGGCGGGAATCGAACCCGCGACCTCGGGTATACGCCCCGACGCTCTGCCAACTGAGCCACCGTGTCAATTGGCTGCCAGTGCGAAATTCTTCTATCCTTTATTACTTTTACACGTTTAAGTAGTGTTTGCGTTTCCTACCTCCGAATTTTAACTAATTCGGAAGGCCACTTGTCTACCTTTTCAGATAGAATGCAAATGTTGAAAACGCCTAACTATCACATAATTTAAATCTTTTTGTTCATGAAAACCTCATGTGGGGATTATTACTAATAAATAAAGAATAAATAAAGGAAAGAAAAATTTCGACACAGGCGGGAATCGAACCCGCGACCTCGGGTATACGCCCCGATGCTCTGCCAACTGAGCCACCGTGTCAATTGGCTGCCAGTGCGAAATTCTTCTATCCTTTATTACTTTTACACGTTTAAGTAGTGTTTCCGTTTCCTACCTCCGAATTTTAACTAATTCGGAAGGCCACTTGTCTACCTTTTCAGATAGAATGCAAATGTTGAAAACGCCTAACTATCACATAATTTAAATCTTTTTGTTCATGAAAACCTCATGTGGGGATTATTACTAATAAATCCATACTAATATTATAAATGGGAAAGTGAGTTTGTTTGTTTGTTTGTTCCGCTTTCACGCCGTAAATACTAAACCGATTGCTTTGAAATTTTTCAGACGTGTAGTTAAAAGTCTAAATTAAATAATAGGGTACTTTTTATCCCGGAAAAAATATGTTCCCATGGGAAATCAAAAATATTGTTTGCTTACTAAATGCATTGGAGATGGCGCTGTGCATCGTTTAAAACAACGTAAAATATTGTAAACTAATATAAAAATCAAAATTTAGAAGCTTAATGGTACGGTAATGGATCCCCGAAAATAAGGAACTCCCGAGAGATGATGTACTATTTTTTCATCGTATACATTTTTTTTTACATCTACTTATATTGCAAACGAATATTAACATGTAAATTTAGAAGCTAAATGAAACGACGACGATTCCTTGAAACTAAGGAATCCGCAAGAGTTCTCATAGGAACATCAAAAAACCTTAACTCATATATGGCTCAAAATATTGCAGCGATTATTTTTATCATCGATGGAATTCACATCAGACACTTTGTTAATGTTCATTTTGGAAAGATGAAGGGGTTTCATCAATTTAAATGACAAATTTGTTTATCAATAGTAAGACTAATATGAAATAAAGCGTAATAAAAATTTGACACCGCCCCGGTAACGTCTCCGTGGCGTAGCGGTATAACTAACTACTATGAATATTTAATTAGAACTATTATGAATCAATCGTCCCGGGTTCGTATCTCAGGTAATTCAAGCTTTTTGTAAAAAAATGTTTTGTTAGCTTAAAATAACACTATATATAATAATAACAAGCACTATCCCTTCAGTTTAGCGATTATTTTGGAAGGAGATCCACCACTAATCATCCCTATATTGCCGAGCAATCGCTGCAAGCTCTCCCACTATCACCAACGGTCAGTGTAGGGGACAGCACCGGGCCGTCGCCGCAGCGCCAAACTACTATCCGTATCTGTACTTACTAAAGATATTCTCATTTCTGAACATAAAAACTTGGTATATTTGTTTCATGATTCTTATGAACAATTAAAAAGGAATTTTTGGAACTCAACCCCTAACGGGTTGATATAGCAAATGAAAGTTAATATAGAGTTTTTTTTACATTTTATAATAAAACTTGGTGCGATTGAATTTATGAAATCCATCTATCAATCATTCATGAATATATGCTAACAACCATAAATTCCATAAAAGGGTAACCATAGCTTCGGAGATTCTTCATCCAATTTTGGAAATATATTGATAAAAGATAGGTTAATAAAGGTTGTTAGTGATGGGTCACAAACTGCATCGCCCAACAATCACTTAAAAAGCCTCAATGTCCTTTATGTCATTTACAATGCCCGCGGGATTATAAATATAAAAAACAGAAGTTGAGATAGTGTTTCGGTATTTTGGTATTATGTAAACTGGATGCAAAAAATGAAGTCCACGCGGACGAAGTCGCGGGGCAAAAAGCTAGTAAAGAATAAATAAAGGAAAGAAAAATTTCGACACAGGCGGGAATCGAACCCGCGACCTCGGGTATACGCCCCGACGCTCTGCCAACTGAGCCACCGTGTCAATTGGCTGCCAGTGCGAAATTCTTCTATACTTTATTACTTTTACACGTTTAAGTAGTGTTTGCGTTTCCTACCTCCGAATTTTAACTAATTCGGAAGGCCACTTGTCTACCTTTTCAGATAGAATGCAAATGTTGAAAACGCCTAACTATCACATAATTTAAATCTTTTTGTTCATGAAAACCTCATGTGGGGATTATTACTAATAAATAAAGAATAAATAAAGGAAAGAAAAATTTCGACACAGGCGGTGCGTATACCCGAGGTCGCGGGTTCGATTCCCGCCTGTGTCGAAATTTTTCTTTCCTTTATTTATTCTTTATTTATTGGCCACACAAATCGTTTGAAGACCAGATTGAAAACGTTCTTATTAAGGCGGGAGTCCGAAAATAAAAGACTAAAAGAGAAGGTCTGAGAAGGATGATGAATGTGAGGGAGTAAAAGAGATTAGTTAGGATCATGCACAGTGGCGATCAAGATTCTGTCTACATAAATATGAACAGATGGCGACAGTGTAAGTAAGTACCAGCAACTGAATTAGTGTACGTGTACAAATCCAGTATCATTCATCATGCGCGGATCCAACCATATAAGCAAAACGGGCATGCCCACAACCCTAATCGACCTAGGACCTCACACTTTTGTGGTCTGCTGATAGGATGATAATAGTGACACTATTACTAAGAGATTTTTGGGTGCCTATGCCCACAGCCTTTTTTGAGGGCTTGTTCCGCCCCTGTCATTTATTGGTTTTGGTAGCTTTAAGTCGCCGCCCAACAGCTCATCGGAACAGAATATTTTCCTATATATCTAAGCTGAGGACTGGCACCTATGACAGAATAAATTGGCCATTTTCCACCACGCTGGACTAGTGCGGATTGGCACACTCGGTTTTTTCTTACATATGTATGTGTGTTTGTAACCAGTTTAAGATTGAAGTAAGAAAGTGATTTTAAAATTTAGATTGTCGTTAATACTTAGCTGTGTAGCTTTAATTTTTTATGAATTAACTTATACTCATGGCTATAAATCCCAAAAAGGGGTAGCCAGAGCTTCAGAGCTAGAAACCTCATTTGCCGCATCAAGCCGCATTTGGAAGTTGATAGGGGAAAATATGGTAGAACTAAAGTATCGTTAGTGATGGGTCTCCAACCGCACCGCCCAAAAACAACTTTAAAAAGCCCCGTATTGCTAGTCGTAAGAAGTCGCCTCTTATGACACCCCTGTGTAGAAAAGGGTTGTAACATTCGAAATTTCTTTTTAAATACCCCTTATTTGTTATTACAGATATGCTACAAACGTTACTTCAACCAAGGGAAAGCCAAAGAGGTAAGTACTCTCAGCAGATCGAAAACTACTAACTAACGTAAATAAGGTAACATAATTCCATAATATTAATGTTCAATGTTTCTCACATTTTTGTCGTGTTGTAATCTCTTTTTTCTCACTATTTAACGACAGACATATTCCGCTTTCACTTTTAATAAATTCTAATCTCACAATTTTTTTTTTTAAAATGTTTCTATAAGTATGAAATGTAAGACATGAAAAATCTCTTGCAAAATAGAGAATAAAATTTTGACTTTAGCGCACAGAAGTTGTGCAAGCCGGACAAAACAGTAAATGGCAATCATAATATAACTGAATTGACCATGTGCATGTGGTATTTACTGAAAGTAATAATACCAGTAGAATACATACTGTTGCATCAGAGAGGCGAGACTATACTCGAATATTAATAATTGAACTGCTATAATAATTATCAATATTGCGAATATTTTGGTAAAAATAGGTATTCAGAACTATTAATTTGTTATTTGTTTCTAAAGGTAAAGTACTTACCTTATAAACTTTAAATTTAAAATTTACCTTAAGATTGATAAGAAAATAATAGTAATAACTCTAGTCAATTATTTTAATTTTCTTTTCAATCTTAATTCGTCAGTAGAGCATCCCTGTCTAGATTGTGTATCTTTGCTTTACTCATCTTCTTCTTTTTTATTTACGTTTTTCATGTATTGCTTTTTTGTGATTGTATGTAAATCTATGTTTTGAGTTGCAATTTAAGTGTTAAATCTTTCCTACTCACGGCTATAAATCCGAAAACGGATTAGCTGGAGTTTCAGGCTTAGATATACCTCAGCCTCGGGAAATTGAGCGGGGAAATGAGATTGCAAAATGAAGGATGGATGGGACGATGAGGGGTCTCCCTCCAGCCATTTTGCGCAACAGTTTCTCAAAGAGCTCCAAACCAGGAAGACATGAATAAAAGATATTCTAGACTCATGAAAAAAACATATTTTCGATTCGGTTCAGCCATCGCATCGCTTGCTCGGAGATCACTAGTTTACACAATGTGTTAGGCTTGTTTCTAAGTGGTGATGATTCCAGTGAGTGAAGATGATCGGTGCGATGCCAGCAGTTGCCGTGAGGCATGAGCGGCGGCGGGCGGAGAAGCGGAGCGGGCGGCGGCCGTCGCAGCTGCCACTGCAGGCGGGCCGACCGGGGGAGGTGGACGCGACGCCCTCGCCCGACAGATATGGCCTCGAGTACTACTTCTGTGGGAAGGTTTGTCCATTCTTTTATGTGGGTGGTTGTAGTATAAATGAATAAAATATGTACGGATAAATTGGGCCATAGAAATGTACGATGACTAGTGGTAAGGGATACTTAATATACTAGGGATACATAAAAATAACATCCAAGACTAAGAGAAAACGTTTGTTTTCATCATACAAATAATTGGCTTAAGAAAAGTATGTTTGATCCAAAAAGGCACCAACATAGCATGTGTATGAGGGTAAGAATCAGCTTCGTTGATCAAGGGTCTCCCATTCGCAGGTTTTCAGTTGGCGCCATATCTTATACTACTTACTTAACTTATAACATGAAAATACAAGATGTTATTAAAGGAAAGAAAAATTTCGACACTGGCGGGGTTCGAACCCGCGACCTTCGGGTATACGCCCCCGTCGCTCTGCCAACTGAGCTACAGTGTCAGTTGGCATCCAGCGCGAAATTTCTCTATCCTTTGTTTCTTTTTTTACACGTTCAAGTAGTAGTGTGCTCAAAAAGGCAGGTGTCCGCAGTATGAAGAATAAAAGAGCATGTATGAAAAGATTGATGGATCTAAACGAAGCCAGAGAGGTTTGCCAGGATCGTACAAAGTGGCGATCGATAGTCTCTGCCAACCCCAATGGGAACTAACGGCGTGAGAATATGTATGTATGTACAAATTAACAAAAAAAATTCTTCGCCTTAGTAATACAATTTAGCAATACAACAGTCTAAATAATAATAAATAGCTGAGAAATACAATTTATGGAGTTGAAGACGAATAACCTGATTATTAAAAAAATACATCATGCCATGTTACGTGATCACGGTAGTCTTCATCATCATCATCATCAGCCTATAGATGTCCACAGTACGATCATTTGTCTCCCAACCCGCATCAAGCCAGTGTGGTCCACCACGCTGTAAAGTCAAATCACCCGACTCAATCTTCTCGGTCCTGACCGGAACTGAGGATAATAATCCAAATATCCTGATATATATGGGCTGTGATGTGATGTGTGAATACTATAAGTATTAATATTTATATGCAACGTAATATAGTTGTACAATGTATATATAGTTTAGGTACTTTTATTCTTAGACAATATAATAATTTGATTTGTAATTCCAAAACAGTCTTCCAAGTTCCAAATGGCGGCTCTCCACGCAGTGGTCGGCTCTCTGCTACTAGGCGTCGTGCTCCTGGTAGTGGGGCTGGTCCAGCTGTCACCAGGCGCGGAGGCGGCTCAGCATCGCTACTACTTGCTCGGCTGCGGCGCGATTCTACTTGGCCTTGGGATTATTGGCGCGTTTTTAAGGTAAAATACTATAAATTTAGATAAAAATATCTCAGACTTAACTTAATCAAAACTCTAGTCTTGTGATCCTTGTAGCGTACCATCTCCTAAATTAATTAATTATCGAAAGAACTATATAAAGCCAATGTGGATGGCAATGTCAGTAAAGGACGACCAAGGAGTGACCATTTAAAAATGATGGCGTCCGAAGTGTGAAGAATAAACGAGCATGTATTGATTTAATGATGAATGTAGAACGTAGATGAAGCTCCAGTGGTTATAGTCACTGCCAACCCAAATAGGAATTAATGTCACGTGATACCTATACCATATGTATACCATATGTCACCTATACATACATGTATGTATTATTAATATAATATAAATATATACGGACATATCATACACAGATCAAGTTAGCCCCAAACTAAGTATAACTTGTAATATGGGATACTAACTCAACGTTATATTTAATATTATATAATACACATATAAATAACATCCAAGACTAAGGAACAATCATTTATGCTAATCACATGTTGCCCTCAGCGGGGATCGAACCCGCGACCTCCTGACCGAGAAGCTAGTCACCTATCCACTCGGCCACGGCTGTCGTCAAACTTCTGCTTAAAATATTTGAAATATGAAAGTTAAAACAAGGTAGTAATTGAATAAGATCACCTTTTACGTATTTTCGCTTCCATCAAAACGGTGCGAAAAAGTAGTATGAAATGAAATTTCAATTTATCATAGAGGTTTAATATCTATATTTAAGGTCTAATTTCTAGTCAATCGGTGTCCAAAAAGGCCATAATGGCTGTGCATGATGCTGTTCTTGTTCCTGCGCTTATGTATGGCAGTTAATGTTGGGTGTGGCGGAAGAAGCATGAAAGCAGAGTGATAGCAGTAGAAATGAGGTCCCACAGAAAAGTTTGTAATGTAAGGTTATGTGATTGTGTGAGGAATGACGTGATTCGTGAAAGGTGTGGTGTAAAAGATGATATTGTAAGTAAGATAGAAAAAGGAATGTTGAGATGGTTTGGGCACATCGAGAGGATAGATGATAGGAAATTGGTAAAAGGTATCTATAGAGCTAATGTTAGTAGAGGACGGCCACGAAAGACACACTTAGACCAAATTGAGGGTGTTTAAAAAAGGCAGGCGTCCGAAGTATGAAGAATAAAAGAGCATATATGAAAAGATGAATGGATGTAGACGAAGCAAGAGAAGTTTGCCAGGATCGTACGAAGTGGCGATCGATAGTCTCTGCCTACCCCAATGGGAGTTAACGGCGTGAGTATATGTATGTATGTTTAATATCTCTCTATGAATTTGATATTAAAAATATTTGACATGCATATACATCCATATACTCACGCCATTAGTTCCCATTGGGGTAGGCACAGCCTATCGATCGCCTTTTCGTACGATCCTGGCAAACCTCTCTAGCTTCATTTACATCTCAATCTATCAATCTTTTCATAGAAGCTCTTTTAATCTTCATAATTCGGGCGCCTGTCTTTTTGAGCACACTCTCAATTTGGTCCAAGTGTATCCGTGGTCGTCCTCTCAAATCTAAAAAATATTCTCTACTAACAATTTCCTTAATTTCCTATCATCCATCCTATATGTGCCCAAAAAATCTCAACATTCTTATTTCTTTTTTTCTTACAATATCATTTTTCACACCACACTATTTCTCACTCGATCACATAACCTAACATTAAATTTTTTTCTGAAGGACCTCATCTCTACTGCATGCACTCTGTTCTCATGCTTCTTCTGCCACGCCCAACATTCGCTACCATACTTAAGTGTAGGAAAAGTAATTATAACGTATTATGTAATAAATTTATTTATAAATACTGCTGAGTTGGTAAAATATAATTATAAAGTAACCAAATAAACCCTACTGCTAAAACAAGTCTCTCACTCTCATATTGTAAAAAGTTTTCATTTCTCCAACCCCTTAAGAGCTATGTACCAGGCGAGGTGAGTTAGTTAGGAGATACTCGATATATTGCGCGCGTCATTGTCTGACACATGAATACTTCCCCCCACTGTTAGAGAAATTAATTCGCGCCCGCCTGGCCGCGTGGGGTGGTAGTTAAAAACAATTACTTTGTGTTTTTACGTCGTCGGCTAACCAAGTGTTGCCATTGCCAGATAACAGAGACTTTTATGTAGTTAATTTAAAATACTGTCAATGTTGTATCCTTAAACTGAACATAATGACCACAAACTGTTTATATATTCTTGCGTTGTAATGTAAATTTTGAAGGATTCTTTTTACAACAACGATAACCAAAAAACCCAACAAATTAAATGTTGATGTTTCTATGCTAAAAGCAGAAAATTTTCTAACAAATTTTCTTTTTAAATCTATCCATCTAGAGATTTCTATATGAAACTAATGTGCAAACTATCACCAACAAACTGTAATTTAATTTTGTCCTACAACGGCAGCACCTGGAATGCACCTTTAATTAGGTATTTATATTATATTTTTACAACTTTTACAGAGTACAGTATGAGTAATGTATACATTATAGACACTTCTTGTCTCCGCTGGAATTTCCCCGCAAATTCCACTAAATTAACATTTAGCTTTGCAGCCATTTCAGCCCTAGAATGCACTTATATTATCGCAAAACGGCGACATCCTACGCCTCCTCACTCACACAATATTGTCACGTGTGCAGGTACACGATCTTGATGCTTGCGTCTAGTTTTCTCTGCGAGTATTACAAGGTCTATACTCACAACTTAGAATGCGGTTATTCCATCATTCTAGTCAGGCTTGATAAAGCTTTTTAATTATGGCTTCGAATAGCACTATCCCACTTTTTCCCGTAGGTGTTCTTATTCGGCGGCTAAGGGCGTAGGGGCTTTTTAAGAAACTTCTGGGCGATGCGGTTAGAAACCCATCCCCAAAACCTATGGTTTACAATCTTATCCCCACCCAACCTCCAAAGGTAGCTGAGGAGTTTATTATTCCCACGCTCTGGCTACTCCTTTTAGAGATTCATAGCCTTGAGTATATGTATGTATGTCTAGTCAGGTTTCAGGTGAAATTAATACTCATGCCATAAATAAACTACGTTTGAAATTTGATAAAAAAGGAAAAGGAGATAATAAGAAAGGTAGAAGTCGTTGTGTCGATGCATACTATTAATCTTAGAAATACATATGGCGTAAAAAAACATGGTACTGTTATGGAAATCAACATTTATTTATTTTATTTATTTATTTAATACTTACAGCTAAATAATACAACAAGTGTTTACAAATTCAGTTATCACTAAGCCAATAACAAGTATTCGCAAATAAAGAACATAGGGAAGACTTATCAACTAATCTAATAAATATCTTAAAAAGTTTAACAATTATTTTATGAAGTAGCTTTTGCGCTCACATTGGGACTAAAAAAGACATTTATTAAGATACGCCTTATCTCTGCGGGTTTTGTGCAAAATAGGTCCAGATCTTTGTGTTCCTTTACCAGCTCATTTAACAATTTACTAGTTCATGTTTACAAGGGATGGAAAATGAGATGAAGACATTGAAAGAAGAGTGAAAAAGGGCAATGCGGTAAATGGAGCAATGACTAGCCTAATGATCAGTCAATCGGTGTCTGAAAAGGCCCGAATGGCTGTGCATGATGCTGTTCTTGTTCCTACGCTTATGTATGGAAGCGAATGTTGGGTGTGGCAGAAGAAACATGAGAGCAGAGTGAATGCAGTAGAGATGAGGTCCCTCAGAAAAATTTGTAATGTTAGATTGTGTGACCGAGTGAGAAATAGTGTTATTCGCGAAAAGTGTGGTGTGAAAGATGATATTGTAAGAAAGATAGAAAAAGGAATGTTGAGATGGTTTGGGCACATAGAGAGGATGGATGATAGAAAATTGGTAAAAGGGATCTATAGAGCTAGTGTGGATGGTAATGTTAGTAGAGGACGACCACGGAGAACACACTTGGACCAAAAAGGCTGGCGTCCGAAGTATGAAGAATAAAAGAGCATGTATGAAAAGATTGATGGATGTAAACGAAGCTAGAGAGGTTTGTCAGGATCGTACGAAGTGGCGATCGATAGTCTCTGCCTACCCCAATGGGAATTAATGGCGTGAGTATATGTATGTAAGTATGTATGTAGTTCTTAAAAAGAACGAATTTTGTCGGTAGTTGTTTCTTGCATGCAAACTCGCCAATGGTTTATTATGTCTAATAGCTAATCTAGTGGGTACGTTAATTTTAATATTCTCCAATAAAGATGAGCAGTCTATATTACCATGAATAATATACATACATATTCTCGAACCGTTAGTTTCCATTTGGGTTGGCACTTGGGAGAGACTATCGATCACCACTTTGTTCGATACGGACACCTCTTAAGCTTCTTAGAATCAACTATTGAAATAAAATATAAGTATTTCTTAAGTTCCATAGTTGATTTGTAATAAATAAAAAACTTAATGTGAGCGCTAAATTTATAATATATCAGTGGCACATATGCACCGTTTTTTAATGGTATCTAAAAACATTATTGTTTGGTTTTTTTGCAAATATAATTGCATAAATTTATTTATTTATTCATAAATATAACCATTACAGACTTTTATAACCCCATCCTATATTTCACATTAAGACAATATATTTATAACCTAATTCAAAGAACAGAGTACAAGCAAAGAAATAAATTAACCAAACTACACACTAATTAAATTTTACATACCGTAACACAAATATATAAAGCTACGCTTGTGAAGTGAGCCAAGGAACAAGAAAATATGTCCGTTTGTTTGGCAATATGGTTAACTGCGCGCGTAAGAGAGCTCTCTCTTAATAGGTTGGTACGCAATGCAGGAACTTCGAGAAAACGACCCAGCCGCCGCCTAAGCGCACCACTTGGAACGTTCAGCCTAAGTTGGCTTATTATAATGGTGTTCTATGTAGAACCTCTCAAAATTTTAAATATATAAACAATTAAATTGAGCTCCCTCCTCACACCCAGTTCGTATACCCTACCATACCCAATACAAACAATGTAGGATACATCAAAGGATAGTAAGGGTAGACTCCATACATTTTAAAATAAAGAAAACGTGAAAACTTATTTTAGATTTTCTCCAACATGAGACAGTATTTGGTTTCATGTGGACCCCATATAACTGAATTAAATTCAAGTTTGCTTCTAACCAAAGCATTGTACAGTGCCTTCATCGCTCTAAAATTTGTAAACTCACGAGATGTGCGTATTATAAAACCAATCACTTTAAACGCTTTCTTACAAATGTCCACAATGTGATTACGAAAAGAAAGGTTTGATGAGAAATTAACCCCTAAATCGCGAACTTCCTGTTCCTGCACCCGACGCAACTCTACTCCGTTCATTGTTTAAGTATAAATATGAGGCGCACGCTGACGGCTAAATGTAATAACCTCACATTTATCTAAGTTGAGCTCTAATTTATTTGACTTACTCCAATTTACTAAATTATTTATGTCTCTTTGAAGCAATTCAAAATCTTCAGGTGAGGAAATTGGATGAAATAATTTCACATCATCTGCAAACATTAGACAAGTTGAATGTATCAATATATTGCATATATACATTTATAAACAATATTCGTCCTAATAATTTCAGATGCTTCTGCATTAGCTGGTACGAAAGCCGATTCTACCCAGAAGACATGGAAGCCGCAGCACACCCACCATTACCGGCATCCCACCCCAACACACCAGGGCAGCATGAGAAGCAAGAGAGACCCAAACTGAAGACGCAAGTCAGTATTGCTAGGGAGGTCGACATCCCCGTGAAGCAACCGTCGGTAGCCATTCCAATTGAAACTTAAATCATCGAAGGAAAAACGGTCTTCGTAAATACTTTTCTTCTCTGTCGTGGACTGTTTTACTTGGTTTCAAGGTCCATCTTATTAAGTTAAACTTATTTTAATACTTGCTAGAAAAATTGGTTAGGAACTTTTTAATGCCAAAAATATCACACTATTCTTTATACATATTTATATAAATGTTCTCGAAATTCAAAATTATTTATATTCCAAAATTTTACTCATAGTCACAACCCAGTTCAAACTTCAGGAAAATATTGTCACTATATTATCAACATATCATTTTAATTAGGTGATGAAATAAAGTTTTATTTTATTTGTTCATAAGAAGATTGTTTTTACAAACTATGAATTTATAAACTTTGTGCCAGTCTAGTTAAAAATAGGATGGTATAAATTTATTTTAACTAAAACTAAGGTTTCGGATAAGAGAATCTCTTTAGGACTGCAGAGTATATCACTATAGTAAACTCCATGGACCACTCATGAAATATATCAAAAATTTATACTGGGTTATTTCTTACCGTCCGATTTCTTTCTCAAATGCTCTATTTTACCACACAGTCAGAAATACTTATATTATAATAATGTGAAAAACGCAGACTAGAAACGCTTGATACAGATCAGTCCATTCATACTTAACAATTTTTTGATTTTTTTCTAATTCCAGGAAATGTTTTATTGTTCTTTTCATATACAAATGTCTTTGCATAAATGAAAACATTATACAGTGGCAAGGGTTTCCCTAAACGCAGTAAATGATATTTTAGAAATCATTATTTGCTTTAGTTCACCTGAAAAATATTTCCTTGAAAACTGACTGAAAGTGATCGAGGCTTCTAAATCTTCATGTTTGGTATTTTTTTATGTTTAAGTAGTCCTGTGAATCTGCTTTTTTCATTATTATTGTCTTGTTTCCGTGCTCTTAATAACCGTTAACTTAACTGAAATAATTTTAAATCATTACCATCTAAAGATATTTTAAATCCCAGGTCAGTATTATTTTTATTCTTCGACATTAAACTTCCAAAGAGCTTACTTATACAATTTTAAACCCTAATATTTTCAAAGTTCTTTCAACGATGAAGCGACAAACATATAGCATATTACTTATACAATTCAAATAATAGATGTTGTAATATCGGTGTACCTATCAGCTATTAAGGCACTTGTCTCAATTGCCGCAAATAAGAAAAAGATTTTAAAAAACTCTTTACAAAAATACGTTAAAATAGAGATATTTTGTTGATTGACCATTTTGATCAAATTTTATCTATCATGGACTTTTAGGGCATGATATTGCTAGTACTTTGTAGTTTGCAGTGGGACAAGTGCCTCAATGTCAATTTTACAAATTCACTACTAAAAAAAGTTTGATCATCTCTTCAGAAGTGTTTCAGAATACACTTTGCAATACTTTTCCTCATCAGAGCCAGTGATGAATTTGTGAATATGACGCAGATAAAGCTGTACTGTATCTTATCAATATACTATTTCATAGACCAATGTAAATGTAATGTTAAATGTAAATGACCTAAGTATGAAGATGTTCTGCTACCGACAATGTATTTATCCTTATTATTATTATGTTCGAGTGTTTATTTACGAACCCCTATTATTATTTTTTAAGTTGAATCTGTACTGTAAAGTAGTTTTTTCAACTCTTTTTAACCTTACAGTTTCATGAAATTGACGCAGTCGTCATTATCATAATTTTCATATTTCTTGCATATGTTCTTGGTACAAGGAATAAGGGCTCAAATAAATCAGAAATATATTTAGGTTATATTTTGTCTCCTTTTGGCTATCGTTTATTAATTCTTTTTATGTTAAAACGGTAGATTTAATACTGGTCTAGCTTTATTTATATTCTACTATATATTATATTTTTTTAAATAACAATATTTTTGTTTTGTATGAATTCTTATGACGGTATTGATGATGTATAAATTCAATAAAAAGAGACTGAGTATAGTGTTCTAAACTAAATTCAAATTTTAAAAATAATCTTAGTATCTCATTTAACTCTAGCCATTTTATCGCTTTCTTTGCCCCTTTCTAACTTTTTTGATTATTTTATTATTTGGATAGATAACATCGAATGCCTAGGAATCATTATTGATTAAAATATAAATGTCGTATTTAATAGTGTAATTGTGGATGTTTATGTTAAAATAGGTAAAAACATATTTATTGATGTTGTAGAATTTAAATATGTATGTTCTCATTAAAGTTCAGAAAATTAGTAGACGTTGATTGAGGGAAATGTTTGAAAGAAGCCGCTCGTTCTGCTAATTCTCTGCTCTTAAATGTTAGATATAAGTAGGTGTATACATTGTTTTTGAGTTGCAATATGAATCCTATTAATGAAATTCCCCGTAGAAAAACTCTATTAAAATCTTCAAAATTGCTAGATTTACTTATTTTTATTCATTTTCTTATTATTATTTTTAATAATCGGAAGACTAAAATTTATATACATTCGAGCAAGTCTCGAACCTAAACTTGATTAAGAATGCGTGGATGTAATGGATAGATTTGTGTTGTCTCTTTGTATTGAAAAGAGAGAACAATCGGAAACCAGAGGTTGATGAATTATATTGTTGTTGAAAATTGTTTGTTAAGTTCTAGTGCCAAAATTGTGTTGTGTGGTAAGACCATGATGCGACTAATAAATATTAAGAAAACGGGGAAGGAGAGCAAGATATGAAAAGCGATTTCTATTATTGCTATTGTATGAGTTAAATTTTTTATAGATATAAAAATCATACAATTTTATAAAGTTGTGTATTTTATATTATATTTACCAAGTTAAAATAGCCATAAATTTATTGAGCAAATTGATATATTGATTTGTCTATGAAGGCATTTTAAACTTATTGACACGTCCAAGAGCTTAGTTTCCTTGAAAACATTCCGCCGCGGCTTTTTATGTTAAGAAATGTCGTAATTTTATTCTAAATAAATGTTAGATGTAATATTTGTGTACCAATACGATATATCGATGTGTCATGTTAATATTAAGATTGGAACTTTTTCTGACAGTTGTCGTTATACTTTGTTCTGTATAGTTTTTTTAAAAAGTTATCTTTCATATTTATTTTAAATGGAGTCGCCTTAGCGAGCAAGAAATAGTGTAATACTAATCGAAGATCGAACACCAACAGTAGCAAATTTTGAAACAAAAAATAATACATAATGAATAAAGGTAAACAAAATTATTCGTAACTTATGATAAAAAAATGGCTAGTGAATTAATCCTTAGCCATTATACATTCAATACTATACTTGATTTTTTCGGCTAGGCGACTTTACATAATTTATTTATTTATTTTTACAAGTTATTGTAAGAAAAGCCATATCAATACGTACACGATATTGTTTGTTTTTTTACATAATATTTGTAAAACCTTATACATTGCTTACATTATACATTTAAAACATTGAAATATTTTAATTTGACTTATGATGCTGTTTTGTATTTAATATATTTTGTACCAATGATGTATCTAAATAAATTGTCGATAAAATGTCAGTAGTGTTTTTTTACCAATCTCAAACTTAATTGAAACTTTCCCGCCGTGTAACCACAAAGGGGTTGCAGCGGTACTTGAACTTCCGTACATTTTGTGACAATATAAACATAAACGTTCACACCGTTTATCCCGGAAGGAGTTGGCAGAGGTACCAATACTTCTGAACTCACATGGCAGCGCCATCTAGTGTCCAGAGAAGGTCCCACGTTTTGCTTAAACAGTGTACTCACGTGATAGGGGGCAGGCCTATCGCCGTTTTGTACGAATACACTGTCACATGACTAAGTACAACTCAGCCATGTGGGTTTCCTCGCGATGTTTTCCCTCACCGTTAACAACCATGATAAATTAACCACACATATGACTTTAGCAAAGACAAATTGGTGTAGGCCCGACCCAGGATTGGAACTCACGCCCTTCTGTTTTCGGGCGGGTGTTCTACCCACTGGACTATCATGTCATTTGTGACAATAATGTTTGTAATGTGCTTCTCAGAGTACCCACGTTTTGCTTGTACAGTGTACTCACGTGATTGGGAGCAACCTGTCGCCATTTTTGTACAAATATACTGTCACGTGCCTAAGTGCAATTTCCTTACGATGTTAATACATATAACACATATTGCTGTGTAGCGTCGGCATAAAATAGCACTACCCCATTTCTATGCCCTGCAAAATGGCTTTTACAGTTTGTCAGTTTTACTTTACCATCTTTTCATCACTCTACTTTCCAAAAGTGGCTGGGAATTTCTAATTCCTTAGCTCTGGCTGCCCCTTCTAGGGAATTATAGTGAGTATATGTATGCATGTAACACATTTGACATTAGAAAAGACAAATTATTTTTAAGCTAACACTACTTTAAAGTATAAAAAGAAACAAAGGATAGAAGAATTTCGCACTGGAAGCCATTGACGCTGTAGCTCAATTGGCAGAGCGACAGGGGCGTATACCCGGGGTCGCGGGTTCGATCCCCGCCGTTGTCGTAATTTTTCTTTCCTTTATTTATCCTTTATTTGTTAGTAGTAATCTATACAGCTATCTGCCAAACACTAGTGTGTTACTGCTTGCCAGTCTGGGGATGTGCAGCGAAGACTATTCTAATAGAATCAGAAAAAGCTCAAAGATCTGTCCTAAAGACCATAATGAACAAGCACTACAGATATTGCACAGCTAGTCTCCACACCGAATGTGGCTTATTGAGTATCCGGAAGCTATATATCTCCCTATCAATTAAAAATATAAGTCAGTCATTAATTAAAAGTAAGTAAGTAAGATGAATATCTTGATGTGATATCCCGTCTGTACTGATACTGAATGTGTTTGGAAAATAAAGATTTATCATTATTATTATGTATAGATAGAAACGAAGAAAGAAATCCTCCCTTGATGCCCATGATCACATGTTTTTTTAGGTTGGGCTATGTTCAAAGAAAATTCGATTACCTATCGTAGAGGTATATGAAAAGATATGTGAATTTATGTTGAAGACTTTTCTCCCAGCATCAAATTCGTCCTCACCCAGAATAAAATAGGAAGTACAAATTGAAACGTTAATTAACAATCCTGGCAAGCCTTCCGAGCCTCATTTTAGTTTATCAATTTAATAATATAATTACAAATTAATATTATCCCGGAGAATCACTTATGCATGCTATTTCCGGTTGTTCGGCTCTTGCTAACACTGAGTACTTGCACAGACACAATCGTGCATCCAAAATCTACATCAGGAGCTCGCTCTGAAGTACAGACTCTTGCAACAGTGGAGGCCGTATTACAAGTATATGTCGGAGCCGATCTTTAAAAACGAGCGTGGTAAATTTAATTGGCCATGTAAGACCAATCCGTTATCGCAGACAGGACTATTCTAGCGAATAATCCTGATATCGTGGTATAGGATCGGTCGCAATCGACCATCTTTTTAGTGAATGTCACCAACCCTTAGGACGAGGGCCTCTTGAAAGCTGAAACAGAGAAACGTCGGAGGTATCCCTCTAGTATGTACAAAGTGGCGATCGATAGTCTCTGCCTACCCCAATTGGAACCAACTGCGTGACTTTATGTTTTTATGTCTAAAATATTAAGAACCATTGTAATTGTACGAAGAAATTAGTTTTACAAATAGCAAAATTAACTTTACATTGTCACGTGATATTTCCTCCTCTATCTGTCTTTGAGACATCCACAACCAATTTCATGGTGATCACCATAATTTGCTCCATGTAAATTACCATCGTCACTACGTACAAGTAAGAGTACCATAGAACAATGTGACGAATATGTATCTAGCTAACGTTTCTCTTTCTAACTAACAGCTTGCGAAACTGCAGTATAATCTAATTTGAATGTTTTTGTTCATGAAAACCTCATGTAGGGATTATTACTAATAAATAAAGAATAAATAAAGGAAAGAAAAATTTCGACGCAGGCGGGAATCGAACCCTCGACCTCGGGTATACGCCCCCGTCGCTCTGCCATTGATGCTGATAGCTAATCATTATTTTCAATGTAGTTAGGATCTGATAACATTGTATATATGTATATATTTCATATATATAAGAAATATTATTTAAATTACTTACAATATCAAAAAAATAATTCTACATATATATATATATATATTATTATATATACCCCCGACTTTTGCATTTCGTTGTGATCGTACTCCTCCCAAACGGCTCAACTCAGAACCCTGAAATTTTGCAAGGTTGTCAAAGACTATGTCTAGATGGTTTATGTCAATTTTGATAAAAATCGGAGGAATAATCACCATTAAAAAATTATAATGTTAGTCTAAGGAAAAATTACGTAAACAATGCCAGCGCGTGAAAATAGAATCTATATTAATATTTTCGTCACGGGGTACGGTAGCCTCGATCGAAACCTTACCTGAATAATAATACATGAAAAAATAATTATTTTGAATCGACAACATCTATCCGCAAAATTCGGATTGTCGAGTATTTTGCTAAATTTTAATGGTGCTGATTGCTGACAAATAAATCTTAGTCGCCATATTGACTGTCACCACTGTGTTGTTTTTCAATCGTTTCGCAAAAGACAAGGAGGTTTCGATTGAGTCTACCATACTCCTTAACGAAATTATTATTATAGATGTGCTGTGTAGTGTCGGCTTAGAATAGCACTACCCCATTTCTTCCGGTGGGTGTACGTAAGAGGCGACTAACGGTATTGGGGCTTTTAAGGAATTTTTGGGCGATGCGGTTGGAGACCCATCACCAACAACCTTTATTTTTACCATCTTTTCCCCACTCAACTTTCCAAAAGTGGCTGAGGAATTTCTAATTCTTTAGCTCTGGCTACCCCTTTTAAGGGATTTGCAGCCGTGAGTATATGTATGTATGTATGTATGTATTATAGATATTATATATTTCAGTCTTTGACGTTTATCGATAATATTGTTTTTGCCAACAGCAACCGTGATAGCCCAGTGGGTAGAACACTCGGTAGTGTTCAAATCCTGGGTCAGGCCTACACCAATTTGTCTTTTCTAAAGACATATGTGTGGTTAATTTATCATGGTTGTTAACGGTGAGGGAAAACATCGTGAGGAAACCCACATGGCTGAGTTGTACTTAGTCATGTGACAGTGTATTCGTACAAAACGGCGATAGGCCTGCCCCCTATCACGTGAGTACACTGTCCATGCAAAACGTGGGTACTCTGAACACCAGGTGACAAAGTCACGTGATGTTCAGAAGTATTAGTACCTCTGCCAACCCCTTCGGGGATATTCGGCGTGAACGTTTATGTTATTATGTTATGTTTTTGCCACTTTTGTATCCGCTGTAGTGCATCACCAAATTGTAATGCAGACTTCCAAACTACAATAAGCAACTAGCAATTACGCAAGCAGGAACTTAGAACACGTTTGTTCGAATTCATGACTTATATCTAGTCCAGTCAGTAATGACAGTTTCTGCGTCTCTATTTGTATTAATTTGTTCTGATTGTACTCATTATGCCGAAAATCGTATTGAAGTAGTCGAAGTATTTCATAAAATCTTTCATTTGTCGTGTATTTGTTTGTTGTTTCTCCTTGCATTTGGTAAATATTGTCACAATTCGGGCGAGTGGATGCAGCGAAGGGCTCTTCGTAACGATGGCAAATTTAGTATGTATGTCGATATTCAGCCATACGCTAGGATACCCCTTATTGTTCGATAGGCCCCCTTAGGCCGCGCGCAGTAAGAGCTACCATGGGGTATCCTAGACTGTTGCCGTCTACCTAGGCAGTTTGTGCTGACTGAAGAAAAGAGTATCTATAATAATAATTAATAGATAAAATCAATGAACGAATCTAGACGAATCCATGCCTTTAATATTCCTTGAGAACAGATGACTACAAAAGTATACTTACTTATACTCACTGTTTTAAATCCCTAGAAGGGGTACCCAGAGCTAAGGATTTAGAAATTACTCAGCCACTTTTGGAAAATTGAGTGGAGAAAAGATCGTGAAGTGAAGGTTGTTGGTAATGGGTAATGTTTAAACGCATCGCCCAAAAATCCCTTGAAAGCCCCAATACCGTTAGTCGCCTCTTACGTACACCCATCGGTAGAAACGGGGTAGTGCTATTCTAAACCGACTCTACACGGCGATCTACCTATATTTTGTACCTAGATGTGTATTATATGCCAAATTTCACCCGAGCGAAGCTGGGTTTTCATCTAGTTTTTTCATACTCGATCGTCCCAAAGTCACGTCCGTTTGCGCTCCGACAGTTGGTAATTTTTCGAACTTTTGAGCGCTAATACTCGAGTTCTAGAACATTTTTCCCAAAAAAATTTTAACATTTTTTTTTTCAAAGAAAATAGGTATTTAGCTATTTAGATATGTTTTTTTAAACAGTTTAAGTTTTCCAAAATCAGCACTGTAACTACATTGCAGTTTTGTGTAGAATCAATCACGCGTTTAGGTAAACCAACAAGTATATTCAAAGAATCATAACAAATTGCATAGCAACGCGTGTTGAGATATTTGTAGAATAAATCGTTCAACGATAAGTAATATCTGAGAATCAGGCAATTGCTCGCTTCGCTCCTTTTATTGGCATCCGACGGTCCCATGCCAACCTAGTATGGACATTATATACTTTCATTATCTATCTACATTTATTTAAGTATATAAACATTAGTTAACTCTCCAAAAAAAAGGTTTGTTAGTAAATTGGTGAAAACTAAAGGCTTCGACATGTATACATTTTACTTAATATTATTATTTTTTGTAAAAGCTGTTGTTTTTCATAAATATAGGATCGGTCGCAATCGACCGTCTTTCTAGTGAATGTCACTAACCCTCAGGACGAGGGCCTCTTGAAAGCTGAAACAGAGAAACGTCGGAGGTATCCCTCTAGTATGTACAAAGTGGCGATCGATAGTCTCTGCCTACCCCAATTGGAACCAACTGCGTGACTTTATGTTTGTATGTCTAAAATATTAAGAACCAATGTAATTATTATGGAAAATAGTACGAAGAAATTAGTTTTACAAATAACAAAATTAACTTTACATTGTCACGTGATATTTCCTCCTTTGTAAACTCTATCTGTCTATGAGACATCCACAACCATTTTCATGGTGATCATCATAATTTACTCCATTTAAATTACCATCGTCACCATGTACAAGTAAGAGTACCATAGAACAATGTGACGAATATGTTCTAGACGTTTCTTTTTCTAACTAACAGCTTGCGAAACTGCAGTATAATCTAATTTGAATGTTTTTGTTCATGAAAACCTCATGTGGGGATTATTACTAATAAATAAAGAATAAATAAAAGAAAAGAAAAATTTGACACAGGCGGGAATCGAACCCTCGACCTCGGGTATACGCCCCCATCGCTCTGCCATAACACTACTTAATGAAGTAAAAAGAAAAAACTACTTAGTAAAAAGTGTAAAAAGAAACAAAGGATAGAAGAATTTCGCACTGGCAGCCATTGACACGGTAGCTCAATGGCAGAACGACGGGGGCGTACACCCGAGGTCGAGGGTTCGATTCGCGCCTGTGTCGAAATTTTTCTTTTCTTTATTTATTAGTTATAATCCCCACATGAGGTTTTCATGAACAAAACAGTCAAATTATGTGATAGTTAGGCGTTGTCAACATTTGCATTCTATCTGAAAAGGTAGACAAGTGGCCTTCCGAATTTGTAAAAAATTCGGAGGTAGGGAACGCAAACACTGCTTAAAATTGTAAAAAGAAACAAAGGACAGAAGGATTTCGCACCGGCAGCCATTGAGGCGGTAGCTCAATGGCAGAGCGACGGGGGCGTATACCCGAGGTCGAGGGTTCGATTCCCACCTGTGTCGAAATTTTCTTTCCTTTATTTATTCTGTATTTATTTGCAGTATAATCTGTTAAATTTTGGTTTTCTTGACGTCGAAAGTTTATCATATTATTTTAAGTTATTTAAAAAGAATGGATTGCGTCGTAGTTTAGACAATCATGAATTAGTACAAGTCTCGTATACAATTTATAATTGAAAGAAAAGAGTTTTCGTTTTCAATTTCTTAAGTTTATTTTTTTAAATAAAGTTAATTACTAACATATTATAACAGTATGAAGAATAAAAGAGCATATATGAAAAGACTGATAGGTGTCAATGAACTAAGAGAGATTTGCCAGGATCGTACAAATTGGCGATCGATAGTCTCTGCCTACCTCAATGGGAACTGATGGAGTGAGTATATGTATATATTTCTAACGTCTGTTTTTTAAATTTATATGGCAATGACGTGTAGACGAGGTTTAATTAAAAATAACGAATTCAAAATGTGATTTCTTGCCTCTTTTATTTAGGCTGAGAATCTTTTCATCTGAAGGTCTATTACGAGCCCTAATTTATCGTCACGATATGGTTAGAATGCGATGACAGTATAAGATACTAAGTAATGCGAAAGAGATTTTTATTCTATACCACGCGATATCTAGTTAAAAGGTCGCTCATACAAGCTATGCTATACATTAATATGTGATTTCGAAAGATACTAACCCTTATGGAAAAATTAAATTAAAATTATCGTGACTAATTATCTAACGTATGTTGTTCGATAGTGATCAAAACATTCAAATCACGTTGCTAATATTTTCTGTGCTCGTTTTTGTTTGAGTTATAATACGCTTACATCACAACTTAACAAGAACTTTAGAAGCGTTTGGAACTTAGACAACGCGTGACGTATCTAAAACCATATTGTTTAAAATAACAAAGTGACGGAAATATTATCGTATAATTGTGTATAAGTAAAATTGGAAATGTATGATCTAACAAATTTGCTGTTCTTGCCCATACTGGCCATGAACGTGTTGAGATCCTCTACTCCAGAAGTGCATATTGATCAAGGAACATTAACTGGGATAGTCAGTCCTGATGGATCTATGTACGAGTACCACGGGATACCTTACGCCACTATCAATACTCAGCATCGATTTCAGGTAATATATTTGTTGTTGCTAAGTAGTGTCGGCTTAGAATTGCACTACCATATCGGGACAGCGGTAGTAGTGATAATATTTGTAAATAAATCGGGTAGGATTGCCTACACACGAGGCGATTTAAGATACAATCTAGGGTCCTCCGAACCACTACTGTCCCGATATTGCTAGTGATTTTAGGGTCGTGTGTAGTCGCTTTTAAGATGGGTGTCAAGGCTTTTTAAGTGATTGTTGGGATCACCCAATCAGAGCCTGGATACCTTTCTTCATTCGTTATTATACCTCCTCTGTCTACATACTTTGGGATTCATAGCCGTGACTATAAGTATGTATGAATTGCCTTGAAGTATCTGCTTAGAATTGCCCTGAATATTGTTCAAGGCAAATAATTACATGTGATTATAAGCAGATTTGTTTGGAAACTCACTATTAGTAGGCCTTGAATTCCTCTCTCGTTTGTCAAATTGTTCAGACACACCAAAACCATTCTCATGATAATAAGTGTCAATATACTTAGGTGAAGGTAAAATGTCAAATCATACTGATATAATAATTGCCAATATTTTATACAATGAGGTAATGTATTTGGATATAAAAACTATATATCCTATTACAGCACCTGTTAAAAAATCATGGTTTAAAATTTATGAATAGTTGAAATGTTAATGAAGATGGGGAGGTTTACCAAGATCGATCTATCCTGCGATCGATAGGCCTTGCCTACCCCAATGGGAACGAATGACGTGAGTAAATGTATGTATTTACAAATATGTACGAGTACTGTACGTCATCGTGCGCCGTTATCAAGACTTAATATAAATAATATAGACTTTGCATTCATCATCATCATCAATTACCTATAGACTCCCCAAAGATCTCCACAATGATCGGTCCCGTGCATGCCCTCATCCATCGGCTTCCCAAGACTTCCACCAAAAGTCTTCGTCCACGTTGTGGAAGGCCATTTTACACTGCGTTTATTATTCTGATGAATGCCCAATTGCCCATACACCTATTTAGAATCATGGATGAAAAATACCGTACTAAATCTCAAATATTCGCACCTTTTTTATCTGGTGCTCAGAGTACCCACGATTTGCTTGGACAATGTACTCACGAGATAGGGGGCAAGCCTATCGCCGTTTTGTACAAATACACTGTCACATGACTAAGTACAACTCAGGCATGTGGACTTCCTCACGATGTTTTCCCTCACCGTTAACAGCCATGATAAATTAACCACACACATGGCTTTAGGAAAGACAAATTGGTGTCGCAGCCACTAATAAGTCAAATAAATTCATTATGATGACCTTAAATTCAAAATTATACTAATTGTCTCACGATGACAATGCTTTTTTCAAATCAACTTCATAATAATATTTCTTGTATACTGGTACTGGCTGATCAGACATGATCTATTATACCAAAAAACCTATTGACGTCACAGAAATGATATTGAATCGCTAGGTGACATCATAACAAGTTTTTGTTATGTCCTTATCTTATATTATAGTTTTCATTAGAGATTGAAGATATAATCGAAATTTACATATAATTTATATTATATTTTACTAATTTGTGCTGTTCTGTACTGTAGTTATACTATAAAATAGATCAATGTCATATTTACTTTTATATTAGACTAAAATATATTTTTAATGAAAATAAAATAATTAAATAAAATATTTTTTTTGGTGTTGATTTGTATTATTTTTTTTGGTTTTGATAGAACAATCTTTTCCCATGGGTATCGTAAGAGGGGACTTAAGTTACTGGGGCTTTTTAAGTCATTGCTGGGCAATATGGTTGGCGACCTATCACGGACATCATTTATGTTACTATCTTTTCCCTACTCAAGGTAAAGTATGGCTGATTTTTTTTTAATTCTGATGCTTAGGTTGTCCCTTCTTGGGATGTTGCCGCAAACGAATTAAAGTATGTAAACACTACTACAAGGTTTGGTAGCTGTTTTGAACCATATTATCTTTGCAACTTTTTTCTTGGCTAATTAGAAAATATCTCTTGAATATAAGAGTTTTTCCATAATTAATTCTTGCCGAATATTCGATGTTAGAATTTCTTAGAAAAAATATTCCCCATTTCTACCCGTGCGTAATCGTAAGAGGCGATTAAGGGTATAGGGCCTTTTTAGTGATTTTTTGGCGATGTAGTTGGAGACCCATCACCAAAAACATTTATTATTACCATCTTTTCCCCACTCAAATTCCAAAAGTGGCTGATGAATTTCTCATTCCAAAGCTCTGGCTACCCCGTTAAGGGATTTATAGCCGTGAGTATATGTGTGTATGTAGAAAAAATATATGATAAAAAAAACGAATTTAAATGGGATCATGAGATATAAGATTTATCGGACCAAAATAGACTGATGTTACTGTCTTTACTTATTAATCAAGAATTAAATATTTATTAGCTCTATGTTGTTGCTGTGTAGTGTCGGCTTAGAATAGCCCCTTAGCTACCCCATTTCTTCCGGTGGGTGTTCGTAAGAGGCGACTAACGGTATTGGGGCTTTTTAAGGGATTTTTGGGCGATGCGGTTTGAGACCCATCACCAACAACCTTTATTTTACCACCTTTTCCCCACTCAAATTCCAAAAGTGGCTGGGGAATTTTTAATTTCGCATATAATGTCACACAAAAATACAATTTCGTGCAAAGAGTCACGGTACCAGAAGTAATATGTAATATTGTTTGTTGTGTTGCAAATTTAAACTAAAGGAAACCGGTTTCGTACTTAACACTTTTTTATCTTGACCATCACAAATTGTCACCAACATTAGAACAGTTGCTCACGTCAGAGATCAAGTAGTATCACCTTTAACTACATAAACCATGATATACTTACATAAATAATATTAAATAATACATAAATGCCTTTACTTTTTATCAAAAGTATTTTTTTGCTTTCAGGTATGTCAAAAAAATTGCCTGATCTGTATATATGTAGTTAGTCATTTTGTAGACGAACTTAATAGTTAGTTAGAGGAAATGGAGAAATTTATCTACTTAACTATTTCATATAATAAATAACATAACATAACATAAACGTTCACGCCGTTTATCCCCGAAGGGGTTGGCAGAGGTACCAATACTTCTGAACTCCGATGGCAAGCGCCATCTAGTGTCCAGAGAAGGTACCCACGTTTTGCTTAGACAGTGTACTCACGTGATAGGGGGCAGGCCTATCGCCGTTTTGTACGAATACACTGTCACATGACTAAGTACAACTCAGCCATGTGGGTTTCCTCACGTTCTTTTCCCTCACCGTTAACGAACATGATAAATTAAATAACTGATTCCAAAATAAATGCTATTTTAATAAACGATAAAGTAGTAAAGTTAGTTAAAGCACCTCGATGCAAACCAACCCCGCACAAGCTGCATTCCGAGACTCACCGGTATCAATGCAGGGCGCGTCTAGTAAAGCATAAAATACAACCTAAATTGCAACATTTTATTTTCCGCTCCAGAAAACATTCATTTCAGTTTTCACTAAACATAAAATTCTGTCAATCGTATTTTCCAGGCACCGTTGGCGGCTCCAAAGTGGAAAGGAGTTTTCAAAGCAATCGATGAACATTCATTTTGTCCACAAATTACACCGGTAGGGTATTTAGGAGAAGAGAACTGTTTAAAAATAAATGTTTACGTTCCTGTGAAAGCAAGTAAGCCAATACCAGTTATGGTTTACATACACGGAGGACAATTTCTGATTGGGAATGGAGGAAAGATGTTGTATGGACCAGAGTTTATAGTCCGACAAAACGTTATACTTGTAACATTTAACTACAGACTTGGAGCCTTAGGGTTCATGTGTCTGGGTATCAAAGAAGCTCCAGGAAACGTAGCTTTAAAAGACCAAGTTGCAGCTTTAAGATGGGTCAAGAAAAATATCGCTGCTTTCGGTGGGGACCCTGATAATATCACTTTGTTTGGTGAAAGTGCTGGTTCGGCGAGTGTAAGTCATATGATTGCAACTCGTGCAACAGACGGATTATTTAACAGAGCGATATTGCAGAGTGGTACATCTACTGCACACTGGGGTATTGACAGGGATCCTATTTACTCAGCCAATTTGCTAGCAAAAACCTTAGGTTATAACGGAAATAATGATCCAAACAAGCTCTACGAGTTCTTATCGAAAGTTCCTGCTGATGAACTGATTAAAGCAAATGTAAAAAGACCAATAAGAAAGTATCTAGAAGCTGAGCTTAATTATCTTCCTTGTGTCGAAAATGAATACCCTGGAATTGAAGCAGTAGTTACTGATTTGCCATACAATATGCTGACTTCTATTAATCGCAAAAATATATCGGTAATGTATGGCATCAACAACCAAGAAGGGATTTATATTTTAGAACGGCAACTAGATACCTTGGCTCAATTCAATAAGGCGTATAGATTTACGGCAGATCTGGAATTGCCATCTGTAGAAGAAGAACAAGCGGTTTCTGATGCAGTCAATGAATTTTACTTTAAAGATAAGCCGATAAGTTTAAAAACTTTGCCAAATTTGGCAGAGCTTTATTCAGATTTATATTTTGAAGTACCGGCATTATTAGAAACCGAGATATTTTTGGATAACCCAAGCAAGGCTGTATACAATTACTACTTCGAGTACGACGGACAAAGAAACGGGGTGAAGTTAATCAGTAAATTTCATAACATGAGTGGAGCATTCCATGGAGATGATATCCTGTACCTTTTTCAAGGAAGAATATTACCCTTGCCGATAAATCAAGAAGATCAAGCCTTTATTGATAAATTTTCAAAACTACTAACAAATTTCGCAAAATTTGGGTAAGTGACATTTTTGAATACTTTAGTATCATTGCCGTGTAGTGCCGGCTTAGAATGTCGCTACCCCTTTCTACCCACGGGTGTCGTAAGAGGCGACTAAGGGTATTGGGGCTTTTTAATGGATTTTTGGGCGATGCTGTTGGAGACCCATCACCAAAAACCTTTATTTTTACCATCTTTTCCTTACTCAACTTTCAACAGTGGCTGAGGAATTTAAAATTCCTTAGCTCTTGCTACCCCTTCTAGGGAAATATAGCCTTGAGTATATGTATGTATGTATATGCTTAGTACAATCTTGTTTTACAATTATTATTTTTTTAATGTTGCTTAAACTAAACTAAGATAAGAGCAAGAAGCCAGTTTTTATTTAAACTTAAAAGCTAATGTAAGTAGATCCTTTAAACATCAAATAAAAGAATACGATGCGATATGTAAAAGCCAAGTGATGTAAATTAAATAATCCCCTGTCTGGTGCTATATATTTCTTGTTTTCGTTATTTAGCTGTATGTGAGATGTGTAGCAGCTGTCATAGTCCAATGGGTAGAAAGACCGTCCGTCAATACAGTCAGGCGTGAGTTGAAATCCCGAGTCAGGCCTACACCAATTTGTCTTTTCCAAAGTCATTTTTGTGGTTAGATTGTCATATTTGTTAACGGTGAGGGAAAAGATCGTAAGGAAACCCACATGGCTAAGTTGTACTCAGTCATGTGAAAATGTATTTGTACCAAACAGCGAAAGGCCTGCCCCTATAACGAGAGTCAACTAAAACTGACATGACACGACGTTGTCACGTGATGTTGAGAAGTATTAATACCTCTGACAACCCCTTTGGGGATATACGGCGTGAACCCTTGACAATGAGATGTTTATGAGCGAAACGTTTTCGATAACTCTTTCAAAGCGAAAAGATATATATGATGAATGCCTATGCTGATATTAATAGGCTTAGAGTTTGTTTGGTTGAACTTGGTAATCTTTGGAATAATTGGTCCGATATCAAGTAAAATACATTACCTAAACACATATGGATAGTACACAAATAAAGAAATCTGTCTATTTAAGAAAGCTTTATATCATTACGCTACGATCGAAAGAGCAGCATTAAAGATAAATGATGAAAAAACCTGGTTAAATCGCTAGGAAATTACGTGTTTACTCTTCCGAAATTACGTAGGAAAACTACTTTACTTTATAAATGTTTTCTCTCAGTAGGGATCTAATCTGGGACATCTCTTGATTTTAGTTTCTTAGTCAGTTCATTTATATTATAAAGGTACATTTTCCGATACTTCAGTATCAATAGTGAATGCAGATCACACTATTGAACTTAACATTTACTACATTGATTCAACAACTATATGCCAATAATGTACAACTCATTAAAACTGTTGGGATGACTGCCTGCCAATGTATGATCGATGAGCACAACTTCGGTAAAGTAGTAGTTTGTCACTTAAAAGCTTATTCCATTACACTTTGTCGTTTCTGAATTCAGACGTCCTTCGAAGTTACTGCCGCAGACGCTTGTCATTCCACTACACAAATTTGTCTACTTTTCAGAAGGCTAGCGTTCTGAACGTTATTCCACTAGGCTGAATTCAGATTCTGTGGCTCTCAGACGTCTTCATTCAGACAAATGGAATAAGCTCTTTAACGATAACCTTTTGTACACGGCTAGCGGTGAACTAATTATAAAAGTATTGTTACGTACCGGGTTCTTAATTTGATAAATACCAGTCACACTTTCGTGCAATAAGGTGTAATTATATTTATTGTCCAATAACGCACTTTACACAACACAACAAACACTATCGATAATTAACTATCGATACTCGCACTAATTAACAACACTAATTTACTCCGTTATAGTAACACTGTCCACACCGTTAAGCTTATTTCCGTAATCCGTATATCACTGCACTGTCGTATTTAATTTCTTCGCTCTAGTATTTCGCTTGTTCTCGCTTTAGTTCTTCGCACTCGAATAAATCCGTAGCACGCGTCGCTCTTTATATATGCCAAATCTCAAATACGCGAATATTACAGAAAGTTCTAGTACCACATTCTCGAAAAGTCGATATTCGAGAAACATCTAGTAATTCCTTTACTTATTAGAATACTAGTAACGCCATCTGTTATCTAGTAGTGGCAAATCCTATCTCCTACTTGCGAACAGATGTCGTAACATTACCCCCTCCTTACATTAATACTCGTCCCGAGTATTATTGCTTCCATGGTACTTCGCAAGTCGATCGATGTGAACTATTTTCCAAGCCCCTCTAGGTTGGCGTTGAATTCTGTACGTTACATCGTTTATTCTAGTGACCACCTTGTACGGTCCTTCCCACCTATTTTGTAACTTAGGGGACTTCCCTTTCTGGCGAGTTGGATTGTGTAACCAGACGAGCATACCCTCTTCGAAACGCGGCGTGTTAGCTTTACGGTCATATCTGGTTTTCATCTTTTCACTAGCATGTAAACCATTTTCACGCACTAGGGAATGTACATCTTGCATTCTTTCCCTCAAATCGCTTACATATTCAGTTACAATCTGCGGCTCATCTGGTGACCCTCCTGTCAACAAATCTACAGGCAATCGTAGCTCTCTTCCGAAATTGACGAAAGCAGGTGTTTCCTTCGTGCTTTCGTGAACAGCTGACCGGTAAGACAGTAAAAATAATGGAATGTGTTTGTCCCAGTCCTTCTGATGTTTTTCAACCATCTTCGCCAACTGTCTCTCCAGTGTTTGGTTGAACCTCTCCACCATTCCATCTGACTGAGGATGATATGGCGTCGTCCTGGTTTTATGCATTCCAAGCAGTTTGCACACCTCTTGAAATACTTGTGACTCAAAATTTCTTCCCTGGTCAGAGTGTATCTCCAGGGGCACGCCAAATCGACAGATCACTTCCTCAACCAGTTTTGTAGCCACAGTTATTGCTTCTTGATTGGGTATGGCAAACACTTCAGGCCACTTAGTGAAGTAATCCATCACCACCATGAAATATTTATTTCCGGACTCTGATTGTGGAAACGGTCCAGCCACATCAACGGCAATCCTCTCCCAGGGAGCTCCCACATTGTACAACCGTAATCCCCCTCTACTCCGGGTCTGCGGACCTTTCATCGCGGCACACGTTGTACATTTCCGGCACCAGTCCTGTACGTCGTCCCTACAATGAAGCCAGTAAAACTTCGCACGAACCTTCTGCAACGTACGATTTACCCCAAGATGCCCGCCCGAAACACCGTCATGTGTTTCCCGCAGTACATCTTTAACCTTGGCTCTGGGCACGACCAATTGTAGGTGCTCTTCTTTACCGTTGGGTTTCTCCCACCTCCGGTACAGTAGACCATTGATCAGAACCAGGCTGTTCCATTGCGCCCAGTAAGCTTTCGTACTCACTCCTGTGGACGCTACTTCACTCCAAGCCGGTTGATCGTGTTTTTCCTTCTTCCATTTCATGATGGGTCTGAGGTTCTCATCTTCTTCTTGGGCCTTCTGCATAGCTTCTGTTTCCCATCCATCCAATGGACAAATTCGAGTCACTTTCACGACCTCCTCCTTCGACTCTTGCTTCCGGCAATGTTTACAGTCTTGTGAGATGGTCATTGTCGGGGCTTTCTCCTCTCTAGCCAGCACCTGCCCCCCGGTCCTGGCTAATGCTCGTTTCCCTGGACGTTTGCGGCAGGAGCCTCTGCCTGCCTCTTTTCTTCCTTCCTCAGCGGGCAACTTAATCTCAAATGGCCCCTTTTCCCGCAGCCATAACAAATCGGTCCAGTACTCCTTCCGACGGGTGCTTTAATGACCTTGACGTCCTCATTTGCTTCCGCAATCTCACGAAGTCGATGAGTTTGGCGCGTATCCTGGCGGCAAGCTTCAACTTCTAGAGCGTTCGCCAAGGCATCCTTGAGAGACGTGTGGTGTTGAAGTCTCACCGCTGTTCTCACTTCGATATCTCTGATGCCGTCGACGAATGCTTGCACCAGGTTCATTTCCACCGTCTTCGGATCTACACTGGGATAGGCCTTGCGGACGAGCTTCTCGATTTCAAGGGCCCACTGCTGAAGTCCCTCTCCAGAACGCTGGACCCTATCACGCAGCTGAGCGCGGAACACGTGCTCCAGGTGTCGCTCTCCATAGCGAGACTCCAACGCATCCAGCAGGTCCTTGAAACCACCACTCGGAGTCGGCAGCGCCTCTATTACTGACAGTGCTTGACCTCGGAGCGCCACCGTCAGTGCAGTCAAACACTGTTCATCAGTCCAACCATTGGCAGCCGCAACAGTCTGGAACTGATGTCTATACGCCGACCAGGATGTTGTTCCGTCGTAGGGAGGAACCTTCACACGAGGACCATGGACAGCTACTACATTCTCACCGGAGACAACCTTGACCGGTCGTGATTCAAGCTGCAGAACCCTTTTCTCCATTCCGCGGAAGTCGGTCTTCATGTCATCGATATCTTTCTCAATAGTGGTTACCTGCTCCTTCATCTGCTCTACGTCTTTTTCCACAGTAACCACCCGACCACTGACTTCATTGACCGCAGTGAGAACTTGTGAGAACTTAGTTTGCTGTTCCTCGCGCAACTCACGAACTTCTTGTTTAACACCCTGTACCTCCGAATGTATGTTTTTCAACATTTCAACTATCATCGCCAAGTCAGTATTAGTTGCGGCCGCCGGCGCCGTTGATGTAGACGGCGCGTTAGTCACCGCGGACGTCTCCTCTGGAATGTCACTCCGAGGGTTCGTGACCGATGAACTCATTTCCGACAGCTGTTCACCCTCTGCGGCTTTCTGAGCGCGTGTCTTCACACCCTCTCTTCCGTCTTCCTTCGGCATAACTGGCATCTTCAAATCCACTTCTGTCACCAATTGTTACGTACCGGGTTCTTAATTTGATAAATACCAGTCACACTTTCGTGCAATAAGGTGTAATTATATTTATTGTCCAATAACGCACTTTACACAACACAACAAACACTATCGATAATTAACTATCGATACTCGCACTAATTAACAACACTAATTTACTCCGTTATAGTAACACTGTCCACACCGTTAAGCTTATTTCCGTAATCCGTATATCACTGCACTGTCGTATTTAATTTCTTCGCTCTAGTATTTCGCTTGTTCTCGCTTTAGTTCTTCGCACTCGAATAAATCCGTAGCACGCGTCGCTCTTTATATATGCCAAATCTCAAATACGCGAATATTACAGAAAGTTCTAGTACCACATTCTCGAAAAGTCGATATTCGAGAAACATCTAGTAATTCCTTTACTTATTAGAATACTAGTAACGCCATCTGTTATCTAGTAGTGGCAAATCCTATCTCCTACTTGCGAACAGATGTCGTAACAGTATTATTAGACAATGTATCGAAACGTTGAAATATAATTGGTATTATTCACTATACCTATAGTATTCTTCTTTAAGCTGTAACACTAAAAAAACCTATGTGAGCAAAAATCACAAATATTCTTAAATTCGCACATGCTCAATGGCTGCCACAACCAAAAAGATCCTCACCCTCACAGCCCACATATGTCCCCACCAAGGGGCTCGAGCTTACCCTATATAAAGTGATTTAGCCTTAATCCACCCCGCTGGTTAATTGTGGGTTGGCAGTCTAACCAAAAAGATAAAGCTATTCAACATAAGAAATTGATTGCTATTCAATAAAAATGTGACTAATCGATGATTTATTTCAGAGACCCAACACCTGCTAATGACCGAACACTAAAATTTAAATGGGAACCAAGCAGAAAAGGAGATTTAAAATGGCTGTACATGGGCAAAGAATTTAGAATGGGATCTTCTCCGAAACCAGACGCGTACCAATTATGGAAATCCATTTATACCAAGTACAGAAAACGAACTTTATGAAAATAGAAAAGTATTGTTTTTTTTTGTATAGTTTTATTTCTACTTTTATACCTAATACACACATACATACACATATACTCACGGCTATAAATCCCTAGAAGGGGTAGCCAGAGCTAAGGAATTAAAAATCCCGTAGCCACTTTTGGAAAATTTAGTGGGGAAAAGATGGTAAAGTAAAGGTTGTTGGTGATGGGTCTCCAAGCGCATCGTCCAAAAATCCCTTAAAAGTCCCAGTACCGTTAGTCGCCTCTTACGTACACCAACCGGTAGAAATGGGGTAGCGCTATTCTAAGCCGACGCTACACAGCTAATGAATAAAGGATAAATAAGGCGTATACCCCGAGGTCGTGGGTTCGATTCCCGCTAGTGTCGAAATTTTTCTTTCCTTTATTTATTAGTATTCAATTGACTAGAATTATAGAAACTAGAGATCTATGAATGTTGCTTGAGTGAAAAAAAACTTAACAGACAAATAGACCTGCGATGAAATAAAACCAGAAAACAAGAATGAGAAGAAAGAAAAGATGATGAATATTGTTTATATTAGTTCTATTATTGCTTAAAAAGAAGACAAAAACCTTTCAAAAAATTTGAAATTACATACATACATGCATATACTTACGGCCACAAATACCAAAAAAGGGGTAGCCAGAGCTTTATAGCTAGAAACTCCTCAGCCACATTTGGAAATTGATAGGGGACAAGATTGTAAAATAAATTGATGAATGAACTAATTTTTAAGATTCAATAGCAATTATAGAAAGAACTCTTTGATACTGAGGGGTAGTACAACCATCAATATAATATATCTCTTACGCCCGATTTCTGAATTGAGTATTCAAGTTGAGAACGACTTAATTATCGTTTAGTCTCATTCAGTTGTTAAGATTTCAATGCGACAGAACGATACTTAAGTTGTTCTCAGCTGGAATACTCAATTCAGAAATCGGGCGTTAGTCTAAAAAATAACATTTTAAAAGCAGAAGTCCATATAGTTACCGGTATATCAGCTTTCTGGTAGAGCAGTTTTTGGATAACTCTTATTTTATTTTATTTTTATTTTATTTTATTTTAAATAAAAATAATATAAAATAAAAATAAAATAAAATAACTCTTGCTAGATTTATTGTACTTTAGGTTTTATTAATCTAAACACAGATCTCATAATAGTATACTAGGTCTTAGATATAATATATTTTCATGTATCGCATTCATATATTCTCATCACAAACATATAATCAAGCCATTATTTCCCATAGCAGTAGGCAGATACTCGTCTACTTCATATGATCCTGGCTAACCTCTCTAGCTTCGTCTACATCCATCAATCTTTTTATACACGCTCTTTTATTCTTAATACTTCCGACGCCTGAATTTTTGATATTTAGTTATTGCATATAGTATATTATTATATATGGTTTATGTTTTTGTTTGTTAACATTATGATTGTGGAGATTTGTTAATAGCATTGGACTATCTATACCTATGTTACCTCTATATTGTACATACTTTTGTTTGTAAATCTTCCTAAGAAACTTACTTACTTATACTCACGCCCATTATTCCCATTGGGGTAGGCAGAGACTATCGATCGCCACTTAGTACGATCTTGACAAACCTCTCTTGCTTCCTTTACATTCATTATCCTTCTCATACATGCTCTTTTATTCTTCTCACTTCGGACCCCCGCCTTTATAAGACTGTTTTCTATCTGGTCCAGAAACGTTTTACGAGGCCGTCCTCTACTAACATTCCCATCCACATTGGCTCTATATATCTCTTTCGCTACTTTATTTTCATCCATCCTCTCTATGTGCCCAAACCACCTCAACATTCCTTTTTCTATCTTGCATACTACGTCATCTTTCAAACCTACTCGTTCACGGATCACAGTATTTCTCACTCTATCACACAGCCTTACATTACATATACTTCTGAGAAAATAAAATAATAATGAAATATACGTGAGAACTCTTGAACTAGGCTAATGAAAATTTATAGAATAGAATAGAAAGGAATAGAAAATTCTTTATTGTACATCACAAGAAGTACAATTGGCGGTCTTATTGCTTTAAGCAATCTCTTCCAGACAACCTTTGAATGGTGAGATCAGTACGTTAATAAAAACAGTAGGTAGATGTACAAGACAAAATGGAATGGGAGTAGCAACTATTTTACATTATTTACATTAAACAAAAACTTTACAACTAAACTTATTTCTAGGATATATATTATAGTTGATACTTCCAATTTTCCTAAGAATGCAAAAGAGAAATAAAATAATTATGTAGATGTTAGGATGTAGAGTACAAACCATACATACATATTAGTGTTACGACATCTGTTCGCAAGTAGGAGATAGGATTTGCCACTACTAGATAACAGATGGCGTTACTAGTATTCTAATAAGTAAAGGAATTACTAGATGTTTCTCGAATATCGACTTTTCGAGAATGTGGTACTAGAACTTTCTGTAATATTCGCGTATTTGAGATTTGGCATATATAAAGAGCGACGCGTGCTACGGAGTCATTCGAGTGCGAAGAACTAAAGCGAGAACAAGCGAAATACTAGAGCGAAGAAATTAAATACGACAGTGCAGTGATATACGGATTACGGAAATAAGCTTAACGGTGTGGACAGTGTTACTATAACGGAGTAAATTAGTGTTGTTAATTAGTGCGAGTATCGATAGTTAATTATCGATAGTGTTTGTTGTGTTGTGTAAAGTGCGTTATTGGTCAATAAATATAATTACACCTTATTGCACGAAAGTGTGACTGGTATTTATCAAATTAAGAACCCGGTACGTAACAATTGGTGTCAGAAGTGGGATTTGAAGATGCCAGTTATGCCGAAGGAAGACGGAAGAGAGGGTGTGAAGACACGCGCTCAGAAAGCCGCAGAGGGTGAACAGCTGTCGGAAATGAGGTCATCGGTCACGAACCCTCGGAGTGACATTCCAGAGGAGACGTCCGCGGTGACTAACGCGCCGTCTACATCAACGGCGCCGGCGGCCGCAACTAATACTGACTTGGCGATGATAGTTGAAATGTTTCAAAGCATGCGTGAAGCACAACAAAGCATGCGTGAAGCACAACAAAGCATACAGGATGTTGTGAAAAACATACATTCGGAGGTACAGGATGTTAAAAAAAACATACATTCGGAGGTACAGGGTGTTGTGAAACAAGAAGTTCGTGAGTTGCGCGAGGAACAGCAAACTAAGTTCTCACAAGTTCTCACTGCGGTCAATGAAGTCAGTAGTCGGGTGGTTACTGTGGAAAAAGACGTAGAGCAGATGAAGGAGCAGGTAACCACTATTGAGAAAGATATCGATGACATGAAGACCGACTTCCGCGGAATGGAGAAAAGGGTTCTGCAGCTTGAATCACGACCGGTCAAGGTTGTCTCCGGTGAGAATGTAGTAGCTGTCCATGGTCCTCGTGTGAAGGTTCCTCCCTACGACGGAACAACATCCTGGTCGGCGTATAGACATCAGTTCCAGACTGTTGCGGCTGCCAATGGTTGGACTGATGAACAGTGTTTGACTGCACTGACGGTGGCGCTCCGAGGTCAAGCACTGTCAGTAATAGAGGCGCTGCCGACTCCGAGTGGTGGTTTCAAGGACCTGCTGGATGCGTTGGAGTCTCGCTATGGAGAGCGACACCTGGAGCACGTGTTCCACGCTCAGCTGCGTGATAGGGTCCAGCGTTCCGGAGAGGGACTTCAGCAGTGGGCCCTTGAAATCGAGAAGCTCGTCCGCAAGGCCTATCCCAGTGTAGATCCGAAGACGGTGGAAATGAACCTGGTGCAAGCATTCGTCGACGGCATCAGAGATATCGAAGTGAGAACAGCGGTGAGACTTCAACACCACACGTCTCTCAAGGATGCCTTGGCGAACGCTCTAGAAGTTGAAGCTTGCCGCCAGGATACGCGCCAAACTCATCGACTTCGTGAGATTGCGGAAGCAAATGAGGACGTCAAGGTCATTAAAGCACCCGTCGGAAGGAGTACTGGACCGATTTGTTATGGCTGCGGGAAAAGGGGCCATTTGAGATTAAGTTGCCCGCTGAGGAAGGAAGAAAAGAGGCAGGCAGAGGCTCCTGCCGCAAACGTCCAGGGAAACGAGCATTAGCCAGGACCGGGGGGCAGGTGCTGGCTAGAGAGGAGAAAGCCCCGACAATGACCATCTCACAAGCCTGTAACGGGAACAGTTTGGTGATATTGGGCTGTGTCAATGATCAAGACTGTAAACATTGCAGGAAGCAAGAGTCGAAGGAGGAGGTCGTGAAGGTGACTCGAATTTGTCCATTGGATGGATGGGAAACAGAAGCTATGCAGAAGGCCCAAGAAGAAGATGAGAACCTCAGACCCATCATGAAATGGAAGAAGGAAAAACACGATCAACCGGCTTGGAGTGAAGTAGCGTCCACAGGAGTGAGTACGAAAGCTTACTGGGCGCAATGGAACAGCCTGGTTCTGATCAATGGTCTACTGTACCGGAGGTGGGAGAAACCCAACGGTAAAGAAGAGCACCTACAATTGGTCGTGCCCAGAGCCAAGGTTAAAGATGTACTGCGGGAAACACATGACGGTGTTTCGGGCGGGCATCTTGGGGTAAATCGTACGTTGCAGAAGGTTCGTGCGAAGTTTTACTGGCTTCATTGTAGGGACGACGTACAGGACTGGTGCCGGAAATGTACAACGTGTGCCGCGGTGAAAGGTCCGCAGACCCGGAGTAGAGGGGGATTACGGTTGTACAATGTGGGAGCTCCCTGGGAGAGGATTGCCGTTGATGTGGCTGGACCGGTTCCACAATCAGAGTCCGGAAATAAATATTTCATGGTGGTGATGGATTACTTCACTAAGTGGCCTGAAGTGTTTGCCATACCCAATCAAGAAGCAATAACTGTGGCTACAAAACTGGTTGAGGAAGTGATCTGTCGATTTGGCGTGCCCCTGGAGATACACTCTGACCAGGGAAGAAATTTTGAGTCACAAGTATTTCAAGAGGTGTGCAAACTACTTGGAATGCATAAAACCAGGACGAAGCCATATCATCCTCAGTCAGATGGAATGGTGGAGAGGTTCAACCAAACACTGGAGAGACAGTTGGCGAAGATGGTTGAAAAACATCAGAAGGACTGGGACAAACACATTCCATTATTTTTACTGTCTTACCGGTCAGCTGTTCACGAAAGCACGAAGGAAACACCTGCTTTCGTCAATTTCGGAAGAGAGCTACGATTGCCTGTAGATTTGTTGACAGGAGGGTCACCAGATGAGCCGCAGAGTGTAACTGAATATGTAAGCGATTTGAGGGAAAGAATGCAAGATGTACATTCCCTAGTGCGTGAAAATGGTTTACATGCTAGTGAAAAGATGAAAACCAGATATGACCGTAAAGCTAACACGCCGCGTTTCGAAGAGGGTATGCTCGTCTGGTTACACAATCCAACTCGCCAGAAAAGGAAGTCCCCTAAGTTACAAAATAGGTGGGAAGGACCGTACAAGGTGGTCACTAGAATAAACGATGTAACGTACAGAATTCAACGCCAACCTAGAGGGGCTTGGAAAATAGTTCACATCGATCGACTTGCGAAGTACCATGGAAGCAATAATACTCGGGACGAGTATTAATGTAAGGAGGGGGTAATGTTACGACATCTGTTCGCAAGTAGGAGATAGGATTTGCCACTACTAGATAACAGATGGCGTTACTAGTATTCTAATAAGTAAAGGAATTACTAGATGTTTCTCGAATATCGACTTTTCGAGAATGTGGTACTAGAACTTTCTGTAATATTCGCGTATTTGAGATTTGGCATATATAAAGAGCGACGCGTGCTACGGAGTCATTCGAGTGCGAAGAACTAAAGCGAGAACAAGCGAAATACTAGAGCGAAGAAATTAAATACGACAGTGCAGTGATATACGGATTACGGAAATAAGCTTAACGGTGTGGACAGTGTTACTATAACGGAGTAAATTAGTGTTGTTAATTAGTGCGAGTATCGATAGTTAATTATCGATAGTGTTTGTTGTGTTGTGTAAAGTGCGTTATTGGTCAATAAATATAATTACACCTTATTGCACGAAAGTGTGACTGGTATTTATCAAATTAAGAACCCGGTACGTAACATTAGTATAGTTTTGTACAAAAACTGTATCGTATGACTAAGTATAACTCAGCCATGAGAATTCCCTCATCATTAACTACCTTACATACATAGATATACTCACGGCTATAAATCCCTAGAAGGGGTAGCCGTAAGAGCTAAGGAACTAGAAATTCCTCAGCAACTTTTGGAAAGTTGAGTGGGGAAAAGATGCCAGAATAAAGGTTGTTGGTGATGGTCTCCAACCGCAAGCCCAAAAATCCCTTAAAAGCCTCAATACCCTTAGTCGCCTCTTACGTACACCCACCGGCAGAAATGGGGTAGTGTTATTCTATGCCGACACTACACAGCATAACAACCTTAAAAAATAAAAATCATTTATTTTAAAATAAAAAGAATAATTCTCTGTATTTTTTGTCACAAATAACTTGTAAGTGGGTAAGTTTAATTTAACTTAACTTTGGATTTGGAAAGTGTATTGTTGTGAGAAGGACCCGTAAGAAACTGATCAACACACATATTTTCTTATACATATTACAATGTTGGTGTATGTTTGGCAACATCCTGAATATCCCAATTTAGCCCTGGTGACCCCATCAGTTTCATCTATCATACAATCATTTAAACTGTAATAAGCTTTTAAATTAAGACTGCGTTATATTAAAACTTTTTTTCCATTAGATTCAGTATTATTTAGTATTCAGTCGTAGCCATATCGTAGATTTGAACACATCGTGAAATGATCGATCATTTCATGAAATGGTCACATTTCATGACGTGGCCAACTTAATTTGACAAGATCATAAAATCGTCAACGTTTCACGATTTTGTCGTCCACGCTTGGCCAGATCGTAGAAATAGAGTAACCTGTGAAATGCGCTCCAAAATTTTTTATTTTTTTTATTTATTTATTACGGATTGCCAACAGTGAAAATAGTACACAATCTTAGAAAATACTTAAATTTAAAGGACACATATCAACTAAATACACCAATTATAGGCTAATCACATCATTCATTTTGGAAATCGAAATAATTCAAAACATTGCTAACATTATTATAAAATTAAATTAACTGATTATTTAAAATCTCTAAACTAACTTAAATTAATAATCAAATTAAATTAATAAATAAAAATTAATCAAATTAAATAAATAAAAATTAAATTAACTGATTATTTAAAATCTTAAAACTAACTTAAATTAATAATCAAATCAATAAATACACCTATATAAATGTTTGACTTATTCTCTAGTTAGAATAATTCAATAAAGTTGTTGAATTAAAAAAAATACAATACAATCATAACAACAATTTAAATGTCAGTAAATAACAAAATTAGTCAATTAATAAAATAAAATACAATACAATACAAACTGGCCATGGCCACATCTTATGTATTTACAACTTTAACTTTTTGCTTAAAAACTGCCAAAGAGTCATCAAATATGTCAATTTCACAGTGTTTTGCCTGCATTTCGTTGTAGCTTTTACACATTCTCGTGATGGGTGAATTAAGTCCAATATTGGTACGGCATCTTCTAACATTAAATATATTCCTAATTGTATATCGAGGATATTTGAAAGGAACAGTTAAATTTATATTTTTGATTACTTCATATAGCCCAGTGGGTAGAACACTTGGTTATCGTGCAAGCGACTAGTGTTCGAATCCTGGGTCAGGCCTACACCAATTTGTCTTTTCTAAAGACATATGTGTGGTTAATTTATCATGGTTGTTAACGGTGAGGGAAAACATCGTGAGGAAACCCACATGGCTGAGTTGTACTTAGTCATGTGACAGTGTATTCGTACAAAACGGCGATAGGCCTGCCCCCTATCACGTGAGTACACTGTCCATGCAAAACGTGGGTACTCTGAACACCAGGTGACAAAGTCACGTGATGTTCAGAAGTATTAGTACCTCTGCCAACCCCTTCGGGGATATTCGGCGTGAACGTTTATGTTATGTTATGTTATGTTATGTTCATCACAGTCAATGTAATTATTATTAAAATTTACGGTTTATTAACATACTGCTCAGTTTTTTCGTAATTTGCAAAGTATTCGATAAACTTTTCGTCGAAAACTCTTTGTTATCACTTTCTTCCTCGCTTAATAACGAATTATTAACTTTTTTACTGCGAGAAATAACACTTAAGACAGCGACGGCCATCTTCACACATAAACAAAGCGTTTTCAGCGCCTCTACCGGTAATTAACGTAATTAATTTACGATATGACCCAATAATCTTAACCATTTCATGAAGAGGCCGCGCGTTTAGTTGGCCATATCGAGAAACGATTTCTTATCATTGATCTGCCCAAACCACATCACGATGTGGCCAATTAACAGTTATACGACTATTTCATGAAATGATCGATCATTTCACGATGTGTTCAAATATACGATATGGCCACGACATATACATACATGTGTATAATTCGATTAAAACACCAGTAAAGTAAATCATTCCAATTATTCCTTTTTAATCCAGACAGATTCGGTATACTTATGGTCTATTTTTATATTCCATAAAGAAAACATTTAATTGTAATATTGAATGTAATTTTCATTATTACTGCCATCTATTTAGGATTACCAGAACTAATATCGAAAGTCTCATGGAAAGCGCGATGCTAGACAGAAATTATGTACTGAGTTTTATTTCATTTAAGTTCTTACAAAACTAGCAAGATGTCGCTACTGATATTTCAATATCGCTTTGCCGCCCGCACACCGCGCCGCACGCAGCAATCAATTCGTCGCTCCCTCCTTCTACGACAGAAGCGGCAACATCGCATCGCGTCGCTTGGTCGACTGTCGCGCCGCTCGATAACCATAACCACATACACCTCACTAGTTAGTCGAAGCGAAAACTCGTACCGAAATACTCTCACTGGAACTTCAATGTCCGACGATTCCGAAATGGAAGTGAAACCAAAGTCCAAATCCAAAATTTCCTACAAAGATTTCATCAATGCAATAAAACTTAGACCTCATTTGTGGAACCCTCAGGACCCGGGATACACGAACTACAGACGCGCAGCGCGAGAATGGACATCCTTGAGCAGGATATTCGGTGTGAAGGGTGAGTTGGAAAATGGGTTTTGTTTACTTACACATAAGAGCTTCGGTCGTTTTGAACAACAGTCGTTAGCGAGAATATAAATCTCATGATCGAAGCACATAGTTCTTGGAAGAGCGTTTCGAGTGGCGATTTTAATCTCGCACGAATAAGTCTTCTCGCTACTGAACCGTTATCGAATTCTGTCGGTTTGTTCGTCGTGACGTTGAATTTCCAACTAGTCGTTTAAAAATGAACGTTTATGTTTATTTCAAGATCACAATGAACGTGTAATTAATTACTTCAATTGTCTTCATAGAAAACCTGCTATACATCTAGATCTGCAGCATAATTAAACCCCGGTGTCGTCGGCTTCATAACTTTTTACACGACTGCGAAGAGTAATGTCTTACTCTATCACTCTACATAATGTATGTCTTATGAATGTCACCTAATTATCACAATAATATAAATATAGTGAGAGAACCCAGAGAACTGGCTACGGTATGAATATTTTTCTAATTTATCCGAGATACACTTAGCTAAGCTGTCATACATAACCGAGGTATATAAGACCGAAATCATAAACAAGGATACGTAGAGTCTCGAAACTTTGACGCCTAGATGTGAATGTGAGCTACCTGCTCTGACAAAACTAAATGTCACGCTACTCTATGGTAGTAAATGAGTAATTGTAGTACGTGACTTTGATAACATCTCCCTTCCTCTTGAGGCTCTACTTCTCTATAAAATACTCGTAAATGAGTTGTAGCTCTAACTGTGCCTTAGTACCTAAAAGTTACTACCTCCAAAAGAGATAACTAATCTATAAAATTAAAACCAAAACTGATAGGGTGGTCCATCTTTAAGTAAAATATACCTATTCAGTACACCAATAACGATATAGGACCAAAAAATGAATACATAAAATACTTAAGTTTCGAAAAGAATCGCAAACAGTAATTTCACAATTGTAAAATAATATTCTTGCGAAGACGAAAGTCTGAAACAGATGAGTATATACACCCAAAATATCGAAATTGAAAGTTTTCTGTACTTTGGTAATGTCATACTCGTAATACTCATGAAAATGGCATGAAAACTCTCAGCCATATTCAAGCAGTATAACTAAAATGTGCAGATAAATAAATATGATTGCACTATTAATAATTTGATTACAATATTAATGCAGTATTGATCCCCCACCAAATACAAAATGTTTTCTTTGATAATATTTCTCTACATTTTTTGCAGAAGTTGCACTAAAGAAAAAATGGAAGAATCTACGCGACTCATTCCGAAGACTCTGCAAGCTCTCATCATACGTCGTGAACGGCCAAATGGCGGACAGTACCAACATCAAGTGGGTTCATTTCAAAAGACTCTGGTTTCTCTATCCAGTTATGCATCCACCGGATTCACCATTTGTACACGAACCAGAAACTACAGATGTAAAAGATGAATCGCATAACATGTATGAGCAGGATGACGATGGTGTATTTAATGAAATACAGCTGAATCCTATGGATATTCCTCAAAATTCCATGGATCCTATCAATATAGGTAGAGAAGACTCGGATATAATGTTCTTGAAATCTTTAGCACCGTTTTTCAAAGATTTTACGCCGGTCAAGAACTTAACGGTTAGAAATAAAATTATGACGCTGATACTTAATGAGATGACGAATGATGGGGATGATTTATGTAATAATGGATTTTGAGGAGAAAACATGAATTAATAATTACATAAACTCACCATGGGTGTGATGAATGTGTCGTCCCTCACCGATTGAGAAGGCGTACGAGGGAATCGTCAACAGATTCGATTTAGCAGGAGACGTTTCTTGAAGGAAAGAAACCACATGTACCTAAAATACAAATAGTACATTATTAATCGGAATTGTTGTTTTATTTATAGCTGTGTAGTGTTGGATTAGAATAGTACTACTCTATTTCTTTTCGTGGTTGTTTTTAAGAGGTGACTAAGGGTATGGGGGCTTTTTAAGTGATTTTTAGGCGATGCGGTTGAAAATCCACCACCAAAAATCTTGGCTTTACAATCTTATTCCCACACAACTTCCAAAAGTAGCTGAGGCATTACTTACTCCGAAGATCTAGCTACCCTTTTTAGGTATTTATATCTGTGAGTATGTGTTTGTGTGTGTTGTTTATAATAATATAATATGTCGTATGGCGTTCACGCTTAACTTCTCGATTTTTTATGAAAATATATATTAGTTTTATTTTTATTGAAAGGAATAAATTAGCTGTAGTTTTAGAAAAGCCTCTCTGTGACACCATGATAGGAAACTACGTCTCAAACTCCAGATTTGATACCATGTAGTTTTTGATATTTGTTGTTTGCTATCAGAGGTTAAAACAACCGTTTCATATAACTCAATAAATTAGAAAATGATTTCTTTAAATAATCTTCAAGTTTTTCTGGTCACCGTGAAAGGCATTTGCAACATACTCGTCATCATCAGCCAACAGATGTCTACTGCAGAATATATGGCTCTCCCAAAGATTTTCACGACGGCGACGACCGGTCCTATGCTGCTGCTGCTCATCCATCCAATTGTACGAATCTATCTAATGGAAACATGCTCTCGTATAATTTTCTTATAATAAACATTTTCATTGAACATCCATCTTATGTATTTAGACGTAAAAGTAACCCCTGGCCTTTAAAACTGAAATATTATAATAGTATAATCTAATTATTCCACATACTTCTGACATCCTTTTAAAGGCTGTCTACATCCCCTATTTCGTAAACCAATCAAATACATCAAACGAAAGAAGACTCAGAGCCACATCTAACCCGTTGCAGGCCCTGGGCATATTAATATATTGAAGTAAGTATTTGTGGGAGGTTTAATTTGCAGTTCCTTCAGGGAGTCAATATATACGTGCATTGGAGACACTCTATAGTGCATAAGTGAGATTAAGTGTAAAAACACGAAATGGATTGATAGATTGGGTTTTCTCGAGGAGTCCGCTGGGGCTGTAGCGCGCAGCGCATCCCGTGGCTATTCAATTTGTTCATGGATTATCCAAGTCTGATATAAAAGTTGGATATAGTTAAGTAACCATAAAAATATAAATTTTAAATAAGTATAGCGATCTGGCAGTAATAGTAGTAGTAGTAGTGGATAAGACGGATTTAAAAGTTCCGTAGGTAGTTTCGCGGTAGATTTTTAAGATACAACACAGTTTGTCTCCTTTTGAGATTCTCTATTCCTTAGCCGCCCTCATGCATTTGCTTGCTGGGACATTAACCATGTCTCACTCAACACCAAGTCGGTTGCGGAGTATGTGCGCTTTTAGGAGAGACATGCGACGAGCAAAGGTCGTATTGACGATGAAAAGATGATGATGACGATGATGATGATGAATTATAGTTTTTTCCGCAAAACTTAAGGTTTTCAAAAATTAACTGAACTAGGCTTATTAATAAGTGCAAGTTTATGTTGCATTTATTAATATTTATTCCCAATTAATATACATTTATTTAACTTAAAATACAAAAACTAGAAAAACCTACATAAAATAAAAACCTGGTGAAGCTAAAGAAGGTGATCAGTTATCATTTTAAGGTAAAAGCTTGTTGTTCTTTTTTCAATAAAAATCCTATACTTAATCCTATATTTTTTTCTTTGAAATTACAGCCTTCTTTGGTTTTTCCGGTATTTATCAGATTACGAAAACATCAAGAAGAACTATGGCTTCAGTATACGAATATTATGTTTTTCATAACTTTAATCAGAAAACGTCTCATTAACCAAGTTGCAGCTTGAAACTCAAAAAAGACCCTAAAAAATTTAGAGGAAACAGCAGTATAAATCAAATAGCTCAATTAAATTACCAATCAGTACAATAACCAGACCGAATAGAACTAAATTTTGACAAGGGTCGAACAATGGTATTCTGGCATTGGAGCCCTTGACTATTTTATTTATATTGAAAAAAGTTTACCGCCTGAGGCATTCGGAGTATTGCATCCAGTGTTGCCGATATTCCAACCCAAACAAAACACGTAGAAGCGGCAACGTCGCGAGTCTCGCGCTCTCTGTAGAGACGTGAATCGATCCCTCCCCGCAACCACACCTCTCCCCCGGTTCCGACGGCATTTGCAAAATGGGCTCTTTGAATTTATTTGAGTATGTTTTCGCTGGTTTGTAACATTTCCTAGCATGTTAAACGTGGAAATAGTGTTTTTAGCCTTATGCAATGCAGTTGGTTTCTAAGGGCAGCTATATTGTGTTTACAAATTTCCTACGCGAACATAAAATTCGGAAACTACAAACTTAAGCGAATAAAGTCCAGCCTAGAAGCTTTCCTTTTTTCAAAAATGTTTATGGCTTGAAGGGAAAATTCAGAAAAACAATTATAGTCTATGTATTTGAATACTAAAGCTAAGCACAAATATCGGCTAAATAAATTAATATTACTATCCACTTTTCACAGCAAATCTAAGGCGGGCATTCGAGTATGTCATTTAAATTTGACTCTATATATCAATTTTGCGATATAACTTGCATTGTATGAATGCCATCATTATTATTGACATATTATTGACTTATGTATTGCATACATGAACGCCTGAAAATTATAATGTTCCGTCCGTCCTATGTCCTGCCCTGCTTTCCTACAAAACACGCAAAATTTTCGGTAATCTCGTAACTACCGAAGAAATACGGTGAAATAAAAATAACCAGGAGGCAATCTTCAATCACAATAGTAGGAAATAGCAGCAAGTATGTAATGAAAGAAGTTATCTGGGGGCACGGTAGTGCCCCTACCCTACCAAGACGAGCCAAGCGATTTATTATTTCAAATAACTCCACTGAATGACTGAAAGTCGAATAAGAAAGAGATAAAACTGAGATAAACCATTAGTAACCATTCAAGGCAAAATTAATTGATTTATCACTCTATCTTATAGCTTTAATTTAGTGATGTACTTTCCTTACTTTTACTATGAAATATAATAATAAGACAGGCGTGTAGTGTCGGCTTAGAATAACACTACCCCATTTCTACCCGTGGGTGATCGTAAGAGGCGACTAAGGGTATAGGGGCTTTTTAAGTGAATTTTGGGCGATGTGGTTGGAGACTCGTCACCAAAAACATTAATTATACAATCTTTTCCCCAATCAAAGTGACTGACATATTTCTCATTCCAAAGCTCTGGCTACCCCGTTAAGGGATTTATAGCCGTGAGTATATGTATGTATGAATGTTACTACGAAAATTTCCCGTAGATTACTCTACCCCAACCTAACTCTAAGATAATATTTCTCCAATATAATATAAATTTCGATATGAAAAATATATATTTCAGAAAATTACAGAACCATCTAGTAAATAAAGGCCCGTTTACAGAAAAGAAAAAAAAGATGATGCAGAAAAAAAAGATCGAGACGTTAAAAGTTACCGGGGATCATATATTTCGCCATTGCTTAATTGAAAATATCCAAAGATTGAGAATTTTCAGCGTTGATAAACATTTGAACTTGCCTCAAGTCAAGTGAAGTTTATAATATCAAAAGTACGAATATGAAGCAAGAGCATAGAGCATGTCGCTATATGCATATTTTTGTAAATAAAAAGATAGCTAAAGAACAGATTTTCTTCTGATGTGCCTGTCGCTTTATATATTCAGTCTTGATGCCATAGATAAATAGTTTTATTATTTAGTTAAAATTTATGGTGCAATTTCAAAAATATCTGCTTTGAACATCAAGAATGTAGAATGGAACTTGAATTTGAGCGCGATAACACGAACGGGTTAGCGGATATTCACTGAAAGAGATATAATTACGCAGCTGCTATTGTTAATGCTACGTGAGTAAAAGAGATAACTATATTTAGGAGGGTTCACCCCTACCCGTATCAGCTGTGAAAGCTATTAAATCATAAGTGGGCTTTAATTTTTTTGTTTGTATTTTTAGGGTTAACTTTAGAAAAGGGTTTTTAATTTAAGCGTAAACCATTTAATACGGTAAATATTATAATTGAACAGTTAAGGCTTTATACGATGCTACTTTAGCCTTTGTTAAGAAAAAGCCTGATTTTGTATCGGATACAGTACAAAACGAAACTATTAAAATAATAAAGTAAAAATAATCAATAATTGCTAGTGATATTTGTTGTTTATGTTATCTGCATTTTCAGTAAAAAGCTTAATGAAATATGTGTTTACGTGTGCTATAGGCATCATCAGGACAATAAACTGAGTGCAAGAAATGCTTTATAGTAGGGTAATTGACAACAGTGTAAATCCCACCAAAAATATTTTAATAAAAGTTTTTGCCAAAACTTGTAGTGTCATAAAGTTATGATCTCATGTAGAGCCAATATACTAACTCTACACGCCCTAACACCCGTTGTTTGAATTGAGTATTCCAGCTGAGAACAACTTAAGTATCGTTCTGTCGCGTTGAAATCTTAACAACTGAATGATACAAAACGATACTTAAGTCGTTCTCAGCTTGAATACTCAATTCAGAAATCGGGCGTAATTCTACAAAGCTCAACTTCAAAAACTCTATACATTAGTAAAAATATGTGGCTTGGCCATTTTGCTTCATTCACATTGGCGTAAGGTAACAAATATTTTCACTGTTCATTACTTTTCTACAAACATACATATGAAGCTTGAGAGGTTCGCCAGGATCGTACAAATGTGCGATCGATAGTCTCTGCCTACCCCAAATGGGAACTAATGGCGTGAGTTTAGTATGTTGAATTATGTGTTTTTCTATTATAGAATAGTTATTGTAGTAACGAGCGGCCAAGCAATACATTTTAACTAAGATTTAGAGTTGTGAAGATCCTCCTCTAAAAACGAATTTGGTGGGATTTCATTACTTTTTGTTACTTTTAGCTGTTTGTAAACTTTTTTTTCATTGGTATTTGTTGTGTGTACTCCTAGTACGTCATATGTGTCTTTTTATACCTACTCTCTCTACGCGCGCTGTACGGATACGTCTCCATATGAAGTAGTTTTTTTTTACTACTGTATTTTATAAATTTAAATTTTTAATACAGTATTTGCAGGTAAGGTCTTAACTAAACATTAAACCATTATCATTTATATTAACAAGAATATCAAGTATGTGTATCGATAGATGTCGACAAAATTATTTCATTTAAATTAGTATTCATTTATCTATGTATTTTGGGCCATCTTTAAATCAGATCAGACCTTTAACGCTGTAGGTCTTTCAAAAATTCCTATGCCCTAATTAAAGGGAATGGGGGTAAAAGTTACAAGTTTTATATTTTTAACCGACTTCATTAACCGACTTCAAAAAAGGAGGTTCTCAGTTCGATTGTTTGTATGTATGTATGTATGTATGTATGTATGTATGTATGTATGTATAATTGTCCGCGATTATCTCGAGTTTGGCTTAAGCTATTTGGATGCGGTTTTCAGAACAGTATTCGTTACATTTAGGAGAAGGTTTTAGTGCCTTAACCGACCAAAAAAAGAAAGGAGGTTCTGTGTTTGACCTGTATGTATGTCTGTTGGGCCGCGATTATCTCACGTTTGGCTTAAGCTATTTGGATGCGGTTTTCAGAAAAGTATTCGTTACATTTAGAAGATGGGTTCAGTGATTTAACCGACTCTAAAAGAAAGGAGGTTCTGTGTTTGACCTGCATGTATGTATGTTGGTCGGCGATTATCTCGCGTTTCGCTTAAGCTATTTGGATGCGATTTTCAGAAAACTACTTGTTACTTTCAGGACAAGGTTTTAGTGATCTAACCGTCTCAAAAAAGGAGTTTCTGAGTTTCACCTATAAGTATGTATGTAAGTTTGAAGGTTCTTAGTTATTATTAGACAAAGAGTTATCAGTTTATGTTATTACATTCAGGAGAAGGTTTAAGTTCTTTAACCGTCTCGAAAAAAAGGAGGTTTCTTAGTTTTAAATATAAGTATGTATGTAAAGTTATCAATACTAGACAGAGATTTATCAATATATGTTAATAAAGTTTTTTTATTAGTAATAAACAGAGTTACTTAATTATTAAACAAAAAAGTATATAAAAACATGAATAAATTACTCTTAATTATATTGAAGAAAAGATAAATATTGCAACATCATGATTTTCATCCTGGTCATTTCAATCAAGGCTCTTTCGTCATGGGGATGGTTAAGTAATTTCTTTGAATCTATATCACTTAAGGCCATCTCATCAAGGGATTTTCACGACTCAACGCTACATATATATAAGAGTGTTTCTTCGCATTTGTGATAGGCGAACTTCTCTTTCCTCATCTGTTTCGGCAGCAAGAGCAGCACGCTGTCGATCTCTCTCATTCTGAAGTCTTTGTTTTTTTTCGTTGGGTGTTTCGTTCTCTCTTACGCGACTTTTCCTTAAAGCATCCCTTGATTTTCTACCTAGGCCGCAGGTAAAGAAAATAGTAACAAGTAAGCTAAAGTTATAATAACAAATATTATAACTACCTGTTAAAAAAAACTATAAAATAAACGGACAGTAAAACTTATCTCTAAAAAACTATCACTAATTCACTAAAAAAAGAGTGAGTTAAGAACTTATCACTAAAAAGTATAAAATAAAAAAGGAAACAAAAATTTCAAATTAAAAACTAAACAGAAGAAAAACAAATATTGTTACTTAAAACTATATTATTATTTTTTATTTAAAAAAAGAACCGCCTTCAAAAATCCAACTGAAAAGAATAAAATAATTTTTATTTATTTTATTATGTACAACTCTATTCAACTTCTTCTTTTTGAAGTCGGTGCCAAACAGACAAATCCAAAATGAAACATACTACATAGAGTAAACCATACGAATAATAAATCAATCGATAGTGCCTCAACAACAGTAACACAATAGCGCTCAAAAATCAAGAAATTTCATCCTCCCGCAACGACGTCGATTTATATAGGCTGGAGGTGGGGGACAGTGAGCGGTGCTTAGCCTGGTGTGCATGCGTCGCACTCCGCAGAGAAATTATCATAACATGTCACCGTAAAACTGTAAATACTAGTAAATTTATTATTTTAGATAGATAGCGAGATAGTAAACTAACGTTAGGTTAGGTTATGTAAGCTTATCAGATTTCAAACTAACGGAAGTAACAATTCGACAGGGACATGCATGCACCGAGTTGGCACAACCCAAACTTCTAACACTTTGTAAAAAGACTAGAATCTAAATCACTACATAGTATAAAACAAAGTCGCTTTCTCTATCCATGTCTAGGATATAGGGACATCCTTATGTATACTTTAATCTGTAAAACTACGAAATGAATTTTGATGCGATATTTTTTATTGATTGATTGAAAAGAAAGGTTTACAATGATGACATACGCTGATGGGGAGGGGAACTCACTCCACTTGAGCGGGCCACTAATATTCGTTCTTCTTTGTCATGAAAATTGGTTTGGCACCGACTTCAAAAAGAAGTAGTTGAATAGAGTTGTACATAATAAAATAAATAAAAATTATTTTATTCTTTTCAGTTGGATTTTTGAAGGCGGTTCTTTTTTTAAATAAAAAATAATAATATAGTTTTAAGTAACAATATTTGTTTTTCTTCTGTTTAGTTTTTTTCTTATTTGTTTGCATACTAGATTACATACTAAGTTTATCAGTTTTCCTGGAACAGAATAAATAAGATTAAGATTTTAGGTGATCATAAGTCAGTGAGTGACGATATAAAAAATATCAACATTTAAAAAAATATCTTTTGAATAGCAAAAAAATAAACATAACTCGAATTGTAGATCTGACATAATCCAAACCCAAGATAAAACAGAGCAAAAAAATTATGAAGCGCTTCGAGAAAAGGAAGAAAAAGCTTCGCTTGGCTCGTAGTCAGATGAAGGTTGACAAAAATGATAAATAAATCCAGAAAAAGTCTTACGCCCGATTTCTGAATTGAGTATTCCAGCTGAGAACAACTTAAGTATCGTTCTGTCGCATTAAAATCTTAACAACTGACTGAGACAAAACGATACTTAAGTCCCTCACAGCTTGAATACTTAATTAAGAAAGCGGACGTTACTAACATAAAATTAAAGATTATTTATTACATATAATTGCGATTTAAAAAAAATGTGAATTTGTGTATTTTCACCTGGCTTTTGAGATGTGGTTAGGGACGCATCATCAACTTTCCCTTATATTACTACACTTACCTTACTATATATAACATAAACATAAACGTTCACGCCGTTTATCCCCGAAGGGGTTGGCAGAGGTACCAATACTCCTGAACTCACATGGCAAGCGCCATCTAGTTTCCAGAGAAGGTACCCACGTTTTGCTTAGACAGTGTACTCACGTGATAGGTGGTAGGCCTATCGCCGTTTTGAACGAATACACTGTCACATGACTAAGTACAACTCAGCCATGTGGGTTTCCTCGCGATGTTTTCCCTCACCGTTAGCAACCATGATAAATTAACCAAACATATGACTTTAGAAAAGACAAATTGGTGTAGGCCCGTCCCAGGATTGGAACTCACGCCCTTCTGTTTTTCGGGCGGGTGTTCTTGTTCTACCCACTGGACTATCATGTCGCTAAATCCACTGGACTATCATATATCTATACTACTATATATCTTACTTACTATATATCTATACTATATTATTAATTTTATGTTATTCTTTTCTAATAATGTAAATCTAGTGACAATTATCGGCGGGCGTCTCATATTCCTACATCGCGGTATCAACGATTTCTCTAGCTAACTAAAACACACATTATAAGTTGGTAAGCAGCGGGTGTATATACTGGCCAGTGTTTCTATGCTGTCTTCATATAACTAATTAAAAAGGGGAAGTCTTGGTTTTCGACTAATGGATTGAAAACGTTGAGATAACAATATTTCAATCAAGATTTTGTATACCAAATAAAACTAGAATGTGTCGTATAAATGATCATCGTGGGTTAAATCAGTAACTTAGATTACATGCTACTGTATTTGCTTATGTTGCACAAATTAGTGTAAACAAGCTTATTGCCCGCGACTACGTCCGCGTGGATTACATTTTTTGCGTCCGGTTTACATCCAAAATACTAAAACACTCTCTTAACTTCTGTTTTTTTAATATTTATATTCCCGTGTGCGTTGTAATATAATACTAAAAGCTGTGACTGACACATTTGCGCGCGCTTTTACTCCAGCAAAGTCTATGGACCAACTTTGACAATTTAAAAATCGCTAACAATTTAACTAATGGGTCATTCTATGGACTAGATATTTTTGTGTTCGGATGATATAACGTAATTACTAAGATTCCTAAACCCGCTTTTGGAGCGTTACCTGCAAGAAAGGTCCTTAATCTATAGATGATATATAAATTTCCATATATAATTACAGAATTAATTATAAAAAAATCGCCGACAGTACATGACATGTCACGTCCTGTCGACTGTTCGGTAACGACATCAGCACATTTAAAAATCAATTATAAAGAGACTCGTTCATTAACAGTTCATTATTTCATAATTTTAGATCAAACACATCGTTGGCTTGATTTTAACGAAGTTTTAATCAAATGATCTTGTAACATAAAAAGTTATTGATAGTTCTACGACGTTCGTAAATTCCCCGTCATTCCTGTCTACCATGAAGGATTGTATTACGAGTAGTAGGAATCGAATTTATTAGTGTGTAAACATTATTTTCCGTTAATGGCAACACTAAATCATACTTGTTAATATACGAAGAAAAAGAATTGCACAATAAAACGGTGTTGGTGATATTTTTGTTTGAAAGGGTGTTCTACAGGTCTATAGAGATCAAGCGTCACTTCTGGAAAGATCGTAAAAAGGTCAATTTCATAAAAAACCTATTTTCACTTCGTGGCTTTATGAAAAAGAGGTATTTTGTCATTAAGATTTACCGAAAATAAACTTAACCTCAAAAGGATATCACTGCTAGCCCAAATTAAATTAAATTTCTCACATCTGTCGACCTCACACCTGTCGACTGTTTGGTAGACAGAAGTGAAAATCATAGACAGAAGTGATTAATTCTTCGTTATAAACTGATTTTACAACTAATAATTTTTGTTTGTAATTTTTTATGTTCATAGACTCTTACTATGATGATATTGGACAATTATTTATATGATTATCATGCATTTAAGATATTTTAGAAAACTGATCGACAGATGAGATGTTAGTCGACAGGAGTGATGAATTCTAGGAATATATTTTTTCTGGAATAATTATATTTGTTTTTTTTTTTTGTATTGTAGTTCGCATTTTTAGCTGCATTTATGAAGCACATTGCTATTATAATAAACCAATACAAAACGGTTAACAAAATTAAGAGGGTGTTGTCAGAAGACGAAGCCTTGCTTCATATTGATTTTGCGGAAAATTATTCATGCAAGTACGCTGAGGAAGTCCAATCAGCACATTTTGGGGCCTCCAAACCTCAAATATCTCTCCATACATCCGTCTTGTACCTGCACAAAGATAATGAAGAGTCTATTTAAAGTTGCTGTTCGGTATCCCAGAACTTGAGGCATGATCCAGTTCTTATTTGTGCTCATCTGAAACCAATTATTGATCGCATAAAGGAAAAAGTGCCGAACATCAAAACAGTCCATTTTCAAAGCGACGGTCCCACGACGCAGTATAAGAACAAGTCAATGTTTTTTTTGCTGGTGAAGTATATCGGTGCAGAGTTGGGAGCGGATAATTTAGTGTGGCATTTTAGCGAAAGTGGGCATGGAAAGGGAGCACCGGATGGGATAGGAGCATGCGTCAAGAGAACTGCAGATGCCAATGTGGCAGCTGGACGCGACGTCTCCAATTACCAACAATTGATCTCTTGCTTGCAAGAAAATTGTCAAGGCATACAAATTATGCCTATTGATGAGACCCATGTAGAATACATATCTGGCATTCTGGACAAAAACACCACACCGCCTTTTAAAGGCAAGGCCAGCTAACGTGGAGTAAGACTGATCCCGACGTGATACACGCACGCAAATTAAGTTGCGATACCTGCAGATTTTACGAAATATGTTCTCATCACGAAATTGGACGCATCTATCTTACGTAAAAAACAGATGATATTGCTACTGGTGAAATAGAATCTTTGTCGCCAAATGGGACTCATTGTAGCTCGCCTATCTCCAGTCAAGAGCGCCTTCAATCCTTGTCGCCAGAATTACTGCCAAAATTAGTTTCCAGAGGCAATAAGAGGCCAAAAGCAAAATTTCCGTCACCCAATGAAAACCGTTGCATCTCACTAGTCTCACCAGAATTGCGACGAAAAACACATCACGTCACGTCACTTCACTACTTCTGAATACTTCACAAACATGCCAGAAATGCATTCGTTTGCAATCAAGTTCAAGTGACGAGTGGATATTTTGATCTGTCGACATAAGTGACGTGATTTTCTGTCGACAACTTTTTCTTTTTATAAAAATGCTACTTTTTTGAATATTTTTTATTTTTGTTAACGATTTTTAGTATTATGACTTTGAGTTTATATTTGTAGAAGTGTATTTTATGTCAGATTTTTATGAAACATAGTCTAAATCACTCTAATGTCTTTCCTGTCGACTTTGTGTTCACTCCTGTCTAACGGTTAAAACGTGAAAAGTGTTATTTTCGATTTAATTAGTAATATTGATCTCAATCATTGTGATACTTCAGTTCCTATAGGTTTAATGATAATTATAATACGACAAAATAAAGAAAAAATAGATTTTTATTTTTGTTTTTATTTTCCTACTCCACGGTAGAATCACCCTAATCCAGTTGTGGAAAATGTATGAGTTTTCGGTAAAACTTCAGATAGAGACCTTTAATTTGATACCTGAACCAATTTTCTAGCTCTTAGCATCGTGACACAGGCTGCTTCACAAAATCCACCCTCTCTCGTTTACTATATAAGGATGATAAGAATGGAACTCTAATGCAGGCCAAGCGTCATCGTCGTCGAAATCAGGTTGATTAAGCAGGTTAATACAATATATGCATTATTATTTAGCTGTGTAGTGTCGGCATAGAATAGCACTACCCCATCTCGTCCCGTGGGTGTTTCGTAGGAGTCGACTAAGGGAACAGGGCTTTTCTTCACTTTCCATCTTCGCCCTTACACCAATCCAAGGTCTGCCGTGCCGAGGGATGCGTGGCCAGGGGTGAGCCTGGTCTCTAGCGTGCCGCCGTCCTGGAGCTTGGTGCACTCCGGGTACTAAATAACCTTACCTAGTCAAGCGGGGCTCTGGCTAGGCGGACAGTTTATTTCCCTTGCTTTTCGTGGGGTCCAAATGTGTTTCCAAACAAAAATAAAACACGATGGCGGCGATGTGGCTCGCCACCTATCACGCCGTGGTTCCTCGCGGGGCGAAAAGTGGGCTGAAGAGATCCGCTTTGGTACGATGAATGTGTGTGGAGGGATGCATGAAAAATTAGATGAAGTATGTTTGATTATGCGAAACGAAACGAAGCGCAAGGAAAAAGAGGTTTCACAACTTGGCCCATTTACAGCTATCTGTTCGGTAGTTGCCGAGAGTGACAGAGCTTGCCAAGGCTTGGGACTTCTAATATCTGAAAGGATGGCTAAGTGCATGAAAGATTATGCATGTGTGAGTCCAAGGCTCCTATGGATAAAGGTGAAAGTAGGGCTGGTCCGGATGCGCATAATTTGCGTGTATGCTCCGGATATGTCCAAATCACTATCCGAGAGGGAAGAGTTTTTGGAATGTGTTAGACGATGTTGCGAATGGGTGTGATCAGAATGAGAGAATTGTTATTTTTAATGGTTGGGTTGGGGTGTCACGCAACGGTTGTGAAAGAGTTTTAGGAAAGTTTGATGATAAAAGAGTGAACGAGAATGGGGAGAAAGTGATTGATGTATGTTTAGGGAGGAATCTTTGTGTTACGAACACGTTGTTTGAACACAAAGATATCCATATGTATACTAGACAGAGGGGAAGCGAGAGAAGTATGATAGATTTTGTGATAGTGGATGAAAGGCTAAGAGCAAATGTTGTTGACACCAGAGTCTACAGGGGCATTAACGTTGGCACAGATCACTTCCTCGTGTTATCACGATTGAGGGGACTGTGCAAGCGTTGGTATCACAGGGCCAAAGTGTCAACAACTGAATTTGCGAGAATAAAAGTGGAGAAATTGAAAGAGGATGAAAATATTAGAGATGAATATATGAAGAAATAGAAGAAGTATGGGATGTGCTCAAATCGTCAATGGTTGAATGTGCGACGGAAGTATGTGGATTGAGTAAAAGAACAAATAGACCACCAACAAGTTGGTGGGATAAAGATGTGAAAGAGGCAGTTGGAGATAAGAAGAAAGCATGGTTAGATTTACTAGCGATTAAAGCTAGTAAACGAATGGATGCGAGAGTAACAGATGATGTAGTGAAGAATAGTGAAGATGAATATAAGAGAGTTAAGAATGAGGTTGAGAAGAAAATAGAAAAGAAAAAGCGTGATCTGATAGAATGGTGTGAGAGGAAACTCTCTGATAATTTCCGGAATAACCAAAAGTTGTTCTGGAAATATATCCGGAAAGAAAAGGGAGTTTCCCAAAATACTACAGTGAATGTTGTGAGAGATGAACAGGGTGAATTGGCGACGGATGAAAGTAGCATAAGACGAGTATGGAAGAACTATTTTGAGGGACTCTTTGAAAAAGAGGATTCACCTATTTCTTCGCCAATTGGCAGCAATGTTGACTGGAATGAGGCATTGGGTGACAGTAGTGACAGTGAGATTAGTATGGAAGAAGTAATGAAAGCATTGAAAAGTATGAAAGTAGGGAAAGCGGCAGGGTATGATAGGATAAGTATCGAAATGCTGAGGGCTGGTAAAGGGTTGGTGGCTTCCTGGCTGTACTTCCTTTTTCAAAAGTGTTGGTCGAGTGGTAAAGTACTACGAGATTGGTGCAGGGCAGTAATTGTGCCCTTATATAAAGGAAAAGGGTCACACCAGGAAGCTAAAAACTACCGTGGAATCAGCCTACTCAGTGTTGTCGGTAAATTGTATGCAAAAGTTTCGATTGAAAGAGTGATGAATGAAACAGATGACAAAATTTGGGATGTGCAAACAGGATTTAGAAAGGGAATGGGATCTTTTCTTTAAGGAGCATCACTGAAAAGTTCTTAGCCAAGAATCGAAAGGTGTATTGCTCCTTCATAGATTTAGAGAAGGCGTATGATAGGGTGGTAAGGAAGTATTTGTGGGAGGTGTTATCCAAGTTCGGCTTGGGGAGTCAACTTATACGTGCATTGGTATCACTATGAGGATTCTAGTGCATGTGTAAGAATAAACGGGGAAAACACAGACTGGTTCGGTATCTCTAGGGGTGTCCGACAGGGATGTGTAGCTTCTCCGTGGATCTTCAACTTGTTCATGGATGACTGTCTGATAGAGTTGCGTGAAAGTGATTATGTACTGAGAATGGGTGGATTCGTCATCAAATGCCTCTTATATGCTGATGATCAAGTGTTACTTGCATCGTCAGTTGAAGAGTTGCAAGAGATGATGAATATTGCATGTGCGTCGTTTGAAAGAAAAGGAATGAGAGTGAATGTGGATAAAACCAAAACCATGGTTTTCGAGAGAGAGGAGAATATGACTGAATGCGTGATTGAGATCAATGGTAAGAAAGTGGAACAAGTGAAAGAGTTCGTATATCTGGGAAGTTTGTTTACTAGGGATGGAAAGTGTGATGAAGACATTGAAAGAAGAGTAAAAAAGGGTAATGCGGTAAATGGAGCACTGGATAGTCTCATGTCTAGTCAATCGGTGTCTGAAAAGGCCCGAATGGCTGTGCATGATGCTGTCCTCGTTCCTACGCTTATGTATGGCAGTGAATGTTGGGTGTGGCAGAAGAAGCATGAAAGCAGAGTGAATGCAGTAGAAATGAGATCCCTCAGAAAAGTTTGTAATGTAAGGTTATGTGATCGTGTGAGGAATGATGTGATTCGTGAAAGGTGTGGTGTAAAAGATGATATCGTAAGAAAGATAGAAAAAGGAATGTTGAGATGGTTTGGGCACATAGAGAGGATGGATGACAGTAAAGTGGTGAAAGAGATCTATAGAGCCAATGTGGAAGGTAATGTTAGTAGAGGACGACCTCGGAGGACACATTTAGATCAAATAGAAAATGTGCTCAAAAAGGCAGGTGTCCGAATTACGAAGAATAAAAGAGCATGTATGAAAAGATTGATGGATGTGAATGAAGCTAGAGAGGTTTGCCAGGATCGTACAAAGTGGCGATCGATAGTCTCTGCCTACCCCAATGGGAACTAACGGCGTGAGAATATGTATGTATGTATGTATGTATGTATTTAATGCGGAAATCCTATACGGTTTTATTCAAATTTCTATTCAACCCGTTTGGTAGTGAACAACACATGGAACATTCATGTTTATTAGTTTTAAAGAAACTGTACTATTCAGTAACGATCTAAAACATGATAGGTACAAATGAAGAGATTAAGCTAAACGCTGTGCTTTGCAAGCATTACATACATACATATACTCACGCAGCGCTATTAGTTCCTATTGGGGTAGGCAGAGACTATCGATCGCCACTTCGTACGATCCTGACAAACCTCTCTACCTTCGTTTACATCCATCAATCTTTTCTGACATGCTCTTTTATTCTTCAAACATTATCAATAAAAAAACAATGTATGTACAACAACGAATACCAAAAACTCAATTCATCATGTAATGGCCGAAGACCGATTGAAGTGTTGATAAATACGAGGGAAGCAAAATTTCTGGTAGTCCCAAATTGAAGAACCACTATGCATAAACAGTTCACGTTCAGTTCAGTTCACATTCGTATAATTTTATTTCACTTGCTTCCTGTGTATCCATAATTTTATTTCACTTGCACACCACAAATTTGCTCGTTTCATGAAAGGCTCAAGTAGTTCATGATGTGCATTTCATGTTGCATTTTATCATCGACGTTTGGCCAAATCGTTTATACATTATAGTCAAAAGTCGATATGCAGTCTGTTGACGGAATGAGTATTATATCTTCTTTAACCAAAGCTTTCGGGCTAACCACGAAATTATTTACGTCAAAACTAGATGTTTCTAACTTTCCGTCTAACATCGAAAGTAAAATAATATGTGTTGGGCTTTGCCTTGGATGGTATATATGATCGAAGGGCTTTGCCTATTCGATCCAAGAAGCGACTGGCAGATTCGGTCAAACGTTGTTGGTTCCTTTTTATACCTGCCCAGAATGGTTATATATATATATATATATTTATGCAAAATTCTCAGAACAACAACATTCTTCTTTTTTAATCTTCCGGTTATTAATGTGACTATTTTACGATATGGTCCTTGTCTACTTCATGAAGTCAAGGACCATATCGCACGACTACTTCATGAAGTAGTCGTGCGTTTAGTTGCCCACATCGAGTAACGATTTTTAATTATTGACCTGCCCAAACCACATCATGATGTGGCCAATAGACAAGTCAGCCGTTTCATGAAATCATACGATATGACAACGAAACATATATAAACTCACGGCTATGTATGCAACCAAAGGATAAATAGAGCTTCTGAATTTGAAACTCCTTAACACTTTGGAAGTTGAGTGGGGAAAGAATTGTAAAATTATTATTATTGGTGATGATACCGCATCGCCCAACAATCGGCTGAAAGGCCCAAATACCCTGAGTCACCTCTTACGAAACCTGCGGAAAGCATATGTAACTGCTATTCTAAGCCGACATTACACAGCTTTTATATAATTGTAAATAAGCGAACAAAGACTAAAAGTAAACGTCAAATTAGAGTAGCGGCAAGATTTGAACCCGCTACTATCTGATGGTCACTCAACAAAAGATAATGAACCCTAGTGAGGGGTGCGACCACCCCAATGCACCCTCTTCTTTATGTGTGACCTGTCACCAAGTGAAAGTTTCGAATGATCTTGGAATATATGAAGAATGCTTAGATTGGGAATGGAAATAATATTTTTTTTTTCTTATAGTTAGATTAGTGCAAAGAAGTAGGTAATTTTTAAATTGCTGTCTAAGCATAAACTGGTGAAGATACAGAGTTTTCACATTATCAGTAGTATTAGTATACGTACTAAGTAATTATACTCGATAATTACTTAGTACAATTATTGTATTCATTAATAGACTTCATATTATACAGATCCACAAACTTTTCTTGGCCGACGGCTGAATTAGTACTACTGTCGCCATTTTGAAATTTCAGACTGTCATTGTCAATTAGCTCTTAACTAAATAAAACTTTTAGGGTGACCTACGCATATAATAAATTATCATTTTCTTATTAATATTTTTTGGATTGGGAACTTTTTTTAAAGGCAACACGACACGGTAAGCCTTTGATATACAGGATTTAAAAAGTGATTTTATGGAGGTACCTACCCACGTTTATAACTCTGACGACTGATTTCTGAATTGAGTATTCCAGCTGAGAACAACTTAAGTATCGTTCTGTTGCATTGAAATCTAAACAACTGAATGACACAAAACGATACTTAAGTCGTTCTCAGCTTGAATACTCAATTCAGAACTCGGGCGTGAGTGTCACAAATAACAAATCCTTGGGTATAAAATAATAAAACTGTTTACAGAGAAGTACAATTGGCAGTCTTATTGCTAAAAGCGATCTTTTCCAGACGATATTTGGAAGGCAAGATCAGTAAATTCGGGGTACCATACAAGACAAGGGAAAAATAAGCAAACATAATTATATTAAAACGAACTTATATACTTTAAATAATAATAATTAATTAAATTAAAATTATACACATTGTTTTATTAAGACATTTTAAAACATAAATAAGTAAGCCTGTATGATTCAAAATTATTCTCCTTATATTGTTTTTTTTTTTATGGCAATACTACTTAATACCCTGGCGGTACCTATGCTAAAATTGACGACGATAATTTCATCCGTATCTCTTCTTATCTGGCTAACTCTTCTTAAAATGAAAAAAAAAAACAAATTTATATAAAAGTTAAATGATAAATCTTTGTTTTTTGAACGTCAAATTGATACTAGATTGATAAAAAAATAATGATTTTGAGTCGACAACATGTATCCGCAAAATTCGGATTGGCGAGTATTTTGGTAAATTCTAATGGTGCTGACAGAAAAATTTATGTTGCCATTTTGACTGACACCCGATGACATAAACGTTTTGTTTCATAATTTTCAATCATTTCACAAAGAACACTTTTTGAAAGGAGGTTCCGATCGAGTCTACATTTACCATGACTTGTGTGTGCCGGGCAGCTGAGGGCCGCCGTCCTGGCGGGGCAAAGGAGTGTACCTAAGCTAAATCGGATAGAAATTCAGTGGGTAATTCGTTGGTCGTATCTTTGTCTTTGTTTGTTCTTTGATGATACCTACAAATTATCATTTTGTTATCAGCCGAAACTCCTTGCCCTTGGTAAATATTGTCACAATTGTGGAAAGTGGTTGCAGCGAAGGGCTCTTCGTAAAGATGGTAAATTTAGTAGGTATGTAAGTACTCAGCCATAGGCTAGGATACCCCTTTTAGTTCGATAGGCCCCTTAGGCCGCGCGCGGTAAGAGCTAACAATGGGGTAATAATAATAATGAATAGATAAAAGCAATGAACGAACCTATACGAATATATGCCTTGCTTACATTTAATATTCCTTGAGAACCGATGACTACAGAAGTATCTATCTACATTTTGTACCTAGATGTGTATTATGTTATGAGTCACTTTTCAACCGAGCGAAGCCGGGTTTTCATCTAGTTTATTATATTTTAACAAGCATATTTTAGTTAAGGTACACCCGAAATTATCATTCGCAATTTTAAGAGTAGACCTCCTGATAACCCTTTCGAGTTTCATTAACATTCATCATTTTTTACATACTTGCTATTATATTACTCAAACTTCGGTCACCTACGCTTTTGAGCACTTTCTATGTTAGATCTAAGTATGTCCTCCATCGGCCTCTACCATCAACTTTGCCTACATCTATACTTTAAGTTCTCAAAAGAGTCAAAAGCTCACAGAAAATGCTGAGACAGCACCAATTCGCTGTTCGGGTGGCACGGGAAGTGCATGACAAATTTTTGTATGTTTTTTATTGATTCTCTTTTTTGTTTTTTATTATTTTTTATTTTATAACTAATTTATTTTAAATGTTGTTAAAATTAAGTTGTTAATTATATTTTGTATTATGTTACTTGTTCTTCTTGGGCCTACAAATGGCGAATAAACGTTTTTCTTTCTTTCTTAAGTTTTTGAACTTCCCTAAGGTGATTCGTGATGGTTTTCTTTTGATATGATAGTCTTGTTTAGTACGAAATAATTAAATAAAAATATAACATGGTAGAAAACTCTCAGAAACTATGATAGCTCAGTGGATAGAACACCACTTAATGTACAAACGATGAGGGTTCAAATCACGGTTAACGTGAGGGAAAACTTTGTGAAAAAACTAACATAGCTAAATCGTACTTACATGTGACAGTGTATTCCTACAAAAACGACGATAGGCCTGCCCTCAATCACGTGAGTACACTGTCCAAGCAAAACGTGGGTACTCTAAACACCAGGTGACAATGACACGTGATGTTCAGAAGTATTAGTACCTCTGCCAACTCCTTCGGGGATATACGGCGTGAACGTTTGAGTTTGGAAAGACTATACACAAAATGGGTGGATCCTCACAATACTACTCACTAGCACAGAATAGTAATCAACCGAAAGCGTTCGAAATCGTGATTCGATCTGGTCACAAAAAGTTCAGCAGAACGCCCTATGCAAATGCAGTTATTAACGATATGCTCGGGTACAGTTTACTTTTAATATTAAGCTCACTCTGCTCAAACGTTCGAGCCTTATATCCCCGAAGGGAAGGCAGAGTTCATACATACATACTCACGCCGTTAGTTCCCATTGGGGTAGGCAGAGACTATCGATCGCCACTTTGTACGATCCTGGCAAACCTCTGTAGGTTCGTTCGAATTCATCAATCTTATAAATAAAAGATGTTATTAAAGGAAAGAAAAATTTCGACACTGGCGGGGTTAATAACATCTTTTATTTATGAGTAATAATCCCCACATGAGGAATTCATGTCAAAAAACATTAAATTTCATCAATCTTTTCATACATGCTCTTTTATTCTTCATCACGTGAAATGAATCTCACCTGTTTAGTGTACCCACGTTTTGCCAAATGGTGCAATTTCGTGAAAGGGGGCAGGCCTAAAGCCGTTTTTGTACGAATACGGTTATATTTCATGTGCTTTCTCTCGATGTATTTCCTCACCCGTAACAATCATGATAAATAACCTCAATTATGACGTTAGAAAAGACATTCTTAAAGGCCCCGTAATAGGATTCGAACTCACGCCTCTCTGTCGGCATTAGAAGTAACTGAAGAACAAGAGTTGCTGATTGTCCCAGACCGATTTCGTTTTCGATTTAGTAGTTTTTATGAAACTACGATGTGCCCTGTTTTATGTCTAACTAGCTTTTTGCCCGCGACTTCGTCTGCGTGAACTTCATTTTTTGCATTGTTTACATCTTAAATACCGAAACAATGAAATAGGGAAAACTGCAGTTAAAAAAGAAGAAGGCTTTGAAACATACCTACATGTACAATACATAGATATACTATGGTATGATCGATAGTCTATGCCTATGGGCAGAGACTATCGATCGCAACTTTGTACGATCCTGGCCAACCTCTTTAGCTTCGTTTACATCCTTCAATCTTTTATGCTTGCTCTTTTATTCTTCATACTTCGGACGCCTGCCTTTCTGAGCACACTCTCTATTAGGATACAATTATCCTCCCAGGTCTTCCCCTACTACCAAACCATAACCTTCCACATTGGTTCTATAGACCTCTTAAATTAATAAATTATAAATTCTTTTATTTTACAAAGGCAGCGCTTTATACATGCTTACAGTGTAGTTTGTACGTAGTTTGAAAATATTATTGGCACTGGTCGAATTAGCAGTATCAGTCAGGGCTAAATCTTAGTGTCTTCAGGAATCTGCATTGGTCCTTATCCTGGGATTTTAGCGGTGACGGAACCATGCCAAGTTAGTGAAGGCTGAACATCATGTGACGAAGTATCTTGAATGTCTTCGTAGTATAGTAACGATCTGCAAAATTAGTATTCCTGTAAGCCCCAATCTGCGTGTATGTAAGTATAGTTATCTCTCTCTCTCCATACAGAACCAGATCATTGTATGATTTGGATCTTGATTGATTTGAAACATCTCAAGGCAGTCACAATAAATGAGTAGAGGTTGTCATACCAAATGGTGCGAAGTTATGGCATAGTAGGTATATTGTTATTAAAATAAATTATCTTCATAACATCGATCGCCACTTTTTACGATACTGACAAACTCTCGCGCTTCTTCTGCATTCATGGTATCAGTATTTTCATGTATACCATTTCATTATTCAAACTTTGGACACATGCAACATTAGCATGACACTAGAGCGACAAGAGACGTTGTATGCTTGATCCATGCACAATTGCACAGGTAAGTATCCTGTATCTTTTGGGAGACCGGCGAATATTTTGCAAATTACAACAATTAATAATATCGTTAACAAATATTTTGCATATCATAATACAGTTATTAAATAAAATAATCGTGTGCAGCACTTTGATAGGCGAGAATCCATTAAAGCTGACATAATGTTACCTGGGAACAACATCTGCCACCACTTCCAAAACGTGTGCTTAGGATTTGGAAAAAACAATACTGAGAATGAATTTGTGAGGAGAACATGTTAAAGCTTTTGAAATTAGTGTATAGCTTTGGAAATCTTCCTCTATACATGGCTTATCAACTCCCAAATTAAGTTAACGCTTAAACAGCCTAATTCTAATGCGACTTAAGTTCATGGAAATTTAATATATTCCAAAAAGAAAACAAACCAAGTCGGAAAAAACATAAAAAAGATTTAGTAGAAACACTCATTTGGAAGAATGGCGGAATCCTATGCAGGTTGTAAACGAAACTTGTTTGACCAGAATCGGTTCGTGAGGAAAAAAGTGGCGGGAGATTACAATGGCGCGGCACCGCCCCGGCCCGCCCCCGCCCGCCGGCCCCGCCGCCCCCCGCCGGCAGTCGTCGCGCGATAGCCGTGTACAACGAACGTCATGTCTTCGTCAAAACAATACACTAATAATCTGAATAGCCGGATAAAGAACTAATACAACACATTTTATTAAAATGTGACCGATATTAAGTATAACCACCACTGTTGAGTTATTTAATGTTACTTATTTCGTTTTACATTTCCGTTTTAAAGATCTCGTGTGCAAAGTATTCATTTAGAATTCAGAATTAGTTAAGTCACAGAAAACTGCGAATAGTGTGAACTTACTGAATAACACTGTTTGGTTGGTATCGATTTTCTATCATATCAATTCTCGCGCGAACAGCTGATGTGAACCAAGTGTGAGTGCATCCTAGTTGGTGAATCGGTGAAACCATAAAAAAATCCACCTAAATGCAAGACTACTTGAAATTATTAACAAATGTGCTGTTTCCCGTCGTGATATAACAATCTCATATTAAAAATCTTGCCTAAATATTGGTTATTACTGTGAAATCTGTATTCAAAAATAGTTCGTAACAAAGAAAGTTGAATAAATCTAGTAATTCCAGATTTATACAGTGTTAGTGATAGTGAACAAAATATATGAGTGTAAAATCGAAGGATAGCAAAGTTTTAGTGAAAAAGTGCAGTGTGGAGTCTCTCTATAACTCAGTGCACAATATAACTTGGATTTCACATAAGGACATATCTCGAAAGGTTATTTATAGGTATGTACAACTTGCAATTGTTGAAATATAAAGAATAGTGTTAAAATAATGGTTCAGTTGGTTCCAAATGTAGTATAGGGCCGCGCGGCCGATGCGTGCCTTGTGTCGCCATTACTGTGCTAGCCGTAGGCCTAAATTCGGGAGTAGAATCATCACAAAAATAGACTGTTATTCCCTTACAGGCTATTTATCTCAAACACAAATAATATAAAGTTATTTCCGAGGAATTTTGTTGTAAAATCAATGAAAATACATTGCTCATTGCTTATGATAATGTCCATTCGTTAAGCATATAACTGGATTCGTGATTGTTCTAAATGATTGTTTATATTGTACTTAAATATTACGAATAAACTCCAGACATGCTCTGGCTGAAGAATAATGCTTAATTGCATTTTAGTCATGTTACGAAATATGCCGGGTTGTATAATGTACAGAGAGCAACAACCCGAAAGTTGTAGATGGCCTTGTAACTACTGCAACTTGGATTTCTTCACATTATTTTCTCATGAAGCACATACTCGTACTATTTTACGATAAATAAAACATTTCTATGAAATAGAACCTACTCCTTATTAGTGAGTATTTTTATATTTCTGTGAATTCTTCTTTTTCCTTTAATGGAAATTACAACTCCTCCGGAACCGCTTGACAGATCTTAACCAAATTTCACAGGCTGATAGCCACAAAGTACCTACAGGTTTTAGTGAAAAAAAAAATCGAACTTTTTCTAACATCTAGAAGAAAATGCCAAAAACTTTTCCATAGACTTACCATAGAGAAACTCATACGCTCACTTCCGCCGCTTCTTCGGAACGCTAATCCTCCTGAACTGCTTGACCGATCTTGATAAAATTTTTCAGACTGATTAAGACTATGATATATATTGTTTTAGTTGAATAAAAAATTAAGAAGTACGCACTCACAATAAAAAAAATCGAAAAACAAAATTTTCATAATAATTAATATAATAATTTGCAATAAAGATAGTTCAGTTGAGTCGAACATATCGTTCAGCTCTTTTTTTCAATTGCACACTTGCAATGAAGTCCTAGTTTTACTAATCAATTAATAACCATTAATCACAATTAATAATAATTAATTTAACCATTGATTACATTCTAAAACGAAAGTTATATAAAAAAGGATCGGTTAAATTGCTATTTATACATCAGTTAATATTAACTTGGCCGACCAAATTGGATACCTGCTGGGCATTACTACCTTTGATGTATTCCTTCTTTAGCTAAAAAATAAGTATTTACCTATTTAATATCTCTACCACAATATGAATATCTAACTTTCTTGTTTTGCCTAAAATAATAAAAGCTTTCCGTACAACAATCTGCCGTACAGTTGTCTTTTTGATTTGGCGATGCAAATATGCAAATGTATTTTACAACTGTGATATTACTAATATTATAACTGACGCACATCTCTAAAATAGTAATTCTTGCTAAATTTGACGGAAGACAAAGTATCAAGTCAAGGAATGACTGAAACATATGTATCTTTGTAATTGATGTAGGTAATTACTTGCACATCAAATAACCTTTAATTTAGTACTAGTTGATACTATAAATTCTCACGCTGGTTTTGGTAAATGCAAGTCATTTGTTACATTCTTCTGGGTTTTTTCATAGCCTTAGTAAACTTTAGACCAATTTTGCGGAACAACTGTTAGGCGTACTTTAAAAGTCAACAATGTCTTAAAGTCAACCTTGGATTTTCGGTAAGAAAAATCTGACGGCCATATTAATTAAGTTCAACTCATATGTTCACGCCGTATATCCCCGAAGGGGCTGGCAGAGGTACTAATACTCCTGAACATCGCGTGATATTGTCACCTGATGTATTATGTAAAACTTAAGTAAAACTACCTTTTAAATGCTTAACTGTGCAGTCAGAAGGTGTAAAGACCAATCGTGGTCAATAAAACCGTTGATAAACTCACTATTCACCGTTAAGTTATATTATAATAGAAAAAAAAAGATCTCACTGACTCATATACATTCAATCTTCAAAATTACACGCTATTTCTCATTACTGGTCTGAAGTTCAATACGTCTACGGCTCATTGAAAAGGACCACCAAATTGCAGTTGCAAGACGACTCTATATTTTTATAATGTGAGATTTTCAAAAATGGAATAAAATTTTAATTCCGAAACCTTCTTTTTAAACGGTTTTATTTAGCTCACCCCGTTTGGTTGTTTATTCTTGGGTCAAATTTAGTAATTAAAATTTCACCCTCTTCCTATCAACCGATTAATCTGAAATTTTGTATACGCTTTGGATTTTGGTGACAATACAATTATATTTATTCATTATCATTATAAATTCAAGATGGCCGCCGCTACAAAATGGCGGATAATTTAGGTTTTATTTATCCCATCAATATGGGTATCAAATGAAAGGGCTCAACAAGCAGAATACAATATACTATAAAAAAAATGAAATCCAAGATGGCGGCCGCTACAAAATGGCGGATTACGTAGGTTTTATCAATCCCATCAATATGGGTATCAAATGAATGTGCTCAACCAGTAGAATACAATGTACTATATAAAATTAAAATCCAAGATGGCGGCCTCTACAAAATGGCGTACAACTTAGGTTTTATATCAATCCCATCAACATGGGTATCAAATGAAAGTTCTCAACAAGTAGAATACAATTTACTATGCAAAATTAAAATCTAAGATGGTCGCCATACAGTGCACTACACCAAATCAATATTTTAGATGGGCGCAGCCACTAAATGGCATATAATAATAAGATTTAAATTTAGAAATTGAATCTGTTATTTATTTAGGTATCTGATTAATCCAGCCTGAATCCACCACCCAAGTCAAGATTTTGTATCGTGTTGAGGACTGTGCGGCGTTAGGGTGGCTAAAAATTATACGTCGTTAGCGGTACACCACCGTATACTTAGTTGCGAAACTGTTTGAAGAAGGTCACGCCTACGTGGCTCTTAGTAGAGTCAGATCTTTGCAGGGACTACGTATAGAAGAGTTGGACTGCAATAAACTAACGGGCAAGAAACCTTGCAATAATGAAGCACTATATGAATTAAACAGAATGCGAAATAAAAACTAAAAACTAGAAAATAAAAATAGGTAAAAAAACTTTTTAAGTTAAACGGTTTTATTATTAACATACAGAGCAATGTTTAAGATAAATGTACTAAAAACCAAAAAATAATAATAAAATAGATACAGTCGTGGGAATTATATATATATGCATAGACTAGACTAAAATAAAACCGTGGGGAACGTCAATTTTGTCCACAAATTATCGACTTGATGTGCGATAGAAGAAACGTTTAATTCGTCGTTGGGCAGTTGACCCGCAGACGGTGAGAAATTACTTACTATTTTCTTGCTCATGGAAATTCCATTAGTCATACACTCCATGTAAATAAAAGAGATATTTCAACTAGTTTATCGTTGGAAATTTACACTGCTGGCTGGCGATGAATCGGTTCACTGCTCGCACTTTGTCTTTAATCGACAAAACATATGATAAAAGTACTACTCGCTCAACACTATGAAACCCTAAAACTCGCTTATAATCGAGCTTGCTAGCTTGTTTCCACATTCTGCCCTATTTATCACATGTCCATCGTTGTCGGTTGAACAACTGCCCAATTATAGTGTAACATTACAAAACAAACATTTTAATCAACGATTGTAGACAATTGACGTGCCCCACGGTTTTATTTTAGTCTAGTCTATGCATATGTATATAATTCCCACGACTGTATCTATTTTATTATTATTTTTTGGTTTTTAGTACATTTATCTTAAACATTGCTCTGTATGTTAATAATAAAACCGTTTAACTTAAAAAGTTTTTTTACCTATTTTTATTTTGCAATTTACGTTTATATTTGCATAAGATTTTGGACCAATACACTGTACGAAAAACACCTTTGATAAACTGTCAAAAGTTTTGTAAACAACAGAATCGTGTTTTCGGAATTAACTGAAGTACTACTAATAAGTAAATTATACTCAAAAGATTTGATTCATGATAAACTTGCTATTTAAAAGAAGTGCTGAATGGTTTTATAATAATGACGAAATAAATAAGAAAAACCAAATATTTCCTATAGTTAGTAATAAGAAAGATTGTGGTTACCTATTGATATGAATAAAAATCACAAGAAGGTTTATCCAGACCTTCAGAATTAGAAATTATTCAGATACTTTTTTAAATGAGTGTGGAAAAGATTGTTAAATAAAGGACAGTCGACGATGAGTCTGAATCTAATGATTACTGAAAAGTATCAAAGCTCTAAATAGCATCGTAGAACACCCACGGGAAGAAATTGATTAATGTTATTCGAAGCCGTCACATCACACCTACCAAACTGACATTTGTCCTCAATGCTACGAGTATAATCACAATCTATATAGAGATTACGACGTGCTAAAAAGTGTTTTTGTAAGTCAAACACGACAGACAAGAAATATTTTCAAAAGAACAACAAGTTAAACTGGTTGAACCACAAACCACTGCCGGTCTTCCGTCCCATTGCTTCCATTCCATTTGTATGTAATTATTTTTAGTCCAGGATCTGAGCTAATATTCACTAGGTTCTATCTAGTGAGCGAGATTGAGTAACTTACATTACATACCAAATCTAGTGAATGTATGTTTTTTTAAATGTATAGGCTTAGAATAGCAATAACTAACCCATGTGTTTCTGTGAGTTTCGTAACAAGGAACTGAGGGTATTTGGGCTTTTTAAAAGAATGTTCCATCGAATTGTTCCGCGCCGCAACATCACGGGCCAAAATGGCCATAATGATAGCCGACCTCCGATAGGAGATGGCACCCAAAGAAGAAGAAGAAGAAGAAGAAAAGAATGTTGGGCGATGTGGCTGGAGATCTTTTACAAACGAACCTTAATATATAATCATTTTCATGTTGAATAGGGAAGTTCCAGCTAAGCTACCCATCTTCAGGAACTATAGCCATGACTACATGAATGTAGTTAAATTAGATGCGTTTCGTAACTTACAATGGTGTATATGTCGTGGCCATATCGTAGATTTGAACACATCGTGAAATGATCGATCATTTCATGAAGTAGTCGTATTTCATGAAATGTTCAACTGTTTATTGGCCACATCGTGATGTGGTTTGGGCAGATCAATGATAGGAAATCGTTTCTCGATATGGCCAACTAAACGCGCGGCCTCTTCATGAAATGGTTAAGATTATTTGGTCATATAATATAAAGTAGTCACATTATTTACCGGTAGAGGCGCTGAAAACGCTTTGTTTATGTGTGAGGATGGCGGCCACTGTCAAAAATGATATTTCTCGCAGTAAAAAAGTTAATTATTCGCTATTAAGCGAAGAAGAAAGTGATTGCAAAAGAGTTTTCGACGAAAAGGTTCTCGAGTACTTTGCAAATTACGAAAACACTGAGCAATATGTTAAAAAACCGTTGAGTTTGTATCGAATTTCACAGGTCGCCCTATTCTACGATCTGGCCAAGCGTGGATGATTAAATCGTGAAACGTTGACGATTTTATGATCTGGTCAAATTAAGTTGGCTACATCATGAAATGTGATTATTTCATGAAATAATCGATCATTTCACGATGTGTTCAAATCTACGATATGGCCACGACATATACAAAATGACTAAAGTTACAATTACTACTTAGTACTACTAGTCAAATCCTCGAATATAATGCTTGGGGTTGAAATCAAACTAACATATAAACTCTAACTTGCAATCTCTTAAGAAACAATGCTAATATTATTAAAGGATTTCTTGTCCCTACCTAATTCAGAATACCTTAAGAGAGTCAATGACTACCTAGTAGCAAACACCACAGATGTAATCTAATACCGCGCCGGAGCTTCAGGTTCGAATCATCGGCCTGAAGGCTGGCATTTATGTTAGTTTATTATTAGTTTCGCTAAAGACAGAAAAAACTCACGTAAATTAGTGTATCTGTGAAAAGATTTGTTTTTCTAGTCTAGACGAATCAGATGTACTAACGCCCGGTTTCTGAATTGAGTATTCAAGCTGAGAACGACTTAAGTATCGTTTTGACTCATTCAGTTGTTAAGATTTCTATGCGACAGAACGATACTTAAGTTGTTCTCAGCTGGAATACTCAATTCAGAAATCGGGCGTAAGAGAACAAAGTTCAGGAGAACTTAGGCATCTGCCACCCTCGCGGAGATTACATCAAGCTGCATATTTTATAACGACTACGCAAATAAAAGTACTATTTTCTGCGTCATAGTGGATTGCATGTGCAAACTCTAGGTGCTGGAAATAGCTTAGAAACAAATAAACCAGTCAGTTATATTTTCAACAGTTTTTCCTAATAAGCGCTACAAAATCTGGCTTTCTGCCAAGTAAAATATTTTAAGACTACGCGTATCTTCCCTTTAGGTTTTGTTTCCCTTGCGCCGTTTTTGGCAACAAAGTGACCCCTTCAATGTTTTTTCTATTTTATGTTAAAAGTGTGTTCATATAACAAACCCTTTACACTTTATGTATGTAATTCTAGACGAGGATTATCGATGTATCTGTTGATCACGTTATAGCCACACATGCTGAATTTGGTTTAACATAGCGCCCTTGCGGTCATATCTTATATCCGTGTTCAAGAAACTTATCCCAATATAAAAAAAATATTTGTCTCTTCATACGATTAAGATATATATGCATATACTCAAGCCCATAAATAAAAAAAGGGTAGCCAGAGCTTTAGATCTTGTAATTCCGCTACAATAAGAAGTTGATAGGGGGCAAAATGGTAGAAACAAAGTATCGTTAGTGATGGGTCTCCAACCGTATCGCCCGAAAACCATTTAAAAAAGCCTTATACCCTTATTCGCATCTTACCACACCCGTGGGTACATAGGGTTAGTGACATTCTAAGCCGACACTACACGGCATAGATTAATTTGTAATTTTTAGATTAATATTTATAAGATATATTTTCATTATGAATGCGTAATCTGAAGTGTCAATAGCAATAATGCTTTCCAAGAACCTAAAATCTTTGTTTTATTTGGTGCATCTCCAAAATACACCCGCAAGAAGCAATAGGTAGGTAAACGCTATTCCGATCTGACACTACTCAGCAATATAAAGATAGATAAAATAATGAAAAGTTCACGAAGTATTGAATGAAGAAAAATCCGGACACACAAAGGTAGCCAATTGGGGTAGGGGTAGCTGATTAGATTTTCGAATTAATTACATGAAAGGTTTTCAGAATCCTTGTCGTTTTATCAACGTAGCGAAGCAAGTCAGTGCATGTGTCAAGCTGAATATGTACACCAGGGGATAATGGATGCACACATAGCCTTGTTAAAATCAAAGCTCTGTTCTCTAGCGAATGCTAGGTGTAGCAGAATAGGAATTATGGCACTTCCAATGTAGGATATGTAGCTCGTATACTTGAAATATCACGTGGAAACCTAGTTGACGTAATGGAAGTTTTAACGAACAGAATGAATTCAAACTTTGTTATTAAGTATCAGTGACAATTTAATAATTTCATAGGTTTATCTCATAATTTTGATGAGGTTTAATAATTTTAGTTGGTTCAGGACTAAAAAGGGTAAAATAAATTTAGTTTTTAAATAAAGTTCTTTTTAGTTCGAAGTGCTTCAGACGCGTGTTTTTTAGTTCTTTTTTTAAACTATTGTTACTTATCACGTGACAGTACTCTTAATATGGATGTATTAATATACCAGAAACAAAACTACTTTTTGTCTGGACGTTAGCAATCGATTTTAAAAATAAATTAAGTGTACCTCATTATAAATCTTGTCAAAGAAGACGAAAAGGGAACCAAGCAAACAACCAAGACAATACGTAAACATATACTCACGGCCATAAATCCCAAAAAGGGGTAGCCACACACATTTGGAAGATGATAGGAGAGAAGATGGTAGAATCAAAGTATCGTTGGTGATGCGTCTCCAACTGCATCGCCCAAAATGCACTTAAAGAAGCCCCATACAATGGTATTAACTAGAGACTAGGAGTCGCCTCTTATGACAATAGTGAGTAGAAAGGGGTAGTGACATTCTAAGCTGGAACTACACCGCATATATATTATTATATAGTATGTATTTACAATTTACAGAATAGACAATTTCCTGCCGAAGTAATCTTATGAAACATTCGCGATTTATGACTAAGTTAGCTTCTTGCAATCCGTTGCAATTGTCATAGTCATTCTGATTACTCATAATGGGTTCTTAGAGTATTGACTCAGCCGGTATCTTGATGTCATTTACTGGTGCATTTTTTCTATATGATTATTTATCCACAAAAGAGGTGAAGATGCGAACATATATCAATTGCATTTGTAAAGTTTTATTTTTTATTATAATTATGATAAAACATATTATAACAATGAAATCCGTACATAACATAATGCAATTAAAACTGTAAATGAAATGTAATTTAATAATAATTGTATTTGCTGTGGGTTTTAAAAATGGGTTACTTATTCCTCTTAATTTAACAGCATACCTGTTTTCAACCGACGAAAAACAGATGAGGTTGTCTACTGGACGCTTTTTTATTACATACATACATATACTCACGGCTATAAATCCCTTGAAGGGGTAACCAGAGCTAGGGAATAAAAAATTCCTCAGCCACTTTTGGAAGTTGCGTGGGGAAAAGATGGTGTAAAGGTTGTTGGTGATGGGTCTCCAACCACATCGCCCAGAAATCCCTTAAAAGCCCCAATACCGTTAGTCGCCTCTTACGTACACCCACCGGAAGAAATGGGGTAGTGCTATTCTAAGCCGGCACTACACAGCCACACGGCTTTTTTATTATATCCGTTTATTTAAAATCACTCATGTACATTTTCTCCAGAGAAATCCCATTTTAATAAACCATTTTTTACCGCATAATGGTAGAAAAACAAGAGATGATTTATTTAAGCTTCAGTCAGAAATAAGGGATAAAGTGATCTAACTGATTTCAATTGAAATAAGGAAAGTTAATAATAAGAAAATTTTTCTCTAAAAGTAGTTAAAACTGCCGAAAGAAGAAGAATTAAAACTGTTAGAATTTAGTTACAAAAGTAATGTTAGTATACTTATTGTTGTAATTATGAGTCGGTACCAAACAATAAGTGAAAAAGTATGTCCAGGAAGAATAGCCAATATAATTTCATCATACAATGTAAATCTCTGACATTCTAGAAAATGCGGTTAAACTTTCTTGTATAGCGCACAGTAAAATTGGTCGTGCCACCCAGTTATTTCTGGATATTTACTTGAAAATCGATAACTTCCCATATGTAAAAGGAAATTGTTAACTAGGTCAGGTCATCTGTCGCAATCGTTATATCAATTCATACTTACTCAAACGTTCACACCGTACATCCCCGAAGAGGATGGCAGAGGTACTAATACTTCTTGAACATTATGTGACATTGTCACCTGGAGTACTCACGTTTTGCTTGGATAGTGTACTCACGTGATAGGGGGCAGACCTATCGCCATTTTGTACGAATACTCTTCCACATGACTAAGTACAACTTAGCCATGTGGGTTTCCTCACATTTTTTTACCTCACCGTTAACAACCATGATAAAGTATACATGACTTTAGAAAAGACAAATTGGTGTAGGTTTGCTCGGGATTTGAATCCTCATTGTTTTCACGATAAACGGTGTTCTTCCCACGGAGCTATCGCGGTTGCTACTGATCAGTGGTTTTTTGTATATTTAGAATTCTACCTTCACCATGTATCATTAACATTTTGGTGAAGCTGTGGCTAAAAGAACACTGCAAATACTTTTAATAAAAGTCTGAAATACTAAGCGTATGAATATTTAGTAACATTTATATTAAACTATTTTGTTAGTGTAGCTATTCATGACCCTTTATGTGATGGGTTTTCAAACACCAGATGACTTTGTTAGTGAAGAATAAATAGAATCTTTGAGATTCCTTAGAGAATGTGTGAAACGTACGCACTTAGGGATAAATTAACTAAGACCTTAGCATGAAGAAAAAGTTATGTTGATAGTAACAAATCTCCTCAAAAATACAAAATGCATTTTTATAGACAATATCTTACATTAGTCCCATTTATCCCGTTTTCGTTGAAGTACCCATATTACCTTTCATTTCTATCAGGGCGCGAAAGAAGATACTCCGATAACATTGACTTCTTCAGCTTACTTGAGGTTACAGAGTGGTCCTAATTCGACCATAATTTCATAAATTTAATTATGCGAGTGATTTTGTCTTTTAGAAATGTACGTCATTAAATGGCAAAAGTTTGATATGTTTTGTTTCTTTCTATTTAATTTCAAAAACTATCATCTAGTAAATTATGAGCTCTGTGCCAACATGCATATCCTTTTCTACCTAAAATTTGAACTGAATAAACTGTTCCACACTCTTATGCTACTACATTTGTCACTTTTTCACCGCTAAACTTTCCCTGCACGCATACCTTAGCAAAAACAAAGTGCATGGAGTATCACATGTCACGACATGATAACATCGTTAATAATCAAAGTAACTGATTAAAAGACACCAATTAGTGAGCGTGGCGCGGCCAGGGTAAAATATTTTTCATTCCCCCTGGCTCCCGCTCCAACGCATAAAGTTATATCGGTCGCCCGCGGCGCTCTGCCAGCCGAGCGAAATGCACTAAACCCGCGCCGCCTGCCTTTTATCTCATTAAACCACTCTACCTACAAAAAACAACTTTAAACCCCGTAGTTAGAACTCAATTTTGGTACCCACCTCTCTCTTGCTCCTCTGCTTATGTGTGAGTTTCGGAGGTTAAATGGATTTCGACTCTACAATTAGAGAAGCTAGAGTCGAAAATTGAATAAAATTTATCGAGCAAGGGTCGTGTAGAATACTTTTTGTGTGATGAGTATATTGAACTTTATGTTAAATGCAATAAGAGTTAAATTTGAATTGAGTAACATTATTTTTTTATGATGGAATCAGCTGTTTCGGCACGCGTCCCTAACCCTGGGGAGACAGGTTCGAATCCCGACTAGACGTTCAATAATGCTGTTCGATTTAGATGGATTCGAATATTTATATTTTAATTTCCCAATATCCTCAATAAAGTAGCACATGATGATAAGGAATAAGCTAAGATTTTATGATTAAAATGATCAGATTTGAAAGCCACAGGGCTCGTCAGTTTTTGAGTGCAAGCCGCTAAAATGAATGGCAAATTAAGAGACCGAAAAAATTCGTGCATGTTTTTGTAAAGATCCTTTATTGGTAATTTATATAGATATAAATAAAAATTATTTTATACTCGATTGATGGAAAGACAAGGCATGTTTACCTATTTCTGTAATTGTAAGCATTCCGTAAAAAAACATTTAATGAAGCTTATATGTGATTGTAGTTTTTGTTAAAGATGGATAATACCTTCTTCAACAATAAGTTTTAACAAAATGCAGAAGTAACAATACCCATCGAAATACACAACTCCACATCAGAGTTGCAAAAACGTTTGAATCTAGCCAGCTTTAAGTTTGTCTCCTTATATTTATAAAGTCCAACTTCTAAGTATTTGCTTTTGTCTAAAATGTTCTTTATTAGAAACCTAATTATCTTATAGCAATAGTAAACCTAATTTTTGTGGTCTTCAGAGCTAAGTGTAGTATTTAAAAAATCTTAGTTTGTATCTGGGGAACCTTTATCAGCTTATTGAGCATGCGTTACAGGTGTGGTACATTCATCCAAAGTGTGCTGATAGTGAGAAAGATAGTAGAGACGAGTCTATATAATTAAATCACTTTTTAGTTAGATAGTAGAGGTGCACCCCAGTACAGTCAAGTTCTGGTCATCTCTTCTGTTTTCAACTATTAATGATCCATTAATGAAAATTCGCACATCATTTCTTTGAAAATTTTAGTGAAACAATACCCAAACAATAACATCTATTCTGTATTAAAGATTTGAGCACAGGCTTTGACAATAAATAAAAGTGTATATTTACAGTCGTATCATGTCAAATACATGGTACTCATAGATTGTGAAATGCATTTTTTATTGATTGTTATTTAAATATATAGTTTAATAAAACTACAGCGCATCGCCCAAAATCTACCTAAAAACTCACAGCTTCATAAGTCGCCTGGTAGAGACGCGGTAGAGCTTTTCTAAGCCGCCACACGGAATCCGATACTACACGGAACGGATTAAAATATCGTATCGTGAAATCAGAACAGGAAATTGTATTGAACGAAATCAATTTGAATATTAATAAAAGCTGTTATCGTGATCAAATTTGAATACCAGTTTGGACGGGATTTCATTATGAATATTACAATAGAGCTTTGTGAAAATATGTATTTGTAAAATTGCTAGAACGACAGTTGTGAGTGTCGGCTTGATATAGCACAGCCTCTCCTCAGTTACTAAGGAACCTAAAAACTTTTATGACATTTGGTTCGCTGCATTATCTCATTTGTAATTCCAAAGCTGGTTCTGAGAAACTTTGGTGGTAAATTGGAAAAATCTCGACCTTGAGTAAGAGTAACGAATTCAAATACATTTCATCGTTTTGTTTTGAAGCGTTGTTACCGTCCAGGACATTATCAGGATGACGTTGTTGAACGCACAGTTAAAGTCATATGAAAATGTATTCGAATATCACTTGCTACATATATTTCTAAGTGTCTTTTAAAGTAACTTTTAAAACATAGATTAAGTAATGAACATGTATAAGAAACATTTCAGAAACTTTATGGATTTCAAGGATTACCTGCGTATTAACGCAGAATGAGCTTCTGCAAATCGGATTAAATAGATAACATCAAGGATTGAAGGTACATTTTTTTAAGATAGTATCAAAAAAGAATCAATTATTTTGAGATGATTAAAGTAAAGGCAGTCTTCCTTTCCTCCTTGACGTAACCCAAATAATGTTAAAAGTTCTCCAATTAGTAGTATTTTTCCTTCATTAAGTATTTTAAAAATAAATGATAATTATTTCCCAGAAAATCTGATTACAAATTATTGTTAAGCTTTCAACGCTGTTAGTGAAATGAACTCCACGTTCTGTCTGCTGCCCTAATCCGTAGGAAGTTATCCATCAGGATCTTATCAACAGGAAACTAGTTGTAACCGATCGATGGACTTCACTGTTTATTTTTGTATCTTACATTTATGTTCACTTGGTACATAAACTTGGTCTTTATCTGTTTATTCAAACATTTATTTTATGCAAGCGCTGGTTTTACAGAGCGGGGTTGGTTGACTGACGGTCTTTCGACGACTATAAGATCGTACTGGAAAATCCCTAGATCTATTTTATAGTTTACAAACTGTGTAAAGTCGGCTTAGAATAGCGTTAACCCGTTTCTTCTTGTAGGTGTCGTTGGGCGATGTGGCGAAAAACTAATCAACAATTCTTTATTTTCTAATTTCTTCGCAGATCAGTTTCCAATAGTGGCTGAGGAATTTCTAATTCTGAAGCTATAGTATATTTATGGTTTCCGGTCATGATTATAGATTCTATGGTCTGTCTATAGTTTATAACATTACTAGTTGACACGACAGACTTCGTACTGACAAGCATTGATTGAGATTCACTATTTTTTTTAATAACATAAACATAACATAAACGTTCACGCCGTTTATCCCCGAAGGGGTTGGCAGAGGTACCAATACTCCTGAACTCACATGGCAAGCGCCATCTAGTTTCCAGAGAAGGTACCCACGTTTTGCTAAGACAGTGTACTCACGTGATAGGGGGCAGGCCTATCGCCGTTTTGTACGAATACACTGTCACATGACTAAGTACAACTCAGCCATGTGGGTTTCCTCACGATGTTTTCCCTCACCGTTAGCAACCATGATTAATTAACCACACATATGACTTTAGAAAAGACAAATTGGTGTAGGCCCGTCCCAGGATTGGAACTCACGCCCTTCTGTTTTACGGGCGGGTGTTCTACCCACTGGACTATCATGTCGCTTTTTTTAATAAGTTGCTTATATTACTTCTAATACCTCAAATAATATGTATATAAAGTTTCATGATGATTCAGTACGTTTTGCGTGAAAGCATAACAAACAAACTACATTCACATTTATAATATTAGTAGGGAAGTAGGGATTCATCGTATCACTCCTGTCCTCCAAATATTAAAGACAATTAAAATAAAACAACTGTAGGAAATTACAATATTTCTGAGTGACATGCTAATGAGATCAAATAGATTGTGCTCCAAATACAGACATCTGACGAGGCGTAAAGATTTAAAGGGCATCTATGAAAAGATTGACGAATGTAATTAAAGCCGGTACAACGCGGAGATCGATATTCTCTGCATACCAAAAGTGGAACTAATAAATTGACAATGAGTTTGTATGTGTTTATGTAGTTAATCGTATTTTTTTTCGTTAGTTTTGAATTTATGAGCTTTGTCAGCACGAGCTGAGTCGCTAATAAAAGATAAATGGCTTCAAAGTCAATATTCAAAATCGAAATATCCTTTTGTAGATAACATCGAAATAGAAATTGATATCAACGGTTACATTACAAATCCTTAGTTTCAAAGTATTTTACGAAAAACGGCGAAATATATTTTTCATGATTGTCAGTCTTGCTATCACGTACAGTGGTACCAACATAGTTATTTAATAATAGTATGGTCATATTTTACGTCAATTAGTATCGAAGCTTCAATGTTCATAAAATTTTTACTTACACCTGCATGGGATATTACAAACAAGGTGTAACATAAAAAAGTATGAGTGCTTTCCATATCTACAGAATTTATCATCATTTATAATGTAAATGCGAATGTAAATTTGTTTGTTACGTTTTCACTCGAAAACAACTCAACCGATCATCACGAAACTTTGTTCACAAATATTCATAGAAGTATTAGTAGTAACATAACATAGGATACTTTGTACTAAATATTAAATATAATTTTTAAAAGAATACAATCTTATATACGTACATATACTCACGGCTAAAAGGGGTAGCCTGAGGCTCGGAACAAGAAATCCCTCAGCCACTTTTGGAAGTTGAGTGAGGAAAAGATTGTAAAGTAAATGTTTTGAGTAATGGGTCTCCAACAGCATCGCCCAAAATCACTTAAAAAGCCCCAATACCCTTAGCCGCCCCTTACGAACATCCACGTGAAGAAACGGGGTAATGTTATTCTAAGCCGAAACTACATGTCAAGTAAGGATGAGTATGATGTTTTTTTTAAAGGCTATCCGATTCTAGAAGAGAGCTTAGTGACAAATCGATCCACCTTGAATTCAAAAGGCATATGAGTGGTATTCAAATTCTTAATCGGACCAAATGATAGGATACATACATATATAGGGGAAGTTGGGGCATTATGGGATACTTAAGACAAAACTCATTATATTTAAAAAATCAACACGTTTATTATAAAAACTTCTGAACAAAAACAACAAGTATTACACTATTTTCATATAATTATAGTGACATTAACATAATCAGTCATATTTTTTGGAAAATTCAAATTAACTAAGAATAGGTAATTTTCCCGATTTGCCCTACATGTGGGGCAAAATGGGATGTGCTATGGGGCAAAATGAATATAATACTTAATCTGGCAAACAGTATGAACAAATATGGGGATTTTCATCATCTTCATCTACGCCAGCACAGGAGTTATGAGCCCAATCACGACATTGAATACACATAACCCACCCTTCGTTTGATTTTGAATACAAGTATCCACAATACAAGCAAATACAGTCATCATTTTCATCATTCGATGATTCCGAATCAGTTACGTCTACTTTCTTTCGTCTTTTGATGCGAGTGTTTCTATTTGGCTTCTTTGTTTCCTTCTTCTCTGTCTTCTTTTGTTCTTTTGTCACTGTCTTTCTAGGGTTGGTTTTCTTTTCTTTCTCATTTTTAGCAGATTTTTCTTGAAACAAATCGTTTTTGTATGGAGAGTCTGTTAATATTTCACATTTTCCCCGTTTCCTAGTCTTTCGTTTCTCTACTCTCATTTCCTTGGGTATTGTAAGGATATCATCTGGGCTTACTAAAAAAGATCTTCTTGTTAATTTTTGTTTTTCAGGAGTTTTTGGTCTACCGAAGGAAGTGGAAGGTTGCATGTTATCTTCATTTGATGTGGTATATTTTATGTTCCTAGGAGACTCAAAGATATCTGAGGATTTTTCATTTTCAGTGTGCAATGAGAAATTTTTTTCGTTTTCTTTTGGTGTGACAGACACAGTCATGTTTTTTGAAGCATTTAACTGTCCTCCTAAGTCTTGTTCAAGTATCAGAAGAACAGCAGGAGAATTTTCGTATTCCGTGGATTTAGGATATTCCCGAGAAATATTTTCTTGTTCTTTGGATACGGCAGGTGGTTTATTCATAGTTTCTTCAACAGCAAGCATAGAACTATCTTCCTTTGGAGAAAGGGAAGGCAACTCGACAGAATTTTGAATAACATTTTCTGCAGGCAAGTTAATCTGACCAATGTCGTTATTCACATGAATAGCAGTGCAAGCGCTCTTATTTATGACAAGTGTTCTTGTCTCTGTTGAAGACTGACTGTCAGATTGACTGTTAGATTGTTTAACTGGTCGCGTTTCCAATGTCGAATTTTCAGGCTGCAATGTAGATTCTGAATCAGATCTATTAGCCGTACATAAATCGTCAGTTGCAATATTGTCAGTGTTTGTAGTTTCGGCGGCCAAAAAATCTGCGTCTGTAAACACATTTCTGTCTATGGGCCATATGCCACATTTTCGAAAGCCGTTTATGGCAGTCGCCATAGTTGCTGCTTGTATATAAGCTCTTCCAAGAACCGGTGCCACTTGATTAGGAGTCATAACGCGTCCTGGATGCTCTCGGAGCCATTTTTTTACTTCTGCACTGTAGTAGCTGCTTAATGGTTTCATAAATGAAACATCCAGCGGCTGCAACTTGTGAGTGCAGTGTGGTGGCATGCATAGTAATATAACATTGTGCTCTCTCGCGTACTCGATTAGTTCGAGATTTTTAGTATGGGAAGCATGGCCATCTAACAGAAGTAGAATTGGTTTTTCTTTTGTGGGCTTTGTAAATTCAACAAATGATTTAAACCAGTCAAAAAATATATTAGTAGTTATCCATCCATTATCGCTGCACGTTCCCCAAAATCCTGCAGGTGCTCCATCAAGAAGTTCATTTTTCATGCGCTTTCGAGCAAAAATAAGCATTGGGGGGACATAGGTTCCTGTTGCACTAAAACATATTTCTGCTGTCACTAATTGGCCTCTATCACCAGAAGTCAAGCACCCAACTTGCTTTTGTCCTTTTAGTGCAATTATTTTAGACTGACTTTTTGGAACGGTGCTGATACCAGTTTCATCAACGTTAAATATTCGATCCGGGGTAAGGGAATGTTTGTCAACAATTTGTTCAAGCAAATCAAAAAAACCATTTACTGCCACTCTATTAAATGCCATAGCTCTGGCAGCTGATGTCGGCTCAGGGCGTCTATAAGATAAATCAGGATGCCTTTTTAAAAAGCCGTCCAACCAGTCTTGACCGGCCATACCAGTATCGGAATTAAATGGATTTTTAATATTGTTTTTTTTAGCCAACTGAAAAGCCAATATGCGAAGCCTCCTTACCCGTAATCCCGAAAAGCCTTGCTTGCATAGACTTCACGTGTGCAGCTAGCTCATCCTCCTGACATTTAGAGAAGACTGTTTTGAAATGCCCTAGTTGCTTTTTACCGCAGTCATTTTCGGAATCGGTGTCGTCATCGAGTGCATCTCGAGCTTTTTTGACCCGGCGTTCTAAAGTTGACTTCGGAACTTCATAAGTGGCTGAGGCTCTTAAAAATCCCATCTGGCCATTGAGGACAGCTTTTATAGCTTGTCGCATGCTGTCCTCATTCCATTTTTGGCGGTCTGTTTTTCTGACGTAAGTGCGTACCATGGTTACTGAAAAAAAAAAGATAAATACAGTTAGGATAGTGAAAAAAAAGGCTGGGGCAAAATGGGATACTACACCATTATGCCCCGATCATTTTGCCCCACGTGACATATATTTGTCAGGCACTCGACAATTTCTAACCTCTTTGAGCATTCCGAGTAATAGTCACAAAAATATATCGTCAATACTTATATTACTAGCTGAATGTAATAGAAATTGAATAACTCAGGTACCTACCTCTCTGCTTATCGATATTTAACTGGAAAACTATTTAAAATTTTACGTAAAAACAATCTTTCGTTCACTGTGGCGCTGCTACAAGCGGGAACACGTCAGTCGCGTGGACGCATGCGCCGCAACTGAATTAACGAAGAATGGCAACGTCGCATGCGCGCTAGTGTGCAAACTAAACGCACACATGCATGTTTCCCGTTTTGCCCCGAACCTCATTATGCCCCAACTTCCCCTATACTCATGGCCATAAATCCGAAAAAGGGGTAGCCAGAGCTTCAGAGCTAGAAACTCTTCAGGCACTTTTGGAAGGACATTGATAGGGGACAAGATGGTAGAATTAAAGTATCGTTCGTATCCAACCCCATGCGCCGGCCAAAAACCATTTAAAAACCCCATACTCTTAGTCGCCTCTTACGACACCTGTAGTGCAAATTTATATTTTTTTTCTTGTTGTTCCTTATTTCAAGGCCCTCTGACGCTACATAATATGATAGTATCAGTCAGGAAAAGATAGCGTAGAGTTATTCTAAGCCTACACTATAAGCATAATTATTTATTTACTTTGAAACTACTGAGGACCTAATATTCAAAAGCTCATTATGCAAAAGGCACGAAGCTTATTACTCAAAGTCCGTGATGTTAAGTAAAAAAAAATACATTTTAGGCATACACTACACACTATTCAAAGGGGAACGTATAGTTAATTTTATTCAATACACTCTTTTTATTTATTTCTCCTAATAAAAAGGTTAAGCTAAAAGAATGTGAAATAAAGTGGAAGACATTTTACGAGTGGCAGCCAATATTCTTTGAACTGTTAGCCATTACGGTTTTACTGTTCGCGAGGGGGCAATAAAATTGGACGGACGATGCGAATTTTCATGTCGAAGTAAAACGACGTAAAGAATGGAAAACACTAAAATACAGAAGCAATATTCGTTTGCGGAGGCAGGTAATGGTTTATCAGTGCCAGTAATTGAAAAATATTGAACCTTTTATAGTTAAAACTATATAAGTCGTTAAGTGTGAAATTACTTTGCTATGTAGAATTTAAACATTTTTGGAATTTCATTGTTTTTAGATATCGGCTATAGTTCCAAGTGCCTGCATCTGGTTTTAGCTTACAGTTATTTGATTAATATTCATATTTTATTGAACCATAGATGCATAAAGTATATTCAACCACTTCTAGCCATTTCGGGCTTTAGCGGCAACATGGTCACGTATTAGTAATTCTCTTATTTTAAACCTGCTAATACTGCTTTGTATCGGCTAGGTAAAGCTTCAACCTATTTCATACTATGGGGGTCGCAAGAAGCTATTTCGGTTTTTTGGACTTTTTCAGTGACAGAAGGGCGATGTGGCTTTGAACTTAATTTATTTTTTACGATCTTATCTCTTCTAAGTTAAGATGAGATTTTCTAAGTCTGTCTAATTCGAAACAAGTCAGTCGATTTCAGTTGAAGCTAGGCCGATTATGCATCTTGAGTAAATAACTAATCGATTATATCGTACATAAGTAGTATCGAATTCACAAAACTGCAACTGCAATAAAAGAAAAATACTTTCGATTATTCAGAAATTCGATTTATGTATGCGACTTTCAGGTTTGTTACTGATATTCATTTACAAATCGATGGAGTTTCATATAAAATAAAGATGCTAACTTTACATTCTTTTATAGTTTTTCTACATAAAGTATATAGGTAACTCGATAAAACAAATACATGGTGGGTACAGAGTTCTATATTGGAGGGCTCCCACTTTACTATATTAGAATAAAAGTTTCTTTTATCTTTCCCGATCGATCTACACCATTTCACAATTATAAAATTCTTTTATAGTTGTGAAATGGTGTAGATCGATCGGGAAAGATCCTTAACGATTTTGCCATCATTGTGTTGCACAGTGTATGTATGTAGCAATTGCCTCACTTCCTTTACAAATATCAAGCTATTGCATCTTATCCTATACTATTTCATGGGTGGTATTTTGTTCATGGTCGAGGTGGTATGAGAAAATCTTTGAAAAATAAATAAATCGTGAGTGTTTTTTTTAAGCAAATGAAGATTGAAGTTCATAGTACAGGTTTAACATATTATTGCACGAATTGTAGCAAAGTGCTGCACAAACTGATTACCTAAGCTATGTGCTTCGTTGTTTGTTCTTGCTTATATGCATTAGGCTTGTTAAATAATGATTAATATTACCTACCTACTTACTTATACTCACGCCCATTATTCCCATTGGGGTAGGCAGAAACTATCGATCGCCACTTAGTACGATCTTGACAAACCTCTCTTGCTTCCCTTACATTCATTATTCTTCTCATACATGCTCTTTTATTCTTCTCACTTCGGACCCCCGCCTTTATGAGAACGTTTTCAATCTGGTCTAGAAACGATTTACGAGGCCGTCCTCTACTAACAATCCCATCCACATTGGCTCTATATCTCTTTCGCAACATTATTTTCATCCATCCTCTCTATTTATTAATATTCTTCTAGATAAATACATTAACACACTTAAGACAAAGTAAGTGAAATCCGAGCAGTAGTAAGTTACAAAGTTTTCAATGAGACACATTGTATTGAAGTGAGTTTCTATTCCAACACGCATAAACATCCGTTATATGGAACGCGTACTATATGTAAATGTAGGAACGCACGCGCACGATTGTGGCTATTTCGTGTACAATACTATAATATTGTATTCTTATGGTATGTTTGGGATCCAGTAAGAAAGATTCTAATCAGCATTTGTTATTGAATTGACTCTATAGATCTATTGGAGTTTCGATAGTATAGGTTGTGTATGCATCGACTCGTTTTTCGGTTTTTAAAATATTTTAAATCTATACTTTGGTTGGTGAGATCGCGGCTTACAGAAATAAGTTGAGGTGTTTTTATTTCATAAACATGTAAAATTTCTTTTAAATTCTTCTCTTAGCGAAGCTAGATTTATTTTTCCAGAAAAACAACAATACTAATTTACGAAACTATATCGAGAAGCTAAGTGACTAAAAAAACATGGACACTAAGCTGAAAACTCGTAAGCCCAGACGCTGCCCGACAGAATTCCGCGGTCACTCAAAAGAACATTCATAAACGTGGCTCGCCAGCGCCGTTCCGAACGCAATTACGATTTAAATGCATTGTAGGGCCGAGGCGCCTGCCATTGTATGGAGATTGCATAGTCATACGCGCCTGGTACTTATTTATTGTCTATGAGCCATTTTGTTCTCCGGTTTTTAGGTTTGTCTGGGCTATGCTGTAGAAACTTACTAATCCATTCTAAAATAAGTAGATATTTAGGTTCAACTGAATTATGGTCTCCTGATATGATTTGCAATTTTTCAAGGCCCATTTTTTCAGTAACTTAAAACGACGCCAGTTGTTATTTAAAAAAAAAACTTATTTTGTTTCATATTCTGTTTCTAAACAAGATGCGGCCACACAAACAATAAATGTATTATCAGTTATCAGTAAAAAATATTGTAACCTGTTTTTAGTACAAACACCGAAATAAGTGGTTGATGATAATGAGTTGTTCTATGTTAATTTAATGCGAAATAACACACATTGTTATGAATAAAAAAAGGTTTCAGTCCGGTTTAAAATATTACTAAATTGTTCAAGTTTGACATACTTTCTACAGTTTTATTTTGTTTGTATGTTAATGTGTTGTATGTGATCGTAATGATAAGATAGAAAAATACATCAATTTATCTTAATGCTTATCCTAATGAATAACGAACTAAATCAAATATTAAGCACCAGTTTGTAGAGTAAGATAATTTATAAAAATCTATTACCCGTTGACCCGCGCAACTTTGTTCGCGTTAAAAAAATCTCGTCTTGGAAACAATTTTATGGCTTCTCATTGCATGTTTTTTTTGCGTAAACTGCAAAAGTCTGATGATAAAGTAGCTAGTGTCGTGATATTACGAAGATATTTAAATTTTTCTATTAATTTTTACAAGGTTAAATTACGATAAATAAAGATGTAAAAGATGGTGACATGAAAATTAAAAATAAACTTAAAAATAAATTAGGTTATGCCAATAGGTGACAAAATATAAAAAATAAATAGAATCAAAGATAATATATTTTTGGAATGCCAATGTTGTTAAATATGCTATTCACATATAAAGTTCAGAAGTGCTGAGTATCAAGTTCAAACTAAACTTTATTGTTTACCTATACTATATAATATATTATATGATTATTATTTTAGAATCGAAACCTCTTTCTGCCGAGACATGGCCGAGACGAACTAAATCTTGACTCCTTATTTTAATTGACCAGGCAAATATAAAACCAGTGGTAGTATGCAGTGATTCACATACATATAATATATACCCACGGATCTAACACTAAAGAGCGTAACAACTATAAAGTGGAGTTTACAATGAATCATTGGCATCACTCGTCCGTAAAATGAAACTCGAAAGCAAATTAGACACGGAATGAAAAGTGGCTAGTTTCAAAATTAACTGTCACTTTTGAAAAACGAATCGCCAACGGTTCTAATATTTTCGTTTTGTTTTTCTATATTGACCAGTTCTAATTTCGATTTCTAGTGAGTGATTCACGTTTGTATTAAGTAAATTCATTTTAGTACATTTAATCTTAACCTTACCTATAGTTCCAAATAGGGCAAGCCAGAGCTTCAACTCAACTCCTTAGCCACATTCGGAAGTTGAGAAGCCACGTCGCCAACTAACCAATTCAAAAGCGCAAAAACGGTTCAGTCTTTCCAAACTAGTTATTTTATTATATTATTATTTCCGTGTAGTGCCGGCGTAGAATGTCACTACCCCTCTCTACCCACGTGTGTCGTAAGAGGCGACTAAGGGTATGGGACTTTTAAGTGGTTTTTGGGCGATACTGTTGGAGTCCCATCACCAACGATACTTTGTTTCTACCATCTTGTACCCTATCAACTTCCAAATGTGGCTGAGAAGTTTATAGCTTTGAAGCTCTAACTGCCCCTTTTTGGGATTTGAACCGTGAGTATATTGCAAGTATGTTTTTTATTACTTTGTTTTGTTACTACCTTATCAGCGTAAAAAGCGAATAGCTATTTCATTTGAGACAAAAATATGCCAACCATTTCATTACGCAAAATGCAGTTATTATGAAACCGTTATTAATAAAGCAATTTTTACCTGAAGAGGCTCGTTAAAAATATTTAACGACGTGAGAGGCATTTATAAAATAATTGCGATCCATTAATTCATGAACTATAGGCAAATATTTCATTATGCCGGTGCTCATACATATCGTACAATGAGCCGTAACGATTGATAACACGAATGCGAAAACGAAATAATGTTTATCGGGAGAACGTGACATTTTGCGTAAACACCAAAGTACAAGTACGCTGTTCTGGCAAATGCCGGTATTTTCAATGTAGAAATGGTAGAAAATTTTGAATAGAAATGGTAGTACATTGTTTAGGCAGTTACGCAAACCCTCAGTTGAAATACAGGAGGCAGTAGGATGACAATACTATTTTTATAAAGGCATCATTTTCGGTGATTATCTATCTAGCGACTTATTAACTTCAAAAATAAAATTTGTCTCTTTACTACTATGCTTTACTATTCTTTCTGTGCGTTAAATCTTTAGAGATGAAAATGTTACTTTTATCAATTATGTCTTAATCATCAATAAAATATTTTTGAAAAAGTAATGAAATCAATCATATACAAAACTCTTTATTGCAATTCAAAATTAAAACAATTTACAAACATTCAGTTCTTAAAATAGAAGTAAATAAGATAAGATCTTATTTGTTTGGAACATATTTGAATTTACAAATACCTTTTCATTATTAGTTAAAGGGCTCGGAACTATTATATATAGGCAGCCTAAGAACCTCCTATGAAAATAACAACATACATTAGTAAAGTAATAGAGTCCCGTTTTAATATTCTTAAAGTATAAATATAATTCATAAATATAAAAAATCTGAATGTTTTATTTTAAATTTTTGCCTACTTTCTTTCTTTGATTCTAATATACTTTCATGTTATCTTTAAATTTAAATCAAAACATAGACACGTGCAACGATATTTTTGTTGCAAGAATCTATTCAAACTTAATAACTTTCATGAAATTTTAATTACCTGTAAAAAATCGCTTTCCTTAAGTTCTATTCTACAAGAGCTAGTAGCTACATCGTGATTAAGTACAAAGTTTACCTCAAGTTTAACTTAACTTTGAAACTCAAGTTGTGAATGGGATTCGAAACAAAGTTGCGCTACCAGGAAACTAAGGAACAAACAGGGTTGATTCTCGAATGGATTCAAATAGGTTTTTTAAAGATAGGTACGTAAAAAAATTAAAAATGTAACAACAGTGTGAAATTTTTATAATGTTTGTATTTATTCTTGTAATGGAAGCCACAAGACCGTTGTAATAGAAAATAACAGAATAGGGAAACTCTTTATTGCACATCAAAACACAAATTATTTACAATATAAGTAAAAAAAAAAAAAAAAAACATATTTATTGGAATTTTTACAAATGTACATTAGAACATATGGAACGAATACAGCTGCATTAGTTATAAAACTGTGTCGCAGCTGTAAACGCCGTCCTCCATTTCACGGGTTAGTACCATATTGGTACTATTAATTCCAGTTAAGAATTACAGTGGTTGCCTTAAATTATTTGTTTTATATTTATTACTTATTCTAGACCTAACCTAGAGCCATTAAATATATGTGAATACTACTATACTAGTGTATGTGATAGTGTATGGATTTGTGTAAAAATGTTTATTATGTGTGAGTATGTGTGCTATGTTTGTGTGTGTGTGTGTGTGTGTGTGTGTGTGTGTGTGTGTATATATATATACATATATATGAATGTGTACTTAATTGGCGCTCATTATTAAAAGCGATCTCTTCCAGACAACCTTTTTAATGTACTTTTGTACCGTTGTTCATTATTTTCTTCCCATGCCACGTGAATTTTCCTTTATTCAAAATCATATTTCTACCAATTTCATTATTAGTTCCAAATTCACGACTTTTTTAGCCATCTTTGGCAACCGAAAGGTGCTAAGATGGTGAACTTAATATATTCCATCTACACCGCTCACCGATCATCCATACTAATATTATAAATGCGAAAGTAATTGTGTCTGACTGTCTGTCACGCTTTCCCGCTTAAACCTCTCAAACGATTTTGATGAAATTTGGCACAGGCAATCTTTAGACCTTCAGAAAGAACATAGGCTACCTTTTATTGTGAAAATAAGGGATGAAGAGGTGGAAATAAGGGTTGAAAGTTTGTTCGGGATTTTTTGATTTTAATAGATATGATATGACCATGAAAATTTATATTTAAGCACTTCATAAGAAACAAAAAAAATATTGTTCTAGCATTTTTGTTATTTCACCCTATGAAGGGATGAAATAGGGGTTGAAAGTTTGTACGGGATTTTTTAATTTTAAAGTAATGACCATGAAAATTTATATTTAAGCACTTCATAAGAAACAAAAAATATTTGTTCTAGCGTTTTTGAAATTTCACCCTGTGAAAGGATGAAATAGGGGTTGAAAGTTTGTATGTAGTTCGTTTCTTTTTATTATTTAGGCACTAAGTAAGAACCGAAAAATCGTTTGTTCTAGCATTTTGTAGTTTTTACCAGTGTGGGGGTGAAAAAGGGGTTGAATATTTATATGGGTGTTCGTTTTTTTACTTACTGCAACTATTATTGTAATTAGTATATGTTATTTCCTATATCAATTATTATAACTTTATGTATGTGCGTTTTATTATATTACATACATATACTATCGACGACGGTCGCTCATTACCAATTTCAAACTATTATCCCTTGCAGCCAGCTAAAACCAGATGCGCCGCCCACTTTTACTAATACAATAGATGTCCTTTAACTATATTTTTTTGACTTCGTTAACGCATTTCTGTGCAGATCATTTGTTTGCTACCAGACTTTTGAGCAGCTCCTATTTTTAAAAACTATGCTGTAATGTTAAACAGATGTCCATTATTATTATATGGACACAAGTTGCCTCCAAAACACGACGATGAACTTTGAAGATATCTCTCAAATATTTGCCGCTTGTTTATATTTCGTTGTTATGTTTACCACTTTTTAATTATTTCTCCAAACTTGACTTGCTGATCGTGGCGATAGTGGGAAGATAATCGTGTTTGGATGTTTGGGGGTCTATGAGATACAGTGGATATCTTTTGGCTGATGATGATAAAATAGTTCAATGGCATTCTTACCATGAGCTGATTGAGCAGTCTATTGTGATTCCTTGGAGATCAAATAATGTCATGATTAATCTGTGTTTGCGTCAATTTTTTGTACACCTTAGTTTACTCGAAGAAATAATGTTTTCGTAATAACAGATTTTAGTAAAATTTCTCACATTTCGAGCTTTATTATAAGAAACAGCACCCTGATTGTAAAAAGGTCCTCATAAAAACTTTCAAAATAAAATAAACAAACAAATTCTCAATGACTTGCACTTGCATGATTATTTCAACATTCTGCGTAAATTACTCTAAGGGACAAACCATTAATTTTGTCCTAGAAAAGAACCAATGCTATTGGTCAGTTTTCACAATAGATTTGGTCCGGACTTTAACATGTGCAAACAAATTTGATCTTTGTGGTGGTAAAGAGCTCCTGTTGTCGATAGTACATACTTACTCACGGCTGTAAATATTATAATAGCAATATATATAATAATAGCTAGTACCTACTATCCCTTCACTTCAGTGATTAATTTGGTTGGAGTTCCACCACTAACCATCCCCATATTTCCGCGCGATCGCTGCAAGCTCTCCAACTATCACCAACGGTCAGTGTAGGGGGCAGCACCGGGCCGCCGCCGAATCGCCAAACTACTATTCGTATTAAAATTTGTACTTACTAAGATATTCTCATTTTTGAACATAGAAACTTGGTACAAAATGGTTTGTTTCATGATTGTTATGAACAATTAAATAGAAAATTTTCGGAACTTAACCCCTAAGAAGTTGATATAACAAATGAAAGTTAATATAGAGATTTTTGACATTTTTGTATCTAGAATCATAAAACTTGGTGCGATTGAATTTATGAAATTCATCTATCAATCATTCCAACCAACGGCCATAAATTCCATAAAAGGGTAGCCAGACCTTCAGAGATAGTAATTCTTCATCCACTTTTGGAAATAGATTGGGGAAAAGGTAGTTAAATAAAGGTTGTTAGTGATGGATGGGTCACCAACTGCACCGCCCGACAATCACTTAAAAAGCCTCGATGTCCTTATTTATTTTTATATAAAGATATACTTTACATTTCCCGTTGGAATATAAATATAAAAAACAGAAGTTGAGATAGTGTTTCGATATTTTGGATGTAAACCGGATGCAAAAAATTAAGCCCACGCGGACGAAGTCGCGGGCAAAAAGCTAGTTAATTATAAAAATTTCTAAGTTCTTTAGTCGTCTCGTGTGGCACTCACGGAATCAGATGTCCAGTACTAATTCCTAGCAGACCCTGCCTGGCATAAATATACCTTGATCTATTTGCAAATATTTTATCCTGAAATAGAATTATCTCTAGAACAAAAGAAGCCAGTTCTGCGCATGCGTAAAGAACTTCGTGGATGTAGGCCGAATTGCGTCTTAATCCAGTCAAAATCCTCGCTGTCCTATGAAAGTTTGTGTCCAACATAAAAGGTACGGTTCTGATATATATTTAAATTTTTACTCTTGGTAGATTATGCTGGCCAGGGTTTCAATTTCGGTGTAAGCCGTTCTGTGGCGAAATGTAGTGATTTGGTCCCTCTTTAGTGTCATAGAAGATAGAAGTAACTGTACTATGAGTGATTTGAATACATGACAAACTATAAACATAATAATTACAGCAAACTAGCGAGTGACCGCACACAAAAACAAAATATAACGCTAAAAGTTATAAACTTTTTAATAACTATTTCAATACGAGTTCGTAACTTTATGAAGCAATCTTTGATGTACTTACAATTTTTCATACTTAATCCAAATTTATAGCTGATGTTAGTTCATTAATGTTATTTTAAGAAACGTTAATGATAATACCAGGGTACCATAAACCGCATGTGGTAATTTAATGCCGCCATCTGTAACTGTTGGTGTTTTTCCTTTTCTTTTGTTGTGTGAATTTGAAATGCAAAGAGCATGTGTCCGCGCTTTAGTGACGATGACGTCATTCAGTTGGAATATTGTTGCTCTGAAAAGTTTCAGTAATGTATTCCATATTACTAACTTCCCAGCCGTGTATTGTTAGTTATTGCACATTTTAACTGTCAATTTTTTAATATTACGAGTTTATCAATTTATATAAATGCGGTTTTTGTAAGGGTTTTTGAATTAATCTCCGGACCAAGCAGTCGGAACCGAAATAATATTTTTGCATAAAACTTTATAGTATATTCAAGTACGTCGAGTGAGGTGAGGATAGAAAGAATAAATCGGGTCCCTTAAATAAAATGTAAAATGATATTTAATAACGTACAAAAGATAGTTTCTGTTACATACCAATACCACATTCTTCAGTCTATTTAAATATTTGGTGAAAAAAATGTAAAAAAGACGAACCCTTTTTACTTAATCGCGTTTCCGCGCGATCCTTTTTATCAGTATTGGAAACGGTGTTGTGTTGTTGTTGGCTGTAAAGTTAATCAAAAGGAAGCGAAACTGTTCAATCCCTTTTTTTTGCATTCAGTTCATTGCGAAACTAGTTCCAAATATCTTACTCTGTACTCTGTATCTGTAGTAGCAGTGTCAAAGAAAATCGTAATTTAATCGATCACAAATCATTTCTATCGAATATTTCCGAACGAACCCGAGTGTTCAGTGTCATTGTGTTGGGAGTTAACATGAAACCTAATTAACAACAACACTAAAGATATTGATCATCATGATGACGCCGTGTCAGGTACCGAACCAAATATGCCGAAGTTAAGATGTAAAATGGGAGAACCAAAAGATTTATTGTTGGGATATTAATTATGTGTTTCCAAATAAATGTATAAAAGTCCCAGATCCCTTAATCACTTAGGTTATAGCTAATCTAAGCTGGTGAACCTCGCGTACCATCATTTCATAAAGGTATATTCAATTGTAAATAAATTTAATGCCGTTTCAAAGTGTCACTTTCGTTGGACTTTATATTCTAATGTTAGTAGGTAAACCGACAAAGTTGTATTGAAGTGATAAAAACAAAACATTCATTACAATATGTTACTTTGTTATTTGGACAGCAATACTGAAATTGTTTCTTGTGCGCTTGTCTTAAGATGTTTTATGGCTTGGCACAAATAACGATTAAGGTAGATTAGCTTTTCCATTTCGAGTCATTAATTAATTTTTCGATTATTATTAGTCATAGCGTTTCGTCATACTTATAATATTTTCTGTCTTTCGTATTTATGTTGCTCTGGTACTTATTGTTATTATTTAATATATAAATAATATACAATATATAAATGTTTATGTGCGATAGAATTAAGACACTGACCGCTATGTAGTTGTATTGATGATTTAGATGAATTGGAAGAAAACTAGACATTTTGTTATCTATTCGTGATTTTATTACTTTGTATTAGTTGTTTATGGGTAAGCCAAATAACTATGAGGTACTTACTGGCACATGGCGTCCTCATATTATTTCACGTTTTTGGTAACCCTGACCAAAATAAACGAATTAGTACGACTAGTTTAGGGAGGTAGGGACTGAGAATTATAATAGTAAAATAATCGAAACTAACGGGAGACCCCGGGCCAAAGTTCTGTGCTTTTTGTATGGATTGTTTTTATTTTAGGATAATTTGACCTTTGCAACCTTAACGTCCAATTACTTAGCCTCAACCCGACAGTCCCCGTAACATGTGTGTAGGCTTTGTATAGGCTAGCTACAAAATGCCTACAATTCCTTGTACGGACTTCATTATGTTATTTTTATTAGCATTCATCTACTGTTTGGTTAGATCAAGCATGCAACATGTATAAAATGATAATTATGTACAATACTTTTCCACCTAAAATTGTAAATATTGCGAATAAGTTAATTTTTTTCCACCCAAACGCTATTGGCCTTATTTTTGATTTACATATCGCATCCTTCGCTAACCCTTATTCGTTCCTTCTAAAACATATAGTCAATGGTCAGTTTAGTAAAAATATATTTGCATCCAACGAAAAAGTATTCATGTTCAACTTCTAGACATTAAATATAATTATCCTCGTATACTCAAAACTATATCTCCCGAATTATATATCTCAAAAATATGCGCTTAGTGCATAGTAAAACGTATACTTACTTAAAAATACTTTGTCATCTTATCCCGACAGCTGTGTAAGAAGAAGAATGTTGTTTACAATTTGAATTCTTGGTAAAATTGATGTGTAAATACCAGGGTAACACGATAATATAGGAAATAAGATGTTCCTGTAATTGGTGAATGGCTGCGGGTCCGCGGGGCGCGGGCGGGGACTAGTCGACGTTGTTTATACATAATTGTATGTTTACTTAGGTCTTCCTGTCCTCTGTCTGACTCAGCGGCTTATTTGGCCTCATTTGGCTTCGGCATAGATTTCATTAAAAATAATACGTGTAGTGTTTTGGTGTCATGTGTTTTAGAGGGAATTAGGGAAATAAATCCATCACATATGCATGACCATTCAGAATGATTGAATAATGGTTTTGGAATAAGAAAGCTGTTGCACCATTATCACCGAATTAACTGTGAATTTCAAGTACTTCTGCCACAACATAAAAACAATATTTAATTGGTTTTCGCAAATAGTTTTAAAGTATCTTTATTTTATTATCAGTATGACGTATGAGTACTATCTTTATCGTACTTAATAATGAACTGTACTGATACTGGTAAACAAGGTAGGGTATGTATGTAGAAGGCATGAATAAAGGAATTGGGAACTCGTTATTTCGCATCACAGTTCAAACAATTTCAAAAAATATATTCTCAAATATATGGATAAAAAAATAAATAATGATGGATATAGATAAACGCCCGATTTCTGAATTGAGTATTCAAGCTGAGAACGACTTAAGTATCGTTTTGTCTCATTCAGTTGTTAAGGTTTCAATGCGACAGAACGATACTTAATTTGTTCTCAGCTGGAATACTCAATTCAGAAATCGGGTGTAAGACTGTTATAAAATCAAATCCATTTCTTCTCTTTTCCGATGTACTAGCTAATATAATATTTTTCCGAAACGTTTTTAAATTACAATTCCAAATAGCACCGAGTCCGAATAGCAGCGCATACAGCTGAGTATAGGTACCTACTGCGAGATTATGATATCTTGGTACTGCAAATATAATTATCTACGTAGGGGGGATGCAACAGTATCTCTGTGCACTCGGTAGGCACTCGAAAAATCTGTCTATGCAGTATGCCTGCTATTTGTTTTGACTAAAACTATTCATTTCAAAACAACTTGGGTTGATGACTAACATTTCCTGTAATAACATGTTTTCGTTCTTGATAATTATGTTTCAAAGAATAACCAACATTTAAAGATAAACAAAGTATCTATTAGTTATTTAATTAAGTTGTAAATGAAATTAGAAACGTTTTTTTGGTAATGTTTACTTTTTTTACTCTGTTTATGCAAACGTAAGTCTACAAGTTCTAAGACTTTTATTTACTAGCACACGTTGACTCACTATGTTTCACACGTCTTGTGGTTGTGCGGGCTTTAAATAGCGCTTACGCATATATTTTTTTCTGGATAGCTTAAAGTATAATCAATAAAACTTACATTAAATAATTTTAGGTAAGAGATACTTTAGTTACTTTTCTCCTTACATATAACCGATTTACGATAGTCCACTATTTATTTGTAAGTCTTCTAAATGAGCGGAGTTTCTTTGTTCCTCTCACGTTTAGATGTATATTTCTCCTACGGGTTCTTTGCCTGGTCACACTGTGATGTTGCCAATCTGAAAAAAGTTCAAAACTTTATTTTGTTTTGTAAAAGTTCATGTTTTGTTTTCGTCTAAGGGCTACTAAAGGAACGAGTATATCTGTTCGTATTTTCAAGCTTATTTTTAAGATATTCTTGTAAGAACCCACACGAAAAAATAATTTTACGTTATATCAAGCAGTAAACTAAAAAAACTGGGATTCCCTCAAAGCAGAAATATAATTGAAAATAAAAAAAACACACGAAATTTAAACAGTTTGTATTGTACGTGGTTTGACGAAGGAGGTCGAGTTACAAAGGTCCGTACCTGCTTGTAGGTAGTGTGTTCCTGGAACTTCCCTCTGACGAGCAGACGGCCCTTTTTTGTTAGGGTTTGCATATCCATTTACATACTCTAGCATTTTTCTATCGTTGCAAAGGTTAATTGTGTGTTCGTTACATTTAATTTATGGAAATTACGTTTTACTTACTCACTTGTCCTTTTAACCTGTTCCCAGGAACACGTATTTTTTTTTGTAACATCATAACATTTTGACATTGGCTATATTATCATTTTAATTTAATAGTTTTGCAGTTTACAGTAGTATATATAATAGGTTTCTTTCTATATGAGGTAGTTGATTATGATTATTGCTAAGATAATTTTTTAGAGTAACCTAATTTTACTTTAATTTTACATGTGTAAATTTTCTTATTACTTTAACTGTTAAATGCATGTTAATGGAGCATCGTGTACTTATATATACTGAACTAAAAAAAGTTAAAATCGATAGTTTTAAATAAATTAAAAAACTTAACTAGGATATACTGCTCGATTTTACATACATACATATACTCACGGCTATAAATCCCTTAACAGGGTAGTCATAGTCAGAGCTTTGGAATTAGAAATTCCTCAGCCACTTTTGGAAGTAGATTGGGGAAAAGATGGTAATAATAAATGATTTTGGTGTCGGGTCTCCAACCACATCTCCCAAAAATCACTATAAAAACCCCTAGACCCTTAGTCGCCTCTTACGATTACCCACGGGTAGAAATGGGGTAGTGTTATTCTAAGCCGACACTACAAGGCAAATGCTCGATTTTATTGATAAATAATAGTCAGTGCGCTAGTGAACATTATGCTATGTCCGATAACTCAAATAGTTTAGTTCGATGGACCAACATTGAGTGAGTTATTGGAACTTGGTTTGTAGTATCACTTTAAAATAGCACGACAACGTTTCGTCTTAGGGGAAATACCTTCTAATTGCAGTTCTATAAAGTTAAATAAATCACCAACTAAAAAGTGCTAAAATTTGCGATCATTCTATTGTTCTGACTTGACTAATATTTCATGAGATTATAGTCGTTAATCTTGAAAGGATTTTAGTCGTAGTTTACAAGCTTGCTTCAATACTCAATATGATACAGTTGCATAGAAATTACGACTTTAAAAGTTTTACAATAAGGTGCATTTTATAGAGTCAGCTATCAAACATTCTCGAATCCTTGCCGATAACAATCAAAGGTTCGAGAAAAGTAATTGGGTCATAGAATTGTAATCACGACGCAGCTTCACGCACCAAATAACCAAAGGGGTCGCAGAGGTAGGAAAACCGTGCGGTATATTTTCCGTTAATTTTATCATATAGCTTTGTAGTGTCGGCTTAGAATGTTACTACCCCTGTCTACCCACGGGTGTCGTAAGAGGCGACAAAGAATAAGTGGTTTTTGGCCGATGTGGTTGGAGACCCATCACCAATGATACTTCATTTCTACCATTTTGTCCCTTATCAACTTCCAAATGTGGCTGTGAAGTCTAGCTCTGAAGCTCTGGCCACCCCTTTTTGGGATTTATAGCCGTGAGTATATGTATGTTTTATCATAATTTTAGCCAAACGCTGACCAGGGAAAATGGTTATGCTTGAAATTGAAATTACATGCCATTTAAAATGCAAATGCTTTTAGCATCGATTGGCTTCCCGTGGCACTAAGTCATCGGTTCGTTTGGCCACCTCGTCGACTATTGAAATTGGAAATACAACACTGTTTGACTTGGCTAGAAACTTTATTTAACATGAAGCCAATGAACAAAACCATACATTTTGTCACTGGGGTTAGTACCCAACCCAGTTTACCCGGGGCTCATAGAAGGCAAAAGTATCATCACTTCGTACGAAAACACTTGCACAAACTAACCATAAACTGGGTTCTGTCGATCGAATACTTTAACAGATATTCGCATAAAGTGAAAAGTCTTAATTGATAGAACTTACTTACATATACTCACGTCACGCCCGTTGTTCCCATTGTGGTAGGCAAATACTATCGCCACTTCACAAATCTCTCTTGCTTCTGTCACATTCATCATTCTTATTATAGAATTGTAGATAATTGTACATTGATAGATGGAAGTACTGAAGAAAAGACACTGGTATAAGAATGTTTCAGGATTTAAACGCATGCCTCACTAAATGATTGTCAGACATTCAATTCTACTAAAATAAAGCCGTGATAATGCTCAGACAGTCGTGGTGTGGGGCCCCGGCCGCCACGCACGTCCTATTCTCGACGCGGACAAATGTGATCGTAAAACGGAATTGTCCTTTCTTCTCATTTTACTCATTACTTCTATTCACTTATGATGCTCTGGTGGCAAATGTAAAGCCAACTGTATTGCTATTGTACTTAGTTTCGATTGTGGCTTTTTTAATAGAATTTTACTTATACGAGGGGCATGCCAAAAGCAACTAAATACTCAAAAATTATAAAATTTATTCTTTATTACAAGTATCGATCTTTTCAAAGTATTCGACCTGAGCACATATACACTTTTCCATACGTCTGAACCAGTTGGAAAATACCTGTGACCACTCTTCTTTAGATACCTCAGAAATCTCGAAATTATAGGCAACCAGCGCATTTTCTTTGCTTTCAAACCCCTTCCCCTTTAGTTTCTCTTTGATTTTTGGAAACAAGTAAAAATCACAAGGCGCTAAGTCAGGGGAATATGGCGGGTGAGGGAGAATTGACACATTTTTCGAGTTGAAAAAGTCTAGTGTTCTGGCAGACGTGTGCGGCGCCGCATTGTCGTGGTGCCAGAGAAGGTGCCGGATTCCTGACTTCGGTCGCTTGTCACACCAAGCTGATATTACTGTTAGAGCACAAACTGTCATATACCATTCGAAGTTCACCGTTCTTTCATTCTCTAGCACAACAGTAGCAATATGACCCGTTTTGCAAAAAAACGTTGTCGTGCACGGCAACATTTCGTTGGAGTTGGCTCGTCTTCAAAGCACCCTACAGTCGACTGTCGCTTTGATTCAGGATCATAGTTATATAGCCATGTTTCGTCACCAGTCAGTATATCATATACGTTTTTTTTCTCGCCTCCGTTGAATTTATCTATCATGAATAGGCACCAATCCACCCGACGGTCTTTCTGCTCATCGGTAAGTTTGTGCGGTACCCATCTCGAAAACGTTTACGGAGAGAAAGGTGGTCGTGAATTATGGTTTGCATTGCTGCTGATCCAATTCCTAGTTCTCGCTCTAGCTCTACACATTTAAATCGTCCGTTTTCGCGAATAAGTTTTTCGACTGCACGAACGTTTTCTTGCGTGACCGCGGTTGGCGGCCGTCCTGTCTTTGCTTCATCTTCAAGACATCCCCGTCCTCTTTTAAATTCAGCGAACCAATTGAATACTGTTGCTCGGGAACAAGCAGACTCACCAAAAGTAGAAGCCAAAAGTTCAAAACATTCTTGAAGCTTTAAACCTTTTTTAAAGTCATAATAAATCATAGCGCGAAAATCACGTCGACTGAGCTCCATTGTTGCAAGTGAATTCCCGCCAGATGATTCTCGCAAAAATGAAGCTCATTCAAATAAAAAATAAATAAAAGAAGTGTGTTCTATATTCAAATATGTCAATAAAAAACCAACCTATAGGATGTTGTATAGCTTGCCAGTGTAAATTAAATGAAAAAAGAGTATCTAACTTCTATTGGCATGCCTCTCCTATGTACGATGTTTTTAGAATGAAATTCAGATTTGATACAGATTTCATTACTCAAAACTCAAACGTTCACACCGAACATCCCCAAAGGGGTTGGCAGATTAACTAATACTTCTGAAAATCACTTGATATTGTCACTTGGTATTCAGCGTACCCACGTTTTGCTTAGACAGTGTACTCACGTGATAAAGGGCAGGCCTATTGGTATTTCCTATACTTAGTGCGATTCTGTAAAAAATATCGTCACGATACAATCCATACTCAATTCAATTGTTATACTTGGCCTTTTACTATATTCACCGTGGATAAGTGTTTTTGTGACTTACTTATTTCACACTTTATAAAAACGTCTACAATATATCAAAGTTTACCCCGCGCGTCTGAGCGGTATTCAGACAGATTAATCCTTCTATGCCAGTTAAATAAAACAAAGTACGCCTTTTTCCGTCTTTTAGATTAAAGTAGTAGATTTGCTGGGTAGTGTCGGCTTAGAATAGCACTACCCCATTTCTTCCGGTGAGTAAGAGGCGACAAACGGTATTGGGGCTTTTAAGGGATTTTTGGGCGATGCGGTTCGAGAGCCATCACCAACAAACTTTATTTCACCATCTTTTCCCCACGCAACTTCCAAAAGTGGCTGAGGAATGTCTTATTCCCTAGCTCTGGCTACCCCTTCAAGGGATTTATAGCCGTGAGTATATGTATGTATGTAGATTAAAGTAACATAATAATTGGCACTTTTGAAATATAAAACGTAAGGACGTGACAGTTTATATAAGTACTTAGTAACTTACGTACTTTGTTTAATGGACAGGACATGTAAGCACTTACTAAATAATATCAAAGATTGCTGGCTTATTGGTTTTTGTTGACATATGATAACGTTATGTTTTCGCAAAGTAATTTGAATTTGACTATATTAATTCGGCACGTGTTTTTGGAAGGTGAAAAATAGAAAAATGAGAGTTTCGTTACTGCATACTTCGTTAAAATATTATATTACACAAATCATAAACCAATAAAAAGAAAACTTTTCTTTTCTACGTGCACATAACATTTGAAAGCCTATGGCAAAAAAAACACTCAAGTCAAAGTAATACTACACTACACCATATTATACCAAAATTTGTAGGGCGGCTCTGTCCCCTAGACGGTGAAGGAAGGGACGTGAACAGATAGGGTGTCTGCTGCTTGGCAACCATGAGCCCCTGGTGTAGCTTTACAGGAATCTTCTAATGAAATACCAATCGAAGCTGCTATTTGAGGGTTCCCGATCTTATTAAGAATATTATTAAAGCATCATAATTAGTTTGTGAAAAAAAAAACATATACATACATATACTCACGGCTATCAATCCCTTGAAGGGGTAGCTAGAGCTAAGGAATTCGACATTTCTCAGCCAATTTTGGAAAGTTATGTGGGGAAAAAAAAAGTTATTAAAATTTCTGTTACATTTTGACCTCTATCAGTATTATGATCAAATTGCTTCTTTTTCGTGTCACTAAAATTTTAAAATGTTTTTAAATAGAAGATTGCTTTTCTTCTGAATTGGGTTGCACCATGTCATTAATTATACAAAAAAAAAACAGTAAAAACAAAAACTCAAAGGATTTTTGAGGTTAATTTTGAATCATCACGCGAAAATATAACAATTTACCGACATTATGTATAGGCAACAGCTCAGTTTAAGACAATTTCAGTTTCGACTATGCATGCATAGGATATCAAAGTTGTAATTGTTAGAGTCAAGCTATACTCGAATATAGTTTGCTGTTTTATTTCTAAATAATGATTCTATTTTGAGAGTTTAACTTGTTGTGTTTAAATAGTATAAACTTTTAATATCGTACTGTACAAAAAAATCTAGTTTATCTTAGACTCCATTAATGTTATGTAGTTTTTTAACTTTATAAATTGCTTGAAGGATTTCCACGGCTATTAAGAGTATCAAAAAGTGACTTACGACATTAGCAATATCTATCAAATCAGTTCACTCAAAAGAATAAACAGATAGACGGACATCGGGTCGGAAAGATCTCAATTACTTTCAATATAATGATTTACCTAATATATTACGAAAAGGTAGTGAACCGTAGGTACTCATACTTTTTATCATTCCTGAATATTTTTTCATTCGATCTCCAGTAGGAACTCATCCCCGAAGAGTCGCAGCAATGCGCTCTATAAGCCTACTAATAACTATACGACTATTAACATATATACATACATATACTCACGGCTCTCAATCCCTAGAAGGGTAGCCTAGGGTAATTAGAAAATATCTTAGCCAGTTTTGGAAGTTCAGTGGAGAAAAGACTACTATCAACCTACCTAAAATAACATAACATAAACGTTCACGCCGAATATCCCCGAAGGGGTTGGCAGAGGTACTAATACTTCTGAACATCACGTGACTTTGTCACCTGGTGTTCAGAGTACCCACAGAGTACCCACGTTTTGCATGGACGGTGTACTCACGTGATAGGGGGCAGGCCTACCGCCGTTTTGTACGAATACACTGTCACATGACTAAGTACAACTCAGCCATGTGGGTTTCCTCACGATGTTTTCCCTCACCGTTAACAACCATGATAAATTAACCACACATATGTCTTTAGAAAAGACAAATTGGTGTAGGCCCGACCCAGGATTTGAACACTAGTCGTTTGCACGATAACCGAGTGTTCTACCCACTGGGCTATCACGGTTGCTAAAATATCTTTTATTTTTATAAAAGTTTACTCATCATCAACATTAAAACATGCTACTCGTAAAAGGAATTACATTGTCGAATAGAAATATACTATAGTAATACTACAGTGCAAAGCATCCGATGTCAATAAAATGATGATTTGCAAGAAAATTTATATTGCTGAGTCCGAAGTATGTGACAAAATATTTTATCAAAATGGAATATTCTTATCAATACAAATCAAAGGATCGTATATATGCGTTTATTCACATTATTGGCAGTAAAAGGTTTTAATAAAAATAATCTTCGAACGTGAATGTCTAAAAGTTATTTACTTCAAAAGTTGAACAAGCCCACAAATGAATTTTTGGAGAAGCCTTTTTAATTCCAATGAAACTTCTCAAGTTATCAGGTCCTCTCAGATTAGGATCTGGAAACTTAAGCTGCGCAGACTTACTTATATTTCATCCTGCCGCATGCCGTTTCGTTTTACTTCAGTCTTAACGAATTTATTTCTCATCATCGAACCTTAGTCACCACAAGTTTATATATACTATATATACTCACGGCTATAAATACCAAAAACGGGTAGCCAGAGCTTCAGAACTAGAAATTCCACAGCCACTTTTTGAAGTTGAGTGAGGCAAAGATTATAATATAAAGGAGTTGTCGATGTGTCTTAAACCACATCGCCTTACAACAACAATCACTTGAAAAACCCTAGCGCCCGATTTCTGAATTGAGTATTGAAGCTGAGAACGACTTAAGTATCGTTTTGTCTCACTCAGTTTTTAAGATTTCAATTCGACAGAACGATACTTAAGTTGTTCTCAGCTGGAATACTCAATTCAGAAATCGGGCGTAATTCTCTTTTAGAATTTACGACACCCGGGGGTGTCGAAAAGAAGTCGGTTAGTGCTACTCCAAGGCGACTACGCACGGCAATATTATTACTAACCAATTAATAATCCGTGTTTCGGACCACTTGTGTCATAAATTAGTATTACATGAATGATAGATATATATGTCTTACACCTATTATACGAATAATGTTTTATAAAATAGGTTCCAAGTTTTCCTTGCCAAGATTATGTTTTCCTATTACTTCAGGCTCTCAGACTGGGATCACTGATGATCCTGCTGTTAATCATGCGGTGAAAACTTCAATTCAAAAATGCATCAACTGCAATATAATGTAGCCAATGCATGTCCCAATGAGGGCCTCGAGCCCGAGGTCTTAGCCTCTAGCCAAGTGCGAGTTGGCCGACACAATATACAGAAAACATTCATCGTTCTTACAAAGATCATAGACGATTTTTTGAAAGCTCTATGAAGTTTTAATCCATCATGGTTTTGTGGTACCTTCCCAAAGATATTATTCAGTATTTTCATCCATAGTAGACATTTTACTAGATTTATCGCCACAGATAGATTAATCTCACGATCTCAGTGATGAAGAAGATGATGATGATGATGAAGATGAAGTACAAGATAAAACAGCGTTCGTTCGTTGTCGGTATTACGAAACTTACTCAACGACGATTTGAAAGTGTACAGCACTACGATCTACTAGGGTCGCAGACTGTACATGGAGCTAGACCGCCCAAAATGATACCCAACTTTGACCCTATTCTCAGATATAAAGTCTGAATGGTTTATCAATACAAAATTTTAATCAGTTTTTAATTTGAATGGATTACTTCATTCATCTAACTCAATGATAGTAATTTATTTACGATTCATGTTCTCGTGGTAGGTACCTAACCTATGTAATTTACATTGCGATAGGTAAAATATTATAGTTTAAATCTTTTTGTTCATGAAAACCTCATGTGGGGATTATTACTAATAAATAAATAATAAATAAAGGAAAGAAAAATTTCTAAATATTATTATTAATATTAAAAATATTATAGGTTTCTTATCATTTCGTAATGACGATATATTGGCTTGGCTAGCTATTAAACTACTAAAATTGTTTTTTTTTTTACATCAAGTTGGTTCTTACCAAGTGTTAGAAAGAACGGTTTTATTTAAGTTCTGGATATATGGTACAAATATAGTAGTATATAAACAAGGGTCTTATAAAGTATCTATAGAGCTCATTCATATTGGATCCAAGTACTGGAACTGATTTAACAGATGAATTTCTGGTGTTGCACATTACTAAAACTGAGGCCACCAAGGTTTATCTATAATTAGACTCTGTTTTCTAGCGGCGCGGCGATTAAGAAGTTAACGGGTTCACGGTTAGGTCATGTGATAATAAGCTAGCTGTCACTGATAAACAATTATTTTCAACTTAACAAATTTAATTTATTTTTAACTAAATGTACTCTTAGAATCCTATTATTGCAAAACATATAAATACTTCTTAATCGTTATGTTGATAATGCACTTTCAAAAGTCTACTGGTAATATTTACATATCATTCTGCCGGCAGATAAGAAATATAATATGATATCTTCAATTAGAATTTGATTTCAATCAAGTTGTTTAATAAACAAAACATCGCATCGTTAGACGAATAATTCACAACAGCGATTATATACTACAAATACCTCAGTTAAAACATGCATGGCACAAGCATATTTTAGCGTAATCATCCGTCATAAAAGCACATTTTGCGGCTGCACATCAGAATAGGCCGCTTACCTCGGCAGGTGTGCGTGCGGCAGAACACCGTCGCATTGATGGTAGCCTGGTAGTTCGCGCGGCCGACTACCTGTTGTTGCGTTATTTTCCCTCCTCCTCTGTATATCCCTCCCACTCGCGTCCCGTCAATCATTAACAAAAAAAGAACTTAGATTACTTTTACTCGCTTCGTGTGCTTGACTGAATGTTGACATGAATGAAGTTTTTTTAATTGAATATTGTGTCTCCAATTTTATTCCAAGTTAATCATTTTTTTAACATGTTTATTTGTAGATAGATTTATAGTTTTTTTTCTTTTTCCTTCTGAAGTTTATCTTGCTAATCCATTTAAAATCTAGGAGGGTCCCTTATCTTCTGATTTTTTAACACTGCATGATTTGGCTCTCTATCATGCTGTATCATCTATTGTATCCAGTGGCTGGGTTTGTCTCGATATCGTCTAAATGCGTATGATCTTTCTTAACTATAATATAATAACCCAATGGAATGTATGAGCAGTAAAAAACATTCAGCACCATCCGTGCGAAGTCAGGGCGAACCACTAGTAAAATAAAAAAAAGAATTTAGACCTATTGGACGGAAAAGATTAAGAAGTATTTTTGTGAAAATTTATTTAGTGGCGATACAACTTTTTGATGATTACATTAGCGTCAAAACCATAATGAATACAAAATGTCTAACAATGACTTAATAACAGATTTCGTGTGTCTACATGAACAAGGATAAAAACATTTCTGAACTTTTTGAACCTTTGAATAACTGTTCCTAATAATATTTCCCCATAACGACAAGACGATATAAATAAATGATATCGCATATATTTTACAAGCCATTTGGTTTAAATAACTTAGCACTATCTTGTTGGTATAAATAGAGCACATAAACAATTAATAAAAAAATGCGGCTTATGCGGCCCACGGGGGCTAACCCACCGCAACTAAACTTATTCTTAAAGGTAAACTAATACTGGTAGAATTCGAAAACACATAATAGTTTATTATGCCTCTTACATAATAAACTATTATGTGTTTTCGAATTCTACCAGTATTAGTTTACCTTTAAGAATAAGTTTCCAAAGTCAAATTTAATAGAGTGCAAAGATTCTTATGATCATTATTTAATACGCATAATGCGGAGAAACGAATATAAATCATTATTATAATGATAACAAAGTAGATTAGGCAAAAAGAATTGTACGCTAAAGGTGCGTCCGCTTTTCATATCAATATTCATCGTCTTGATTCTCTCCCGTGGTGGCCTGAAATTTAAAATGAGAGTATTTTATCATTTTTACCAATTGTGGTTTTTAATGCCTTTAAAGCTTCATGCAGTATCGTGAAAATAATAGCAGAGCCATATAATTTCGCTTCTGTTTAATTCGTGAAATAAGAGTCTTTTATTTTATTATGATACAAAAAACGATATTTGCTTTTAATAAGAATGTAGGTGTATTGTGGGAGATTCAATCTCAGAAACTCCCCTCAATATTTCGTTTCGCTTATAAAGACTTGCGAAACTAAATATCTATTCTCTATAAAATTATTATTTGCAAAAATCGAAGTAAGGCAGTTATTTTGAAGAGTCCGACGTCTATATTAAAAAAAGAAACTATTGTTAAGAAGGTAATCTTTAAGATCTAATGAATTTATTATAAACAGCTTGATTAGTCTTTCCTGATATAGACTAGTACCCCTCTTTCTGAAACGGCTAAAAATTTAAATCTGCACGCGCGAAAACGGAATACGGAGAACTAGGGCACAATAAGTCTATAAGATCTAATTAGTAAATGTAATAGTGTATTAATAATAGGTGTTGTTGTTACAGGCAGTGAGGTGACGCCGCGTGAGACATGCTGGGTGGGGCGGCGGGCGCCCGCTCCCGCCCGCCCAACGAACACTTAGGTAAGCTTTATTTATTGAACTAACTTACCTGCCGCAGCTTTAGATGTGTTGTGTCGGCTAAGAATATCACTAACTCATTTCTTAGTACGGGTTTCGTAAGAGGCGAGGACTATTGGGTCTTTGTAAGGGGCGATGCAGTTGATTACGCATCACTACCAACCTTAGTTTTACCATCTTTTTTTCAGTCTACTTCTGAAAGTGCCTGAAGAGTGTAAAATGGTAAGGATCTGCTTTCCTCTTTTGGGATTGTAAATGAGTATATGTATGTATGTTACCAGCTTTCACTTGAAATGCTCCAAGTTAGGCTTCTCCGTGGCCCAAATGTCTAAGACTTAGGCTCACGACCTCTCTACTCAGGTTCGCCTTCCGATTCTTAACTCATTGTGTCAGACTTTTATATGTGTTATCCGAAACTAAAAAGGCGCATTGTTGTGAGTTATAATCATGGAAGTTTAAACTATCGGATAACCTGCAAAAGGTAAACTAATGGCATGAGCACTAAGTCAATTAATTTTTACCTGATCTACTTAAACTCGGAGTTCAAATAAATATAGCTGTGTAGTGTCGGCTTAGAAAAACACTACCCCATTTCTGCTTGGACCAGGGGACTAACGACATTGGGGCTTTTAAGGGATTTTTGGGCGATGCGGTTGGAGACCCATCACCAACAACCTTTATTTTGCCATCTTTCCCCACTCAACATTCCAAAAGTGCCTGAGGAATTTTTAGTTCCTTAGATCAGGCTACCCCTTCTAGGGATTTATAGCCGTGAGTATATGTATGTATCTATACCAATATTATAAAGAGGAAAGGTTTGATTTTTTGTTTGTTTGTTTGTTTGTTTGAATTGAATAGGCTCCAAAACTACTGGACGGATTTGAAAAATTCTTTTAATGTTTTGATGCTACACTATTCCCGAGTGACATAGGCTATATTTCATTTTCAAAAAAATTAGGGATCCTTACGCAAACTTCAAAAATGTAACCCAAGGTGTTAAAGAAATACCAAAAAAAATCCTTACATCGCGTGCGCTGCAAAAACTATTGACAATAGAATAAAATTATGTACTACAATTTTATAGAACACATCATTATCTAAAAAAAATGCCCCGACAGCATGTCTCTAACTATTATAGTTATCTCACAACAAGCGTCATTATATAAAATTATTTTAAAATTAAATTAAAATCCTGCTTTAGAAAAGGCTCTTTATTTGTACCTATCTAATCCTTATAAAAAAACGTATATATTATTTCAGACTACTTCATTACCCTTATATTACTTTTTGAATTATTCGATTCGAACATTCCATTCGAAAGTTATCTCGAATTAAAAAAATAGATAAAACTCCGCTCGATTAGCTATGCATATTAAGTTGTTGCAGGCGTCACGAAGGGGTACGGGAGGCTGCTTATCAAAGAGTTAAAGCAAAATTTAATTGTAGCGACTATTATCACTGGCCCAGCAGCCGGTCAATTAGCTCATATACCGAGGATACCGATGATCCCAACTGATCTGCCAATTCCATTTAAACGGCTACAATTTCCGGTTAAAACATCTTTTGCTTTAACAATTAATAAGTCCCAAGGCCAAACCTTCACATTAGTGGGGATTGACCTGCGAAAGAATTGTTTTACTCACGGTCAACTGTACGTTGGCCTGTCGCGGGTGGCAGCCCCTGAACATCAATTTATTTTGCTGCCCCAAAATACAACAACGTCAAATATTGTTTACAGGGAAGCTCTAACTCTATAAATTGAATGGCTTTTGATGTAATTACTCATTATTAAAAATAAAAAAAATAAAAAAATATATCTAAATATAAATACAAAAAAATATAACATACATACATACATATACTCACGGCTATAAATCCCTAGAAGGGGTAGCCAGAGCTAAGGAATCAGAAATTCCTCAGCCACTTTTGGAAGTTGTGTGGGGAAAAGATGGTGAAATAAAGGTTGTTGGTGATGGGTCTCCAACCGCATCGCCCAAAAATCCTCATCGCCCTCAAAAGCCCCAAAACCGTTAGTCGCCTCTTACGTACACTGGAAGAAATGGGGTAGTGCTATTCTAAGCGGACACTACACAGCAAAAAAATATAACATAGCTTAAAACTTAAAAAAAATATATTAAAATAATAATACATGTAATTAAATAAAAAACAAAATGTTAATGATAATTTATGCCCGAGCGAAGCCGGGACGGGCTGCTAGTGTTCTAATAAATACCCTTACAATTAAAGCCCACATCCGCTCCCAATTGAAGTAAAGTGAATATTCAGCAATCTTAAATTGCTTTATTTGGCCTGATTTTACTGTAACGAAAAGAGGTTGAGTTATTAAACTGATTATTTGTTCCAGGTCTCTCGAGATTCCCTTTGTATTCGTTGTTTCCGCAATTGAAACCACCTGTACAAAAAGGTACGTGCAATTTATTGTTTTATTTCTAAGTGGGCGTACATACATACATACTACATACATACATATACTCACGCCGTTAATTCCCATTGGGGTAGGCAGAGACTATCGATCGCCACTTTGTACGATCCTGGCAAACCTCTCTTGCTTCGTCTACATCCATCAATCTTTTCATACATGCTCTTTTATTCTTCATACTTCGGACGCCTGCCTTTTTGAGCACACTTTCAATTTGGTCCAAGTGTGTCTTTCGTGGCCGTCCTCTACTAACATTACCTTCCACATTAGCTCTATAGATACCTTTTACCAATTTCCTATCATCCATCCTCTCCAAGTGGGCGTCTAAGTTACAATTACCCATTTTTCACTTATATACAAAATGTCTGTTTTTTTTTTGAGTTTATTTAATCAAAGGGTCTGGGATGAATACTCGAATAGTTATTAGAACAGATATAATTGCTGTGTAGTGTCGGCTTAGAATAGCACTACCCTTTTTCTTCCGGTGGGTGTACGTAAGAGGCGAATAACGGTATTGGGGCTTTTTAAGGGATTTTTGGGCGATGCGGTTGGAGACCTATCACCAACAACCTTTATTTTACCATCTTTTCCCCACGCAACTTCCAAAAGTGGCTGAGGAATTTCTATTTCGTTAGCACTGGCTACCCCTTCTAGGGATTTATAGCCGTGAGTATATGTATGTATGTATGTATATAATTGATATTTTTTCATTGAACTCTGAACACCAGGAACAAAGTCACGTGATGTTCAGAAGTATTAGTACCTCTGCCAACCCCTTCGGGGATATTCGGCGTGAACGTTTATGTTATGTTATGTTATTTTTTCATTGAATCTATGTTTGTATAAATATCCAAAACTGCTCTAATCTCTCAAAGTTCGTAACTGAATCAAGGCATTTAAATGTGAGATTAAAATAGTTTATATTCGTGACAATGATGATGCTAGAGGATTGCCATGATAGTACAACGTGATATCGATAGAAGCTGCCTACCCTGATAAGAACTTACAGTGTGAATATATTTATGAATGAACTTCAAAATACGTAGAAAGGTACAGTTTGTTGAAAAACAAATATATTTGTCAAAATAAAAATAATATTGTTTCAGTAAATTTCCTCTACCGTATCGTAGCTCGTAACTCACAAGTGTAAAGCAGCTATTTTTAACGACTACCCATGGGACATTTAAGGTCTTAATTATAATTAGGTGCTAGGCAACATCTGCTGAAAATTACTGCCCTGAGCTCGTATTCTGGTTCGATTTATATTTGGCCATACTTTGTTTTGTTTTCGGTAACTTTGAAATAAATATTATGATTCTAAGTTTGATTCTCCTCACTGGCGCATGTTGAATAGTAGGTAATATACGAGTCTTGTATACAGCTCACCTACACAAAATGACTGTTGATATTCAGAAGTACCTCTGCCACCTCCTAGAGGATTTACGTTTTTAGTAAATTTTGAGTTTGGAAAGTTTGACACAAAAGTAAAACAAGTGCAGTAATGAATCAATACATAGTATAAAACAAAGTCGCTTTCGCTGTATGTCCGTATGTATGCTTAGATCTTTAAAACTACGCAACGGATTTTGATGCGGTTTTTTTTAATAGATAGAGTGATTCTTAAGGAAGGTTTGTATGTATAATAAATGCATAATATAGTAGAGAAACACTGATAAATTTAAAGATTTCTAATGTGATGTCGTAAATAAGCACGTTTTTTTGCGCTTATATTGCAAACGCTGGCTGAACCCTACGAGATAGACCAAAATAATGTACTACAGTATTGTTTACCTTAAAAAGTTCAACAAAAAAATCCGCGACGGTATATGTCTATCTCTTAGGGATAACCCAGCATAACCATTTTTATTCTTTACTAAAAAATTGTTATTTACGAAGTGATTTTAAACAACACAGCATTAATCCTTATCCAATTAAGTACCTTAAATATATTGTGCATTTATTATAGATCATTATGCTTTTTACAGCATGTAATTTAAGTGAATATTACCGAAGATATTACAAATTTAAAATGCAGGGTCGTAGTTGTTTGCGCCGGGCGGCGCGTGCCTATAAATAGCGCGTCGATGGCCGCGCTACGCCTTTTAGCACTTTATGATTTGCAGCGATCGCACGCGTTTATCGGAGCTCTCTAGCGAGGAAAATATCAAGAATTAATTAAACTGAATAGAATAAGTATCTTTTGTTGTTGATTATCTTTTAATTTTTATTATTATTATTATATTAGTAGTATTGTAAGTACATAAGGTTAGATAGGATTAGCTTAAAAATTTCTTGGTATTTCTTCCATTAAGACTTTGATTTGAATTTAGAGTTAAGACAATTTAGTATTAGGGCGAGCATTTTCAATTGTTGAAAATTATAGTTAAGTTCATAGAAGAACTGAATAGAATAGGTATATTTTGTTGTTGATAATCTTTTGTTTTTAGTCGAACGAATAGTAAGTAAATATTTTTTACTCCAGCACTAACCAAAAGGACATTCTGTAGTAGGTATATTTTGCATTGCACCCGTGCGAAGCCGGGGCGGGTCGCTAGTAAAGAATAAATAAAGGAAAGAAAAATTTGACACAGGCGGGAATCGAACCCGCGACCTCGGGTATACGCCCCCGTATACCCGATTCGGGTATACCCGAGTTCGCGGGTTCGATTCCCGCCTGTGTCGAAATTTTTCTTTCCTTTATTTATTCTTTATTTATTAGTAATAATCCCCACATGAGGTTTTCATGAACAAAAAGATTTAAATTAAGTGCAGTAATGGCTTACAACTTTTCTGCAACACATTGGCGGAAGCATTAAACTCTTACTTTTTGATCGGTTTAGAAGTGATTAATGATAATTAATAACACACTGTGCAGTTAGAGAAAAACTAATTTATAGTTTAATGGCCCGTGAAATGGCGATTGGAGATTGTGATTTATAACCTATATCCTTTTACCCTTTTTGTCACTTCAATCGTCTGCAACCCACCTTAGAGGGGTTTTAGGTCGTAGTCCACCACTCTTTCCTTGAGTTGATAGACAATCTGACTACAACACATCTACACTAATAGTTTGGTCTCTGAGACACGTTAATATAATAGTTAGGTATAAAGCGAATCATAATAGTGGCAATAAGCATTAGTGAGGTTAGTTGACAATGCAGACTGCTGTTTGTTCATATTAAACGCAGATTATGACTTTTGGGAACTGGCTGAAGCTTTTACTGTAGTACTTTATTGTAGTTAGTAACTATAGCTGTATATGATATAAAAATATATTTTTTTTTTGTTTAAATGCTGATATTATAATATGAAAACAACTTAAGTAAAATATAAAACCAAATACGACCAACATTTGCCTTTGTATTTTAAATAACAATTATAATAACTGTGTAGTGTCGGCTTAGAATAGCACTACCCCATTTCTTCCGGTGGATGTACGTAAGAGGCGACTAACGGTATTGGGGATTTTTAAGGGATTTTTGGGCGATGCGGTTGGAGACCCATCACCAACAACCTTTATTTTACCATCTTTTCCACAAGCATCTTCCAAAAGTGGCTGAGGAATTTCTAATTCCTTAGCTCTGGCTACCCCTTCTAGAGATTTAGAGCCGTGAGTATATGTATGTATGTAATTATAATAATGGTTTTTGTCGTACCGTAGGAAAATATTCACTATTTATTTAATTTAGTTAAATAAAAGTTAGTGCAAAATACTACCTTTCATTCATCATTAAAGTACTATATGAAAATTTATTAAAAAAACGACTGCTGCTTTTTTGCGCATTATTAAATTTTAAGGCTGAATGTTATCTGATATTTGGGTAAGAAAAGGGAAGTACGAATAAAATACCCAAAAACTTTTTGCCCGAGACATTATACAACTGAAGATATGAGACTTTGAGAGTTTCTTTCACAGGCTTTGAAGGGTCAAAGACGTGTGATAAATCTTATGATAACTTCACGATAACATTTTATCAAATCATATCTTTTGCTACCTATGTCAAGCGTACAGTCCTCAACGTCACCCCACCAGGGTGCCAGAAGGTGATATGATGTTTTATGTTATGACAAGCATATAATTCGAAGAGACAATTCACGTCACAGAATTCACTCCTGCTTTGAAGAGGTTATATAAATAAATTCAAGCTAAAATTACAATTATGAAACCATTATAAAGATAGCCTGTTTACAGGTTTTTTTTTTAATAATCTCAAACAATTGGGGTTTCTTCGGTAGGTTTATTTGTGAATAAAAGATGTTATTAAAGGAAAGAAAAATTTCGACACTGGCGGGGTTCGAACCCGCGACCTTCGGGTATACGCCCCCTAATTATAATTATTAGTTAAAATTCGGAGGTAGGAAACGCAAACACTACTTGAACGTGTAAAAAAGAAACAAAGGATAGAGAAATTTCGCGCTGGATGCCAACTGACACTGTAGCTCAGTTGGCAGAGCGACGGGGGCGTATACCTGAAGGTCGCGGGTTCGAACCCCGCCAGTGTCGAAATTTTTCTTTCCTTTAATAACATCTTTTATTTATGAGTAATAATCCCCACATGAGGAATTCATGTCAAAAAACATTAAATTAGGTTTATTTGTGATCAAACAATATATATGAGGGTCAAAGATACATCCTGTACCTGTACAGATGATACACTCAATTCTTCAAATATATTTAAATTAAATTAGGAACGGTAAACCCTTTATAGTTCTTTTTTTTTGACACACTTTTGATTACAAATAAAAACAGGAAAGAAAAATTTTAAGGAACGCTAACACAACTTTACTCGTAAAAGTTAAAAGAAACAAAGGAAAGAACAATTTCGCATTAGAAGCCATTGGCAGAGCGACGGGGGCGTATACCCGGAGGTCGAGGGTTCGATCCCCGCTGATGTCGAAATTTTTCTTTTCGTTATTTACATACATACATATCTCACGGCTATAAATCCCTAAACGGGGTAGACAGAACTTTGGAATGAGAAATTCCTCAGCCACTTTTGGAGTCGAGTGGGGAAAAGATAGTAATAATAAATGTTTTTGGTGACGAGTTTCCAACCACATCGCCCAAAAATCACTTAAAAAGCCCCTACACCATTAGTCGCCTCTTATGATCACCCACGGGTAGAAATGGGGTAGTGTTATTCTAAGCCGACACTATACGGCTTTATTCCTTTATTTATTAGAAACTAGCTTTTCGCCCACGGCTTCGCACGCGTGGATTTCGGTTATGTCATCCCTCGGGAATTACTTTCGAGGATTCATTATCGGATCATTTAGCTTCTAAATTTACATGTTTATATTCGTTTGCGATAGGTATATTACCTTGTTTTTAACGACACTCAGCTTCATCTCCAATCCATCCAGCAAGCAAACAATGTTTTTGTTTCCCTCGGGAATATCATTATTTCCGGGATAAAAAGCCTACCCTATTATTTAACTTGGACTTCTAACTATACGCCTACAATATTTCAAAGCAATCGGTTCAATAGTTACGGCGTGAAAGCGGAACAAACAAACAAACAAACAAACTCACTTTCCGATTTATAATATTAGTAAGGATAATCCCCATATGAGGTTTTCATGAACAAAAAACACTGCACTTTTGATTATTTACCAGATCACAAAACTTGCTGCTAGCTGTGTTGTGTCGGCTTAGAATAGCACTACCCCATTTCTTCCGGTGGGTGTACGTAAGAGGCGACTAACGGACTTGGGGCTCTTTAAGGGATTTTTGGGCGATGCGGTTGGAGACCCATCACCAACTACCTTTATTCTACCATCTTTTCCCCACTCAACTGCCAAAAGTGGCTGAGGAATTTCTAATTTCTCAGCTCTGGCTACCTCTTTTAGGGATTTATAGCCGTGAGTATATGTATGTATGTATGTGTATCACAAAACTTCTAGCACTATATACCAATGTACTATAAATTAATAGGAGTATTCATTCCCAGTATCCGAGAGCCTGTTCTCGTCGTCGCTGGCCACGTTCGGGGTGCCTACTCCGACGTTCTCCTCGCTCGCGCCGCTGCACCTGGAGCTGCTCAACACGTGCTCGCAGCGACTCACATTTGAGACTGTCGATAAGTAGGTGGTTTTTTTTTTATTTAACAGTGGTTCGTCCCGGCTTCTCATGGATGGTGTTAAGTATTGTTACTGCTTACCCCCTACGATATTTAGCGTGATGGTGATCCTATGTCCTTTTCTTGGCTCTAAGCTACCTCTTCAACAATTTTCAGCCAGATCGGTTCATCCGCTCTCGAGTAAATGGTAGAGGAGGTGTATAGAGATTATTTTTTTAGCATTTTACAAATTATTATAGAATATCGTTGGCAATATGAGCAACAAAAAATATCCTGTTGAATAATTTCCAAAAAATATCGTCGTTTAGTTGTGGGTAGACGTACAAAAGATAGTGTATTAAATTATTTAGTTGAAGCTTCTATATTCTGTCAATCCAAATTTTAGTATTCATTAAATTACAATTGTTTTTTGGATGTAAATTTGTTTAAATAATGATTAGTCAAATTACCGAGCTTCTGCACTGTGTCTACCATTGCAACTTGACACCAAAGACAAGACAAGTAAAGACCTCCTATTTGTTTCAGGGATCCTAGTAAGATGGAGGAAAGTAAGTTAGGTTTGCATTGCGCTACGGAGGTGTGCTGTGCGAGCGAAATGCAAAGGCAGATGTTAGAGAACGTGACCAGCGGTATGCAACCTTTGGCTGTGAAGACGGAGAGAAGGGGATGCAATACGTGCTTGCCTGGATCTCCTAAAAAGGTATTTTTATGATGGTACAAAACTTCAGTAGTTTATTTAAAATGGTTGTAAAAAGAAACGTTTTTCATTTTAATATACTAATGTCCGATTTCTGAATTGAGTTTTCAAAATGAGAACGACTTAAGTATCGTTTTGTCTCATTCAGTTGTTAAGATTTCAATGCGACAGAACGATACTTAAGTAGTTCTCAGCTGGAATACTCAATTCAGAAATCGGGCGTAAGAATTGCAATTCTGCTTAAAACTGAATCAGGCTTAGGTTTTGTTAGTTCAATAAAGATGCTGGCATGTTGGCTGGCTAGCTTGGCAATAAAAAAAAATTTTGGTGGTCAAAAGGCCTTTTAGAAGACTATTAGATAGTCTCTCAAATTCCGTAACTATTGGCCTATAGCATATCCTCAACATCCTCACATTGGTTTAATTTGAATTTCAAGCGATCACCCATCACGCCCCGGACAAACCTAGCCTTAACCTTGTTTGCGATATCAATTGTTATGACTCTAAAGTGAAAGGAGCTAAAAGTTGCTATATGACATATTATATTTACATATTATATAAATGGTCATTTTCTGACACTGTGTTTAGGGTAGCTCTTACTACGCTGCTATAAGGAAGGAGCTGATAAACCATATCACACCTCTAACTGTACTCAATAAAATTTTACAACGAAAACCAGCCATTTCCACTCTGAAACCGGAGAACTTGGATTGTCAGATCAGTGCCTTTACCACTACACCACCGAAACCGTCTCGTAAAATGGTTCCACGACAGAAAAACTGCGTTTGATGTCTGATACCGCATAATTTAGAGTTTCGAAAAAAGTTTGTTTCCATTGGTAAAGACAGACAGATTTATTTAACTAAATTGATGCTGTGATGTGCTGTATAGAAGCGTAAGTCAGACAGAAACGTCCGTTCAACTAACCAATATCAATCAATGGATAAAACCGCGTTGGAATTGGTCCAGTAAATGACTGAGGTAAACTCCGTTTCCGTTTTGCCGGGTACCAAAATGTTTAACGACAAGAAAAATAATATATTTAATTGCAAATCAGTATTCGCTCTTGCATGCATGTAAAGAGATATTTTTAAAGTTAATTTAAATTAGGGAAGGTCAAGGTAGATAAATGATCCTATCAAGATAATAAATGAATGCAATGTGAGCAGACAGACAAAAAAGAAACGATTCACTTGGATCACTCTCGCTTTCATAATCGATTTTGCATTGAAGCACCAAGGCATCATAAATCAGAGGCGTGTGTATTTGGTTGTCGGATGTTTCTGTACTGATGATGTAGCGAAGTGAAGTGACTAGTTTCTAAACTTGAACAGAAAATAGCTTCAGAATTTATTATTTTGATGAAATGGATCACTTGGATAAGATAGATAGATAAATAAAAGAGGTATGTTGAGTGGGGATGAGGCGATGAGAAGTGATCGCAACTGTAATATCCTATCCTACTAAAATGTATGATAGTTTCATTTTAAAAATTTACATTGCTATTTATTATTTCATAGATAATCCACGGTGTGGACGGTGGTTGTAGTCGGACAAATCCCGTGGCGTGGGTCGGCATGGCCGGCCAAAACGTCCATGTCCAAGTAAAACGGGAACCGCAACAAGTCCACGTCTCGGAGCTCGTCGCAGTCAAACTGGAGCAAGCTTCGCCGGGAACCAAACCTGAACACCCACCCGCCATACCATCGTCGCTCAACAACGGTAAACTCTTAAGATACTCTGATCTCCTGGTACTAAAAAGTTAACTATTGTGAATAAGTCACAAGAAAAAAAAACTAGCCTTTCTAATTTTTGCAGGTCCGCTATTAAAAATTCAACCCGAAGTAGAATTTGACAGTTTGTTGATTCTGAAAGTGGTTTGTGTATTTTGAAATTTCAGAAGTTTTAAAAGAACTAACACAACATAAAACAAATAAGGAAAAAAATATATGACGAAAAAAATCTGTTTGAGTTCAGTTTATTTGTTGAACTCTTTCATGAACTTGTTACATCGTATTGTCATTTTGATTGTAGTAAAATTAATGGTATGTTATCTCGATATTTAAAATATAAATATAAGATCATTTCCGATATATTTTTTACTGATGCTACTGAAATTCGTTATATTTTCTTGGAAACATTTACGTTACATCTGTTTGTATGTACTTATCATTTGAGTATTGATTGAATATTTCCTTTCGATACAAGGCCAAACTAGTTTACACTACTAAAATAGAAAAAAAATACATTTTTGATAACTCATTATTCCCAGAGATCGGAGTAACAGACAGAATGGCTTTGTTTTAGGTTCAATCCCCGTCGGTATAGCGGTCGCGCGGCAGAGAGTTGGCGACGCCGGCATTCTAGCGGCCGCTCTGTCGCAGAAAGATAACCAACGCCTACATGACATTGGTAAGTCGATCAGCCATCCAACCGATCTACCAGCACTCTTTGACAGCCTGGTACCGCTATGTATTTACTGCGGTGCGATGTTGAAAAAAAAAGTAAATTGAAGCCTATTTGAAGGCCACTGATACCACAACGTGCGTTGATATTATGAATTTTATCGTGCTTCTATAGAGGTTAATTTGACATGATATGTTTGTGTGATTATAAGACCTATCGTCAGGTTTTTTTTTTAAATATTTGTTATTATGCAAATATGTTTTTTTTATCGTTAATAATGTTGATAACCTCAGTATAATAAAGTACGCAATAATATTTAATTCTTTTGAATATAAATACAGCTAAGACAAAAAAAGCGTCCCAGTTTTGCTAGCTGTAGCCTTTATAATGTTTTGCAATAGATTTTAAAACCTTGATAATAAAAACTACGCTAACCAAGTAATTTCAAAATGCATTAGCATACAAAAAGTTATTTAAACTATGCAAGGATGAATTATAATTATTTTTGTACTCACTAAATACTCTGCGTAGATAAATTATTTTCACATACCGATAGTAGCATCCTACGAAATGTAGGACACAGTAATTCAGCAATTTCGTGGTAATATCACGTGTGAAATGAGATCCGCACCTAACGAATCGACCGAATAAATCAAACATCGAATAAATTGATTGCCGATTTGTAATTCGAATCAAATTTTCAATCGTTTTTGTCACGCGATCGCTATTTACAATATTTAAAGACTTTTAAAATGTATTTTTAGGATATTTACAAACTTATTGAACTCGTAATTAAATCATATCTCTTGTTATTTTTTTCTTACGGACGGACGCAACAAATAAAACTGCTACATCTGTCAAAATCTGTTAGTTTTGTTTTGTTTCGAGATAATATAGAATCGGTTTATTGTATTTGGGATTTTCCTTCATGTGTGTCACATGGCCGTATATATTTATTTATTACACGCTGTGTTGTGATTGTGACTAATCCGGGACATCATGTTTTATATCGTTTTTCGAGTTTTTTGTACAAATAAAATTTGTTGTTAAATACTGCCTCTGTTCCAAATTTCTTTAAAATAAAACTCTATAAGTATATGAAAGCGCAGATTTATAAATGCAAGGTATTTTGATATTATAGGAATAGAAGGGTGAAAAGAATACTGAGACTGAGAAGGACTAATGGCTCCAGTATATGTTTAAATGAATGAACTTCCTTAACCAATAAATTTAATATATAGTTTTAAAGTTTTGTGATAAAAAACATACAACGACCCTCATAAATAGCCTAGCATATCATCTAAATACGTAATTAAACCAGGATATTCCGACTCCGAAGCCAAATTCTTACAAACCATGTTCCAAGACTATTAGTAGCTTCGTATACGTACGTACATAAATTTACCGAGTTTATACATTCAGTTGTCAATCGGTCGTCAGAATTCAAATATCAAATAGTAGCTTAGGGCGGCCAACACAATTTATCGATAATTTTGATTGTTTTGTCGATTCATGTTGAGTATTCGCTTCCGAATTTCGCGTGACTCGATTCCGAATTACGAGATTAAGACAAGTAGCTGTTTCATTTTATTGTTTTTATTGATCGTTTATTTTTTTCATATAGCCGAAATGGTTTAAGTATATAATAATGGTTCACTTCAATTTTTATTTGTTGTTTTTTTTTGCATAAAGGTTTTGCTTTACGTTTCATGTTAACAAAAATTTTATTCTATATTTCCATCTTAACTAAGCTATAGATACTTAAGGCTTAAGGGTAAATACATAAACAAACATTTTCACGAACGCCTACGAAGGGTTCCACACCATTATCTATTAAAAAGTATGGCATGGGAGCCGCTCTTTGATATATATTTTATTGTGATTGCGGCTCATAATTAATAATGATTATAGAATAATGAGTGTAAGGGAAGCAAGGGAGATTTGTCAAGATCGTGCTAATTTGCGATCTATAGTCTCCGCGTACCCCAATTGGAATAATAGGTGTGAGTTTAATTTACTTAAATAAGAAATAAATACTACCATATATCGCTGGCTGTATTACTGCTGCTTATCTGGAATTCTATAGTAATAACACAAGCATGCATCATTTTTACTTAGAAGTGATTACTTATCAGAAATTATTAATTACTCATTCAATCGTCGTTTGAAGAAATAGGAATTTTCCTTCGCTTACGTTGGTAACTTTTAAACAGCTTGACTGCTGTAAGTTTGATTTTATACTATAATACTTTGGAGCTGGCATAGTAAATTGTTGATGACCTATGATACTCTGGTGCACAAGATCTTGTTTAGCTCATCCTATGTTTGTGTGTCCTCAACTAACTCACTTGGTACATGGGGTTCTAGTCGTACCATAAACATATCTATATCCTCAATTATTCATATGGTCCCATAGGCATAGGCAGAGGTTATAAACTGGTGGTTATAAACGTCGTAGGTGAAGTTTACCAGTAGGGACTTTAGGAAGGTTACTCAATCATATTAAAAAACTAAAAGCGTAACAAACAAGTGAGACAATACGATCATATCGCATAGTGCAGTGTATTTATATGTAAATAATATGCACATCGGTTGATAACATCTTGATAGTTGGCTCGCACTAACGAATTGGCGTCGCGTAAAAACGAACCGTGTTCACAATTATATGGTAATGTTGTTGCTGATTCTGGTTGCCTAGTTGTTACGAGGATTCGCATGCGGTTAACCTTAGCCTTAAGCTATACAAACAAAGATCAAGTTTTCCAGGGATATACGGATTTCATTATATACAACCGATGGGCAAACCTTTTATTCTTTTTTGACGTGATAAAATTTATCAAAATTAGTCGAAAAACTTAATTAAAGTTACTAGTATTGATATAGATACAGAAAAGAACTGTTCAATAAGATACATAAAAATCACCACTATTCACTTGTATTACTTTTCTATGCTTAAATAAATAGCGCGGGCTGAGAGTACGGTTTCTCTATCAAAGCTACGTATCATTTCCAAATACTCTGAACTTCTGCCAGTGTACAGTTTGCACAAAGTTTTAGATTTAGAATACTCTATTTTGACGTCATTGGACCCAAAAGAAGTAACATGAAATTTAGGGTGCAAGTAATTTTTTTAATTATCGTACATTTAATTTCGATACGGCAATCACATATCATTCAATAAATAAAATATTGTATTAAGTGCCCAATCAAGTGCAGTAAATACACAGAATTGGCGTTCAGTAATCAACATTTCGCGGTTACAATAAATTACGTCTATGTACTGCTATTATTGTTTAGCGTGTTCTCATAGGCTTTGTTACGTCTCATTTAACTTTGGCGGCTGTACGTGTAATTAGAGAGTACTCATTAATCAAACTTATACATTTCACAAGTATCAAGATTGCTTGCAACACTGTAGTTTTTTGTATCGCTTGGGGTGTTTTGCCTCTTCGATGATTATGCGGCTCTGGTAATTAGAGTGAATTGCAACATTGTTTTATCGTTGTTGTATTTTTAAGAATGCAAAAGCTTTCATATAAATTGAACAAAAATCTCTATAAAGAAGAAGGAAGGGCGGTTGTTGTAATCAGTATCCTGCCACATTATATGAATTTGAAAAAAAATATATACAAATCTGTCTATAAAGAAGGAAGGACGGTTGTTGTAATCAGTATCCTGCCACTTTATAAGAATTTGAAAACAAAAATATTGAGCCTTTTACAAGGAACTGTGAAAATCTTTACCATAACCAGTTAATTCATTTCCCTCCCTCTCTGTTCTTATTTCTACTGACTTAAATATTAGAGGTTGCGGAACCTTCTTATCATAGAAATTTCGAAAATGGGAATATAGTTATGATGATGTCAACGTGTGGATGTAAAATCTACATATTGTATCACGTAGAAAATAATAATTCAGCTGCAAAAATATGTTTGTTTCACATGTTAAAGGTGCTTTAACACCTCAGGATAATAATCGTTATGTAACATAAGTTTGTATTATCCCTGATATTCTGATAAGGGTTGTCTTACGTCAGAGAAAACGTAGCAAGCAAATCAAAACTATCTACTTTAAAAGCTGGGTCTTAATATTTTCTTATTAGAATCTCTACTACCTACTGTTAACACATACACCGACAATTTGTATCTTACTGGAATATAATAGAATGAATGACTGAATTCAATATGGGATGTTTATGTTGTACAAAACGGCGATAGGTCTGCCCCCTATCACTTGAGTACAGTGTCCAAGTAAAACGTGGGTACTCTGAACACCAGGTGACTATGTGTCAATATGAGTTTGAGATGTTTGTCTTCTAGACGAGACGACAAAGAATTTTCACATTCTTACGTTGTTTGCTCCTTATGTTATCCCTTGTCAACTAAATGATGGAACCCATCAACTTAATATCTAGTATAAGCTATTTCAATGTCTATTTCTGATATCAATTTATGATTGTGATATAAAATGTTATGAGTAAATTGAACCAAAATACTATTGATAGAACAATATGGAAATATATGTGTGGATGAAACCATACGTAATGGATTATTTAAGTTAAATAATATTATTATTGTAGCGTCTAAAGTCTAGAGAGTAACAACGATTTTCTTCCGTCGATGCCGTTGTAGGCTTTTTAGACTACTTTAGGTGATATTTTTGAAAACACATCACCAAAAATAATCTTCTTTTATCGTTTTCCTTCCATTCTTCTTCCAAATGTGGCTACACTGGCCACCCTGTTGTGATTCATATTCGTGACTTTAACTCTACCTAAAAGATAAGAAAGATGCTCGAATTTAAGCGCAAAACAGTAAAATATCGAAAGCAAGATGTAACCCTGCAATGCAACAGTGTATCCGAGGGGTATTTCTAATCACGTACCAACAATTTGGGGCCTGTGGGACCGCCCTCGCTCGCCGTCACAAACACTTGCCAAGTTCCCGAGGGAAGGGCTGCCCACTTTATTTTTAGATATGAAAAATCTTTGTTGAACTAAGAAAAATACTTTCGTAACGTTGGGCTGATGGACAGATTTGACAAGTTATTTTTTTGTTCTATTTACGGGTTTCAAGAACTTAATAATAGTCTTAGTTTTGAAGCCTAATGGTAATATTACTTACCGCTTTGATTTTAGGTCCTGGTAGTTGTAACTGTTATTATATCTTAAGAAATGTCTGACTTTAAAAATAATTGTTAGACAACTTAGCTTTATAAATACTTGTTTTGTCCCTAACGCTATCAACGTCACCCCTTCCTCATCTTCGGCAGATATTTTATTCATCTGAAGCTCTTACTAAATATTTAAATACGACTTACATGTGATCCACTTTTATAGGGTCAAACTAGCATTTTCCATTTGTAGTGGTCTTTGCCATAATAAATAAAAGGTTGATCCAAGGCATAAAAGAGATCAAAGATCAACGACATGTCCATCGAATAAACACTTTTATTGCCATTGTATTTCTTTTAGTTTGAATTTATTACAGAGAAACGAAAAGGATTCGGTTTCAATATGATCTTATCACAAAAGATATTTCTATCTATAAACCCGGATGATTCTGGCACTAAAGTTAAACTTTTAAATGTTAGCAAAATAACTCTGGCTGCCGAACCTAAAATCCTTTCATAAGTTGGTATAAAAATAATTTTATAATGTAACGTAATGCGGATGATAATAAACTCTCAGTTAATCATCAGCACCATCCTCTAAGTCGATGGAATTTAAGCCATAACGTAAGCCATTTCTAAATAAATCAGCACTATCAGCGTAAAAAAGTGCAAATGCTCTGAAACAGCAACATTTTAATATCGTCGATTTGTATCAGTACTTTCACTCCGTGTTCGAGTAGATAAATTTAGTGGAGATTGCAGACAGCCGTATCCGCGCAAATCCGGTAATTCGCGAGTTGGCAGCCCTAATTTATAGGCGAGCTTGCAGTAGCAGGACCCTCCGTGGCAGACTACAGTTAGATATTGCGATCTTCGTCCGAATAAGTGTTGCTATGAGTTACGGTTGCTGTATTTCCATCGTAATTTTTATGTTATCACGCTAACCTTCTATTACTTTCTCCGCCCCTGTTACTAATATCTTGTGTCCTATTTATTGATTAGGCAAAAGTTTTGGGATTCTGGGAAATCTTCAATGGAAATAATATAATGTAAATTGTAATGTTAACGTCACACACAATTACACAGTTTGAAGAATTTGGTGAATGTAAAATCATTTGTATGTATTTTTGTGTAGAAAAACATATTCCATAAGGATAATGAATTTGTGATAACCTTTGCGTACCGCAATACTAGTTATTTAAATACCATTAACGTTACTTAATTAAATTATACAGATCGTATGATTATGAGTATAACTTAAACAGGTTCTATAAGCCTCGCCATTGTAAAAAAAACATAAAAGAAAATCTTTAACGTTTCCTATAGAATTAATTCCGTTACGAGGGGCATGCCAATAGAAGTTAGATACTCTTTTCTCATTTAATTGACGCTGGCAAGCTATACACCATCTTATAGGCTGGTTTTTTATTGACATATTTGAATATAGAACACACTTCTTTTATTTATTTTTTATTTGAATGAGCATCATTTTTCCGAGAATCTGGCGGGAATTCACTTGCAACAATGGAGCTCAGTCGACGTGATTTTCGCGCTATGATTTTATTATGACTTTAAAAAAGGTTTAAAGCCTCAAGAATGTTTTGAACTTTTGGCCTCTACTTTTGGTGAGTCTGCTTGTTCCCGAGCAACAGTATTCAATTGGTTTGCTGAATTTAAAAGAGGACGGGGATGTCTCGAAGATGAAGCGAAGACAGGACGGCCGCCAACCGCGGTCACGCAAAAAAACTTTCGTGCAGTCAAAAAACTTATTCGTGAAAACCGACGAATTACATATGTAGAGCTAGAGCGAGAACTAGGAATTGGATCAGCAGCAATGCAAACCATAATTCACGACCACCTTTCTCTCCGTAAACGTTGTTCGAGATGGGTACCGCACAAACTTACCGATGAGCAGAGGGACCGTCGGGTGGATTGGTGCCTATTCATGATAGATAAATTCTACGGAGGCGAGAAAAAAACGTATATGATATACTGACTGGTGACGAAACATGGCTATATAACTATGATCCCGAATCAAAGCGACAGTCGACTGTATTGTGCTTTGAAGACGAGCCAACTCCAACGAAATGTCGCCGTGCACGAAGCACACAGAAACAAATGGTCGCCTCGTTTTTCTGCAAAACGGGTCATATTGCTACTGTTGTGCTAGAGAATGAAAGAACGGTGAACTCCGAATGGTATGTGACAGTTTGTGCTCCAACAGTAATATCAGCTTGGTGTGACAAGCGACCAAAGTCAGGAATCCGGCACCTTCTCTGGCACCACGACAATGCGGCGCCGCACACGTCTGCCAGAACACTAGACTTTTTCAACTCGAAAAATGTGTCAATTCTCCCTCACCCGCCATATTCCCCTGACCTAGCGCCTTTAACTTTTAACTTGTTTCCAAAAATCAAAGAAACACTAAAGGGGAAGAGGTTTGAAAAGAAAGAAAATGCGCTGGTTGCCTATAATTTCGAGATTTCTGAGGTATCTAAAGAAGAGTGGTCACAGGTATTTTCCAATTGGTTCAGACGTATGGAAAAGTGTATACGTGCTCAGGGTGAATACTTTGAAAAGATCGATACTTGTAATAAAGAATAAATTTTATAATTTTTGAGTATTTAGTTTCTTTTGGCATGCCCCTCGTACACTATTATATTGACTAACTACTTAAATATATTATTTGATATATTATACTTTAAAATTATTATATTATAATAATATAATTTAAAATTATTGAAATACTGTAAAGTTAATTTTTCTTCGTGGTTATTAAACTCTTGTTAAACTCAATTAAGCTTTTTTTACTTTAGGATATAATATTAACAATAGGTTTATTTAAATAACATTATACGTTATGATGGAATAATAAATAACGTGCTACATGAAATTTTAAGTATGTGAAAAGTAATCAAAGTCCCCATACATTTTTATTATATGGATGGCATGTATTTTTTCCTCACACTCAAATTATATACTCTTTACGTTTATGAATAAAAAGTACTGTCTAGCCACAGGTAAAAAAATTGTCACCAGTAACGTGGAATTAATAATATGAGGTCAAAAGTCTCAGTGCATAGCTAAAAAACATATTTTTATCATTCCATTTCAAGTATTATCATTATCAGTCATGTATCCTACAAACGTCTGTTGCCCTGATACTATCGTGATATTTTAACTTGTCATCGTTTCGCTCTAGTAACAAACGCACGTTAAAATAGACTCTGATTTCTGTAATCACCTCATTCTTTGCAAAATGCTGCAAGAATAACACTTCAAACAACGTTTTTATTATTAACTATTGGTAAACAAATATTAATTAATTTCGTTTCACGGAATCTTAGAGCCAAGAGAGGTTCTTTTTTATAATATTTTGTTTCTATTTATGTATAATTTAGAAGGCAATAATTTTACAAGCATACCTTTAGCATTCAATTCGTGAAATGATTAGTATGGGATATGTGAATAACCTTAAATATGTTTACAAAGTTAAACAACTTGCTATTTATACAAATTTAATACGGTTTACATAAATATAGGAGAAAATATAAATATTACTCTAAAAAGTGGTGTCAGTACTATTTAAATCATTTAGATTTTCCGAGAAAATTTTGTCGATGATGATGTTTTATGTTAAAAAAAAAACCTTCACTCTCAAATTAGTTATAAGATTTTTCTTGTATAAGAAAAGACATGTCATATTGCTTGCCTAGATTACCTACGCCAAAGAATAGTGTAAAGTGATTTTCTGACACAAAATTCGGCGCATTATACAGTTTTTTGAAATAAGAAATATTTCAACTGTTTAGATTATTTTATCGATAAATTGACCCGAGACAGAATAAAACCTTCATCGATATCGTTGTGCTGTATGTTGTTTAATGCTCGGCTGCGTTCACGGTTCGAAGCGATCGGCGACGGCAAACTACTTCGTCTAATACTAGGCGAGTCAAGCTAAAGTCGGTTTGCTGGCTGAGTGTCCCCACATTACCATGTACCTACCTATTTATTTACTTGAAATTTCAACTACATTTTCACAAAAATGTCGCAAAAAATATTACTTTGAATTTCATCAATAAACGTTTCACACGTTTTCCTCTTTTTTTAAACTAATTTTCCAAAAGCTTTTTATCTTTGCATATATTCTAGTAGCAGACCGTCTTAAATTAAAATAGTAATTAATATAGGTTTTTTGGAAACATTGAGTTCTACCGGTGCGCTTGTGAAAAAAAATTCTTTAAAATATTAGACATGCATGAAAAGGGACTACCGATTTACAAAAGTGCGAAATAAAATAAAAAATAGCTGATTAAATAATATACATATGAAAAAACAAAGATATAAACACACATTTTCGCAATAATCAGATTCATTTGATTTTATAAACAAGAATCGTCAAATCCGTATCCAAGCTAAGGAAATAAGAGGTACAAAGTATCTTAGCAACCGAAAATTTACCATAGCAACAAGACATATAACGAGACCCTATTGGCTGAAAAAGATTACAGACGTTTGAGGTTGGCGAGGCATTCTGCAACGTAGTGACGCAACGTCACACGCAACTGCAATGTTTATTTACATTTGAGTTTTTTATTGATTTAGTATTATTTTTATTACTCTGTAAATATGTATATATATTTTAACTTATATGAACTTTATTGTACAAAAGGCATTAATTATACAACCTAATGTATGCAAGCAATTGTGTTGATGTGCCCAATTTACAGACTACGGCTACGAGTGTCAGTGATAACTCTGAATTCAAAATTTGTCCACATTGTAGTCAACCACGATCTTTTAAGGGGAAGAGAGGATTAAATATACATATATCAAGATGTCATCCTCAACTAAAAAATTGCCATCTTTCCAACGCTTCCATATCTTCCATACAAAATTCTAATACTACCATCAGACCGACAAACCCACCCGTTTCTTTATTTTGGCAATCAATTTCAGCCTGGAAATCATCTATACCCATTGTTAAAAGGATTCCCCGTGGAGCTAGGGCGCATGTTGCTAAATCCCTAGCCCTAACTATAAAGAGCGTGGTTGATAACAATGACTTAGAAAGTTGGCAAAAATTTTTTGGCTTTTCATATGCTGTACTAGCAGTAAGTAAAAATGAAGGAGATCGCAATAGCTCACTCACTCAAAAAATTAAGAGCAAATGCATTTTTCCGGTCCCAGATCCGGTTATTTTAAATACAAAATTATTTTCTAATAAAAATAAAATATGTAATAAAATAAAAAAAATAGAAACAAGATTAGGCGATGGTGATATCAAAGGTGCAGCAGAACTGCTTTTTTCAAGTGATGTTATTGCCACTGACAATCAAGAGACTATGGAGTCTCTGAGAGCAAAGCATCCTCTTCCAACAGAGACGTTAAAAATGCCTGAACCTCCTGATTTTAGTATGAATTCACCAGAAGCCACTTCGGCAGAGATTCTAAATGCGGTATTTACTTTCAGAAACGGTTCTGCTGGCGGACTCGACGGATTAACCCCTCAACACTTTAAAGATTTGTTGAGTTTCTCCGTCGGGGAAGCTGGAAGGGTACTTTTGGGTGAAATGACGCGTTTGGTTAATCTCTGCCTAAGTGGTAAAGTTTGCAATTCAATAATAGACCTTTTATACGGCGCTAGCCTTTGTGCACTTACTAAAAAAGATGGAGGTATCAGGCCAATAGCTGTAGGAAACACCATCCGTCGTCTGGTTTCGAAAATATGTTGTAAACATATCAAGGATATTAAAAATTACTTTGAGCCTGTACAACTAGGTTTCGGAACCAGCGGCGGATGTGAGGCAGCTGTTCATGGTGTCCGTGCGTTCCTACAGCATTGTCAGGATAGCGTTCTGTTGAAGGTTGATGTTAAAAATGCTTTCAATGCAGTCGATAGAGCCGCCTTGCTGGCAGCAGTTAAAGACCAAACTCCGGATTTATATAATTATCTTTGGCAATGCTATAGTTCACCGTCTAAATTGATTCATCGTGGAAAATTAATTAATTCTTGTGTCGGCTGCCAGCAAGGTGATCCTTTGGGTCCGGCTATTTTTAGTTTGGCTATACACCCACACATAAAGGACTTAGCCTCCAAGTTCAATGTGTGGTATTTAGATGATGGTACCATTGGAGGTGAAGCGAATGAGGTTTTAAATGATTTAGAAAATTTAATAGACAATTTTAAAAAAATCGGGTTAGAATTGAATTTTAGAAAATGCGAATTATACTTTGGCTCTAAGATAAACTCAGAAACTGTTGTGGAATTAAATTCTAAATTTAGCTGTTTGGCTCCTGGTATAAGAATAATTGATGACGAATCCCTTCACCTCCTAGGTGCTCCGGTTTTGGATGCTTCCATTCCCAACTTTATAAAAGATAAGTTATCCAAGTTTCACGATTGTTCCACTCTTTTGGGAGAACTAAATCCTCACGTGGCTTACACTATAATTAAATATTGCTTGTTTGTACCAAAATTCACATATGTTCTGAGATGTTCTGGCTTATGGAGGCAAATCTCAGTTCTTTCGGATATAGATAATACGAGGGCTGCTATTTATGTATCCGGAACTGGCCACTTACAGAACAATAATTTAAAAAGTAATTACATCATTTAAAAATAGAACTCTTTAGCTTTAGAATACATTTATTTTTATGTGACTGTCAATTGTTTTCACATCGTAGCGTCATTTTGAAAATTGCGTGTCTTCACCACCATGGATTTAACTCGTGAACATTTTCGTGCCATGATTTTTTACGATTTTCGGCGTGGTCTAACTCAAAAACAGTGCATCGATCAGCTTACTTCGACTTTTGGGGATGAAGCACCCTCAAAGACCACTGTGTATCACTGGTTTAGCGAGTTTAATCGTGGACGATCTAAGCTTACTGATGAAATTAAAGAAGGTCGCCCTAAAACGGTCGTTGTACCTCAAAACATCGATGCTGTCCGGGAACTAATAACTCAAGATCGTCATGTTACATATCGTGAGATAGAGGCATCTCTGGGCATTAGTATGACGAGCATACATAAGATACTTCATGAACATTTAGCTGTAAAAAAAATTTGCTCCCGTTGGATTCCGCACAACTTGAGTATTGATCAAAAACAGGCTCGTGTCGATTGGTGCAAAGAAATGTTAAAAAAATACAACCGTGGTGCGTCAAAAGCTGTTTATAATATCTACACAGGTGACGAATCTTGGATCTACGCTTACGACCCCGAAACTAAGCAGCAGTCCACGGTGTGGGTGTTCCAAGATGAGCCGAACCCAACAAAAGTTATTCGTGCAAAAAGCACATTGAAGCAAATGGTCGCTTGTTTTTTTGGTATAAATGGCCATGTAGCTACAGTGCCTTTAGAGAATCGTAAAACTGTTAATTCGGAGTGGTATACGACCATTTGTTTGCCGGAAGTCTTTGAACAAATAAGAAAGACTAACCGACAACGTAGAATCATTCTGCATCACGACAATGCTAGCTGTCACAGGTCGGCCGTCACAACTCAGTTTTTAGAAGCTCAAAAGATCGAATTGACAGGTCATCCGCCGTACAGCCCTGATTTGGCACCCAATGATTTTTATTTATTTCCAAATGTGAAGAAAAAATTACGTGGTCAACGTTTTTCGAGCCGCGAAGAGGCAGTCGATGCGTTCAAAATGCACGTTTTGGAGATACCTCAGTCTGAGTGGAAAAAGTGCTATGAAAATTGGTTTCAACGCATGCAAAAGTGTATAGATCTGAGCGGCGAATATTTTGAGAAGCAATAAAACCATATTAATTGATATATGTTTGTTTCTTTTTTTTATTCCGGATACATAAATAGCAGCCCTCGTATTATCAAAGATACTTTAGTCAAAATTTTTAACATATCTTTAAATGAACGCTGCTGGACACAAGCCACACTACCGATTCGGCACGGTGGTATTGGCATCCGCAGCGTCTCAAGTATAGCCTTACCTGCTTTCTTGTCGTCTGGTTTCTCCACCAAGGATCTGTTCTTACGCATAGTGAGAAACGTGGTGAGCGTATCGGAGGTTATAGATCTCCCAGAGGCCAAGAAAGCATGGATAGAAATGGTCGGTCCAAGTGTTAATGTTCCCGTTAGTCTGGCTTCTCAGAGGCAATGGGACGAGCCCCTTTGCGGTCAAGTTCAGGCAAATCTTTTGAATTCAGCTCTTGACTTAGTGGAGCGGGCGCGTCTTTTGGCTTGCTGCGAGCCAGATTCGGGACATTGGCTACAAGCTCTCCCATCTAGTAATCTGGGAACTCGACTAGACAGAGGCTCCTTTTCTCTAGCCTTAGGTCTCAGATTGGGCACAAAAATAAACGAGAAACATCGCTGCCGCTGTGGTGTATTAGTAGATCAGTTGGGACACCATGGTTTGTCATGTCGCCGTAGCGCTGGGCGTATACCTCGCCATGCTGCAATCAATGACATCATCAGACGGGCTCTTACCACTGTCAACATTCCAGCTATCCTGGAACCATCAGGTTTGCTGCGCGATGATGGTAAGAGGCCAGATGGTATGTCGTTGATTCCATGGAAAAATGGGAAGACACTAGTGTGGGACGCAACTTGCGTCGACACACTAGCGCCGTCCCATTTATCGGGGTCTGCGTCTAGGGCTGGTTCTGCGGCTAATGATGCTGAGGGTCTCAAGAAGCGGAAATACAGTAATATAGGTGAAGACCATATTTTTACTGCTTTCGCTGTTGAGACCCTCGGTCCATGGGGTCCAAGTGCCCGTCGATTTTTTAAGGAAATTTCGGCGCGCTTGGTGGAGACATGTGGTGATCCAAGGGCTGGTGTGTATTTTGCCCAACGTATTAGTTTGGCTATACAAAGGGGCAATGCCGCCAGCCTCCTTGGTACCTTACCACCAAGCGGCAGCGATTTAGATGATATATATTTTTTATAATATAGTATATAATTTTTAAGTTATTAAATTGTATTAGTTTATTATTTTAATTAAATAAGTTTGTTTTAATATAAAATGTTGTAAAATATTCGTTAATAATAATTGGAAAAAATATATTAAATAAAAATAAAAAAAAAAAAAAAAAAAAAAAAAAAAAGTATTAATTCGGGAAAATGCTACAATGCATTCGGGTCACTCGGCGTCGGATAAACCCTTTTCTTCAGCGCGCCTGATACTAGGCGTTCAGACTGTTGCAAGAGGTGTACGATGTGCGGCGCGTTGTCTAGCTATGTGTGCGAGTGAGACACGCTTACGGTTGGAATGCTGATGTCAGAAGGAGAGGTATATTGAAGGTCAACAGATAGAGTGCGTAGTATGCGTAAAATTCAGATCAAAAACTTTTCTTTAAATAAGAGATAATATTTAGTTGAAGTCAAATATAACAAAACAATTTGTCTTAGATTCTTATTCTTAGACTACTTGTATTTATTATATTCTTTGAATAGAAACGCTTTTCTTCAGTTTTATCCACTGCACTTCTAATAAGTTTAATACTATATTAAATATTTAAGCTGTATGTAAGCTTTGTTTCTACGCCGTTATTTTGTGTATATCCTTTTGCCTATTATCAATGAAACAATGAAAAAACTTTTTTATTTTATCTAAATCTTGCGAATACAACACATGCCCGCAGAATGAAAAAGACTGCACTCTATGCTAAAACGAGACAGATATATGAGTAGTCAGCACGTGCTTTGTTTATCGTTATCTTTTTGCTTCTTCACCCCGATGACGCTCCAGTATTACGACTCATTGTGGGAATCTGTTTCGTAAAACTTTATTTAGATAAAAAAAAAGTAATGAATGGATACGTCAATCAATTTTGTATTTTGAGAACGTTTGCGATGCGGTAACGTTACACACTCACAACTCCGTTGCGTTTGTATAAGTTTTTTTTAAAAAAGATAGCGTTTTTCCAAATCCTATTTATATTTATTTTGTGAATTTAAATTAAGACCGCAAGATTAGGTGCCCAATGTATGTTGATAATTTTATGCCATTTCAGTTTTCAGTTAAGTGAGAATGTCTTGATGCCTCGTCGTTAAAATGTTTGGATATTTTAAAATCGCAGAATATTTTATATAATAAAAAGTAAAAATGTTATTTGCTACTTTTATGTGTGTGTCAGATTTGAGCTAGCTAACAATATACGTCATATTAATGTACTGAACATTGTATGGTTATGTCTAAGGTGTAGTTTTATAATGCATCCTATGTTTGATGCAGGCTGTGTGTGTAACGCCCGATTTCTGAATTGAGTATTCCAGTTCCAGCTGAGAACAACTTAAGTATCGTTCTGTCTCATTCAGTTGTTAAGATTTCAATGCGACAGAACGATACTCAAGTTGTTCTCAGCTGGAATACTCAATTCAGAAATCGGGCGTAAGTCGTTTATTCGTCTTGTGTTCAAAATAATAATATATTACATACATACATACATATACTCACGGCTATAAATCCCTTAACGGGGTAAAGCTTTGGAATGAGAAATTCCTCAGCCACTTTTGGAAGTTGATAAGGGAAAAGATGGTAATAATTAATGTTTTTGGTGAGGGGTCTCCGGCCACATCGCTCAAAAATCACTTAAAAAGCCCATTTACCCTTAGTCGCAAGTCGAAATGCGGTAGTGTTATTCTAAGCCGACGATACATATTAGCGTATTAGTATAGCTCTTATATGAAAATGCTACGTCTCAATGCCGTTTTACTTGAAATACGTAGTAAATTACGCCGAGTGGACCGGCTTAGAATGTCACTACCCCTTTCTAACCACGGGTGTCGTTAGAGGCGGCTAAGGCTTTTTAGGTGGTTTATCGGCGGTGCGTTTGGAAACCCATCACCAACTATACTTACTTTATTTCTACCATCTTGTACCCCTATCAATTTCCAAATATTGCTGAGGAGTTCCCAACTCTGACGCTCTACCTCTTTTTGGGATTTATGGTCGTGAGTATATTTATGAAGGTACCTAATGAAACGGTCCACATTTATACATTTTTACGTAAAAACAACATAGTAATAACAAGTACAGTAATAATTTATTAAACAATAAACTTGGTAATTCCAGATTTGAATGGCATAGCAAACCAAACCAGTGTATTGTATATGATACAAAACAAAATATATATAAGTACCTACCTTTATTACTATTTATCATCCTCTCTTTGTTTTGTGGTTCTAGCGTAACGTTGCGTTCGTTGTTAAAGTTTTAGACGCTGCTGTGAAAATATAATTAATATATTCAAAAATATATAACTCAAACAAACTCCCCGATATAATGCCAAAAAGGTGTAGACAGAGCTACTGAATAAATAATTAAGAAGATGGTAGATATCTTTAGTACTTACAAATTATCACTATATCCTACTAAGGTCGGTTCATGATTAGTTTTTAAATCACATCAATGAAAAGTCCATAAAAATAGTTTGGAATCTCTTTTACGCCGCCGAAAAGATGTGGAGTAGTGAATCTCAACGCTAAACGTTCTCGAATCTTGTAGGTAATAAACATTATATATGTCTTCCCCCTATATAGCTTTGCCTTATTAGCCAGAATTCTTATTAGAACAACCAGTATAGGTTTTTTTGGTAAAAACGACATCAGTACAGAATAAAAGAGCATGTATAAAAAGATTGATGGATGTAAACGAAGCCAGAGAGGTTTGCCTTGATCGTAAAAAGTGGCGATCGATAGTCTCTGCCTACCCCAATGGGAACTAACGGCGTGAGAATATGTATGTACTTATGTATAAAACTTCAACGTTAACACTACGCCTGACATATGTGTATTGTTAGACTGTACTCGAAATCTAATATTTTTACACACATACATATGCTCACGCCATTATTTCCATTGGGTTAGGCAGAGACTATCGATCGCCACTTTGTACGATCTTGGTAAATGACTCTAGCTTCATTTACATCCATTAATCTTTTCATGTGTGCTCTTTTATTCTTGATACTACGGACCTTTTAATTTTTAGTATTTATTTATACTACACTACTAACACTACCCCATCAATTCCCATGGGTGTCGTGTAAGACTGTATTTAGGGCATTTGAAATTATTGATCGGCGTTGTGTATGAAACCCATGATTAAATGCACTTTAAGAAAGCATCTCTTCCCATTTAACTCACCGGTGCTAAGGATTTACCTATTCAGACGATCTGGATACCCTATTAGGAATTGATAGCCGTTGTTAATGTTTATTTATTTTGAGATTTGTCTGGAAGACGAAAGCAAGGTCGATTCTGTAATTTAATGGCACCTAAATACTTAAAGAATTCATATTGGCAACGTCGATAGATTTTTACGCAGATATGATAGTGGTACAAAAGGGGTTATTTTATTTTCAGAGATTAAAAATTAAATAAAATATCTTTGACATACCTATTTATACATACATACTTACACTCACGGCTTAAAATCCCTAGAAGGGGTAGCCAGAGCCAAGGAATTAGAAATTCCTCAGTCACTTTTGGAATGTGGTGTTGGTAAAAGATGGTAAAATAAAGGTCGTTGGTGATGGGTCTCTAACCGCCTCGCCCAAAAATTCTTTACAAGCCCCCAATACCGTTAGTCGCCTCTTACGTACTTACACCCACCGGAAGAAATGGGGTAGTGCTATTCTAAGCCGACACTACACAGCAAATTATTTATATTTATATGTACTTAAACACCGTATTATACACATTAATATCCATTAGCTTTTTTTGTTATTATATTACGCAGAGCTTAATACTCGTAACGTTTGATGAAATTTGACAATAGCTTCGAATAAGATTAATACAAAATATTGTGTCATCGTCGTATTAAATTACATTACAACCCCATAACTAAATAAATAATACAATCATTGATAATCCAATAGTTCAGAAAACAACTAAATTAATCCCTATACTTAATCTGACAAGTTAGTGAAGTAAAGCTGTGAACAGAAAAACACAGCATATTCAATTTTATAATACATTTAAAATGTGAGTTTGAATTCTATCTGCCCTTCGAAAGATAAAAATTAATAAATCTACTTATCAAGCCCAGATTTTAGTTGGAACCACATTGTCTATAGTTATTTTTACATTATGATGATAATGGCGATGCCACGATATTTATTGTCAATAGAAATAAATAAAAAAAAATTAAATGCAAGTCTAGATAAAAGTAGCAAGAAAATACATACATATACTCACGGCTATAAATCCCAGAAAGCCAGAAAAGGATAGCCAGAGCTTCGAAATTAAAATTCCTCAGCCACTTTTGGAAGTTAATTTGGGAAAGGATTGTAAATAAAGGTTGTTGGTGATGGGTCTCCAACCGCATCGCCCAACCCTAATACGCCTCTTACGACACCCGCGGGAAGAAATGGGTTAGTGCTATTCTAAGCCGACACCACACAGCTTACAGAATGAACCTTTATATGTTTAGTTTGATGACATGACATGATACTTTAGATTGAACTCATTACAAGGTATAGTTTTAATATGCTTCCAATCGGTGTAAAAGTAGGAGGTGGTAAGAAACAAGTGGTTGGTTGTAAACGCATTCGGTGAATTTACTCCAAAAACTGGATGTGTATCTGAAAGATTTGGCTAAGTAAAATGGAATCAGACTCAAGCCATTGTTCTTTTCATTTCTTAATATAAAATCTCCACTAATCGGATTTAAGCCTTCAAAAACAAAGGTTAATATTCATTTACATCCATTAATCTTAAGTTATTTGTAGAGTTTCATTGATTACGTCTAAAATCGCGTGATACCACATGTCGTGGGAACGCATGACCGGACACCACGTGACCATTTTAATATTCCTATTTCAATTCAAAACACAATTTTCCTGCGTAATGAAAAACCAAAGAGTCGGTGTCCGATTGCCCGTAAGCTTCCACATAAATTACAATTTAAATTGAACGGAACTATAACCGCTAACGCTATCGAGACCGGTTTCGCGCCAACCGCTGATAATAACCTCTCGCGTTGTTATGTGGCCTTGGTGCTCTGAGATAGGTCGACCTGCTTTTGCTGAGAATTATTTTATTTGTGTGCAACTTGGGACGAAAAGACAGAGCTTGAGACTGTTGGATTTTGATTTAGGGCTGACTGGGTAACAAACATCTTGACAAGTCCGTGGCTGGGTTAATAATTAATAAATAACATACTAAATATAATACGTACTAATCTTACACCTCAATTACGTTGAGAAAGCTATAAGAAAATCAACACAACTAGATATTAATTAATATCTATTAACTAGAGGGTGGATTAGCAAATGGGTGAAAAAGATTTATGGAGCCAATGTGGATGGTAATGTTAGTAAATGATGAGCACGGAGGACACATTTAGATCAGGCGTCCGAAGTGTGAAGAATAAAAGAACATGTAGAAAAGGTTGACGAATGTAGACGAAGCTTGAGAGGATTGCCAGGATCGTAAAAGTGGCGATCGATAGTCTTTGTCAACGCAAACTTTGTCTTTGCCAATGGGTACTAACGGCGTTTGTATGTATCGTGCTGAGCCCGTATAATCAAATGATCTGATGATGATGATGATCTTGATGCATCTCAGGTTTTGCCGTAAGTTAAATAAAATTACAGTGTTTTTGTTTGCTTAAATATCAGCCTTGTCTAGATTCACTAGAATAAACTAGATTTCTGGATACTAAATACTGGTTTTGTTGAATAAAAGATTAAACGTACATACTTATATAACTATTTATCGCGATAAAGTTTAATTAATCCACAATCTCTTTCTCATGTATATGTATGACATGAACACACTGAGTGCAACTTAAAAATATACTTATGTTAAAGTAAAGCTTGATAGAAAATAATCGTTTTATTTTTAGCTAATGAAACTTACAAAAAACTAGTTTCATTCATATTTTTCACTCTTAAAGTTCCTTATCGCGATGAAATGGAACTAATTATTGAATTATTCTTAATGTTTGAGTTTTCCTTGTCTTAAAAACACCCATAATTTCTCGGCGGTGAGAGATATTAAACTTATGCCTGAAACAATTTTCTGATGATTCCTGGGTGACTTGAGACTTTAATCTAATCCTGTTCGATTTCTCTCATAATATATGAGACACCAGGCTATCAAAGATGTGAAGGGGGCCAACCCGAATTCGTCCTTAGCATTTGCCGTAGCGCGTTCGCTCGTGATCCGCGATTATAGTGGGCGATCTAGTCACGCGCGCGGTCTTAGGCTTGCGGTACACTATATACATAGATAATTTAACTAAATAGAGAGGAAACCAAACGAAGTCCAGTACAAAAATTGCTAAAAAAACACTACAAACGAATTGTCAAAATAAGTTATCCCTACACCCTAATTGCTTTGTTGTTCATACATTTGATTCGCTTTCTTCGTTTCTTCTCTATTTAATTAAGTTCTCTATTACTACATACATATACATATTACTATATTCATACGTGGCGGTGGCGTTTAAGAGAGGGGAGTATTTATCTCGATCTATCAATATAGTCGGTGTTTAGAAGACTAAAGTATTTATCTATCGATATGGTTTTACATATATCCAGAAGGGGTAGGCTCAGATCGCAATGACATTTTGTCCTGAAATATATAGTTGGTAAATGCTGGTTATGCTTAAAAAATATGCATGGAAAACTTTACGAGGGAATAATAAATATATTCAGATACTTGAATAATATATAGTACTAATGTTCGGACATGTGATGAAAAGATTTATTGTCGTGTATTGGCTTAGAATGTGACTTCCTCTTTATCCGCGGGTGTCGTAAGAGGCGACTAACGGTGTGGGGCTTTTTTAAGTAGTTTTTGGGCGATGCGGTTGGAGACCGATGGGTGATGACCAACGACATTTTATTTCTACCATCTTGTCCCCTATCAATTTCTAAATATGGCTGAGGAGTTTCTTTCTCTGAAGCTCTGGCTACGCCTTACCCTTACCCTTGGCTCTGGGATATATGGCCGTGTTTGTATTTGTGTCTAAAAGGTTTCTCAAAGCATATTCAAACTGCTCGGCTGTCGCAATCGGTGTGCAGACAACTTTAAGTAAACTCTTACATAAACTTAATTTACAATGTAATGTTTTAGAGAACACGTCTAGAACAAATGATCACTATTCATGTTCACCCATTCGTGCATTACTAAGTTTGATGCCTGTCTTGCTCTTGAGCCTCATTCACGTGATTGTTACAATGTCTACCATCGGACCGCAATTCATAGTGTCGCGTTCATCATTATTTTTGCGGTTGAAGATATCTCCGAATTTGTTATATTAATCGCGAATTTAGCTCTCTTGGAAGCTTTGGAAGTCGTTGTCATTGGTTATTTTTACCTACAACACAAAACATCATCGCCCAATAATCACTAAAAATCTCAAAAAGTCTTTGTCGCCTTGTACAACCAGTGTTCTAGTAATTGTAAGGAGAAATGGACTAATGCAATTTTAAACTGACTATTTAGCTAACATTAGGAAATAAACTTCAAAAGAATATCATTATGAAAAAGTACGAAATAAGGTACATAAACATAGGTATAGTCAAAACCCTACTCTAGTAAAAGTGGAGTTTTCTACATCACAAGAATAAAAAACTTCCCCAATTTTTATTGAAATCTTTGGAATGGCCAGTCAGATATTATTTGATCTCACCGATGATGTCGTGATTCTTTGGTTCTCGGAAGCAGCCCTTTAACATGAGGTGATATGATAGCTCGATAACATGACGCATTAACATCAAATGAAACCAACCTATTTAGGAGCATTTGTCCCATGAATTACAATTTAGAACGTTACACCACCACCGGTGACAAGTAATATTAATGCGTTAAATTGTATGACTTATTTTATTTATGGTGTTCTTTCCTGAAGGTTTACATGCATACATACATATACTCACGGCTATAAATCTCTTAACGGGGTAGCCAGAGCTTTGGAATTAGAAATTCCACAGCCACTTTTGGAAGTTGATTGGGGAAAAGGTGGTAATAATAAAAAATAAATGTTTTTGGTGACGGGTCTCCAACCACATCGCCCAAAAATCACTTAAGAAGCCCCTATACCCTTAGTCGCCTCTTACGATCACCCACGGGTAGAAATGGGGTAGTGTTATTCTAAGCCGACACTATTATTCTTGAAGGTTTCTGAATAGTTAAACATATTAGAGTTGATGCAAAACTCGTATTAAGCTGTAATTTGACGACATTTTCGATGTAAACATTATGACCACATCAAAGGCTTAGTGATTGCAGCATAAGGCGTGTGAGAGCGAGTATGTCACGTTTCAAGTGAGATACTATCGATTGTTTATAAATAATATATGAGTGTCGCTCTCACACGTATCATACTACGGGGCTCCCTGGTGCGTACCTATTATATTGATGAGCTGCGTACCTTACCCATAGGTATACATTATTGTAATATTAGGTAATTAAATAGATAATAACAGTTTTTGTATAAAGTTCACACAACTAACGAATAGCTTCTACATCGTAACTATTATCCTCAAAGATAAATTGTATTAGCAAGCACCTATTACGATTTACAACACCTCGTATCTATGATTACGACTTCTAAGGTCAAAATGTTATTTCACACTGCAACAATGTAAGGCCCATAATTTGCACATTGATAATTACTGTTTAGGTTTGTAAATGATCGTAATTACTCAATACACCATGCGTTTTACTCTTAATAATTTGGTTGTCATTCGGAACAGATGCGACGCAAGCGGCCATGACGGTGGGCGTGGCCAACATGCTGTGCGAGGAGCGCGCCGCCCCGCTGGCGTGGCCGGCCCCTCCCCCGCAGCCCCCGCCCGCGCCGCTCTGGCAGTACCCCGCCGGTAAGACACTACTCCTACGTTGCTCTGCGCTCCTAGTAGGTACGCGCCAACTGCATTGCGAGACCGCGGCGAGATATCCCGCCGATTTGAAAACATCGCCTCGCGACTTATGATGCTTTGGTAGCGGCATTGCAACTGAATTTGTCCGCTCAATATTTGTTGACATTCCATCCGCTTCTTGTATACTCCGACTTATTTAATTGTCTCGTAGTAAGTAAAAGAACTCGTTGTCATACAGAACTTTTGTATTTTGGTCGGTTGTTTCCATGAAGTTGAAATATTTAACTCACTCGACTCTACGCTACGAGTATACGAGTAGATTCAGTTGAGGTTTTACTATAAAGGTATACCGCTACATTTTTTTAATGGAACTGTTTAATTTAACCATATTTCTTCGATTCCAAATCATTATTTTGAAAAACTTAAAGTTCATAAATTAAGGGCCTCCCCGCATTTTGCGGCTATTGCGCTCACTCTTACGTCAAATTTACTGAGAGTGACAGGGACGGAAAAAACGCGCGCGCAGGATAAATGTAGTTTATTTAGTTTTATTGAATAACTATAATGTTTAAATGAAAAGTTAAACATCAAAGTTACAGATCTTAAAGCTACGCGTATATAGACACATAATGAGTTCACATGTATGTTATGCCAGTGCAGCCTATACGGTTTTTATGAAAACAAAGCATGTTCCAATTCAATTTTTTTTATCATATTTTTCAACAAATTATTAAAATGTTAAACATCAAATTTTAACACCATGAACTAATCACCAACATATATTTAATTCATGTCATATCAATATCATCAAATCAGACTTTATAGAATTTCAAAACAATCAATATCAACCTATTTTTCCGGGGACGCCCTTAAGGGATTAATTAGTATTTACGGGATTTTTTGCTGTTGGCACATTTCATTTTTTTCTTGCAAGCGTAATCCGAAACCCATTCATTATGAGCGGACAAGGCGCTATAAGGTTGTATTGTATTTTTTTAAGTTTGTCTTTTATGTGCAGTTTTTAATTAACATAATGAGGGTTTTGTGCAAATTAATTACTACGGTGTTAGATTTCGCGCTTCCAATCAAAGATTTCACTTGCTTATTTTGTCAATCGGTTAATATTTAAATGTTTTCTATAAAACAAGTTGATTTAAGTTGATTAGCTTTAGTAGGTACAATTTTATCATTATTTTATTGATATGAGATTTGATACAAAAGGCGTATTGTAAATTAAGCTTTTCCCCTAAAATAAACAGAATTGTTGCTGTAACAAGCAAATAACTCTACACAGAAGAGATCTATGAATAATACTGTTGTTAACCTACACCTTTCATTCGAACTGAAAAAGATACTCCTTTATTTAACCTCCTCTGCTGTAAAAAATGCGAAAGCGCTTTACAAAATATTTCGAATGATTAATGCTAAAGTTCCTTACAAACAATAGTTGATACAATGTAAATTGACTAAAGCAAGATAGCATCCGTGGTTTTTGTTATTGAATTCTTAGTCTTATAAAGTACAAGAAAATTAATTGTTCGCTCATATTTGATTAGAAAATTTAAAGCTTTTTGATAGTGGCTACCTTTTTCGAAGTACACTTTGTGTTTTCTACTAAAACCTAACTTTACATACGAGTACAGCATAAGTAAAATAAAATCATGAAGAAACTAAAGTAAAAATAATGATTCGAACGTATAAATTCGTACTGTTACATTATTTCTAGCCAATTAAAAAAACTCAAGAATATAACAATCCAGACTAAAAAAAATGGATGATGAACCAAAGAAAAGTTAAATAAGACATACATACGTACATATACTCACGGCTATAAATCCTTAAAAGGGGTAGCCAGAGCTTCGGGATAAGAAATTCCTAAGCCACTTTTGGAATTTCAGTAGGGAAAAGATTGTAAAATTAAGGTTGTTGGTGATGGGGCTCCAACCACATCGCCCAAAAAAATCCCCTTTAGTCGCCTTTTACGAACACCCACAGGCAGAAATGGGGTAGTGCTATTCTAAGCCGACAGTACACAATCTAATTAGGTTAAATTCGAAGTGACTAAGAAGCACCTGAAGAGCAAGCACGAGCGCTATTTACGGCAGTATACGATACTAAGTAAGTGCGTAAGAGATGGGTACGCACGCGATAACTAGTTTAAACACCGCTCGTACTAGCCGGGCTGCTATGCCTCTAATTTTCTACTCTACAAATATTGTAAGAACAGTGGGCAACTATTCAATATATAATTCTCATTTCATGTCATTAGAGTGAAACATGTATCTTAGAAGCAGATTAGTAGTCCAGCTGTGTCCACTATGAGTTATGCATATGTAATATCTTTGCACCAAAAAGAACATATTTTATAATTATGTCGATTACTTGCTTACTTATACTCACGCCCGTTGTTCACGTTGGGGTAGGCAGAGATTATATATCTCCACTTAGTACCATCCTGACAAATCTTTCTTGCTTCTGTCACATTCATCATTCTTCTCTAACTCATATCGATTAAGGTTTCTTTCTTTACAAAACACTTACTACTTGCACAGATTCTTTATATTAAAGTAAGACGTGGAGTTATTGTTTGCAATAATATTTTAACTATTAATTGAAGATTCCTTCTGACACCTTCCAAATCCAAAGTAGACTTAAATTAAACTTAAGTTAGACATAAAAAAACAGATAATTATTCTTTTTATTTTGTATTATTCTTTTTGCCGTGTAGTGTCGGCTTAGAATAACACTACCTAATTTCTAGCCGTGGGTGATCGTAAAAAGCGACTAAGGGTATAGGGGCTTTTTAAGTGATTTTGGGCGATGTGGTTGGAGACCCGTCACCAAAAACATTTATTATTACCATCTTATCCCCAATCAACTTCCAAAAGTGGCTGCGGAATTTCTCATTCCAAAGCTCTGGTTACCCCGTTAAGGGATTTATAGCCGTGAGTATATGTATGTATGTATGTATGTTTATTTTGTAATAAATGATTACTTTTATCTTTACCTTCTCCCTTGATAATTTCATTCAGTTGGTGAATTATATATATATTAATTGAATAACAATAAAACACAACCGACTCGAATTCTGATTTATTGTCAATAAAAAAGGTGATATCCAACACTACTTTTTTTCAATAAAAGGGGTTCAAATGAATAGAGTGGTTGTCGACTAGATGAGATCTCTGACTTCCTGACTAGGTAATAACAGATATGTAGAGAAAAGATACAGGGTATGATTTTATAAATATTTTTTTACCACACGTTTAGGTAGATAAGTATCTGGGAACAGCAAACATATACTGGCTAGTACACCCCTGCTGTGTACCAACTTATAATTTGTATTTATATTTAGCTAGAAAAACATTTTGATACCGCGATGTAGGATTTTTCATGACGGTGCTAGTGTGCGAGTTCGCCACAGTATCTATCTATACGATCGATTGGCGAAGATATGGTAATCTCGTAGTTTTAGCAAGAGCTGTGAGAGAGCGAATATGTCAAGTAAGAAGTGAAATGCTGACAGATTTTGTATGAACAATCTGTCAGTATCTCACTTCTAACGTAACCTATCGTTCTCACGTGCCTCATTCTAAAGAGTCTGGAGATTTTAAACAAAACAGCTACGTAATTTCTAATTTTGTATGAAGTTACTGTTTGAATGATAGGATTATTTTAATATCATAGGCAATAAAAATTGAAAAGCTCGGTAAGTGAGAAAATAGCACGTGGCAGTAAAAGTATTGTAGCGACGCGCTATCAGTACACAATGACGCGCACTACATAGAAACGCTGACAGTGCAAGAAGAATCACATTCCACAGCAACACGAAACCAAGTAATATACGTCACACGCGTCATCAAGACTCGCCATACAAATCGTACATCGCGCAATCGAAGTTACCAAAAACATTTACTATATGTACAAGTTCGAACTTAATACAGTTGGACCGCGATCCCCAGGCATACCACCGCCTGGCGGAAGATCTTCCCTTTTACTCCACAGTATAATAACTTATTAAACAGCACTGTCAAATTTTGAGTAAAAGTTTATGAAGAAACGGGAAGAATTTTGCACAGTATTTTTATAGTTTATTCTAATTTCTAATTAAAATAATAATAATAAAATATTGACGTAGGCAAGTTGTTTTTATCGAATGATTCGAAACTTAGGCAAAGTGACTTACAGAAAAACTCGATAACTTTAAGTACATTTAGGTATTTGCAATGTTGATATCTAGATATACCTATTTCTTTGTCTGCGTACAATATGTGACTGATCGAAGTGGTCCCATAATTTTTTGTTACAAATTTTAAATAATCTTGCGCATACTTTGCTTTGAGAAAAGGTAATTCAAGTTTAAGAAAAAGATTAATGCATTATTGGTCATAATATCTACTAAACTGATTTATTTTAAAACAATTCAAATTACTCACTTGTGACGAAATCTAGAAAACATTGCAGTTAGTATGCAGTATTTCATATGTTTCGGTTTTACACATTAATGTCAAATAAAACAGTTGCTTAAAAAGCTTATTAGAAAAACAATTCACATGACATAATATCTAATATCATTAGATGTTATCGTCTTAAATTACTACGAACACATGTCCCAACGAGCGCTGAACTTACCAAAGCATTGTTGCATTTATTGGCCATAAAGATAAATTCGAATTTCGTAATTAATATCGTTAAGTATACAAAAAGCATTCCATAAAATTGCAATCGATAGCAATTAATTCAGTAATCTTAGAATGAGAGTTAAGTCATTCATCGATAAAAAGTATCGGTTGTTGCGCACCACTAGTTGGTATGAGCCGGCCTCTTAAGCCCCACCCACCAGCTCCGCGGACCAATCACAGCGCTTCCCGCGTTCGCAGGCCGTTCCAAATGGATTCCCGCCTCAAACCTTTTAGTGATGTCAAGAATGAATTCATGTTTTTTTTTATAGTCGGCATTTAAAGTTAGCGCTCATTTTTTTAATGTTTAGCTTCTCGTCACGCGATTGCGTTACATGTTACGTGAATTGGTGGTTTGAGTCTATGGTTGACTAAATTATCTTGGCAATTTATTTATTAAGATTATGATTGTGATTATTATAATAAACTATCTTTATCTATATGAGAAAACTTCTTATAGCTTCGTATGCGTAAGATTATAAAAAAAATCGAGTTCTCAGTTTTATTACTATTTATATCGATATAAAACAACAATCACTTGAAATAGTGCGTCTTAAATCTATGATCGATATAGGTCGGACATAGCCAAAATGCCTTATCACTGTTATCACTAGCAGATTAAGATAAGCTAATAAACTCATAAGTGTTTTATAATAACGTTTGGAAATTACAAAATAGTACATAATTAGGTTGTTTATTTGATGCTATATCGCTGATGTTTATTCTATGGATGCATACATACATACATATTCTCACGGTATACAGTATATGTATGTATGTATGTATATTCTCACGGCTATAAATCCCTAGAAGGGGTAGCCAGAGCTAAGGAATTAGAAATTCCTCAGCCACTTTTGGAAGTTGAGTGGGGAAAAGATGGTAAAATAAAGGTTTTTGGTGATGGGTCTCCAACCGCATCGCCCAAAAATCCAATAAAAAGTCCCAATACCCTTAGTCGCCTCTTACGACACCCGTGGGTAGAAAGGGGTAGCGACATTCTAAGCCGGCGCTACACGGCGGATGTAATTGGCAAATGCTACTCGGGATGTATTGGTTCTGAATGACTTAACTACCCGACAGTCTATATAAAATAACAGCCTGGATATTTTTATGAGTGTATGTATATGTTTAGTATAATATAGATATATGTTTATTTCTTATTCGAGGTACTTTAGTTTATAACACATATTAATTATATTTTTTCATCAATAAAAAGTTCCAATATGTTATCAATGCGAATGTTTTATAATCTATAATAAGTAATTGTAGTTTGTCTTGTATATGTTATACCCTGCATCACTTTACTTAAGCTTCTTAATTCTAAGGAGTAAACAGAGGCGCTCTGATCTATCCATGACATGAAATTAAACGTATTTTTTTCAATGTGTAACTTATATGGATTTTATAAGTTCTACAAAAGATCTCAACAAGTGGTACAGTTATATTGTTTTGTATAACTGTACTGCTATTTGAGATTAGGACACCATATGAAATTAACCTGAACTCTATCTTTTCAGCCGTTCCTCAATCGGAGCAAGGTAAACAAGTAGTAGCAAGTTTGTGCCCGGAATCTAAGGGGCACATTAAAATTGATGCTCCGGCATTCAAATGTATTTGATCTTATATTTTCGCTGTAAAAATTACCCATAGTATTTTCATGCCCGAAGCGACGCGCGTTATACATGTAGTCAACTGAATACATAATAAACATATAACATAAACGTTCACGCCGAATATCCCCGGAGGGGTTGGCAGAGGTACTAATACTTCTGAACATCACGTGACTTTGTCACCTGGTGTTCAGAGTACCCACGTTTTGCATGGACAGTGTACTCACGTGATAGGGGGCAGGCCTATCGCCGTTTTGTACGAATACACTGTCACATGACTAAGTACAACTCAGCCATGTGGGTTTCCTCACGATGTTTTCCCTCACCGTTAACAACCATGATAAATTAACCACACATATGTCTGTAGAAAAGACAAATTGGTGTAGGCCCGACCTAGGATTTGAACACTAGTCGTTTGCACGATAACCGAGTGTTCTACCCACTGGGCTATCACGGTTACTGAATACAAATACGTTTTGTTTATGTGAGTGTGCAGAAATAAGTTCTCCTAGGAACACATACGCCAAAACGTGTTGTAAATAGTTAACGACAAGAAAACACATTGTCGCCTCGTGAAATTAAGGTACTGTAGGATTTATCAAGTTGCTGTCTCAGACTTAAAAAATCCGTAGGCTTAATTTAAATCTTTTTGTTCATGAAAACCTCATGTGGGGATTATTACTAATAAATAAAGAATAAATAAAGGAAAGAAAAATTTCGACACAGGCGAATTTTTCTTTCCTTTATTTATTCTTTATTTATTAGTAATAATCCCCACATGAGGTTTTCATGAACAAAAAGATTTAAATTATGTGATAGTTAGGCGTTTTCAACATTTGCATTCTATCTGAAAAGGTAGACAAGTGGCCTTTCGAATTAGTAATAATTCGGAGGTAGGAAACGCAAACACTACTTTAACGTGTAAAAGAAATAAAGGATAGAAGAATTTCGCACTGGCAGCCAACTGACACGGTAGCTCAGTTGGCAGAGCGTCCGGGGCGTTTACCCGAGGTCGCGGGTTCGATCCCCGCCTGTGTCGAAATTTTTCTTTCCTTTATTTATTCTTTATTTATCCGTAGGCTTATTTTAGCACTTTATAATCATTACACCTTCTCTACATAATACCATTGTCAATACGATTTGCATACAATCTTTCTGTTTTGCTGACGAGGTTGATTAAGAACTATTTATCTTCTAGCCGCGGGTTCGATCCCCGCTGAGGGCAATCGTTTGTATGATAGATGGTCGTTTCTAAGTCTTAGGTGTAATTTATATGTGATTTATCGTACCCCACCACAAGTTATTATTTTATCTAAGTTTATACATATGCTTTATCCGCATATATGTATATGTATATATAAGTACATATATACATATACTCACGGCTATATTTCCCTAGAAGGGGTAGCTAGAGCTAAGGAATTATAAATTCCTCAGCCACTTTTGTAAGTTGAGTGGGGAAAAGATGGTAAAAATAAAGGTTTTTGGTGATGGGTCTCCAACCGCATCGCCCAAAAATCCAATAAAAAGCCCCAATACCCTTAGTCGCCTCTTACGACACCCGTGAGTAGAAAGGGGTAGCGACATTCTAAGCCGGCACTACACGGCAATATAAGTGTGTGTATTTATTCCTGTGACTATATTCTTATATACTTGTGTCCCCATGTCAAATATATCTTTACTAAGCTCACCCCCGGGGTTGTATTTGTTCGTAGAATCAGCGGTGTTACTACTTTTAGATCAGCTCCCGCAGCATGAGGCGTGTGAGAGTGATTATGTCACATGAAAAGTGAGAAACTGGCAGACTATCCGTGCAAAATGTGTCAGTTTCTCATGTGACATAATCGCTCTCTCACGCCTGATACTACTAGAGCTGGCTGTCAAGAGTGGTAGAAATATAAGACTTATACTATGATATAAAAAACAAAGACTTAATAAAAAAATCCTTGCCTTTTTGGTTCACTCAAAAAACACTTTTAATTTATTTGTGATTTTATAACAAATTTTATTCCCCTATCGTCGAAACCTTTGAAGACCAATTTATTTTAGTGACTTTGTGAATATACCCTTAGAGGTCTATAATACTTAACACGCTCAGTCAATTCCAGCTTGTAAACGTGTCTTTAGGGATCGAACGTGTAGCTGACCCTTACGATTCTGATTTTCTGGCTTCTCGTGAGTATATGTAAAATTACATATGGATTTATTATATATATTTATATTATTTTTCGTTACATAGACTATTTCGTAGATTTAATTCTTGAATAGTTTGCCCGATAGGGGTCGAACAGGGCCTAGTACAAATTTCATCGAAAATACTCAGACACAAATCCTAATTGCGATCGAAATTAAAGAATATATCGCATTTAACTTGCAATCAAACTTAGAAATTATCGTATAAAGCTCGCACTTTGCCCTTAATAAAATGCTTTTAGTATATTCTTATATAAATTTCTTAAAATTATTTATTAGTGTTTTAATTATGTTACTGGTGTCAGGAGAACTAACCTAATCAGTTATTGTAATTAAAAAACCCGCCGACATTTTTGACAGAAGATAGAAAGAGTAAAAGTAGTTATCAAGCCTAAGTGATCAACAATCACTTGATAATCCCCAATACCCTAAGCCGCCTCAGACGACGCCCACAGAAAGAAATGGCATAGTGCTATACTAAGCCGACACTAAACAGACATGCAATTAATTTAATTTAGTATATGAAATATAATCCAAGAATTTGTGACAAAAGTATAAAAACCTTAGGATTTGATCTTTGTGTCCAATTAATCAATTGCAATAGAGATATGTTATTAGGTACCTACTTCAAAACGAAAAGACTAAATATTGCAATTCACAACATGACTCTACTTTTAAATTCTGCACAGTATTTAGACAACATTAGAATAACTTCATTATTTATTAATTAAACCGATATTTCCGATTACCATAACAATGTCCATTAAACATGTTTAATTAATGTACTTACAATAGTTGTATGAATCAACCGCCGGAAGCGCGTGAGACGCATAATATGGTATTACAAATATTCAACACAACATACAAATGTGGACTCTATCGCAACTCGATGAAGATGAAATTAGGTTGTTTTATGCTTTTGATATTGTAATGCCTTTTGTATGTGATCGTGTGAATTTTTGTTTGCTACTGTTTTAGTCATTAGCACCCGATTTCTGAATTGAGTATTCCAGCTGATAACAACTCAAGTATCGTTCTGTCGCATTGAAATCTTAACAACTGAATGAGACAAAACGATACTTATTTCGTTCTCAGCTTGAATACTCAATTCAGAAATCGGGCGTAAGTGAAGTCAGGAATCTTTTTTGGGAAAAGTGAAAGTTGAGCTCTATCTGAGTAAAGTATGCTTGACCTTATAAAATTGCAAAAATCTATGATCGTTTTATTGTTATATTGAATAAGCCTATTTCAAGTTTTTGAATCCTAATACATGAAGCTGAGAAAAATAATACTTATCATATTGCAGCGTTTTATTTTCTTGAATTTTAGTCATAAAGTTTCAAATACTAAACTATAATAAATATAGTTAGGAACTCCTAGAACAATATCTTACATCACTTTTAATTTCTTCAGGTATATTTGTATTCCTAAAGTTAAAATAATGCTTACATTTCTAACAATTTAAGATCACAGTTTTTACAGTTTTGGGGTGTAAGCTAGCAAAATCATAGATTTTGAATACTATACAGCAAAATAGCCGTAACAGTTTGTGTCCTAGTTTATGCGGTGCACTCTTAGATTTATTTTATATTAAAATGTTTTATCCAATTATCCGTGCGAGAAGTTTTAATAAAAGTGCCACAATGTCAGCTTAGACTGAGAGTACTAGGCGACTAAGTTTTTTTTGTTTTCCCAACCTTAATTGCATGCCACTTTTTAAAATATGATCTCTATGTTGTCTTTGTCTTCTTATTACCTTTACAAATGTTTTGGTAGTTGCATTAATGCTTTTTTACTACAAGACTGCGTGTAAGTAAGTATAGAGGTAACAGGTATTAAGGAGCGCTCTTTTCTTACAACACCCCCGCCACTCTTTATTCTCTTTGTCTCTTTTAGAAGTTTTTAAGACATTATTAGAAATATACGCTTGAAACCAATATGATATTTTACCACAACCATGCGAACTATGGTATTGCAATATATGTTATTTTGCTGTACTAAATATAAACAGTTTACTAACTAAATATTATTTCTGATTTCAGCCCAAATGTCGATGGAGAGCATGATGATGGGTGGTATGGGCGTCGGAGGCGTGGGACCAGTTGGAGCAGGAGTTCCTTCAATGGGAGGATTTCAACTAGTCCGGGAACCAACGTCCGGAGCATTACTACTTCTGCCAACACCCCCTGAAATGCAGCATACAGTTGTATGGGGAGGAGTCCCATACCCGTCAGCACCTTTAATACTCCCACCCGCCCCACACCCTCCTCATCTTCAATTGCTCTCAGGTGACATCCTGGCATCCACCGCAACGCTACAACACACCCATACCCATAGTACGCGACTAGTGACGCTAGCACCGGCCCAACAACAACAACAACAACACCCAATTTACACGGATAAAAGAAAACCCATGATCCAACCGCTCATGAATCCTCATACTCTAATTAAAATAGAGCAAGAACCGCCTCACGAAAAACCCACCTATGTGCCTGAACCGATGCCAGCGCCGATGTTATCGACACACTTGTATTACCAGCCGGAGTATCAAGAACAAGGTGTCAGAAGCCAAGCCACATCACCTGTCGCTCCACTTACACCTCCAGATGCACACGATTCTCCACCACAAAAAGACGCATCCAACCAAACTGATCATATCGATGAAGACGACGATGACTCCCCTAACCATGCCGATGATCATGAGAAAGATGTAGCTTGTGTTGGCGTCGCACATTGTTCTGAACAAAATCAGTCGCAATACCTGCAGCCATTGCCAATTGATAGTAATGAAGAATCCTCGTCAGAAGGTTTAGCGACATCAGCAGTAGTAGGTGCAGTAGAAAAAGCCATAGACACTATAGAAAGAGATGAAGCTTTAGCCGATAATTCAAGTAGTAGTGGTTCACATGATTTGGTTATAGATACTGAAGGTGGTTCTCCTGTCTCTCAACCACAGTCCTCCAGATCTGCAGTAGATGTAAGCGGATTGGAGTTATTGTCAAACAGTATTGAACAATTTGAAAGAACCACTCCGAAACTCCAAAACATGCCAAGTCTTGAAACAACACCCTTAACCATCGATACCAGAACAACTAGTAAAGTTATAATAAAAACATCTCCAAAATCTCCACCTCCTACAGATGCTGAACCGCACAGGAGGTTCGAGTTTCCATCGACACAAAGGCATACAAATGACGCAACAAAGCCATCCTTAGATGGGTTGGGATTACTTTGTGCTTTAGCCGAGCAGAGGTTTCGTGAAGAGGTACATGATAATCCACCTTCGTCTTCATCTAGACCCTTTATCAAAAGTGAACCATTGTTAAGTCCAACTGAAACAAAATATAAACCAATGGAAAAGATAGATAAAAAAGAAAGACATCGGCACAAAGATAGAGATTCTTCGTCGACGGAAAGACCAAGGAAACGAAGTCGAGACAGGGAAGAGAGGCTGCGTTATAAATTAGAGAAAATAAGAAGACATAAGCACGAGAAAGAGGAAGAAAAGAATGGGGGTGAATTAGAAGCAAGTTTGAGAAGAGTGACTGCTTGTCCGTGTGAATCCTCTTCTTGCATTCATTCTTCTGTGCCGTCTGCACAGGCTTTAGTGAAGGCTATGGAAAAAGATATGAGAGAAAGATTGCAGGACTTGCAAAGACAGTGTGATGAGAAAAGAGCGCAATTGAACGCTCTGACTCCGCCCTTACCGCCTTTATCCACACCATCTGACCCGTCGACTCCAGCACCATCACCAGATTCTGACAGAGGTTCTTCACAGAAACGAAAAGTAGGTCGACCAAGGAAAGTATCCAGCCCAGATTCAAGTACAGAAACAATCGTTGCTAAAAAACCTAAATCTAAAAGCAGTCTTGTCGGTTTCTTACTCGCCAAAGGAAAATTGAAAGGTGGAATATTATGTTCGAAAAGTGAAGCTGCTATAGATGATGCTACTAGAACGAGCAAAGTCCGCCCAAAGCTTAAAGCAGAGCCAATTTTAAAATCTTATAAAGATGAGGAGGAACACGAGTATATTCTAAACAGATCAGCTAGTTCGTCTATGGAGAGTTTAAATGAAGTGAGGCAAAAAAATAGGGAGAAAGTTGACAAAATAGTCAGAAAACATTCAAGAGATGATTTACCTGAGTACGAATTTGCTCTGCGTAGAGCAAGTGCTTCCAGTGAAAGTGATAAAGAAAGACGTCGGGCCAAAAAGCGAAGAAAAAGCGTAAAGTCTAAAGAACGTTCAAGTACTGATAGCAACAGCAATGCTACAGGTGTATTACGCATTTCAAAGTGTACTTTAACAGAGGAAATGATAGATTCGGGACCAAGGGTGCTAACAGCTATGGGTGGTCTCTTCTACGCTGGCAAACTAAGTGCAGTGACTGCACCTGATGTTTACGCCATAACTTTAGACGGCGAAAGAGGAAATAAACCGCACATCCTATCAAGAGAAGAAACTTTGAAAGACGCTGTAAGTATTATAGTGGGTATCAATATTTTAGTTACAAAACCGTATTATTAATGCCAAGCTGTTTTAAACATATGCGTTGAGACGTATTTTCTTATCTTGTATTAATAATATACATTTTTATAACCGCAATTTTGTATGATTTCAGATTCTTGAAGTAAGTCCTACATCGGTAACAGAATTACCTCCCGGCACAAGAGTATGTGCGTATTGGTCTCAGCAGTACCGCTGCCTTTACCCTGGCACTGTAGCTGATGTTTCCTCACCAGATCCTCACGATGATAAGTTTGTTGCTGTTGAATTTGATGATGGGGACTCGGGGAGAATAGCTTTGGAAGATATACGATTCTTGGAGCCTAATTATCCAGTTGTTGGTAAGTTTTGTTTTATATTGTGTTAAAAAAGGGAATTTTATACATACATACATACATACATATACTCACGGCTATGAATCCCAAAAAGGGGAAGCCAGAGCCAGAAACTCCTCCACCACATTTGGAAGTTGATAGGGGACAAGGTGGCAGAAATAAAGTATCGTTGGTGATGGGTCTCCAACCGCATCGCCCAAAATCCACATAAGAAAGCGCCAATTAAAACTAAAGACACTTACAATTATTATTCTTGTTTTCAGAATACGAAAATCCATTATTCACATTCAGTAAAAGAAGAAGAAACACAAGTGTAAATAGTACAGAAGATAAGAAAATGAGTACTGAATCAGTAAAACCAAGCACATCTATGGAAACGATTCTAAAGACTAATCTAGATGACCACCATAAAGATAGGAAAAAACTAAAGAAGCATCGGAAAGAGAAACGGCATCTCGAAGACGATCCTAACTCTCTAGATTACATTAAAAAGAAGAAGAAAAAGCATAAGTTCTGCGAAGAGTATTGTAAACACAAACGTCATCATAAAAAGCATCACAGGAAGCACAGAAAAAGGCACCATTCCGGAAGTAAAGAGCATTCTAGCTCTTCTGGTGATGACCAGCTTAAGAAGTCTGAAGACTCGTGTGATTCAAACGAACAGTTATCTACGCTAATAGCTGTAGAAAAGTCACCAGAAGAGAAAATGAAGACGGTCATTAGAAAAGCAGTGCTTCCAAAGAATTTGCTAAAAGGATCAGTGTTAGATTTCTCAAGTGTAGTTCCTAGAAAAGAAACAAAAGACAATTTGAAAGACAGTGGCATCGGACTTGACGAGGACCTGCTGTCTTCTGAGGTGAAAAAGGTAGGCACGCGTTACTTTACCTTTTATCCAGCTGAATCAATTATTTTTCTTTAATCGTATTTCAAATTAATTTTATTAAGACTGTAAATCAACCAGAGCTCTGTTAGGAATGTCTTATTTACAAAACCAATAGAATCTTAATTTACTTGTCACGAGAAACGCGTCAATCAGAATATATACGTAGGTATATAAAATTGAATTAATAATTTGTTCAGAACATTGTAAATTGCATTTTTATAAAATCTTTTGTCAATCGTCAAAAAATCGTCAAGACTGCTAAACAGTGATTTTAGTTAAAATGTGCCTTGTACATTGCACTTCATGTGACCCTAGTACTTACAAAACAGTGCACCTAGAATTCCGCGCATGATGTCTTTACTAATAAATAATATCTCTCTTCCAGAAACCCAAACCGCGCACCTCATCGTCCTCCTCCGACGTGCTCCCGGGCACTGGCGTGTCCAAGATGGCGGCGTTCCTCCCGGGCGGCGCGCTGTGGCGCTGGGCCGGGGACGCGTACCGCCGCCAGCACCGGCCGCGCGCTCGGAAGATGTTCTACAAAGCTATACAGCGCGGCGAGGAGGTGTTGCATGTAAGTTGTTTATATGATACTTTAACAAGGGCGGCATGTTACAAAAAGAGATTACTAACAATCTCGCACGCCATCGTGTCCAAGATGGCGACTTTCTACCAGGCGGGGCGCTCTCGCACGATGTTTTACAAAGCTATACAGCGCGGGGAGGAGGTGTTAACGGTAAGCTAACCAACCCCGCACGCCATCGTATCCAACATGCTGGCGTATACAGTTCGGCGAGAAGGTGTTGCATGTAAGTGTAATGGTACTTTTAACCAGGGCTGCATATAACAAAAAGGGATAGTTACTGGGCGGCGCGCTGTGGCGCTGGGCCGGGGCGCGTACCGCCGCCAGCACCGGCCGCGCGCGCGGAAGATGTTTTACAAAGCTATACAGCGCGGCGAGGAGGTGTTGCATGTAAGTATGTAACATAAACGGGTAGCTAACTAACCCCGCACTCCATCATGCCGGCATATCCAAGATAATAAGAGAGATAACTAATAGACCACGCGTATTTGTGACACAGAGGTTTAGGCCTGATTAAAGGATTGGATACCTACATATTGCATTTAGAGGGACTCTTTCAATATCACTTTCATTTTCTCAATCATCAAATCATCAAAGATGGTGGGGTTACCGAGAGCATTATAAGAGTTATAGAGCGGGGGCAGGAGGTGTTTCATGTAAGTTATCTAAAATTCCAATACAATCTGAAAAGGTAAAAATATATCGCAATGAACACTTAATTTGTTTATTTACTTATACTTACTTAGTGGTTCTGACGTCACTAATGTTTTTGGGGAAGGCAGAGACAATCATTTGCCACTTTTCACGATAGTGATTAACCTCTCCACTTCAATAACTCAGGAGGAATTCCACAATAATAAGGAGGAAGGCGGAGTATACCTTTTAGAATATATTTACCCCTTTTGCTAAAGCTAGCTCATCGAATTATTTTATGTTTTACTTTATTAAATTTCGTCAGTTATTGTCCTTGTGCCGTTATTTCACTAGCATCGAAAACAATAGTATTGGTACTTGGTCATGTACCACAAAATAAAATCCTGCCTCAACTCACTTTGGGAAATATTTAAGATTAAAATAGAGCAATGTCAATCACAACTTTGGACATGATGATGATGATGGAGGCATCAAACGAAGCGATGATAAAAAAAACCTTCTGTGTCTCACTCTCGACCTCCCAACCATCACATTACTAATACACTCATAAAATTTACTTTCCAGGTTGGTGACGCAGCCGTATTTCTGTCAACGGGTCGTCCAGACCGCCCCTATATCGGTCGAATAGTCGCTTTATGGGAGGCGAGAGGAGCCATGGCCGTCAGAGTCAAGTGGTTCTACCATCCTGAGGAGACTGTGGGACTGCCCGCGCCACTGCAATATCCGGTAAGGGGTTTGAGGAGAGATAGATTAGTGGTGTGCTGTGTAGTGTCGGCTTAGAATAGCACTACACCGTTTCTACCCGTGAGTGTTCGTAAGAAGCCACTGATGGTGTAGGGGCTTTTTAAGTAATTTTTGGGCGATGTGGTTGGAGATCACCTATATTGAAAAATCTTTTCCCATCTCAAATTCCAAAAGTGGCTGAGGAATTTCTTATTCTGGAGCTCTGGCTGCCCCCCCTAGCAGGGGTTTGTAGCCGTGAATATTGCCTAAAGTTAAGTTGCTAAGGGGTTTGAAGAGAGATAGATTAGTTTTATCGTGACTAACCTAATAGTTGGTCTATATCTTTACTTCACCGTTTGTTTTGCAATGAACCATTGTAAGCCACTTTTGGAAGTTGATTGGGGAAAAAGGTGATAAGATAAAGGATTGGTGGTGATGGATCTCTAGTTACATCGCCCAGATATGAACTAAAACCGAGAGTTTGATGATGATGGTCTAGAAAATATATCTTAAAATTTTTTTTCGACCTTCCTGTTTCCATCTTGCAAATGGACGAGTTTTACTGGATTTAGTTTATAATTTTAAGAAAACAATAATGTTTTAGTAACCATTATCATAGCTCTAATCCTATCAATTTACTAATAAAACCTATATATTTCCAGGGAGGTCTATTCGAGTCTCCTCACACCGACGAAAACGACGTCCAAACGATTTCTCACCGATGCGAAGTTTTACCGCTCTCACAATACAAAGAACGTTTAGGCGACGATCCGATAAAATACAGCACCGTATACGATAATAATGACGTTTACTATTTGGCCGGTCATTACGACCCCACGCCGCAAACGTTGAAAATGGAAACAGACATTCCGTTTAAGAGTGCTACTTAGTGTAAGTGGATTCTTAATTATGTTATGTGTTTATTTATTATGGGAATGTGACATTATAATGTGACATTTGTATAACTGTGAATGGTTTTTGTGACTTACACTTCTATAACAGTTGGAAGTGACGTCTGAGTACAATACTACTCAGATTTTTTTAAAAGTAAATTAAAGGTTTTTTAATATTTGAAGTGAAAAATGTTTAATGAAGATTTTATTTGAATAAGTTGTGATCATGTATATTATTGGTTACAAAGTATTTGTTAAATTGTAATTTGGATGATTATTTGTAATACTGCTCAAATTCAGTGCTAACTTATGTTTCTGAGTTGCGTACTAATATCAAATGTGAATTTTTCGTCACCCGACAAAGTTAAATTGTAATTATATTCCAAGTTCCACAAACAATAATTTTGTTAATGTTATTCATAATCAATTGTAGTTTTCATATTACTTGCTCCTAAATACACTTTCTAATATTAACTACAGATTTTCTTAAGGTTAATTTTGTATAGTTACCTTTGTTAACATATATCTAAGTGTTGTTATATTCGGAAAGTTTCATTCGGGCCAAGTGTGTTTTGGCAAAAGAGGAAATACACATCATGAACTACGGAGCTAAAACAACTTGTATTTTTTTGCTCAAGAACTTTATAGTAGTTTCAAATCAATAGGCCTTTAAGATTTCAGTGAAATTTTGGGTAACAAAATCTGCTCTCAGATCTTTAGAATGTGGAAATCTCTGTAAATGATGACAATATGGAAGTTGTAAGGTAATGAAATTGCTGAGCTAAATTATAACGTATGGTTATTATACGAACTATCTCTTAATATTATATTTAACATATAGTTTTTTTAATTTACGATAATGCTTCAACTAGTCTCTTTATTTTCATTCAAAATTAATCCAGTGAGTCTTTTAGTCAACATTATTTTGGGTTTTTTCAGAAATTTATTACTTCTATAAGTTGAACGTTAGTTGTTTCAGTGTTTATATATTAGTTCTATATATCTATTCGTTTGATAATTTTAAGTTTATGATAACGCACTCTCAGAATGAAAGAGGCTCAAGTCAAAAATAGTGATATTGAGTTAAAATCATAGAGAGTCATAAAAAAGTATGTTCTATCTGATGAATAGTAAAATGAAGGCACTTATTGTTAAAAAAAACAGGATAGCGAATTTTCTGTCCCTATAACAATAAGTGCCTTTGTTTTAGAACATACTTTTTTATGCCTCTCTATGGTTGCTACTCAATATCACAATTTTTGACTTGAGCCTCTTTCCTTCTAAGAGTGCGTAAGTTAATTTACGTGTGTTATACTTGTTCAATATAAATTACTAGTGACTTGCCTCGGCTTCATGTTATTTAAACACCAGGACGACAGCGCCACCTATAAGGTGTAAAACTTACTAAAATCATGAGCTACCTACCAGGTACCTACTTGTACCTACTACTACACTACCAATTATGAATATTCACAATCCTTGATTTGTTAATGTTTGGTTTAAATAATATTGGACAAGTATGAAATACGTTACTACTGTGTATCGAAGTGGTGCTAGATGCTTAAAATCTCTTATTTTTTTGCCGTAGATTTAAGACTGTATATATTGAGTATATTATTTAGCATAGAGTAAATGTTTTGTGGCCAAATTTGTATCTTAGTTGCCATTTTTGTTAAATAACTTTTTATAGTTTTACGAATTAGCAATATATTCATAGGCAATGCTATTTCGTCGTAAGATTCCTTAATTATTTCAAAGTACATTTCGGAAAACTATTCACTTTGCTTTTGTGTACACAAAGAAAGTTACTGATCAAATTCCGATTTTTTTATGCATAAATTATCGGGTTTATGCTAATTGTCCACTTAATTGGCCTAGACCTCGCTTTTAAAACATATCCTTTTTATATGGCGGGGCTCGGGTATACCCGAAGGTCGCGGGTTCGAGCCCCGCCAGTGTCGAAATTTTTCTTTCTTTTAATAACATCTTTTTTTTATCGATTAAAGACATCAAACTAAACAACTTTGCCTATGGAATGCTTTTATAAAATATTGTTATTTTCTGAATAATTAATACGTAAAAAGTGTCGTACCTAGATCAAACTGAGGAAGTAAGGTACCTCACCTTAGCCTGATGTTTTTTTTTTATATTTTAGCGTAGGCTAAGAAACTCACCATACTTTCCCAGTTTGATTTAACACTTTTTATTTATTAACTATTTTCAAAATCACAATATTTTAGATATGTATTCCATAGGCAAAGTTGTTTAGTTTTATGTCTTTAATCGATTTAAAGTATGAAAAGGGTATGTTTTAAAAGCAAGGTCCAGGCCAATTGTTTTCTACTCATGGTAAACAAAGAAAAGGTTGACTATGTCCTTATTCTTTTCTACATATATTTATTTAAAGAAAAGACACAATTTTGGTATCGGCATTATAAATCCTTATTAGAAATGTATTTTTTTGTTATTGAGTTTAATTTTAAGTTTATTCAATTTATCATTTTGATAAAAAAATATTGTCTAAAAAGACGCTTTTATTGAACTCCATTTGGAGGCGATATATAATAGTATTTTTGTATAAATACTTAATATTTTTAAAATAAAATGTAAGTACAAAAATGAGTTCTAATATTGGCTCGGCCCTTACGAAATGTATACTAACAATATTGTAGAAATATATAAATAAATCCAGGACTTAGTTACAAAAACAGTGTGGATTTTTTTATACATTTGTACGAAGATTTAATAATAGTGTTTCTAGATGAAGAATCAGTGGAAAAATAGTTTTCAAAGATTTAATATATCGAACATTGATATTGATTATTATAAGGTTACAAATACGCTTTAATAAAAATATTTTTGGCCGAGTTTTGTCTTTTTATTTCGATTATTTTAACATGTCTGTACACAACTATTGTTATTTCTTTCTAAAGGACTCATGCTTGACCACAGTTTTGCTTGCGCATGCAAATCGCCCGGAAAGACTGAACACTGACGAGGCTACCACACGGCTCAAACTAGTTTGCACAAGCCACCTTCTTGTCGATATCGTTGATGTGAACACAATGTTTCCCGATCAAGAATTATATCTCCATTTTTTATTTTTCAAGTATTTGCTTATAAAAAAAAGAAAATGCAAAATTTATTTATTAATGCTTTTGAACACAATAAAACATTTTAATTTTTATATTTTTTATATATGCTCTAGCTTCTTTTTATTTCTGTCAGTATTATCCTTATGTTGATGATGATAGATATGAAGAGAATAAAGTAATAAATTGTCTACCGTATGCACTTAAATCCGCTTGTTTTGCGATCGTGCACAATACTCCACCCAGCTCGAATAAAGTTGGGTGGCTTGAACACTGAACGCCCAACCAACGCGCAAACAAGTTTGCACAAGTATGACTGAGCATGATGAATTTAAAACATGTCATTAAATCATCAAGCCAAGCTTCAGAGCCGCTCAGTGTAGCGTGAGCGTGAGCGTGCGGTAGGCCCTTAATCATCACATCATACATCATTACCCAGTCGATTTATTTATTAAAATAAAATAAATAATTATTGTATACCTACTCCCTTGTATTACTTACACGAATAGTAACGGACCTGACGCATTTCTCTTTTCGTTTTTTTTACAGCAAAACCAAATTATTCTTTTATTAGTTTACAGTACACTTTTTGTTTATAGTATCGATGTCCAAGATATAAAAGCACCATACCACGTTTTGTTTCTAAAATTCTGAGCTCATCTTCAGTATTCATTTTTACAGAAAATACGTAATTTGACAAGATGGAAACAAACGCACATACGATAAACATTTTCTTTATTATCATTAATATCTCAGGTGGCCAGTACTTCAGATTAAATCCTCTTTTTACGTTATAAATAGTTATCAAATATACTCGTAATTGTGATAAGTACCATCGAAAAGTAAGTACATATCTATAAATATCAACCAAAATTATATTTGTTCATGGCAACAAGATACATTGGTGTGACTATGGGTCGGGTAAAATGAACCATAGTCATACTAGAGTGTGACTACGGATAAATAATATGAACCATAATCACACCAGTGTTGCAAGTCGGTGTGACTGCGGATCGGTCGGGCAAATTTCTGTGTTTTCTTTTTCTTTTCTCTGCGTTAGTTATGGTTAATATGGTAAATTTTTAAGCAGTTTAATTCATCACTCTTTCAATCAATGCTTTTTGCATGCAATTTACCAACTATCATGAGGAGGCTGATTCCGTGGTAGTTTTTAGCCTCTTGGTGTGAGTGTGACCCTTTTAGCTATACATCAGATAGGGTTGTCTAATAATAAATAAAATGGGGATCAATCATTTATTTATCATCTTTCAACAAGGGTTTACAAACATTATGAAATTACTTAATCTAACGACTTATACAATTACAATAGAAATATTTTACAATCTTATATCAAATCAAAAGAATAACTTTAACTCACAGTAATAGCACATGGTACCCTTATTTGGAAACGGGGTTAATAATACTATTTGTATATAATGTTTCTGAATGGATATTTGATTAACAGGAACTGTATTGTATATACCAAACTAAAATAAAAGTGGTATCTTCCTATAATTCTATGACTGCCTGGTAACATTATCTTTAAGCTGAAGGGCTGTATTTGGTAGAAAGTTGCCATCATATATACTGACATTTTGAAACATATGTGAAGGGTGGCAGGTTTGATAGGCATTCTCTCCCACTCTCCGTATATGTCCTTATTAATATTTTACCCCCTATAAGAGTTCCATCTCCATTAGTAACAATTGCATTGGTTTAAGGTGTATACTAGATTAATAATTGTCACAATATTTCGGATGGAATATCTATCTACCTATGTATTTCTTAAAATAATCTTACATAAAAGTCAAAAAATAAAATTAAGTAGCTTATTAACCTAACTTATTTAAACTTAACATAACAATTGTTTTCCAGTTCAAGGTCAACAAAGAATCTCCCTTTTTCCATTACTGATGATTTCGTAGGTGTCATCATCTATTATTTTGTATATATCCTGGCGATAGTTCTTCAAGTTGTGAAGAAATCTGATGGAGCTTTCTTCTCTGATTTTCGTGAGGACGGAAGGAAGACTCTTTGTCCCGGCTTCTTCTGCTAACGACGCGTAGTATCTTTCCTGAAACAAACAACATTTTTGGATTAGATACATGACATAAAAGGAAGTTTTTTAAGTGATGATTCGAATATTTGTGGTCATACTTAGTTGAATGAGAAATACATGAACATATATTCAATGAAGGCAGAGGAATTATAGTGTGTAATTCACATGACGTGGACCGACGAATTGGTGTGAGTCACGGAAGGCTGATGGATGAAGAAAGCGTAGCTTTCTACGTGAAGAGCTTAGGGGAATGCCATTGTCCATTAGTGGACATTTAAAAGATGAAGATAAAAGAGAAGTTATGATATAATAGCAGTTGAAGATGCTTATCCCACCTAAAAACCAATGATGTAATACAATAAAAAACAAACAATACATAGGCATACTGGACAACAGATAAATTCTGATAACAGAGCACAGTTAACGAGAATATAATAAATACATTATCTCAGTAAACGATACAAGCTCAACAACATTACTGTCCAAGGCAAGTCGATAACACGACCCATTACAGTCCACATTACTTATCAACTTACAATTATACCATTTATAACGGCGGTTGTACTTGACTTCAATAATATATGAGTTAGTTAACTTTTAATTTCTTGATCAGTGTGAGTTGTGTTGTCAATGTATTAAAACGTGTTTTTAGTGAGTTTCGTTCGTTATCTTTTACTTCGCATATATGTTTGATCTGAATGAACAATTTATTGATTTGTGTAACCTGTTATTTTGAATAGAATAAAATTTTTGATTTGTGAACCTTTTAAGGCTGTGTAATATTTTTTTTCTATATTAATAGTATTCTAACAATAAAATTTGATTTTTTGTGTTGTTTCATTTGTGACTGATGCTTATCTGTACTAAAATCTATCTAAAAATATTAAGATTCTATTCACCATTGCAAATTGTTTTTGTCTGATAAATTATTACTTACACTTCCAAAAGTGGCTGAGGAATTTCTCATTCCAAAGCTCTGGCTACCCCGTTAAGGGATTTATAGCCGTGAGTATATGTATGTATGTATGTATTATAAATTATTAAAACTCTGACTTCGTTTATCTGCATCTGACAACAGCGTATATGTATTTGTATTAATTGAAATATATACCGTTGAAGTTGTTTTTATAATTTAAATATTTTATTTAAGAGTCTCATTAAACAATTATTTAATTATTTGAGCCCTGACAACCTTCTATGTTACCAAATATATACGTGATAGCTCAACAGGAAGACCACCGTTTCTGATGCAGAGGGGCTGAGCCGGGTTATACTGTGTATCATTTATTTGTCAAGAATGCTGACGGTATGGGAAATATTCATTGGTACTCTAAACAAAGACATATGATGTTCACAAGTATTAGCACCTCGGCCACCCCTTCGGGCGTCGTGAACGATGAGTCCCATTAAGTTTATACATACATACATATACTCACGGCTATAAATTCCTTAACGGGGTAGCCAGAGCTCTGGAATGAGAAATTCCTCAGCCACTTTTGGAAGTTGATTGGGGAAAAGATAGTAATAATAAATGTTTTTGGTGACGGGTCTCCAACCACATCGCCCAAAAATCACTTAAAAAGCCCCTATACCCTTAGTCGCCTCTTACGATCACCCACGGGTAGAACTGGGGTAGCGTTATTCTAAACCGACACAGCAAATTGAGTTTATGTAGATAAAATAACGAGCTGGCTAGCAGCCCTGCACCCGTAGCATGAGATAACGCGTATATCATGCGAGAAGAGAGATATTAACAGATTTTTTATACAAAATCTGACAGTTTCTCACTTCTCACGTGACATGGGCGCTCTCACAAGCTTTATGCTACAGGGGCTGGTATTATAGTATGCATTCTTGACCTAGACCTAGACAATACATACGACCTTCTGGGCAAGGGCAAGTCAGACACCACTTTGGATTGTACTCTATAAACGTATAAGCTGAAAGTTAACTCGATAAATTACCACACATACTCAAGGAATTACACAGAGGTGAGATTATAACGGATTATAAATTATATATTTTTTAACATAAAGAGTGATCTCTTTTACTTAATAACCATATTGATCTTTAAGTTAATGTGACTTAATCACAATTTTTCACTCGTCTGCATTGTGTGTTGCACAATTTTAGATCTATTGCGAGTGAAGGAAGCACGTTTGGTAAACTTTTTAAGAAGTGAGCTGACTTACTCTATGTAATTTAGAAATTTAAAGAAATCATAATATTCGTATTTGTGATCAATGGAAATTAAAGGCGTGAGTATATGTATGATGTGTGTATTATCTGTGATTCGGATAGTCTACTAGTTTATTCAGAATGAATTATTTTTATTTTGGTGCCATATCTCAACATTGTGTAAAGTTACAAATAACAAACATAACATAACATAAACGTTCATGCCGTTTTATCCCCGAAGGGGTTGGCAGAGGTACCAATACTTCTGAATATCACGAGAAAGCGGCGCCACCTAGTGTCCAAAGTAGGTACCCAACGTTTTGCTTAGACAGTGTTCTCACGTGATAGGGGGCAGACCTATCGCCGTATAAGCTAATAATATATTGAATTATTTCTATGAAGCAGATAATCTAGTGTATGGCTTAAACTGGACTGTCAAAACTTTATCAGATTCATCCACATCAGCCAATAGATGTCCACCTCTGGACATAAACCTCCCCATCAGGACAAGCACGAGCGCTCTTATATCGACACGATAACGGTTAGAATGAGATGGCAGTATACGATACTAAGTAAGTGCGTAAGAGATGGCTGCTTTATCCCACGCGATAACTAATTTAAACACCGCTCGTACTAGCCGGGCTGAGATATTTACACGACCGGGCCTGAGCTGCCCTCATCAGCGTCGGTCCACCTAGTAGGAGACCTATCCATTTTAGTCACCATAACAAATGTCTTTATCTACCTATCACACATATGCCTTTAGAAAATAAAAACAGTACTACTATAAGTATATTTAAAATAAAGCTGTTATATTAGCCTCAGAAAGAAGACTATTTTAATGTTTGAGATGGATTTAATTAACACTTTATTTTTTCTTCTAGCAATAATTGAATTTACTGTCTCTAATGCTAATACGATTTTGGTCATATATTTAGGTTTTCTTTTTGATTGTGAAAAGGGTAGTCCCTTTAATGAAATTTTATTGTGATTATTGTTGTTATAATTTTGCTAGGACATTGGTAATAAACGCACACCAAAATAGTCGGTTTTTTTTAATCTTTTGGTGCTCTGACAATTGCCTAGAAATGTCCAAGTTACCTACGAGTATACAAATAGGATTTTTACTATGACTGCATCGATAAATGCAAATATTTTTTTTTGTGCTTGATTAATTTGACCGACGAAGTAATATTGGATTTCAGATTCATTTGTACGATATTATCTTTGGGTAGTAAATCTATACTTATAATAAATCTGTAGAGAGGTCAATTCTGTACATGAAATATATTTTCAAAATAACTATCAGGTGGTGATTAGGGATCGATACTGATGCCAAAAATGCAATCAGTAAAATTTTTGTCTGTCTGTCTGTCGGTTTGTATGTGCCTTATGGAAACAAAAACTATTCGACGGATTTTAACAAAACTTGGTACAATTATTTTTCATACTCCTGGGCAGGTTTTTGTATACTTTTCAGCAGAGTATTAAAGGGGAATTTTGGGAAATTTTGGGAAAACGGGAGAAGTTACTCCATTTTTTAAGCTTCCGTCGCGTGTGCAGCCTTAATAGTTAAACTTACATAGAAATCATGTATCACGGAAATATTCTTCATAAAATTATCTAAAAATGTTCCCGCAACAGTATATGTCTATCTTTTACGGTTGACTCACAATAACACGTGTAATTCCTGATAGCTTAGCAGTTCGGAACATTTTGATTATATTTGTTTACTCTTACGTTTGTAAACCTCACACTCATCTCTAATTTAAAAAAGGTAACATTATTACCTATTCAATAAAAAAAGAATCATAGAAACCGGTAGAGAAACACCGAAATTATTCATAAAATAAGCCATCGCGCCCGTGACCAAAACCAAATCTTTACTAATTTACATATAGCATACTAGATGGCGCCAGTAGTTGCATCCTACATCACGTAATGATTTATTTTTTAGATTGTTATAAATACTTCATAGCGTTTTATTCCAAAATTTGCTATTAAACGAAAATACTGAGCCGTTCATTAAAGCGCATTCAAAATCACCAAACTACACTGTTTAGGGAGTGCTATAAATTTAATAAATTGAAAACATTGCGCTGAATTTCACAATGCTTGAGTGACTGAAGAAAGAAACCTCAGATATTTAAAAAAACAACAACAACTACCCGTGCGAAGCTGGGACGATCCACTAGTTTAAAATATTTTAGTTCTTAAATACCACATTCTAAGTCTAGGAGCAAGACCATTGGTTTACAAGGTTAATAAAAGATGAGAGACTATGTTTATGAACCCTTTATTACAAATGTGCCATAGCAAACACTCTAAATAATTAACAATCATACAATGGTTAAAATATCTTCGTACAGTTATTATAGAATAATGTTATAAAGTAAAAAAATTGTTATTAAATTTATGAAGAAAATCAAGTTTATGACATCAATAGAGTGATCTCCCTCATATTCTAAATTAGAAGTATCTATCGTAGAAAAATATAAAAAATATATTTGTTGCTATGTAGCACCTAACAAGTGATTTCGTCAGCTCTGCGACAAATGAATTGCTCTTCATCCAGAATGTGATATATGTCTTTCCTATAATTGACAAGATCGTGGAGGAAGTTCTGTGAGCTGTCGTTGTGGATCTTAGTGAAGACTGGCGGTAGGGGTGCCGCACCACTTTCAGCGGCCAGCGACACATAGTAGTCGTTCTGGATTGTTAGAATTAGTCCAGTCAAAATAGACATTCCAGTTTGCATTAATTCCCAACAAGCTGAATTTTTGTGTGGGCCTTGAATACGGAAACTTCGTGAAGAAAACCATTCACGAAGTTTCTTGATGTCCATTCACGAAGTTTCTGACCCGAGAAATGGAGTATCGCAGACAGATGTTTCTGAAGGCCAACCGCCCAATAGAATTAGGGAGGGACGATGATTCGCTCAGAATTGTATGTTTTTTACGTACTTGTGTGCATGGGGCAAATAAAACTATGTTCTAATATGTTTTGTGGAAATGGTTAACTCGATGATGCATACTAGCCATGTATGTGTGCATATTCGTGTTTTCTATGTTTAAAATAGCCATAATTCGAGAACAGTGCACCGTACAAGACAAAGTGTTGAGATATTTTTTGTAGACAATTGTACGATCTACAAACTCGATAACTCTCGTTGTTCCAGAGATATACGCGAAAAACGCAAATTTGTGACCTTTGACCTCGAATAAAAAACAACGCACAAGCGGGATCGATGGGGACTTTTGACATATCATTTGTAATGACGTATTTAAGGCCCACACAAAAATCCAGCTTGTTGGGAATTAATGCAAACTTGGATCATAATTTAGTCTATTTTGACTGGACTAAATACCTCTTATGTAACTTTGTGATCCTGGTAAACCCTTAACACTAGATTCACTTCACTATTCACTTTTTAACAATCCGCAATGGCATTTTTGCCCTATATTAGGATGAGGTAGGTACATTTGACGATAATGGGTACTCCTCATAATCCTCGTCTTATAATTTAGTCAAAAAATTATTCTGGCCACATCCCCATCACGGAGATAATCCATTATAATTCAAGGAAATACTAATAATAAAGTAAGGGTGAATTTCACCTTAGCTTCCTTCTAGTATATAAGTCAGGCAAAAAAAAGGTACCTTGTGCACCAAGTGGTAAAAATATCTCGTGATGTTTCAAAGGAATAGTGCGTGTTAGCATATTGCTACATATTTTTTCTTGCCAAATTTCATCAAGACTAATTCCCAAATTATAAATGGCCAAATTACCTCACTACAAAAGTACACACTGATAAAACTGAATTTACCTGATCAGGCCCCATCATATGCGCCTGCCTTTTGGTGTAGCCACGCGAGGCTCGTTCTTTCTTCTCCTCTTCCCAATGCTGCACCATCTCTTCGCTGCTGGGCAGACTGAATGAGCCGTTCATTGAGCGCACGTAATAACGGACCTGCAATATGACGTCAGTTGAATGAAAGAGTGTTCAACTGCAAGTGAACTTCTGTGTTAAATTCTGATACAGTCTACCTTTTTATCAATAAACATAAATAAAATACTTATATTAAACACGGTGAAGTACAGGGTCGGGTGGTGGACATTTACGAAGTTTTGGCACAATTATAGTTCCACGCAGTGCTCATTTACCTTTATGATAAACACTATAATAAACTTGCAGCAGTACTAAGACCGCATATACAAACCCGCAGATCAAACGAAATACGGAGAAATACGGCACACCGATTAAGGAAACGGTCGGGTTTGCATGTTCACCAAGTGTTTGTACAGCTGTTTCTAACATTGGTCCTCCAGCACTATGATAAATACTATAATGAATATGCAGCAAGACTAGGATCGCATAAACTAACCTGCAGATCAAACATAGAGAAGGCACACACGTAGTAAGGCACGCCGATGAAGCACATGGTGGGGTGGTGGATGTTCACCAGGTGTTTGTACAGCGGCTCCACGCAGTTGTCTTCCACCACTATCTCGCAGGACCGGTCCAGGAACGGGAAGTTGTACAGGTAACCTGCACATAAACACTTTAATTAGTTTAAACATCTCTACGTTTTTATGTTAAATAAAATAAATATGTGACTTTGGTACAGTAAGGGTTGCTTTAGCTTACAAAAATCCCAGGATTGCATTAGATGTAAGTTCATTAAATATTAGATTTGGTTTTTACCACGTCGTCGCGTCGGTTTATATTTTCTTTCGCTTGACTTATTTTGTAGTTGAATCATATGATCATGGCGTTTCTTTATCTTACTAAAAACGTAAATTTCACAAGGAAAAGGTTTAATTGTATGAAGTAATACCATGACCACGGCATCAGTAGGTGCGCCGAAACGTCAGGCAAATATACATCATGTGATTTCAATATTCGGTGGTCAATCCTGATTTTAATATATAATAATTTAATGAACTACTTTGAACTATACTATACTCGTAGTTCAGAGGTTAATGTTTTTTTATCAGTTTCTTGCTTTATAAGTATTACGTAAACACCATAAATATTCCTTACCTGTGCATAGGAAAACCACGTCAATATCTTCAGAGGAGCCATCCTCGAAGTAGGCGGTTTTGTTCTTTAGCTCAGCAACGTCGGGTTTCTGTACCAGGTTATCAGGAAACACGGTGCGTGGTTTTTCACGGAGATGGTGGGAGAGAATTACCTGCAGAAAATGAGAGTTTTAAAATCTTTTTTCTCTTTTAATTCCCGAGAAGAGCTCAAATTGCCTGAGCATAATAATTTTAGGTAGGTATTTATATTTATTCATCGAGTCTGCTGAGAAGGCTGTAAGAAGAATGTAAGAAATAATTTTGACTTATTTCATATTTGACTTATTTATAGTCATGAATGGTCGAACAGAAATAATTAAGAAATAACAAATAAATCTTTACTCATTTTGCAAGGAAAATGAATCATACATATACTCACGGCTATAAATCGCTAGAAGGGGTAACTAGAGCTTCGAAAATAGAAATTCCTCCGACACTTTTTGAAGTCGAATAGGATAAGATTGAATGGTAAAGGTTTTCCGTGGAGGGTTTCTAACCGCATCGCCCAAAAATTATTTTTGTAATAGCCCCAATGCCTAAGGGTCTTGGGGCTATATATAAAAGGTTGCCTCTTACGTACACCCACGGGAAGCGCTAAATGGGGTAGCGCTTCTCTACGCCGACACTACACAGCAAATAAATAGATATTTAAGGAACCACCATATTTTATTCTATATTTAAACTTAAAACAATGTTTAAGTTGCACCAATATTTACTTAGACTTTGGACCCTTTTATTATTGTTGTAATTTAATCCGAATTTTGTGATACTAGTTTTACCTATGGGATACTGCTTGTGTAAATTTAAACTATCTTACAGCATGAAATGAACTTACTTTTTCTGCCACAGAAGTGACTTCCAAAGCGATATCCATTCCTGAGGGTCCTGCACCGATCACCAGCACTTTCTGTCCAGCGAAGATCTCGGGGACGCGGTAGTCGTGACTGTGCATCACGTCACCTGAAACGAACCGGCATAAAGAGCTTATTCCATTTGCCTGAATTCAGAACGTCCGATAGCCACAGAATCTGAATTCAGACTAGTGGAATAACGTTCAGAACGCTAGGCTTCCGATAAAGAGACAAATTTCGGTTCCTAGCTCACTTCATTTTTTGTAGCTCCGTCTCAGGAAGGTGGAATAACGTTCAGACGATTTAGTCGCCTCGCGCCCGCCACAGCGAGAGGACGTGCCAAAATTTTTCATGCATATGATTGCAAATTACGTCAACAAAAAAAGATAATAAAAGTTTTATAGCAGATATACATATGCTCACGCCATTAATTCCAGGGGTAGTTAGGTAGGTAGGGGATCCATTTCATAGGGGTAGGCAGATATGTATAATTCATTAATATAAAGAGATATTATATTCATACATACATATATACTCACGCTATTATTTCCGATTGGGGTAGGTAAATACGTTTTATCACATACATGCAAATTAGATTATATTATAAATACTCACGCCATTACTTCCCATCGGAGTAGGCAGATACGTTTAATTACATACATACGCGCATATACTCACGCTTTTACTTCCGCTTGTGGTAAGCAGATAATTTTAATTGCATACATACATATTTCCGTAAGGGGTAGGCAGATACGTATTGTTTCAAATATGCATACTTATACTCACGCCATCACTTCCCGTGGGGGTAGGCACAGGCGTATAATTACATAAATGTATACATATACTCACGCCATTATTTCCCATTGGGGTAAGCAAATACGTTCAATCACATATATGCATACATATACTAACGCCATTACCTCTCATTGGGGTAGGCTGAAACTATCGATCGCCACTTCGTACGACCCCGGCAATTTTTTTAATAAATATGCTTTTATTTTTAAGTCATATAGGAGTTCCCGCCTATTTAATATTTTGTGTGAAATATGACGTAAAAATATTTGGAAAAGGTTGTGTACATGAATAGGATATATGTAAGTATAGTAGCGAAAGAGATATATAGACGCAATGTGTCGTCGTTTATTAAATGAGAGTGGGATAGTTCATAAGAGAGTCCGATTGAGAGCGTTTTAAAAAAAGGCGGGAGCAATTTCGTACGACTGCCCGCAAAATCGCGCGCTCGCGAATGATTCAGGAACTGAAATCGGTGTAGTGGAATAACAAGCGTCTGTGGCCTTCTGCGGCAGTGACTGTGAAGGACCTCCGATTTCAGGAACGATAAAAGTGTAATGGAATAAGCTCTTTATATACTCAGGGTTTATTTAAGTGTTAAAGAGCTTATTCCATTACACTTTTATCGTTGCTGAAATCGGAGGTCCTTCACAGTCACTGCCGCAGAAGGCCACAGACGCTTGTTATTCCACTACACCGATTTCAGTTTCTGAATCATTCGCGCGCGCGATTTTTGCGGGCGGTCGTACGAAATTGCTCCCGTCTTTTTTTTAAAACGCTCTCTATCAAACTCTCTTATGGACTATCCCACTCTCATTCAATAAACGACGACACATTGCGTCTATATATCTCTTTCGCTACTATACTTACATATATCCTATTCATGTACACAACCATTTCCAAATATTTTTACGTCATATATCACACAAAATATTAAATAGGCGGGAACTCCTATATGACTTAAAAATAAAAGCATATTTATTAAAAAGTTTGCCGGGGTCGTATGAAGTGGCGATCGATAGTTTCAGCCTACCCCAATGAGAGGTAATGGCGTTAGTATAAGTATGCATATATGTGATTGAACGTATTTGCTTACCCCAATGGGAAATAATGGCGTGAGTATATGTATGCATGTATGTAATTATACGCCTGTGCCTACCCCCACGGGAAGTGATGGCGTGAGTGTAAGTATGCATATTTGAAACAATACGTATCTGCCTACCCCTTACGGAAAAATGGCGGGAGTTTAAGTATGTATGTATGCAATTAAAATTATCTGCTTACCACAAGCGGAAGTAAAAGCGTGAGTATATGCGCGTATGTATGTAATTAAACGTATCTGCCTTCTCCGATGGGAAGTAATGGCGTGAGTATATATAATATAATATAATTTGCATGTATGTGATAAAACCGTGCATAAGCAACCGTGATAGCCCAGTGGGTAGAACACTCGGTTATCGTGCAAACGACTAGTGTTCAAATCCTGGGTCGGGCCTACACCAATTTATCTTTTCTAAAGACATATGTGTGGTTAATTTATCATGGTTGTTAACGGTGAGGGAAAAACATCGTGAGGAAACCCACATGGCTGAGTTGTACTTAGTCATGTGACAGTGTATTCGTACAAAACGGCGATAGGCCTGCCCCCTATCACGTGAGTACACTGTCCATGCAAAACGTGGGTACTCTGAACACCAGGTGACAAAGTCACGTGATGTTCAGAAGTATTAGTACCTCTGCCAACCCCTTCGGGGATATTCGGCGTGAACGTTTATGTTATGTTATATGTTATGTATGTGATAAAACGTATTTACCTACACCAAACGGAAATAATAGCGTGAGTATATGTATGTACGTAAGAATATAATTATACATATCCGCCTACCCCTATGAAATGGAACCCCTACCTACCTAACTACCCCTGGAATTAATGGCGTGAGCATATGTATATCTGCTATAAAACTTTTATTATCTTTTTTTTGTTTACGTAATTTGCAATCATAGGCATGAAAAATTTTGGCACGTCCTCTCGCTGTGGCGGGCGCGAGGCGACTAAATCGTCTGAACGTTATTCCACCTTCCTGAGACGGAGCTACAAAAAATGTAGTGAGCTAGGAACCGAAATTTGTCTCTTTATCGGAAGCCTAGCGTTCTGAACGTTATTCCACTAGTCTGAATTCAGATTCTGTGGCTGTCGGACGTCTGAATTCAGGCAAATGGAATAAGCTCTTAAGATCTTATTGATCTATGAGCGCCGGGTAGATAAGCGAAAATAATCACTTTCTGCTTACCATTAAGAATTGATAAAAGACATCAAACTAAACAATGGAATGCTTATATAAAATATTGTAATTTTCAAAATAATTAATACATAAAAAGTGTCGCTGCTAGATCAAACTGGGAAAGTATGGTGAGTTTCTTAGCCTAAGCTGAAATAAAAAAAACATACATACATACATATTCTCACGCCGTTAGTTCCCATTGGGGTAGGCAGAGACTATCGATCGCCACTTTGTACGATCCTGGCAAACCTCTCTGGCTTCGTTTGCATCCATCAATCTTTTCATACATGCTCTTTTATTCTTCATACTGCGGACACCTGCCTTTTTGAGCACATTTTCTATTTGATCCAAATGTGTCCGTCTCCGAGGTCGTCCTCTACTAACATTACCTTCCACATTGGCTCTATATATCTCTTTCACCAATTTACTGTCATCCATCCTCTCTATCATTCCTCACACGATAACATAACCTTATGTTTTAAAAACGGGGTCTAGGCCAGTGGCGGCATATGGCGTTCAATTAAAATCGGTGCTGGTTTACCAAAACTTTAAATAGATTTGAATTATTTTACTAGATGTGTAAAGTAGGTATCGATAGTGTCGTCCTATCCCAGTGCTAAATAATAGCGTTAATATTTGTATCTAACTATCTAATGTATCACTTCTACCTAACACATAGTTAGGTAGAAGTGAGAAGGGTAGAGTTACCTTCCATAGGTAGAAGAATAGAAATGGTTTGCAACGTCTGTGGACCAGCTATAGTTGGTATGATAACTTGTATGAGGTCTATTTCGCAATATAAATAGATATAAATTCTATAATAAATAATTCGATTCGCTTCGTAAAAGAATGCAATTTATCATCAATATTTTCTTATGGCCGTCATAACTTTCACGTCATTTATACATACATAACATAACATAAACGTTCACGCCGTTTATCCCCGAAGGGGTTGGCAGAGGTACCAATCCAATACTCCTGAACTCACATGGCAAGCGCCATCTAGTTTCCAGAGAAGGTACCCACGTTTTGCTTAGACAGTGTACTCACGTGATAGGGGGCAGGCCTATCGCCGTTTTGTACGAATACACTGTCACATGACTAAGTACAACTCAGCCATGTGGGTTTCCTCACGATGTTTTCCCTCACCGTTAGCAACCATGATAAATTAACCACACATATGACTTTAGAAAAGACAAATTGGTGTAGGCCCGTCCCAGGATTGGAACTCACGCCCTTCTGTTTTTCGGGCGGGTGTTCTACCCACTGGACTATCATGTCGCTAAATACATATACATACATACATACATATTCTCACGCCGTTAGTTCCCATTGGGGTAGGCAGAGACTATCGTCATTTATCCACCTGTGTTATAAAGTTTGCCGTGTAGCGCCCCGGCTTAGAATGTAACTAGACCTTTCTATCCACGGTAGAAAAGGCGACTAAGGGTATGGGACTTTTTAAAGTGGTTTTTGGGCGATGCAGTTGGAGACCCATCACTTAATTCTACCATCTTGTCCCGTATCAACTTTCAAATGTGGCTGAAGAGAGCTCTGAAGCTCTGGCTACCCCTTTTTGGGATTTATGGCCGTGAGTATATATATGTATGTATGTGTGTGTGTATGTTATAAAGTTATACTATCTCCTCTTTATGACGATCAAGTGTTACTTGCATCAACGGTTAATAATGATGGTTTGTTAACTCGGGACGGCAAATTTTAGGAATATATTGAAACAGGAGTTGATAAAGGTAAATGTGGTGAATGGAGCCAGATTTCAAGCCAGTAGTTTTTCGAGTAATCTCAAATGACATAATGGTGAAATGTTCCATTGCCTGATAAATGGTACTGAAAATAGAGAACTTAACTAAATAAAGAAGAAATGAAAATGTGATTCTTCGTAAATGATTCAGTGCATTTTAACTGTCTTAAGCGAAGCAAATGTAAGAACTACAAAAATCAGAACATTGAATCAACCAATCAGGGTGTAGTAGGGACAACTTATTTGAATAATTAGTCCTTAGCGGAATTTTTGTAACAAATTTTGTACTATTATTATTAACGTCATGATAGTCCAATGGGTAGAAAACCCGCCCGAAAACAGAAGGGCGTAAGTTCCTATCCTGGGTCGCGCCTACACCAATTTGTCTTTTCTAAAGTCATATATGTGGTAAATTTATCATGGTTGTTAACGGTGAGGGAAAACATCGTGAGGAAACCCACATGGCTGAGTTGCACTTAGTCATGTGACAGTGTATTCGTACAAAACGGCGATAGGCCTGCCCCCTATCACGTGAGTACACTGTCCAAGCAATACTTGGGTACCTTCTCTGGAAACTAGATGGCGCTGCCATGTGAGTTCAGAAGTATTGGTACCTCTGCCAACCCCTTCGGGGAAAAACGGCTTGAACGTTTATGAATTATGAACGTTTATGTAATTTTTGTATTGAACTACTTAAGGTTTCCGCTCTATTTACTTAAATTTTTAATGTAGTGAATGTTGGCCATGGTAAAACGAGAATGCACGTAAAGTTTATGCAGGTTGTGCCATTTGGTGCGAAATTTACTATTGTGTAGAAGTTAGAAATAAAAAATGTTAAGCTTAACGGGAACAAATGGCGTGAGTACATATAAGTTTTGAGTAGGTAAGAAAAGATAGTTCTATCGAACGATAACATAATTAAGAAATGTACGATGAACCAATAGTTCAACAAATCAGCGTGATAAAATGGTGATTCTAATGACCCTACAGCGTGATTTTTCTCAGCGCTTTTGATCGAGTTTATCTTGTCTCACACATTTTTCGCGTGAGGTCATTCAACTTTGTTATCACTATTCTAGCTAGTCGAAGAGAATTTGGTTTTAAGAAAAAGTATATTAAAAACCAAATCACTACAGGCTGTTCTTCTATAAATTGAGGAGTTTGCATACAAATCCTAATTTTAACATACAAAACTGAGATGACTTTACTCAAGAATGATATCCCATAAAGAGTAAGCTAGAACTTCAGAAATAATTCAACAATTCTTAAGAAAGTGTGTAGTGTCGGCTTAGAATAGCACTACCCCATCTCTTCCCGTGGGTGTCGTAGAAGTCGACTAAGGGACTAGGGCTTTTCCATCTTCGCCTTTACACCAATCCAAGGTCTGCCGCGCCGAGGGATGCGTGGCCAGGGGTGAGCCTGGTCGCTAGCGTGCCGCCGTCCCGGAGCTTGGTGCACTCCGGGTACTAAATAACCTTACCTAGTCAAGCGGGGCTCTGGCTAGGTGGACAGTTTACTTCCCTTGCTTCTCGTGGGTCCAATATGTGTTCGAATTCCAATAAACACGGAGGCGGCGATGTAGCTCGCCACTCATCACGCCATGGTTTCTCACGGGGCGAAAAGTGGGCTAAAGAGACCCGCTTCAGTACGATGAATGTATGTGGAGGAATGTTTGAAAAATTAGATGAAGTATGTATGATTATGAATGAAAGAAAACTGGATTTTCTATGTTTAAATGAGACGAAGCGTAAGGGAAAGGAAGTTTCACAACTTGGCAACATTACAGCAATCTGGTCTGGAGTCGCTGACAATGACCGAGCTAGCCAAGGAGTGGGACTTCTGATATCTGAAAGGATGGCTCAGTGTATGAAAGAATACGAATGTGTGAGTCCAAGGCTCCTGTGGATCAAGGTGAAATTGGGACTAGTCCGGATGCGCATAATTTGCGTTTATGCTCCGGACATGTCTAAATCCCTATCCGAGAGGGAGGAGTTTTGGAATCTGTTAGACGATGTTGTGAATGGATGTGATCAGAATGAGAGACTTATAATGTTAGGAGATTTTAATGGCTGGGTTGGTGTGTCACGCAACGGTTGCGAAAGAGTCTTAGGAAAGTTTGGCGATCAAAGGATGAATGAGAATGGTGAGAAATTGATTGAGGTATGTTTGGAGAGGAATCTTTGTGTTACAAACACGTTGTTTAAACACAAAGATATCCATATGTATACAAGACAGAGGGGAAGCGAGAGAAGTATGATTGATTTTGTGATAGTTGATGAAAGGCTGAGAGCAAAGGTTGTTGACACCAGGGTCTATAGGGGCACGAACGTTGGCACAGATCACTTTCTCGTTATATCACGATTAAGGGGTCTGTGTACGCGTTGGCGTCACAGGCCTAAAGTGTCAACAACGGATTTTACGAGAATAAAAGTGGAAAAACTGCAAGAAGATGAAAATATCAGAGATGAATACGTGAGGAAATTGTATGATAGACTAAGTTGCGTGGAGATGAAGGATGAAATGGAAATAGAAGAAGTATGGGATGTGCTCAAATCAACGATGGTTGAATGTGCGACGGAAGTTTGTGGAGTGTGTAAAAGGTCAAATAGACCACCAACAAGTTGGTGGGATAAAGTTGTGAAAGAGGCGGTTGGAGATAAGAAGAAAGCGTGGTTAGATTTACTAGCGATTAAAGCTAGTAAACGAATGAATGCGTGTGTAACTGACGATGTAGTGCAGAAAAGTGAAGATGAATATAAGAGAGTTAAGAATGAGGTGAAGAAGAAAATAGAAAAGAAAAAGCGGGATTTGCAAGAGTGGTGTGAGAGGAAACTTTCTGATAATTTCCGGAATAACCAAAAGTTATTCTGGAAGTATATCCGGAAGGAAAAGGGAGTTTCCCAAAACACCAGAGTGAGTGTAATAAGAGATGAACAGGGTGAATTGGCGACGGATGAAAGTAGCATGAAACGGGTATGGAAGAATTATTTTGAGGGACTGTTTGGAAAAGAGGATGCATCCATTTCTTCGCCAATCGACAGTAATGTTGATTGGAACGGAGAGATGGGTGATTTCAGTGATAGTGAGATTAGTATGGAAGAAATAATGAAAGCAATGAAAAGTATGAAAGTAGGGAAGGCGGCAGGGTATGATAGGATTACTATCGAAATGCTGAGGGCTGGTAAAGGGTTGGTGGCTTCTTGGTTGTACTTCCTTTTCCAAAAATGCTGGTCGAGTGGCAAAGTTCCACGAGACTGGTGCAAGGCGGTGATTGTGCCTCTATATAAAGGAAAGGGGTCACACCAAGAGGCTAAAAACTACCGCGGCATCAGCTTACTCAGCATTGTTGGTAAATTGTATGCTAAGGTACTGATTGAAAGAGTGATGAATGAAACTGATGAGAAAATATGGGATGTGCAAGCGGGATTTAGGAAAGGAATGGGATGTATGGATCAAATCTTCTCTTTAGAGCATCACTGAAAAGTTTTTAGCTAACAACCAAAAGGTGTATTGCTCCTTCATTGATTTAGAGAAGGCGTATGATAGGGTGGTAAGAAAGTGTTTATGGGAGGTGTTATCCAAGTTCGGTTTAGGGAGTCAGCTTATACGTGCATTGGTATCACTCTATGAGGATTCCAGTGCATGTGTAAGAGTAAACGGGGAAAACACTGACTGGTTCGGAATCTCTAGGGGTGTCCGACAGGGATGTGTAGCTTCTCCGTGGCTCTTCAATTTGTTCATGGATGACTGCTTGACAGAGTTGCGTGAAAGTGATTATGGACTAAGAATGGGTGGATTCATCATTAAATGCCTCTTATATGCTGACGATCAAGTGCTACTTGCATCATCGGCAGAAGAGTTGCAAGAGATAATGAATATTGCATGTGAGTCTTTTGTAAGAAAGGGAATGAGGGTGAATGTGGATAAGACCAAAACGATGGTTTTTGAGAGACAGGAAGATGTGACAGAATGCGTGATTGCGATTGATGGTAAGGATGTGGAACAGGTGAAGGAGTTTGTATATCTGGGAAGTTTGTTCACAAGGGATGGAAAATGTGATGAAGACATTGAAAGAAGAGTGAAAAAGGGTAATGCGGTAAATGGAGCAATGAATAGCCTAATGATCAGTCAATCGGTGTCTGAAAAGGCCCGAATGGCTGTGCATGATGCTGTTCTTGTTCCTACGCTTATGTATGGAAGCGAATGTTGGGTGTGGCAGAAGAAGCATGAGAGCAGAGTGAATGCAGTAGAGAAAAAAATGTAATGTTAAATTGTGTGACCGAGTGAGAAATAGTGTTATTCGTGAAAAGTGTGGTGTGAAAGATGATATTGTAAGAAAGATAGAAAAAGGAATGTTGAGATGGTTTGGGCACATAGAGAGGATGGATGATAGAAAATTGGTAAAAGGGATCTATAGAGCTAGTGTGGATGGTAATGTTAGTAGAGGACGACCACGGAGAATACACCTGGACCAAATTGAGAGTGTGCTCAAAAAGGCTGGCGTCCGAAGTATGAAGAATAAAAGAGCATGTATGAAAAGATTGATGGATGTAAACGAAGCTAGAGAGGTTTGTCAGGATCGTACGAAGTGGCGATCGATAGTCTCTGCCTACCCCAATGGGAATTAATGGCGTGAGTATATGTATGTATGTATGTCTTAAGAAAGTTCAGGATTTTATATAGTAAATCAGTGAAGTATGAAGCTGTTGAGCGATATGGCTGGAGATTCACCAACCACCAATCCTTTATGTCAATCCAATCTACACTCAACTTCCAGAAGAGGCTCGTGGAACTTCTAATTCTGAAGTTTTCTATTGGGATGTTTAACAGTGAGTACAGTTAAGTAGATAGGATTGTTATCCACAGTTTTTCTACTACAACAACTCACTCACTGAACCCATTAATCAATCGCTTAGTTAATACCGATTAGACGATTTGGAAACCTACAGACTTTACGGCAGCTACGGTATCATGTGTTAGGCAGTCTAATACCTTACTTCAGTTGTTGAAGATAATGTGTTTAGAGCAATATGTTGTTAAGAGATTACTGATAAGAAGAAGCTATTTTTTATATCACAGGCCAATACGGGCTAGATATTTAATCATTTAAATTAACAAACGTACCTTCAAACTCTTTTAATCCTTTTAGCTCCGGTATGAAGGGGGTATTGTAGTGTCCATTGCACACGAACACGTATTCGTACTCTCTGGTCTCCTGGTGGCCAGTTCCCAGATCTTTGAACGTGACGTCCCACTGCTCCCCGGAGGGGGATATTTTAGGCTTGACTTGTTGCACGTGGCATTTGAACTGGAAATTAATGAATATATGTTTAAAACTTTCCTATAAACTTTCTTTGAGAGAGGGAGGGTGAAATAAAGAAGACTCAATACTCAAGCGTTCACGCAGTATATCCCCGAAGGGGTTGGCTGAGGTACTAATACTTCTGAACATCACGTGAAATTGTCACCTCGTGTTCAGAGTACCCTTTTCTTGCTTGGACAGTGTACTCACGTGATAGGGGGCAGGCCATTCGCCGTTTGGTACAAATACACTGTCACATGATTAAGTACAACTCAGCCATGTTGGTTTCCTCACGATGTTTTCCCTCACCGATAACAACCATGATAAATTAACCACACATATGACTCTAAAAAAAACATTTGGTGAAAGCCAGACTCAGGATTCCAACCGACGCCTGTCTGCATGACGGACAGGAGTTCTTATCTATTGAGCTATCACGATTGTCACCAGGGTTGACCCCAAACAGGGTTGGAGAATGGTTAAAAATCCATATATTGCAAATGCAAACATTTACTTTTCATCTCCTAAACACACAGAAAAAAACCATTTAGACTTTCAAACCTAAAGTTAATAGACAAACAGTTACCATTATCCTCTCGGTGACTCCATGTTTGTCAGCGTACAGTTGCAGAAAGGCCAACATGTCCTTTGCCGGGAGGTAGGACTTCTCACTGGGGGGAATTGGGAAATCGGGGAAACCCATGATCTCTTTTGGCAGGTTTGTTCTGAAAAGACATGGATTGAGTCTTACCTATACCTATGAAAATGTGTGTTCTTTATATATTATCATAACATTACATAAACGTTCACGCCGAATATCCCCGAAGGGGTTGGCAGAGGTACTAATACTTCTGAACATCACGTGACTTTGTCACCTGGTGTTCAGAGTACCCACGTTTTGCATGGACAGTGTACTCACGTGATAGGGGGCAGGCCTATCGCAGTTTTGTACGAATACACTGTCACATGACTAAGTACAACTCAGCCATGTGGGTTTCCTCACGATGTTTTCCCTCACCGTTACCAACCATGATAAATTAACCACACATATGTCTTTAGAAAAGACAAATTGGTGTAGGCCCGACCCAGGATTTGAACACTAGTCGTTTGCACGATAGCCGAGTGTTCTACCCACTGGGCTATCACGGTTGCTATCTATATATTATCACTTCTACAAATACTGACTAGTGTAATAGAGTAATTCATAATCCGTTCATCAGTGACTTTTGAAAGTTTGAAAGGGAAAAGTATTACATTGAAATGTGAAATTAATCGATGTAAAAAATATTGATTACAATTTGCCGTGAAAATTGGACGCCAAATCCAAGACCCTTTTTTACAATTTTATATTACATACATACATACATACATATTCTCACGCCGTTAGTTCCCATTGGGGTAGGCAGAGACTATCGATCGCCGCTTTGTACGATCCTGGCAAACCTCTCTAGCTTCATTCACATCCATCAATCTTTTCATACATGCTCTTCTAATCTTCATACTTCGGACAATTTTATATTATGTCGAAAATAAATTTTAATTAACTAGATGGATAACTAGGAGGGTCATATTTGCCAATTTTTAAATCAAGTGACCCTGTTGAGCGTGTATGGATCTGGAGAGAAGATAAGGAAAACGATTTAACAAATATTTAATTACAAATGCTGTGTAGTGTCGGCTTAGAATAGCACTACCCCATTTCTTCCGATGGGTGTACGTAAGAGGCGACTAACGGTTTTGGGGTTTTTAAGGGATTTTTGGGCGATGTGGTTGGAGACCCATCACCAACAACCTCCATTTTTACAGTCTTTTTCCCACTCACATTTCCAAAAGTGGCTGAGTAATTTCTAATTACTTAGCTCTGGCTACCCCTTCTAGGGATTTACAGCCGTGAGTATAAGTAAGTTAATTACAAATTAAGAGGAATAAAAGAGCAGGTTTGTATAAATATAAAAATTAGCAAGCGAGACAGTTTTTTTAGGATCATACAAAGTGGCTATTATTTCTCAGCCTACCTCAATCGGTATTAATTTCAGTAAGTAAGTACGTAAGTTTGTCCTTTCTAGAAAATTAAGAGTAATTATTTGTAATAACTGACTTGTTTAGTATTTGTGCATGTTTAATTATTAATATTGATAAGAAAGTTAAACCTTGACTAAAGTAATTGCATTGTTTGTCTGACTCTGCCCAGCAGTGTTACTTATCGAGTTATAATTAAAATGTGTCATTTACTTCCTAATGTAAGATTTTACTTAAGTACTATACGTACTCTCAAGGTTTTAGTTACAGATTCTACAAATTTTGGGCAAGTTTTTATGATTGGCCATTTTTCTCACTATTTGGTTAGGAGCATAGATACATACGAACCTAAGTATAGTATAATATATCTACGGTTAGAAGTGAAAATACAATTCAATCACATTATTTATGATTTTTTCTCAGTGTATTCATATCTAAAGTATCAAAAAGATTAAATTAAAATATTACATCGTGATTTTTATATCTATCTTGACAATACTGCGATTTACAGTTTCGAGACAACCGGCATTTTTTTGAATTGGTAAATTTCCAATGGCGGTTATGAGAATTAACTATGAGGTCAAGGCCAAGAAGAGGACTCTTTACACACAAACCTCATTGGCGGTTTTTTTACGGTCATAGTTGATTTATTTCAAAATATATTTCATTTATAATTTATTCCTTATATATATTTGTAAGAGATTATGACTTAATGTTGACACGATTTGCCACCTAATGGCCCAAATACTAACTGATTTAACGGTTTACGCCAGACTTTCATATAAATTTGCCAATAGTTTATAACATTAGGTTTGCATAAGATATAATAATATATAAACAATACAAAACTATTTGATCCTTGTTATTTATATCGTGAACTAGTTCGAGAATATTATAAATTAGATATTTGTCTTACTCATTTGTCATTTACTGTCTGGCTTCTTAGCTACAAGATATTGTGATAACCTTTGCTACCCTGGTAGTAAACAAGCCTAAGCGTCTACGTAGAATGTTCTTCGTTCGCGTCATCACCACTGCCTTTCATCATCATCATCATATTGATGTAGCAAATAATATTAGCTTCGTTTTGCAGAAAAAGTGATGTGGGTTTTTTTATGGCTTCCTTCGTTAAATGAACAAATATATGTATGATTCAGAATCAAAACGATTTATCACAAAGTATTTCATTATTATTTATTTACACAGGTGATGAAAAGTGTAGCCGATGACACTATAAAAAATCTAGAAATATCTTTGGTGCCAATGATTTACAAGTATTCTATCGTAGTATTAATAACTTTTATGATGTAACATGTAAATAAAATTTCATTCAATAACAAATAAACGTTGTTTATTCCTTACTGCTTACTTATGATATTTTGCTACATATTCATCAAATAAATCATCGTTAAATTAAACAACATTTATAGGATGCATTTGATTGAATTGAATCAGAATTAGTGACGAAATAGCCCCGAAATGGTTTGACAGGCTTCCTAACATGATATGTTTTAATTCAGAAGTTTTGATAATATAAGGTTGCCTATTTGCCCATTGGTATTCTAATTTACTTTCATTCATTGTAGTCTGCACTATTTAAACTGTAAAACGAAATCTTACTATTTTACATGTAGCGTCACAGAAACTAGCTTTTACATACCTCAAACTCTTGTACATGCTGGTATGAATAGGCAGTCCAAAGTCATCGTATCCAACATCCTCGGTATACACCCAGGTGCCACCGAGCTGAGAGGATTGTTCCAGAACATCCACACGAGCCACGCACGGCTCTGCTAGAAGATGGCGGGCAGCGCAAAGACCAGCTGCGCCTGCGCCAATCACACACACTCGGGCTTGGTTTGCTGGCATCTGTAATATATAAAACATTATTTTGATTATTTTGTAACTTATTCATACTTCAACCTTTAAATGCATTAAATATAAAAATAGTATGAAGTTAAGAGGCTAACCTTATTGATTTCTTAAATTACTAGGATACCAAAGCAATTCAGGAGGTACCAATTAAAACAACCTTTCTCAACGGCGATTTGTGAATCAATATTTTTCAAAGGTCAACTCTTTTATCAATCTAATAACAATAGAAAGAACTGATTTCTTTCCTAATTTATATAATTTATAAACAAAGATTATTGTTGGTATGGTAACATGCAATCATACAACAGTTCAACAATTGAACCTTCTACGCATGAAATAATAACAAATAAAAAATTATGATATTATGAAACTGAAAGGTAAGGATAGAAAAGATTCACCATGAACATTAGCTAAAATAAAGTTATTCTTGAAAGGCGATCATTTACACAAATAATAATTATTGTGAGGAATGCAAGGAAGGTGTGCCAGAATCGTAATTAGCGAACTTTGAGTAAATTGATAGTGAAAATTTAGTAAAAGTAAGAAAGCTATGATTAAAAACTATGTATCTACATTCTACAGTCAGCGAGATCACCTATCTGGGAGACATTTAAAAATTATTTGAAACGTTACACATTCCTTTGAGTACCCGTTAGTTAGTTAAGATATGATCTCACCACACCCATCAAATGGAAATCCTAACCCTGGATTAAACATATTTTTATTCAATAAGGGTAGCAGAATTATTTAAATATCTTTTAACATAAGCACCTAACATATGATTTTATTCTAATGGTCTAAGTTTCAGATAAGGAAGGTTCGAGTATAGACTAAAGAATAAAACCGTGAAAAAGTTGTATAGTTGTAATAAAAATTTTAGAACAATAAAATAATTTAAATAAGTCACAGCAATACAGCAAATCACAGTAAGTAAAAACACTTCAATAAAGAAAGTGTTTTTTTACGTTTTCCTTATTTTACTCTTGATTGCATCTCTGTTTGCACTTCATTAACATAATATGCATGTGTTGTTATCAAATGTTGTTTCCGATTAAGCATATCAAGTGTCTTAAGAGACATAATACAAATAGTTCACCAAATGTAGGTCGCGATAGACATAACGCACGAGCCAATAAAATGACACAAGTTTAAGTAAAGTAACCAACTAAAACTGGTTTACCAACTAAACTGTCATGTTTACCTAGTGCATTCGATTGCAGATAAAGTTATTAATTTGTTAATTTCGTTTATTTATTTTTACTTAATTTTCATGACATTTTATTATTTATGTACTACTTTGACTTATTTTACTTACTTATATTCACGCCCATTGTTCCCATTGGGGTAGGCAGAGACTATAGACTATAGATTTTACTTATTTTGTTGATTTAAAAACGTTTAATTTTTTTTATATTTTATAAAAGTTTTTTGAGAACATGAATTTCATAAATACCATTTTTTTACGAAAATTAACAAACATTTTATCATATTATATTTGGTTATATGATGTGCAGCTTGCTTTAGTCACTAAATATTAGAGTCATATGAAAATAAACTAAATAATAATAAATTTACTATCAAGAAAAAAGCAATACGTAATGGAATATGCATTTAAATAATACATATTTATAAATTGTGTCTGTAGTATTGATATATGCCAAAATCGATCGATCAATCAAGTTATATGACGAATTTCAGAAGAGCCTTTTCACATGTAATGTAAACGACTATTATACGTTATGTTATAACAAAATTTCATGCCTACCCCTGATTAAGGCAATGGTTGCAAATCAAGCATGTATGAAACCCAAATGTATTTTCAAAATGCAGTCGCCCGTTTTAAAAAGATAAAATATAATGCGGTGCATTGATAACCTTTCTACATTGATTGATTAACAATATTTTTTACTCTGAGTAAATTCGGTCACACGTTATCATACCATATTGATGCGTTTATTGCGTAACAAGTGCATTCATTTGACTAATTGATATACGTGATTAATACTTAAAAAATATGCATTAAAATCGAATTATCTATCTACCTGTTGTACCTATCTATATCCAAGACTATTAAATCAATAAAAGGATTCTGATTTAGGAATTCCTCAGTCACTTTTAAGAATGTGTAGATGAGCGAGGAAAATATTGCAAAATTCAGAATCGGTGTTGGATCTTCACTCCAGCCGCATTATCCCAAATACCTATAACACCTCACCCGACATACGTGTGAAGAAGTTTTAAGGCTAGTGCTAATTACATTTCATCTTTTTAGATTAGTAATTTTATTCAAATGTTCAATTTTATTCTTAGTTGTTCTTGTTGCTTTTGAGCAACAAAGACTAAGTCACTGTTTTTTTAGTTCGGCATTTGGTACTAAGTTATAAATGATAAATCTCATGTTCTAAAGCCCGATTTATGAATTGAGTATTCAAGCTGAGAATGACTTAAGATTCGTTTTGTCTCATTCAGTTGTTAAGATTTCAATGCGACAGGAAGATACTTAAGTTGGCCTCAGCTGGAATACTCAATTCAGAAATCGGGCGTAAATCTCTCATATAACAGGTAATTTAATTGAAACTTCGATAAGCTTTCTGTGTAAGTACGTTATTGGTTGTGTGTGCATGTAAATCCCTCGTTTTATGTAATAAATTAACTTCTAAAATTACTATAAGAAATTATATCCAAAGTATCAAGTTTTTTTCTTAAAAAATTCATTGGAAATAAATATTTTAGGATAAAAAATATATGCAAGATTGATGAATGTAAATAAACATCGAGAGGTGTGCCAGGATCGTACAAAGTGGCGATCGATAGTCTGTGCCCACCGCAATGGGAATAAATAATATGTATATGTGGATGTGGAACAGGTGAAGGAGTTTGTATATCTGGGAAGTTTGTTTACAAGGGATGGAAAATGTGATGAAGATATTGAGAGAAGAGTGAAAAAGGCAAATGCGATTAATGGAGCATTGGATAGCCTAATGTCTAGTCAATCGGTGTCCGAAAGGGCCCGAATGGCTGTGCATGATGCCGTTCTTGTTCCTACGCTTATGTATGGCAGTGAATGTTGGGTGTGGCAGAAGAAGCATGAAAGCAGAGTGAATGCAGTAGAAATGAGGTCCCTCAGAAAAGTTTGTAATGTTAGGTTATGTGATCGTGTGAGGAACGATGTGATTCGTGAAAGGTGTGGTGTAAAAGATGATATTGTAAGTAAGATAGAAAAAGGAATGTTGAGATGGTTTGGGCACATCGAGAGGATGGATGATAGGAAATTGGTAAAAGGTATCTATAGAGCTAATGTGGAAGGTAATGTTAGTAGAGGACGGCCACGAAAGACACACTTGGACCAAATTGAAAGTGTGCTCAAAAAGGCAGGCGTCCGAAGTAAGAAGAATAAAAGAGCATGTATGAAAAGATTGATGGATGTAGACGAAGCAAGAGAGGTTTGCCAGGATCGTACGAAGTGGCGATCGATAGTCTCTGCCTACCCCAATGGGAATTAACGGCGTGAGTATATGTATGTATGTATGTATGTATGTATATGTTATCGGTTGGAATATGATATAAGGCCAAGCATTTAATTCTCTTCATACCTATATACCCGCTAGCTTATGCGGTATGCATAAATTAAGCTTATAAATCTTCCACTAGTAAAAGAGCCCATTAAAAAACCTTCGAACCTGTACTCAAGGCTAAACCACCCATAAAGTGGTAAAAAAGCCCCTAGCATTTACTCAGCCTTTAGATGATTGGTGATGAGCCATATAGAATAATTTAATGAGCCATAAATCAGGATATAAATAAAATAAGTATACCGATTAACAATAAAGCATTTTTAAAAATATAAAGCCTACCTTAGTTCCTTCTTGTACATACGTGCACAAGATTAATGTGAGCATGCACGACTACAACCCCTAATAGGGGTAGCCAGAGGTTCAGAAAAATTAAACCCCAAAAAAGTCACATAAAATCCCCAAAACATATACTTGCCTCTTACGATCATTCACGGGCAGAAATGGAGTAGTGTTATTCTAAGCCTGTATGCATTTACATTTAAAAATAAAACCAATAAAAGAAGCAATTTTTTTCAAAAAGCAGTAACAAAACGCAATTCGGAGTTACGGAAAAATAAAAATACCCACCCTTTTATGATATTTTAATATATTAATACTTTAAATGTTTATGATGCAATTGCTATCAAACCATACTCGAACGGAAAAAAAGTCTGTTAGTAGAGGTCGATACACTGGAAATTTTGATAGTACTGTTTTAATTACCTTTGAGATAAAAACTTCACCGCGCTTAATAAATTTATTAAAATTTGAATTGAAGAGGTCAATGTCATTCATATCATCTCAATTTTTACCTAACAACAGACGCTTGATATAAAACTTAATCTATCTCTCATCTCATAGTGTCATTCATACATAGTAACAATTTTATTTTCTAATAAGGTTTTTTTAAAAAAAGCGTTAAATTATATTTACCTTGATCGGCCTCGAAAAATATCCAAAAATAAATAAAAACACACACGTAAATAATTCACAAAAGTCCAAGGTAAAGTGAAAAGAAAGTACAAGGATCACAAAGTCGCAGTAGAGTAATGGGCGTATTGACGTGTTGATTATCCGCAAGCAAATGATTCAAGAGGCACTTTCCCGCCACTTTTATCGCGCTTCGACCGTTACGAGAATGCGTGCAATCTAGAAGATAGAAAAATATGAACTTCGGGCTTTTGATTAAGATTCAAGAGATCGTAGTTGAAAAAGTAACAAATAATCCATCCATTGGTTATTTTTTTCGTAATATTATTATTTAGCAAAGGAAACATTTGTAAAAAAACCCCATTGGGTGATATAGTTTTAATTATGGCTGTGTAAGACAGATTACTAAGTATATATTTTTATTCGTTTATTGCATAAAGTAGATGTTAAATTCAGATAATACAAATAAAAATATTTATTATAGCATATTGAGCAGTAAATTAATGGATTTTTAACAATATATATTTTATTCCGTGTCTGTAAAATATACTCAGTCAAAAATTTAAGAACTTTTATATGTGTACTTACATATTCTCAGTATGTTCGTATGAACAAATTTTAAAGTCATGCTCAATTTTGTGAATTGGTAAAGAAGGCAATAAGCGAAAGAGATATTTTGATAGGGTTCCTATTTTATTGAAATCTTTACCAGATCATTCTAGTAATGTTATCATATCATTCTTAACTAATATTGTAACTGGTTCACTAACTAAAACTACTTTGTTTGATAAATTAACTAGATAAATCCGGATGTGTTTTACCATCTGCCAAAGTTTGAATAGTTTTAGGATACAGTCATATTTTATGGAATTCGGGATATCTATCAGTATTACTTAAGCCTTAAAAGTTAGGTATAGTATGCACGGATTATAGAACACTTCTTACAACATACACCATTTATTTTGGGCTCAAAATATGGTACTTATGAAACTCTGTTTACATATTAGGCGATGAAATTATATATACCACCATATTTTCGACCCTCAGTTTTCAAAAGTAAGAGAAATTGTTTAGGCCTATCTTTGAAGTCAGTTTAAAAAAAATACTCATATTCTAGGATCTAGTGCCTTCCCATGTTACCCCCCTAGGAGCTCCGTTTTACCCCTGCGGGGGTAATTACCCCCAGGTTAGGAACCACTGATCTAGTCGGATCATTTCACATTTCATGTCTTCATTAATTTTCAGACACGTGCTTAGTTAAACGTTATTTTAGGTGGGTTTCTAAAAGAAGAGTTCAGAGTCCCAATCTTCCGTAAGAAGGGTGTTAGCCTGATGATAGTATCAGTTGAATGACACAAGTAACTCATACCAAATTTGAATGAACTTTATCACTTCGATAACTTATTGCCGTCTGGGTTGCTTCTAATTAGGCATTTGTTTAATTATATGTGGATATTGCCCTTGTTATATTTTCTAATTGAGAATTATTTTTGGAATATCTATGGTTATGAAAGTTTTTTTTTTCTAATAATAGAATGGTACCATAAAGGTATTCTTATAGTGCTTATAAGCTTGTGCATCAGTTAGATTTGTTTTAAAATGTTGATGTTTTAGACACAACGATAGAACATAAGCCTATCGCTACTTTTTGCTGATACCGCTTACACTGTCTCCCTATATCCCATACCCCGAAATTATATTTATGGTAATTAGCATATATAGTATATTATTCTATATAGTAGGATAGTAGCCGGGACAAACAACAGCTTAACGTGCCGTCTGATACACTGAATCATATAACAATCTATGTCTATCTATCAGGATGAATGTATTGGGTTCGTATGCATTTAAAATGTACATGGATGGCTAGGCTTATTATTCTAAACCTTGTGCCTTGTCTTGTCCCTTACCACTAAACGACAATCGTATAGGTAGATCTCCAATTTATCGTTAGTTAAAATTTTCAAGGATTTGTGTCATTTTATCAATAAAGGCGTAGATGTAATTTCGTAATTAAAGCTAAATATGTCAAATCAAGCATTTACTAACTGGTTTACTATGTTGGCCATGTTTAAAATATCAATATGTATGTGATCGTTTGCGAAATCCACTGCCAATCAATATACACGACTGTCTTGTTGGCAACATGTTCAAATATATTTTATTAAAAGTTCGAATTTTTAAATCATTCGTATCCCACTAAATACCATACCATTAATACCATTAGTAGATCGTATACTACTAAAACTTTTGGAAAATATATCTCTAGGTTACTACGAAAACAGATTATGATGTAGGTACATACACAGTGTACATACATACATACTCACGGCTGTAAATCCCTAGAAGGGGTAGCCAGAGGCTTTGGAACAAAAATTCCTCAGCCACTTTTGGAACTTGAGTGGGAAAAAGATTTATAGTAAATGTTTATGGTGATGGGTCTTCAAACGCATCGCCCAAAAATCACTTAAAAAGCCCAAATTCCCTTAGTCGCCTCATACGATCACCCAAGGAAAATGATATAGTAGTGCTTTTCTAAGCCGACATTACACAGCTGTATTATGATGATGATATATATTCTATTCTATTATTATTTTTTCAGTTTTTTAGTAACATTTAATTTTTTAATACAATTGCTCAAAAAGTGGCGTATTACAGGGACGTATAGCGTTCGGGAAGTGGGCTATTACACACTCGTGCTTTTTCTTTACCTTTCCCGCACTAGTGCGTTTTCTTTCCCAACTGTCAAAATAATGTCTATTTTAAAGAAAAACCAACCATAAAGATTTTACTAAAAAAATCAAAGAAGTTTTTATGATTCATGTTAATACGTGGCATAGGTCGTATTAACATGAATCAACAACAACAAAATAATAGGCAAAATCGACTAATTTGTTTCGATATCTGATTTAATGATTTGATAGAATTAGTGAGGTTAGGTTTCATTACATTATAACTCATTAAATTTCATTTTCATTTCATATCAACAAAAAAATTATACATAAGACTTGGCTGTATGGGCATAGTTTCCTTTGCCTACCACAATAAGTGAAGAAAAAATGTCGCCATTTTCCAGAAATAATCTTTGGGAGTTTAGTTGTTTTGTTAAATTGCTTAATTTTTTCGCAACTGTATTAAAAATAGTCGTTCAGTACACGTACGGAACCGTCATTGCAACTCGTTCCGACTGTCAACCCTCGCCTTCGGCTCGGGTAGACATTTGTCGGAACTCTTTGCAATGACAGCCATTCCGTACTAGTAATGAAATATACTATTGTGTCATGTAATGTTTACTCTTCATACAAGGGCAGCATATAACCGCAGCAGTGCACTGTCCCATTTAGTAAATTTCTCACGGCTACGGTTGCTATTTCAAATGACGAAACTGACGCAACAAATTGCATTACAAAAATGTTGCTCCTAGTTTCCGGTGTGAGCGAGAAAAATATATAAACAAAAATATGATTATCTCTTTCTCGCGTGTTTACATTCATTGACCCTGATGAATGGAGGGTTTTCGAATATTCTTCGATTTAAATAAGACATGTTTATTATATTTTCCGGAATGGATGTTTGTAAATAGAAAAGATCAAGTACGGAAATGTCCGATATGTGCATTTAATTACTTCCCCTTCTCATATAAGGGAAAACACGCAGAACACCATACTTGCAAAAACATAAGAGTAATTTATGAGAATTGTTTTTGTATGACGCACATTTAGGGAATATATTAAATATTTATTTATTTTATTTTATTCGGAAGATTTACAGCGTATAAATTTATGAAACAATAAAGTAAACAATGCAATGCCAATTAAAAATCTCCACCTATAACAACAACTTACACACTAAAAGTAAATTTAAATAACAGACCGAAAAAACAAAAAAACAATAGAAATAAAGGTAACAAGACTAAAAACTAAATTACTTATTGCTAAAAGAGAAACAAAAAATAAAAATAATTAACTTAAATGTTCTGAAAATATGAATTGGTACGTAATCGCTTGATTGCTGAAATGCTGAAATGAATATAAAATATATGTCTATAACTTTACACAATTAATAAATAGTTGCGGTTAACACGAGAACAATTCATAAATCAATCAATAAACAGAGGCAGAGACGATAATTCAATCGGTGCCATCCACATTTTACCAATTTCCTATCATCCATCCTCTCTATGTTCCCAAACCATCCTTTTTCGGGCCTTTTCAGACACCAATTGGCCTAAACCTCGTTTTTAATACCTGCCCTTTTTATATTTTAAATTAATAAAAGACATCAAACTAAACAATTTTGCTTATCTAAAATATTGTAATTTTCGAAATAATTAGTACATAAAAAGTATCGTACCTAGATCAAACTGAGAAAGTATGGTGAGTTTCTTAGCCTAAACTAAAATAAAAAAAAAACATATGGTCAAATCTTAAGATGTTTTTTTTTCTTAATCTTATGACTGGTCATTTTCTTAATCATCCTTCACTTATTTAAATATATAAAAAAATAAGATGCATAAGACCTAAATAAAACTTTAAGTCACTTTTATTTCAACAGATATTTAAATTTATTCATTTATAAAGCTAGAATAAATGAACTTATTGTTATCTTACGAAATGTAGGTGAATATTGCATAGTGGCATACATCTATTGAATGCAAACAGTGTGACGTATTGCGTCAGCGATGTTTGGGTGTTAGAATTGTCAGGTAAGAATAGAAAGGGGCGCCTCTTTTTTTATTGCATTTGTAATGCGATCTAGTGTTACGTCATTTTGGGAGGCAGCTTTTGTAAGTGATATTTTTTGTTAAATTTTAATAAATCTAAATTATTCTTCTTCGCTTATTTTGTTAAATAGAATGATAGGAATTGTATTTTCATTTGAAAAACAACAATGTTAAAGTGGTTGAGGAATTTCCCTAGGGATTTATAGCCGTGCCGTAGCCGTATATGTAGGTATGTATGTACTAAAATAAGGTTATTTTTATGCGTATTTATTCTGAGCATACAGGTGTAATTCTGAGTGATAAACAAATGTACTATTGCAATATTTGACCAAATTATTATTATTATGTAGTTTTTTATTACTTACTTACTTATACTCACGCCCATTATTCCCATTGGGGTAGGCAGAGACTATCGATCGCCACTTAGTACGATCTTGACAAGCCTCTCTTGCTTCCCTTACATTTATTATTCTTCTCATACATGCTCTTTTATTCTTCTCACTTCGGACCCCCGCCTTTATAATGAACGTTTTCTATCTGATCTAGAAACGTTTTACGAGGCCGTCCTCTACTAACAATCCCTTCCAAATTGGCTCTATATATCTCTTTCGCTTCTTTATTTTCATCCATCCTCTCTATGTGCCCAAACCACCTCAACATTCCTTTTTCTATCTTGCATACTACGTCATCTTTCAAACCTACTCGTTCACGGATCACACTATTTCACAACCGTTGCGTGTCACACCAACCCAACCATTAAAATCTCCTAACATTTCTACCCTTTCATTCAAATCACACCCATTCACTTTATCACCTAGTAAATTCCAGAACTCCTCCCTCTTGGTTAAAGATTTTGACATGTCCGGCGCAGAGACGCATATTACACGTAGCCGGACCAGCCTGACTTTTAACTTAACCCAGAGGAGCCTTGGACTCATACACTCATGCTCTGACATACATTGAGCCATCCTGTTAGACATAAGAAGTCCCACTCCCTGGCAAGCTCTGATATTAGGGTCGACCCCCGACCAGATGGCAGTAATTGATCCAAGTTGCGAGACCTCTTTTCTCTTACACTTCGTCTTATTTACACACAACAAATCTAAATTCTTTTCTTTCATTACCAGACATACCTCATCTAACTTTTCTAGCATCCCTCCGCAAACATTCAACGTACTAAAGCGGGTCTCGTCAGCCCACTTTTCGCCCAATGAGAACCTATGACGTGATAAGTGGCGAGCTCTATCGCCGTCTCCGTGTTGATTATTCCTAGCACACATGTGATTCCCACGAGTAGCTAGGGAAGTATTTTTATTGTAGACTTAATATAAATCAAAGCAACTTCTTTGGTTGCCGTAGCTGAAAAAAGCACTAATAATGGTCTAAAAATATAATTGAACAGGTCCACATACATCTGCCCAAATAATAAAAAAACTTGAAGTACTTACTCATTTTATTATTAAATTAGTTTTTTATATGTCCGTTAAAGTACCAATTTATACATATATTTGGAATGTGTTATTAAATAATACATTTATTGACACACGCCATTATTTCCCATTGTGGTAGGCAGACACTATTGATCGCCCCTCTGTACGGTCCTGTCAAACATATCTAGCTTCTTTTACATCCATCAATCTTTTCATCATTCTAATTTTTATTATATTTTTGTCATATAATATTTATACTATAATTTAAGTTACAGAAAGTGATGTGAATGTTACGCTCTGGTGCGAAAGGGACAAATAAAAAATTGGGATCTCAAAGCCTACCTACCCTAATACGAACAAATACAGTAATTTTCACTATGCGTATACACGGAGGATAGTAATTAGAGAGGGTGGATGACAGTAAATTGGTGAAAGAGATCTATTGAGCTAAAGTGGAAGGTAATGTTGGTAGAGGACGACTGCGCAGGACACACCTGAACCAAATAGAGAGTGTGCTCAAAAAGGCAGGAGTCCGAAATATAAAGGATGATAGAACATGTATCAAATATAAACGAAGCTAGAGAAGTTTGCCAGGATCGTACAAAGTGGCGATCGATAGTCTTTGTTTACCCCAATGGGAAATAATGGGGTGAATATATGTATGTGTAGCTTGGTTGTTGTGGTTAAGTTTGTATTTTCAAATCATATGTATTTCTTTGTCAATATTTGTTTAGCGCGTACGGGTAATATGTAATGTAGGAATTGATATTTTGCTTATCCGATGATTTACGATCGGAGATGTAAATTAACGAGTACTCACTTATTTACCAAGTTGATATCAACGTAACAAACAAGATGTGACCTCAAAAAACATTTAGGGAAATCAATATGACGTTTATTTTGCGGGTTATTATTTTGTTATGCTATGAAGACTATTCTCGAATAGATGTTAAATAATATTTATAATTGCCTATATTCACGGCTATAAATCTGATGAAGGGGTAGCTTCAATTCAGAAAAATAACTCCTCAGCCACTTTTGAGTAAACAGAAGGAGTGTGGGGTCCAAAATTGTAAAACAAGCGATGGTTGGGGATAGATCACCATCACCAACAATCACACTTAACCACCAGACACCAGACAGACCACCAGACAGCTAAACTTAACAAACAAAACAAAATATATGTATTGATTGACAACTTGGAATATCATTACCATATCTTATTATATGGCTACAGGTGAGGCTGATAATGTAGTGAAGAAAAGTATAGACGAATTTAACAGAGTTAATATTTATCTAAAGCAAGAATGGTGTGAGAGGAAATTCTCTGATAATATCCGGAATAACCAAAAGCTGTTCTGTAATATACCAGACTAATATTCTTGAGAATAACGAGGGACGATTTATAGCTTTACGTACATATTCATGTGCGCGTCGGGTCCTTGTCGTTTAAAAAATCTTGAACACTGTAGTAAGATTTCTTTGCTTTAATTGCCTCTTTAAAAGATGCCTCAGGCAATTCCAATATGTCAGAAGGAAGTTTGTTGAATATTAGGGGGGATGGTCAACTTCCAAAAATGGCTGAGGAATTTATAATTCCTAGGCTCTGGCTACCCTTTCTAGGGAATTATAGCCGTGAGTATATGTATGTATGTATGTTGAAGGGATAGGCCATAAAGGATATATGATATGATACAATTTTAATGTCAAAAAGATTTTTGTCTTTACTTTCCATTTGTCATACAGCAGATTTCTCTATATTTTATGTTTTAACACATTGACTGATTTTGTTTAAGTTTTATTTTAAACTTATTGTACAAACTTAGTTATACTTCGGCAAATAGAGGAATGGAAAGTACAACTACAATTGTTAATTAAGTGATCACTCGATTTAGACGGCGCGTGTTATATTTTATCAGTATATTCATCGGGTGTGGTGGAACGATGATTAACAATGTTGCAGTCAAAACCACTATTCAACATATGGCTCCTGATTTAAAAGTAAGAACTCTGTAGTTAGGTCAACACACACATTCAAATCTGTGTTGTGTCGATTTAAAATAGCACTATCCCACATCTTCCCGTGGGTGCCGTAATAGGCGACTTAGAGTTGTTTGGCTTTTTGAGTGAGTGGGTGACTGGTGTGGGAGAAAGTAATAGAGAGACGTATGAGAGAGGAAAGCGAGGTAACCCAGAACCAGTTCGGTTTTATGCCTGGAAGGGGGACAACGGACGCCATTTTCGCACTTAGACAGCTGTGTGAAAAACACAAACGTGTCCACAGAAATTTGCACATGGTGTTCGTTGATCTGGAAAAGGCATACGATCGCGTACCGCGAACGGTTCTGTTGTGGGCTTTGAAAGAGAGAAGAGTGCCTGGGAAATAACTGCATCTGATCCGGGCAATGTATGGCCAAGCCCGGACGCAAGTCCGGTCTGAAGCCGGCGTTACCGACAGGTTCAATGTGGCGGTAGGCTTACACCAGGGATCGGCCTTAAGCCCGTATTTGTTCCTCCTGATTATGGATGCTTTGACATCGGACATACAGGAGGAGGCACCCTAGTGTATGCTATTCGCGGATGACATTGTACTTGTTGGAGAAGATCCCTCCGAGATCCAGAGCAGGCTGGAAAAATGGCGGGAGAGACTGGAGAGTGTCGGACTGAAGATAAGCAGGACCAAAACAGAGCACCTGTTCTGCGATTTCGGTGGCACAACCAGTTTCTCGCAAATCGCATTAAGCGGTGAGCCTTTACCAGTCTGCTCCGACTTCCGGTATCTCGGATCAGTATTCCAAAATGACGGCAACATTGACCGTGACGTGGGAAACCGGATAAATGCAGGATTTATGAAATGGAGACAGGTCTCAGGTACATTTTGCGACAGAAGGATGCCCCTGACATTAAAAGGGAAAATCTACAAGTCCGTGATAAGACCTGTCATGATGTATGGAAGTGAATGTTGGGCAATGAAAAAGACGGATGAAAGCAAAATGCACGTAGCAGAAATGAGGATGTTGAGATGGATGTGTGGTGTGACAAGAATGGATAAGATTAGAAACGAGTTTATAAGAGGAAGTGTGAAAGTGGCTCCAGTGATAGAAAAGATTAGAAGTAATAGGTTACGGTGGTATGGTCATGTAATGAGAAGGGATGAAATGCATGTGACTAAAAAAGTGATGAATATGAGTGTAGATGGATACAAGGGAAGAGGAAGACCAAAGAAAGTGTGGATGAACTGTGTGAACGATGATATGGGAATAAAAGGTGTAAGCTCCGAAATGGCGTATGACAGAGACGAATGGAAGAGAAACACATGTTGTGCCGACCCCACCTAGTGGGATAAGGGCAGGAGAATGATGATGGGTGACTGGGCTGGTTTCTCATCCACGACTATTCTTCACTCAACAATATTTTCTTCTTCTCCTTCACTAATACTTTTGAACTAGTGTTCAGAGATTCAACAATTCACTTGGGCAGTGCACTCGCGGGAAGGCCTATCGCCATTTTCGAACGATTATACTGTCACAAAACTAAGTACCTACACCTTAGCCATGTGATGTTTTCACTCACCGTTAACATCTATGAGAAAATGACCACACATATGTTTTTAGATAAGACAAATTGGTGTAGGCCTAACCCGGGATTTGAACCCTAATCGTCAAAACATTACTTTTTTTTTTCAGTGGGACCTAGTCTCAACTACGTTAACTCTGCTGTCATGCTTCTTCCCGTACACCCAACATTCGCGATACATAAGCATAGGAATCATTACAGCATAATGCAATCCAATTCGGGTCTTTTCAGGCATAGACTGACTAGTAATTTGACTGTTCTTTTTCTATTTATCGCATAACCATTTTTCACTCTTTTTTTCAATATCTTCGTCACATTTTCCACCCGTTGTAACCACACCTTCTTGATATACAATTTCTTTCATATGTTCCACTTTGTTAAATGTCTGTATTTTTTAGCTTATCTGATTATAGAGACTTTCAGATGCATTTAGGAGCAAGAGATCTATAATCTTACAAAAAACATGACATGAATGGTACTTGAAATCCTGACAAGAATACATAGATTCATTATTTAGTATAAAATCCAAAAAAAAAAATTGCCCGAGCAGTTTTGGCATTTGAGTTAGAAAGGTTTGTTGATGATGGGTCTCAACTCAAACTACTATCCCTACTAGCCCTAATATCTTAAGTTACTTATTACGACACCCGCGAAAACAAATATGTTGCTGCTGGTTTAATCCAGCAATTAGCAACTTTTTGCTGTTGGAGGGCACAGAGAGGTTTTTGATGTGTTCTTGGTATTTATTTTTATAGTGTATTTTGTCTTTTTTATTTTTAGTTTTTAATCACTTTTTGATATTTTTATTTAATTTGTGTTTTGTGTTTTTAATTATTTTAGTGTTATATTGTTTTTTTTTCTGTATATTTTTCTCATTTTTTTTATTTCTTGTTATGAGCATATTGTTAGTTTTTGTGCCTTTTATGCAGCACATAAATGTCTTTCTTTCTTTCCTTCTTCTTTCAATTAAGTCGATTACGGAGTGGCGGTCTTAAACATTTGATGTTATTTATAAGAGTTTTTAAAATAGTCGTATGTCACATGCTTTACAGCACTCGTTTTCTTTAAGTCCTCACCTTCTTTCGAGCTTAGAATGGACCTCGGCTGTAGTGACTAAATTAGCACACTTGTTTCGTGTTAGTCATACTGTTATGAGCAAGTGTGTTAAAAAATATTTGTACCAAATCATTTATTGCAGGCAACAAGGCCCATATACATACATACATATACATTTACTCACGGCTATAAATCCCTAGAAGGGGTAGCCAGAGCTAAGGAATTAGAAATTCCTCAGCCACTTTTGGAAAGTAGAGTGGGGAAAAGATGATAAGATAAAGAATGTTGGTGATGGGTCTCCAACCGCATCACCCAAAAATCCCTTAATAGCCCTCTCTTGATTTCTGAAGCAGCCCTGAAGCGCGGGAACACTATTCCCTCAGGCCTAAAATTCTCTCCTAGCAGGACCTTTTCGTGAACTGCGAGAACCTGGAGCCAATAGGATTTAAAGCTAGTCGTAGTCGGTCTACTAGGATCTAGACGTGTAATGTTAAGCACGGTTAAAGGACCGAGGCTCGTCTGCTCTATCTGTTTTTTGTCAGTGACCTACCTCTATGTTAACAACTTCATTCCCAGTATGGGTAGTCCCTTCCTGCAGCGCAAGCACGAGTACTATTTTATCGACACGATAACGGTTAGTATGAGATGGCAGTATACGATACTAAGTTAGTGCGTAAGAGATGGCTACTTTATCCCACGCGATAACTAGTTTAAACACGGCTCGTGCTTGCCCTGCTGGTCTTTATTGTGTTTGTAAAAAGCGGAACCAGCTGGTTTTAAAATGATGTTATATTCCGAGTGTACTAGAGTTGCATAGGTTAATAAGGTTATCGGGAGTCGAGTAATAGTCGCCCCGGTTATGACCTACTTGGACTGCGTCAATGGATACTTATTGTTTCTAAATTACCAAAACAAAATCATATGACCCTATTACGAATTCATATTATGACACACAAATAAATATTTTTGAGTAATATCTTGTTATTGCTTATGTATGGAAGCGAATATTGGGTATGGCAGGAGCAGAGTGAATGCAGTGGTAATGAGATCCCTCAAAAAAAATGTAATGTTAGATTACGTGATCGAGTGGAATAAAGTGTTATACGTGAAAAGTATAGTATGAAAGATGATATTGTAAAATAGAAATGTTGAGATGGTTTGGGCGCGTAAAAGGGATCCATAGAGGTAGTGTGGGTGGTAATGTTAGTAGAGGACGACCACAGAGAACACACTTGGACCAAATTGAGAGTGTGCTCAAAAAAGCAGGCGTCCGAAGTCTGAAACATAAAAGAGCATATATGAAAAGATTGATGGATGTGAACGAATCTAGAGGGGGTTGACCAGGATCGTTCAAAGTGGCGATCGACTGTCTCTGCCTACTCCAATGGGAACTAACGGCGTGAGTACGTGTAGTTATATTGTCCCGAACTGGGGACGTAAGTGTTCATTGAGATAGTTCCTTGTTCGGCGACTGTTAGGAGCCGGGGTCCCATCTTATTGAGAAGTAATGTTTTGTCGTTCTGCTACCGAAAGATTTCTTAAAATTTCAAGTATTTCAAAATACATTTCCGTATTCAAGTGCCCTTCGTAAAAATGGACTAAAAGCATTACATAATGGATTTCAATCCCGCACCAACAATTTAACGAAAAGCGCACTTTATTATTAGTCTCGCGGATACGTAAGGGATTATCTCTGGACCAAATACGATTATTGTGTCGGTTGTATATGCAGTTGTCGCTGAAGTTTGACTCGTCCGATCTAATAATATTATAGACAAAATACTGATCCACTAGGATGAGCCTCTCTATTTCATAGCACAAAATAAGTCGTCTTTCAGCGTCAACCGGTAGTAATTTTTGTACTAATCGTCCTTGAATGTAATTTTTTCGTTCGTATTTTTTCGGAACACCGTATATTTTACTCTACGAAACCTCGATTACTTATTTTATTTACCTTCCCTCCCTGAACTTTTAGGAAAGGCGTCAAAATTTGTTTGACAAAACCGTTTGACAAAGAATAATAGGCTATTTGACTGTAATAAAAATATACATTTCTTTTATTTCGCTAGTCTTAATATTATTTTTTTGGAGCAATATGGAATAAATAATTCGAGATAAAAATACTGCATTATTTCACTAAAATCCGTCTTCTAAAATAAATATTTTCGATGAAACTGTCACGTGACTATAAACGACCGTGATTGGGTATTTCTATAATGACGTAGATCGCGCATGAACAGATTGTGTATCGCTTCGCTCATTGGTGTTCAATCCGGAATTGACGTCATTTGTGCTACAGCTGTACGTCATTTGGTTTGTAGTGCCGGCTTAGAATAGCACTACCCCATTTCTTCTGGTGGGTGTACGTACGAGGCGACTAACGGTATTGGGGCTTTTAGGGATTTTTGGGCGATGCGGTTGGAGACCCATCACTAAAAACCTTTATCTTTACCATCTTGTCCCCACTCAACTTCCAAAAGTGGCTGAGGAATTTACAATTCCTTAGCTCTGGCTACCCCTTCTAGGGAAATATAGCTGTGGGTATATGTATATGTTGTGCTACAGCCGCCATATTACTTAAAGTCGCGTTTTCGCGGCACATTTGAATATTGCATTTTCTTTTTTCGACTTTTTAATAAAATAGCTAAAATGAAGAATTTTAGGGCTCCTTATAAACAAATTAACACCGTAAGATAGTTTTCAAAACTTAGTCAAATAGCCTATTTAGATTTGTATCGATACAACTAATTTATTATAAATTATAATTAAAACGTTGTAAATTTATAAAACTTACGATAAGTATTTATTACAATAAGTTATCCCATCATTTCTGTAGCTTTTTACTATAGTTGGTGCAGAATCACATCACACACGATGGGTATTTTGGTTATTTTGATAAACAAACACGCCAAAACAGGTGAACGATTGCAACGGCAGCTAGTGTGCGACTAAATTCAGATGAGCCATTTAGTCTGTTTTTTAAGAGCCACATAGGAGTGCACAGAACATTATCTACAGTTTTTTATTAGTTCATCTATGGACGGGTTCAATTCCCGGACGAAACTTTAAAATTAAAACAAAGCCTTCTTTCAGTAAAATGTACCATATTCGATATTTAAGGTATTTTCCCTGCATGTGGCATAGCCGAGGGACGTCTTGTATATAAGTTTCAATAATAGCACTACCCCTGAAGTTTATGCGGATAGTGTGAACCGGGCTTTTGAAAGTGTCAATCCCAGTTGACTTGACGCCATGTCTTGTCATTGTCATATTTGTGCTGTGTGTCGACATGTGTCAAAGTCACATCCCTGTCCGTTGAGTTGAGCCAGCTGTTTATTGTTTTTGTTATGTTTATTCCGTAGGGCAGAGGAATAATTTAGTGCTTCATTAGGTGATAAAAAACTGATAAAACTCCATACCCCGATGGCTAATCTAAGTGATAAGTGAATAAACAATAGAAGTAACTATTAAGATAATCATGGAAACCGGAGAAAATGATCCCAGGACCCCATTAATACGTAAGTTTATTTGATATTAGTAAAGTTAATGCAATAACCAGTTTTTGGACTGTGCAATACTTAACCGAATATGCTCGTATTATTTAGTCCGATTTCTTTTAAAGACGATATATTGAAATGTTGTAAAAATGCAATGTATCATAAACAGACAATAATATAGTTGATGTATTTTTATTCTTAGATTATAAGGTACTTATCTATACGTGCTTAATATATGAATTAATAAATCATAGTGCCTGTGGTAGGAGGCGTCTCAGGGAGCCAGGTTGTTTCTAGATATAAGTTAGCAATGCAGTAAAAAATATATTACATATAGTAACAATTAAAAGCTATTATACTTACCTAAATAATTTATAATTAAGATGGACACACAACTTTAGAACATACCTATATTTGTGACTATAATCCCATGAGTGGTCGACACAGCCTTAAAACTAGCCTGTGTGTGGTGTAGTTACAGCAGGGAATATGAAATCAAAAAAACATTTGCTTAACTTAATATATTTTGTAAAACTTTTGATACAATAATATATATTTGCCGACATAAGTTGATCTGAATGATGTGAGGTGACTAAATTTATTTTAAATCTTACGGAATTCTATAAAACTAGTATCAGTGTATGTTGTGGAGATCCATTTAATAACTAATGTGGGTAATAATTTTCTGCAAATCGAAGTCAACTGTGTGCCTGTTATGCGCAGTACCCACATTTTGCTTCAACAGTGCACTCACATTTAGGCCTTTTTCTATTTAATTTATTTATTTATTTGAGAAACAATCGGTACACAATATTTCAAATAAGATAAAAATACAGAGAAGTTCTTGACCTATAAAGTTTCTACCAATTGATATACAGACGATACAGAAAAACGCAAATTAAAATAACTAATGAAAACAAAACAATTATACATCAGTTGTAATATGGATAATTTATACAGATGAAATTAAGTAAGTTAAATGAATTATATTGTCATTCCCACCAGACCAAGCAAACACTACAAGATTACAAAATATGCATAGAGATTTTAGGAAATAATGTTAACAATATTTTATGATAATAAAATATACCTAAATAAGATACTTACTTTTCAAGGTTAAAAATACATAAATTAATAATATATAAGATAATTATGAATGAAAGTACTTAAAATACATACTTTAATAATAAATATAACATAATAAGTAAATACATAAATATAGTATAATAAATAAATATAAATTCAAATAATTATATTAAGAGAAAATTGTATGACTCAAACATTTAGGGTCAATCGGCTGATTCAACAAACTCCAACTGTTTACAAAAAATCTTAAATTGAGTTAATGATAAATTGAAAATGTCAGCTTCGGAAAATTTTGTATTGTAAGAAATAATAGCACGGGAAATAAATGTGTTGGTGGCATAATTAGTCCTAAGATATGGTGTGTGGAATGTGAATGAGTTTCTAGTGTTGTGGGACGGACATCTGAAGTTTAACCTTGATAACAAATAAGGTGAATCAATTAGATTATGAATGGTTTTAAATAACATTAATTGATCCCTAGTGTCTCTAGCACATTTTAAGGGTTTCAAGTTAGGAAGGTTGTTAAAGTATGGAAATCTATAGTTGAGGTGTTTAATAAACTTATTTTGAATTCTTTGAAGCATTTTGATATATACTTGATACATGGGGTTCCATACTGTTGAGCCATATTGGAGTATTGGTAGTACCAATGCATTATAAAGTGTTACAATAGTTTGAGGGCTTTTAAATTCTTTTGACTGACGAAGTACAAATCCTAGCAATTTATACGCTATTCCTACTGCCTTAGTTGTGAGCTCACAACGTTTTGCACAACTCTGGAACTCTGATTTTTGGATTATTGATTTTGGAGCTGCATTTTTCGTGTCTTTACGTTGCACTCTAGTTACAAAGTCGATGTCCAACTCAGGTTTTATAGGGAAGTTGATTTGTTCCGCAATCTTGGACACAACGTGAATGAGATTTTCACCAGAAACTTCATGCACACCCGAAATCTCCAAATTTGAACGACGGGCCCATTGGTCAGTTCTGGAATTGTTCATTTGCATGGACTTTATTGTTTCCTTCAGCTCATTTACCTCGGCTTTAACGGACACTAAAGATTTGAACTTATCCTCTAATTTATGTAGGCGTTTAGATAAATCATCAAAACGATCAGTCTGTGATTTCAGAGTCTCTTTGATGGACGAAACATCCTGCTTAACTCGCCTTAACTCACTCAACTTGAGTTCAATGGCTGAGAGTTTTCTGAACAAGGCTTCGTTGTCAGGAGGTCCAGCCGGTGTTGTGGGTGAGATAACGTTTTGAGTTACAAGACCAGGAGACTGCGGATCATCATGCAGAGCTTCTATGGTTGGGGAGGAAGTAGACGGAGTGTTGCTATTAGGCACCTTCAAGGATAACCCCTTCTCATCCTTGCGACACGACATGCATCGCCACTTGGACCGTCTATCGCCGAGTTTGCGGTTACCTACTGCATTTACACCTCCGCATTCAAAGTGCATGAGAGTTTTGCACACACTGCATAGAGCTCCTTCCATTAATTTTCCAGAACATCGCGAGCAAATTTGAAACTTATCCATATTACGGAATTGAAAATGTGGGTATTAACGGAAATCGTTACACGACAAAAAACGAGCACGTCTGTATTGAATGAATTGCGCGAGCTGACTGACAGTATAAGTATGAATATACTGTCACAAAACTAAAAACAATTTAGACATGTGGGTTTCTTCACGATGTTTTCCATCATCGTTAATAACAATGATAAATTAACCATATAGGTATATGAATTTCAAAAAGACAAAGTGGTGTACTTAACTTATATTTGTCTGCATGTATGGTTAACTCAAATTAATAATTGTTTGTTTTAATAGTTTTGGAGTAGACACCACACACCCGATACAGTAGTGTGAATATTGATACCACACCACACTGCAGTAGTACAATTTTTCCAATTTATGGCCGGTCCGTGGCTTTTTGAATTCATTAAATTAGTGCTTTTTTACCAATTTATATTCTCATATGGAAGGCTTGCCTATAGTAAGTTGACAAGCAAAGGGCCTTCACCAAAGTATGTTCGAGCTTCAATATACTTGACACTTATAATAAAAACTGCCCAGATTTTTTTTTTTTATTATGCCTTCAGTTACCAATTTTACCTTTCTTTCAGCACCATTTTTACTGTCAAATCAGTAAGCATATGGACATTGAAATTATCTGAGTGGCAACTAAAACTAGATTGTAAAGATTTAAACCTTTTTGTTCATGAAAACCTCATGTGGGGATTATTACTAATAAATAAAGGAAAGAAAAATTTCGACACAGGCGGATACCCGACGGGGGCGTATACCCGATGTTGCGGGTTCGATTCCCGCCTGTGTCAAAATTTTTCTTTCCTTTATTTATTAGATTGTAAAGATACTGAATTTTTACTTAGATTACTACCTACATACTCACGGTCATAATCTCGAAAAGAGCTTCAGACCTAGAAACTCCTCAGCCACATTTAGAAGTTGATAGGGGACAAGATAGTAAATACGATACTATGTCGTATTTGGTACTTGTGGTGGCCCCGGCTTCACACGGCAAAACACATGCGACATCGATAAAAAATCTCTGGTGGTGTCGATGATTCTCATATATTCTGTGACCTCTCACCCCTATAATATTTTGCCAAGCCTCTGTTCTTTCTGAACTTTTCAATGGGTTTTTTTATCGGTTTGGCAATTTCGTAACTTATATATTGGGAACAAACATTACCATTTTATAATACTAATAAATTAGAATATTTTTCGTCTACGTCTGTCGCTGAACGGCTGCTACTAGGATACTAAAGCTTTAATGGATATCTTGTGATCTCTTAAATCATTTAAATACACAAAATAATCTTTCAGATGAAATTATTTAAATAAAAAAACACCGTAGTATATGATGTCTAGCGTATATTTGTTTAATCCGGTATTATCTCAGACAAATATTAATTTTATGGCATCATACGAATTATCTTTTAGTCTGTGTTGTGTGCTTAAGTAAGATTACTATGTTTATTTTTATGATTCGCTGATTTATGTTTACTATAGGATAGTGATTTTAAATTAGTGTAAAATTAATAATAAAATATTACTTAAATATTTGCTCCTATATTAACATTTGCGGACTCATCAAACAATAATCTGCTGCCAGTATTTTTACTAGTCCCTTGTAAAAAATATTTTGAAGCTAAAATTAATTTTTAAGAAAACTTTAAGAACACTATGTGTTGTTTGGTTACATTAAAGTTATTTTTTCCTTAAAGTTCAGTTTTCATCACATTCTGTTTCCATCACAATCGTTGTAATAACCTCATCAGTAAAATCACGAGTTTTAATCGAAATTTTGTAGCAGTTTTTTACTACGGTGTAAAGTAAACGATTCGATATAATATATTTTTGAACAAAAAAAGTCCTCCCTAAGCCATTCGATACAACATTCGATTAAAAACAGAGTCATCCACGTATACATTTTTATGTTTTTGAAATATCTTTTTAAGCACGCAACCAAACCCGATAAAAATTAAGTGGGACCACCTTGGAAGCATATCTAGCCGAACAAAAATTTTTAGAAATCGATCGAAGTTATCGCGTATCATAAATAAAAACGAATTCAGTACATCTTTTTTTGAAGTCGGTTGAAAACCCGCAATGCTCTATTGAAATCACTCTACATAGTGGTGAAAGCCGAATAAAAAACTGTTCAGTAGATATAGAGACTCGTTCCTTACAACTCTATATTAAGCTATGTACCTACAACTTTAGCTGTTTAGAAACAGATTTGCAATAATTGCTTTTAAAGTGCTTAGCGGGTGATGTAATGGGTGTGCTCTTCGTCATTTTTCACTCTTTGCTTCTTCATTTTATATACCGTCTTTCCATTGATGAACGCACATCTAAAGGGTATAAACTTTCGGAAGTTGATTGAGGAAAGATTGAAAAAAAAAGGTGTTGGGTCTCCAACCGCATCACCAAAAATCAACTTCAGAAGCCCTGATAAGGATAAGGAAAGGGCCCTTAGTCACCTCTTTCCAACACTCCCAGGAAGAAATGGAGTGATGCTATTCTAAGCCGACACTACTTAGTTTAAAAGACCCACGGTTTTATGCTACTGAACATCTGACAAGCCCTTTATGATATACCATCCTGATTCTATGTGTATTTTATCCTAAATAATCTCGAACAGGTTCCCCACATTTGTGTTAGAGTACAACATAATCGCAGAAAAGTAGCGAACGTTGCAATTATCAAACTACATAATTATAGGTGAAGAAACTCTGATCCAGACATTTAATTACCTGTCTAATTGCTGCCTGTAAATACAAACATACTGACAGTTGCCAGACGTTAATGCTACACATAGAGGTAGCATTAGTTAAACCAGTTTTTTTACTAGCACTTTTATCTAAACAAGTCATTTGATAGCAGTCTGCAATTCGAGTCGCTGCCTCGAGTGTTGCGAGAAATTGGAAAAATTACTCGTTTACTTTGCGTTTAATGTTCTACGTTGTTATGGTGCCCTAGTAACTTTTGTATATATATTGTTATATTTCGCTGGAAAAATGATTGGTATGTAGCTTAAATATTCGTTCAACTCACGTGTATTTCACGTGAATTGACTAATTAATAATTTAATTAATATTATGCGATGAAAACATGCTTTAGTTTCGAACATCTTCAGGTGCCTGTAGTCTATAAATTGTGCGGGTAATTTAATCATTATAGTTGGCTATAAATCCGTTAACTATTAAGTTAATTTTAATCTGTATATATTTAATTCGATATATAATATTATTGAAATGGTTACAATTAGGAACTCTAAATCGGTGTTACTCATTTTTGCGAGATTTCCTAATCCGTATCTGGTTAGCAGTTCCTGAGGTGGTGTTCGTTTCACAAGAAAGAACTATATGAAGAAAATTTGGATTGTAATGTTAATAGACGAACACAATGAATGGTAATGGATTAATGAATAAGAAACGTTCTAATATATACAAATTTGCGTATATTCGATGATTTCTTCATAAGAGTGACAAGGGGTTGGATTGGATCGTACAAAGTTGTGATCAATAATCTCAGCCTAACTGGATGGTGCGAAATATACAAGGTGCTATCCCGGTGTTATGTGTTAATAAATGTAAAAAACCAGTATTTTCGTGAAAACAACATTTCTTCCGAGCAGGATTTACTTTTACAATATATCTCATTCACTAAAACTATAAAACTCGATGAATATAATCCTCATCCAATCACGGAGATGTCCTTACAAGTATCATTCGATAAGTCTACTTGAAAGTTTTAATTGCATTGATAAAGATTAGTTTTCGCAAATGTTAGGTAATTAAATATTATGTAAGCGTAGTTTATTTTTAATTTGATTGAAATGACATGGAAGTCTCGTTCTGAATGATCGTATGTCATAAAATGTTATTAATTGGATGTACTCAATTCTTTCGCTTGCGGAACATTTTTTTTTTCATATTCATAATCTTTAATTCGCGTTTTATTTGATCTTGAAATATCCTACATAGTAGTCTTCGAATGCTTTTCAAATATGCGTGAAAAGATGAAACAATGTAAATGAAGCTGAAGGGCAAGCACGAGCCGTGTTTAAACTAGTTATCGCGTGGGATAAAGCAGCCATCTCTTACGCACTTACTTAGTATCGTATACTGCCATCTCATTCTAACCGTTATCGTGTCGATAAAATAGTGCTCGTGCTTGCGCTGCTGATGAGGTTTTGGAGGATCGTACAACGGGTTGATCGATATAGTCTGCCTAACCCATGCGAACTTATGGCTAACTATTTTCGTCTGTAACACGGGAGAGGGTCTGTTTTAAATTTCATGTTATATCATAAAGTTTTTTTCGCAAAATTATGACTGTGATGTTGCCGTTTAGTGTTGTAAGCTAAGCATAGAAGTTTTATTAGTAGAGACAACAAGAAGATTTGCTTTTAAGGTTCCTCAAAAATACAAAAAAATATTTTTGCCGCTCAACTTACAAAACAGTTTGATGAAACGTTAATCCCAACGCACAGAGCATTGGGATAAATAGATTTAAAAAAATAGGTATTATGCGATCTTGCGCATTCACTACACGCATATAATCTGTAATCTTCAGGCTGTGAATCCCGGAAAGGGGTAGCCTCCTTCTCTAAATTATTCAGCCGCTGTCGGAACTAAGGATGGATCTCCAACCACATCGCCCAACAATCTTTCGAAAAACCCCAATATCCCAAGTCGCCTCGTAAGACTGTACAACTCCTCAGGAATAAATAGGTTGTCCTATCGATCGCCACTTCGTACGATCCTGACAAACCTCTCTAGCTTCGTTTACATCCATCGATCTTTTCATACATGCTCTTTTATTCTTCATACTTCGGACGCGTGCCTTTTTGGGGACACTCTCAATTTGGTCCAAGTGTGTTGTCCGTGGTCGTCCTCTACCAACATCACCATCTACACTAGCTCTATAGATCCCTTTTACCAATTTTCTATCATCCATCGTCTCATATTGTAATATGTAATGAAATGAGTAATGTCATAAAAAAACAATTGTCGTATTATTACAATAGTTTGCAATGTCACTGCGATAAAATACACAAAAAAACCCATGTTAAACCAGGTCGCCGCAACCGCAACAGCGAGTCAGCCTTCCACAGAGCTGCCGCCAAGTTCTGCAGCAGCGAGTCATGGCGACGCCGGCTGCCCATCACCATCTGGCTGCCTCACTACACCTGGGGGTTCATGTTGCAAGATTTCATTGCTGGTAAATATAGTATTTTTTTTTAGATATTATGTTCTTAAATATTATTCAATTGGCTGTCACACCTAAACGTGTTTATCATGTAAAGCAAACTGTTTGGTGTTTCTTAACTTCAGCTAAAAGCCGTAATAGCTAAGTGGGAGAACCAGGAGATCAAGCAAGAGACGAGTTCAAATACTTAGTTGAGCCTTCGTAAATGTCTAAAAAGTCATATGTGGGAACACATGGCTGAGTTGTACTTAGTTATGTGACAGTGTATTTATAAAAAGCGGTGATATACCGTCCTCTTAAGACGTAATCAGTCCAAGCAAAGTGTGAGTCCTCCTTAACACACGTGACCAAAAATACCATGTGATGTTCAGATGTAACTCTAACACCCCTTTGGGAAAACACAGTGTGAAAGTTGGGTTTAGTTGATAAACTAGATAAAATTACACATACTTAGTGTTATTCTTAATCGACGTGAATAATTTCAATTTATCTTTTTAGTTAATGTTACGATATTGGTTATTTTCAATTACAGGTGTAACCGTCGGTCTTACTTCCATACCACAGGGAATCGCTTACGCGATAGTGGCTGGAGTACCACCACAGGTGAGGCATATCATTATGAAAACTTCATCTAGTTGGCTCTATATGTTACTTTATTTGATAATGATACAGATTGATGATGTTGATAGAAGTATCCGGGTAGTCTGTCTGTTTTTTGAACACCTAATGAAAAACACTCCATATATGGGACAAAAAAATGATTTAGCCTCACCTCACCCCGATTGTAACCAAGATAACGGGGAAACTGAGGAAAGTCAGGTCTGGATTCTTACTACTAGGAACTTAAACATGTGTGTGGTTATTTCATCAAAGTTGACAACGGTGCTAAAAAAATCGTGAGAAAACCAATCGGCTGAGTTGCACTCAGTCATGTGACAGTACATTTAAAAGTATGATAAGCCTGTCCCATGTCACATGTCCAAGCAAAATATAGGTTCTCTGAACCCCAAATATGTTACGTGTTGTTCAGTAGCCACCCTTTTCTAATATTAACAACGTTAACAATTACATACGTTTAAAAAAATCTATAAATTCCAGGTAGGTCTCTACTCCAGCGCATTTCCGGGCCTAATATACGCCATGTTCGGTAGCTGCACAGTGGTGACAGTGGGCCCGACGGCCATCTTGTCTGCGCTGCTGGCCAAGTACGTGGCGTACAGCGTAGACTTCGCGTACCTGGCCGCCTTCCTGTCCGGGGTCGTTATTCTGATGCTCGGGGTGCTGCAGTTAGGTAGGTTATTTTTATGATTAGAGGTCGGTTAAGGAGTGAAAATATACGTATACATATAAAAAGCTATGTTTCCCGAAAAGGGAAAGCCAGAACCTCAGAAATAAAAAAATCTTAGCCGCTTTCGGAACTTGAGTGTTAGAGCGCTCACTACAGTGGACTCACTCGCACATAGCAGCGTCTCACTCATATTCTACATCGCGGTATGCAATTTTTTTCCGAGCTTAGCTTAACCTCCTGATGCCCAGCCGTTCTTATAATTTTTATGACTATCTGCCCACGGTCCTCACACAAGGACTATTGCGTTTACCTAGCTTACTGCCCAGAAACTTAAACTTGAATAAATGTCGCAAAAAATATTATTTAGAGTTCCTAGTACTATGTACGGGTAATGTATTAAAAAAGTACCCAGTCTCAAAATAGTTTTAAAGCGGAAATAATTAGTCCTCATGTGAGGACCGTGGGCAGATAATCAAAGTAAAAAAAATACTTATTTAAATGTTGTTCAAACGCAAAGTATTCGTCCTCGGAGAAGGACCGTGGGCATTTAGTCCAGAAAATGTTTTTTATTGCTTGGGCAGTAACAACTTTATTTGTTAAGTACTCACATAAGTACCGTGGGCATCAGGAGGATAAATACAAATGATAAGTTGGTACACAGCAGGGTGTACTGGTCAGTATATCTTTGCGGTTCCCACAGTGGTGACCACGACTTGATCAGGTAAAAGTTTGTAAATTGTGATGGGTCCCGAGCCACATCGCCCAAAACTCATTCAGTAAGTTTAGTATACGCCCTGTTCGGTAGCTGCACAGTGGTGACAGTGGGCCCGACGGCCATCTTGTCTGCGCTGCTGGCCAAGTACGTGGCGTACAGCGTGGACTTCGCGTACCTGGCCGCCTTCCTGTCTGGGGTCGTTATTCTGATGCTTGGGGTGCTGCAGTTAGGTACGTTTGTATGGTAGGAGTATAATCTTTATTTAATCCACATGAAAAAACGTCACAATTCTCAATATGGTGATGTAAATTAAAACTATGTACATTACAATAGTGACGCTGTGATTAATTGTGGCTTCACCCTAGGCTAATCCTGTATTTTGAGAACCATTTTTACGATTACCGGCAAATTGTGGTTTATACATGGAATATTTTGTAATTATTAAGAGACGAAATACTTACATACATATACTCATGCTGTTAGATCCCATTGAGGTAGGAAGGAACTACTGATCGCCACTGGCAGACCTCTCGAGCGACAATGTCATTTCATACATGCCTTTTGATTCTTACCATTCGGAATCTCACTATTCATTTTTAGAGAATTTTTACTCTTGGTTTAAATGTGAATTCCGTGGTCATCGGCTTTTTAAAATACCGTCCACATTAGCTCTTGATATAACTTGCGCTTATTAACTTTCATTCATCCCTTATACTAGTTTGAAATTACCTTTTCTATATTTTATACAATATTAGCCTTCCCACCACAGCTTTACGAATCATATTTTTTTTTTGTTATCACTGACTTATAGATATACTTTTTTCCCTATCGTCCTCATTTTTACACTTGGCTATCATGTTTCGTTTTCTCCACCCAGCATTCACTGCCATATATTAGTGTATGACCTAAAACACCATGATGCACTTGCATCCGCGCCTTTTCGGGTACTAGTTGATTTGACATCAATCTATTCACTGCTCCATGTACCGCGTCACACTTCCTGGTTCCCTAGTAATTAAACTTCTCAGGCAATCAATTTTAATTCTCGCTAAGTTTAGACCGTGTAGTGTCGGCTTAGAATAACACTACCACATTTCTACCCGTGGGTGATCGTAAGAGACGACTAAGGGTATGGGGCTTCTTAAGTGTTTTCTGGGCGATGTGGATGGAGACCCGTCTCCAAAAACATTTATTTATTATTACCATCTTTTCCCCAATCAACTTCCAAAAGTGGCTGAGGAGTTTCTCATTCTAAAGCTCTGGCTACCCCGTTAAGGGATTTATAGCCGTATGTATGTATGTAAGTTTAGAAAAACCTTATCTTTTCCAGGTTTTCTCCTAGACTTCATATCGAAACCGGTGATAAGCGGGTTCACAACGGCCGCCGCTCTGCAGATCGCCGCATCCCAGTTGAAGTCTTTGCTGAGGATATCAGGGAAGTCTGGCGGGACCTTCGTCACGGCTATAGAGAATTTGATCAGGAATATTACTACTATACATTTGTGGGATACAGTGCTGGGAGTTGTTTCTATTGGTGCTTTGATTGTTTTGAAGGTAAATGTTTTTCCCAATTTTTAACAATTGTTTTTAATTCGTTTATAGAAAAAATATAAGGAAGTTATTTTAATAAGCTTATATTTAACTCGTGATCAAGTTTGGTCAATTGTAGTCCTTTATTCTTAATTTTGAAGCAGTTGCAATTGGTTGCAATAAAATTTCCAATTCAAGCTACGTTTACTTGAATTGACATCAAGGACGTCAACGTAAATTCAAAATGGCGGACAACACAATATTGTGGATAAGATATTTTTCTTGTACCACCGCATAAAGCATGCTTGCTTACTGAAATGACTACAGGCAATTGAACTGTATAATATTAATTAGAATGTTTTTGTTCATGACAACCTCATGTGGGGATTATTACTAATAAATACGGTGACGATGCGTTCTCAACATTTGCATTCTATCTGTAAAGGTAGAAAAGTGGCCTTCCGAATTTGTAAAACAATCGGAGGTAGGGAACGCCGATACTACCGAAAAAGTGTAAAATAAACAAAGGAAAGAAGAATTTCGCACTAGTAGCCACTTGCCACCTTGAATTGGTTTACCCGGAGGTCGTGGGTTCAATCTCCGCCGTGTCGAAATGTTTTTTCCTGTATTTATGTATTATCTAAATATAATCAAAATACTTCATTAAATCCTTTACAATAAATATTTATTATATTTCAGATGCTATCTCCATCCCCTCCGTCCCCCGAACAAACCGGTCACCGAGCCACGTTTCAACGCATCGGATTATACCTAGTGAGAGCTCGGAACGCTCTAGTGGTATTTGCTGCTACAGCTTTGGCATACATATTGTATGTGAAGGATGTGGAACCGTTCGCTTTAACTGGTGAGTAGCTTTGTTCTCCTAGTAGTGTGGTGTAATGAATTGGGTAAGTCCGAGTCGATTCGGCTATGCAGGGTTTTGTAGATAATATTTGAAGAAAGTTGGACCCAACAAACCGGTCACCAAGCAACAGTTCAACGCATCGCATTATAAGTGCACGAAACGCCCTAGTGGTGTTTGCTTTTGCGTACATTTTCTAAGTGAACGATGTGAAGCCGTTCGCTTTGACTGGTTAGTAGTTTTGTTCTCCTAGTAATGTCTCAATAATTTTGTCTAAGTATGAGTCGATCGGTTATGAAGGGTTTCGTGTTAATCATACAAAATTTGGGATATATACCGCCAGTAACAAATAATAGAGATAGGCCCGCCCCCAATGTCGTGTGTACCCAGTCCAAGCAAAAAGTGGTACTCTGAACACCAGATGGCAATGTGAGGTGATGTAAAGAAGTATTTTTACCTCTGCCAACCCCTTTGGGGATATACGGCGTCAATAATATTTGGAGAAAGTAGGGCCTATAGGTAGGCCATTATACCTAGTGAGGTCTCGGAACGCTCTAGTGGTGTTTGCTGCCACCGCTTTGGCGTACAAATTGTATGTGAATGATGCGGAGCCATTCGCTTTAACTGGTTAGTAGCTTTGTTCTCCTGGTAATATGTCTATGAGATTGGACAAATGCGAGTTGATTTGCCTATAAAGAGGGATTCATAAAATGAGGGATATATTGTCAGTAGCAAATAATATTGGTAGAAAAGTTCAGAAAAAATTGCGATCAGACAGATTAACATGACGAATTTAATAGAGTTTAGTTATTGCCATTCGATTACAAAACCTTAAAACACCACCTGTAAAATAAAATAAAACGTAGTAAAGTATCAAAATGTTTCTTTCTTTTGCTACTTTCACTACTTGTCCTTTAAAGTGTTATGACCCCACAGTATACGATTCCAAATTACTGTAATGAGTTTTACAATAATTTAGAATCGTAGGCTAAGACATATTATGTTATTTAGCAATGAATACATAAATAAACTGTGTTAATTAGATACGAAGACATACTCACACCTAGCAAATCTTTCGAGCTTCATTTAAATTAATAAATCTTGTACATGGGCCCTTATTTTTTTTACACTTCTTTTAATTTTTCTCCTTTTGTCCAATAGATATGTAAAAGATTTATTAACCATGCAGCCTAGTCATTCGTTTTTTTTTGTACTATTTTTAGGTGAAATCGAAGGAGGCTTACCCGATTTCGGCCCTCCGCCGTTCTCCACCAAAGTCGGCAACAAGACGTTGTCGTTCAGTGAGATGCTGGAAGTGTACGGAGCTGAAGGATTGGTGATGCCTTTGGTCGCCATCTTGGAAACTATAGCTATTGCTAAAGCATTTGGTAAAAAGAATTTTCAATAAGAAGAATAAACTAGATCTAATGTTTAGTTGTGTTTTCCATCAATATGTAAAAACTATAATTTTGAAGTGGTTTTCCTCCTAAATGGTACGAATATCTAATGTATACGATATTTAATTGTGAACATACATACATATACTCACGGCTATAAATTCCAAAAAGGGGTAGCCAGAGCTGCAGAGCTAGAAATTCTTAAGCGACTTTTGGAAGTTAAGTGGGGAACAGATGGTATGATAAAGGATGTTGGTGATGGGTCTCCAACAGCATTGCCCAAAAATCCATTTAAAACCCCCAATACCCTTAGTCGTCTCTTACGACACCCGTGGGTAGAAAGGGGTAATGACATTTTAAGCCAGCACTACACTGCAAAGCTGGCACTACGCGGCAACTGTGTGTTATAATAAATAAAAAATAAATAATAATAATATCATGTTTTTCAATAAAGTATATTCAGCGACATGATAGTCCAGTGGGTAGAACACCCGCCCGAAAACAGAAGGGCGTGAGTTCCAATCCTGGGACGGGCCTACACCAATTTGTCTTTTCTAAAGTCATATGTATGGTTAATTTATCATGGTTGCTAACGGTGAGGGAAAACATCGTGAGGAAACCCAAATGGCTGAGTTGTACTTAGTCATGTGACAATGTATTCGTACAAAACGGCGATAGGCCTGCCCCCTATCACGTGAGTACACTGTCTAAGCAAAACGTGGGTACCTTCTCTGGAAACTAGATGGCGCTTGCCATGTGAGTTCAGGAGTATTGGTACATCTGCCAACCCCTTCGGGGATAAACGGCGTGAACGTTTATGTTTTTATGTTATGTATATTCATATATTTCTTTAACTTTGAATTCTTACATTTTGCAGCGGGCAGCTCCTCAGTGGATGCAACACAAGAGATGATAGCCGTTGGTTTATGTAACATCGTGTCCTCGTTCTGCCAAAGTATGCCAGCCACTGGATCGTTTACCAGGACCGCATTAAACCACGCTAGTGGGGTGGCTACTCCAGCTGGCTCGCTGTTCAAAGGTACTGCTATGTCACATTGGTTTCCTGGTAGTTGTAGATTTATGTAACATCAGGTTCTCGTTCTATCCAAGTATGCCGGCCACTGGCTCGGTTACCAGGACCGCATTAAACCACGCTAGTGGGGTGGCTACTCTGGCTGGTTCACTATTCAAAGGTACTGTTGTCGCTTTGGTTGCCTGGTTGCACCTTACTTGTTTTTTTTTAGATCCTTGAAAGTTTGCCTGCTACTGACTTTTTCTACGGGATTGCGCTCAACCACACTTCATATAGGTACTATTATCTCACTTTGCATGGTATATGTCAGTCTGATAGTTACAGTTTTATTAAACTGTAAACTTCTTTAGTGGCGCTGTCCACTTTTTATGATGGGGAAAAATGTTAAACCGCGTCATGAGGTCAACTCTTCACATTAAGAACGATAATAGGCATACGCATCTCTGCTAACCCCTATTAACATTTATCTCTATATCGCTCACACAAAACGAATATGCAGATTTTTTCATTTTTATAAGTGAGTATACTACTCTGTGTAAAAAGTATCGGGAATATGTCAATAAAAAGACCCGCGTAAAAGAGGTCGTTCAAATTTTTTTACTGCATGTTGGTAGCACTGTACTGATTTAGCGCGCAAAATTTGAGCGGGATCTGTCATTTAATTTGTTTTAAACTACATTTTTTGTTGGTCATAGTTTTGAGTCCTCGGCGATTTTTACAATGGAAAATATTGTTGAACAAAGAGTGTGCCTTAAATTTTGTGTTTCGAATGATATTTCATGTAGTGCATCACTAAAAATGTTGCGAAATACCTACGGCGAATCGTGTATATCAAAAACAAGGGCTTATGAATGGCCGAGAAGTAGTAGTAGACTTGCCTCGTTCTGGTAGACCGTCAACCGCTACGATCAAAGAAAACATCGACAGAATCAAGAAGCTAGTGCTCGAAAATCGACGTATGAGTCTGAGAGAGTTGGCTTGTGAGGTGAACATATCTTTTAAGTCCGTCCACAACATTCTCATTGACATTTTAGGCATGAAACGCGTCGCCGCTCGACTAGTTCCAAAAGAGCTCAATTTTGTTCAAAAAGCGCAGCGAAAGCATGTTCTGAAGACATGGTTTCCCGAGCTTCTACGGATCCGACCTTTATGAAACGTATAATAACTGGCGACGAGACATGTGTTTATGAGTACGACATGCAAACAAGCCAACAGTCTTCAGAATGGCGTCTCGAAACCCAAAAAACCGCGGCAAAGTCGCTCCAAAATCAAGGTGATGCTGACAGTTTTTTTTGACTACCGTGGTGTGGTTCACTCCGAATTCCTTCCAGAGGAAGAAACAGTGAATAAAGAATATTATTTAGGCGTTATGAAGCGTTTGCGTGAGAGTGTCCGCCGAAAACGTCCAGATTTGTGGCAACACAACTCATGGATGCTGCACCATGATAATGCACCATCACACACAGCCATTATAGTGAAAGAGTTTTTAGCGAAAAATTCAACAAAAGTTCTCGACCAAGCACCGTATTCACCTGATATGGCTCCGTCTGACTTTTTTTTATTTCCCAAGTTAAAATTACCACTTCGAGGAAAACGTTTTGAGTCGATAGAAGCCATAAAAGAAAATTCGCTGAATGAGCTAAAGGCCATACCGCAAATAGCCTATGAAAAATGTATGGAAGACTGGGTGAAGCGGTAGAGATGTTGTATTGCAAGCGATGGGGCCTACTTTGAAGGCGATATAATAAATTTAGATGAATAATTTGTATTTTTTGTTTTATTGACAAATTCCCGATACTTAGTACACAGAATGTACATGGTGATATTCGACTAATCCTTTGATGCCTCATTGAGATTTCATCGACTAGTAAGCGGCAAAATTAACATTATGCTGCGGCGAGGGTACACGAGTATATTTTACAATCAGTCAGAAAAGGTAGAGACTCATGCTATCATCATTCTCGATGTGAAGAGTTAACCTCCTGAACATGGGACCAGATCGTAAATACCGTACGGACGACGGAGAGAGCACACCGCCGACGCGGCGTAAGAGAGAAAGTATACAATAAGCCGCCCTTAAAGATCCCTTAACGACCGGTACTGTGCTGCTCTCATCTATCAGCTTCCTGCATATATGACTTTAATAAAACAAAGAGGTGAAGGCAATATCTATTTTTGTTTACGGCCAAATTAATTGTTTCAGCTACTTTAGTGCTTCTGTCAGTGACATTATTATCGGGCACGTTCTACTTTATTCCGCGAGCGACGTTGGCCGGTATTATCATAGTCGCTATGATGTACATAATGGATCTCACTATTATAAGGACGCTGTGGAGGAATAGCAGTGAGTACTCTCTTGTTAATATGATTGCCTGGTATCTGTAAAAAATAGTACTAAAATAAACCTTTCTGTCTTTATGTGTCTGTTCACCTTTTATATGAAATTCACTGTTGGATTGATTTATTGAATTAGAATTTACACCATCGGATGTTGATGATAAGCCTTAAAATAAACATTGTTCATTAACTCACTTTTTACATTTGTTTTATGCATATTTTGATTCATCTCGTTGTAGAAACTAGACAGAAAAAATATTAAAGTTACTTATATCATTATTTGCGGTACTTTACAGAGCCCGAGCTATTTGTGTATGCAGTAACTGTGATAACGGGTTTGACCGCCGGCCTGGAGTACGGGATCCTTGCAGGGGCTGCCAGTGACGCTATTAGAATTATATTCAGCTCTTCGAGGCCTAAATTCCATTTAGATCGATTTAAGGTGAGTTGGTTTGCTACAAAAAATATTTTACTTATAAATTACGTAGAAGCCACAGGTTTTGTGAAACTTTAACGCAGTTTTAAAAATGACACATTTATGTGTATGTTGAAAGCCTTATATTTGATAGATTTAGCTGTCAATTGAATGTGAACTTTAGCGATACTAGAGTGGAGTTTGTAATGTACATAAAAGAAGAGCTTCAATTTAGTGTTTCGCGCATTAAGTTCAGATTTTTTAGGCAGCCTGCATACCATATAATATCAAATTAATAAGAAACTACTTACCATCTAAGAAAATTCAGCGTGATAGATAATACAAAAACATATTGTTACGCAGGTAGGCAACCAGGACTGCATAAGTCTGGTATTGATATCAAACCTATCGTACTCTTGCGCCGAGTACTTCACGGAGAAGATGAAGAGCAATGTCAGAGCGCAGCCGCTGGTCATCGTATTGGATGGGAAGTATTTGTATACCATCGATATTGGGGTTGCAGAGGTAAGTTATTTTATATAAAATCTTTGGATACTTTTGTAAGAAAAGTAGCGATAACATAAAATGATTAATGAATTAATCTAGCTGTGTAGTGTCGGCTTAGAATAGCACTACCTCAGTTCTTCCGATGGGTGTACGTAAGAGCCGACTAACGGTATTGGGGCTTTTAAGGGATTTTTGGGCGATGCGGTTGGAGACCCATCACCAACAACCTTAATTTTACCATCTTTACCCCACTCAAATTTCCAAAAGTGGCTGAGAAATTTCTAATTCCTTAGCTCTGGCTACCCCTTCTAGGGAGTTATAGCCGTGAGTATATGTATGTATGTATGAATTAATGTACTTCTCCATCATCTAGCGTAGGAACCATATCGAGCTACATTGTTATTTGAGTCTTCTAAGATAAGATTGGATCGCCGTTAGACTGATAATTTAAATTATTACCATCCCTAAATATTTTTAAAATATCTTGAATACATTATAACTCAGTTTGATTTACATAACATAACATAACGTTCACGCCGTTTATCCCCGAAGGGGTTGGCAGAGGTACCAATACTCCAGAACTCACATGGCAAGCGCCATCTAGTTTCCAGAGAAGGTACCCACGTTTTGCTTAGACAGTGTACTCACGTGATAGGGGGCAGGCCTATCGCCGTTTTGTACGAATACACTGTCACATGACTAAGTACAACTCAGCCATGTGGGTTTCCTCACGATGTTTTCCCTCACCGTTAGCAACCATGATAAATTAACCACACATATGACTTTAGAAAAGACAAATTGGTGTAGGCCCGACCCAGGATTTGAACACTAGTCGTTTGCACGATAACCGAGTGTTCTACCCACTGGGCTATCACGGTTTGATTTACAGTGATCCTATAATTACTTTTAGTTAGAACTTTAAGGAGAATTACATTGACATAGGATTACAAAATTGCAACAGCATTAGGATTGTAAATTTTACTTAAATAAATAGCAATAAATAATATTTAATTACAGAATCTAACAGCTGTGATATTAGAGATAGAGAAGATGGACCACAAAGTGTTGTTCTGGAACTTCAAACCAGGGCTGCAGAAGTTGTTTGAAGATCTCGACTCGAGAAATAGTAGCAAATTTGTGGCTGGTCCCAGTATAGACCAGCATGTTCTTGGTAAGATAGTCATTTTATCTTTATACGTTTATATATTGCACGCTTAATACTACAGTGACCTATGTCAAAATTTTAATAAATTGAGTTTAAATACTACACAGACCTTAAAAAGCATGCTCTGCAACATATGAATACGAGACGATGAAGACCCAAGTGAAATTGAACCTTTTTGAGTTAAGAATACGAGTGTTTTCTCGTGCCTATGTTGTAGAGCATGCTTTTTAAAGTCTGTGTAGTATTGTAACTCAATTCATCAAAATTTTGACATAGGTCACTGTAGTATGAAGCGTGCGATATGTATTATATATGTCGGCTTAGGACAGCATTATGGTCCCTCAAAGAATTGGTTCAATTAAGTTGTTTTCAAACGCAATAAAGTACGTTTAAATCTTGTTGATTTGAATTGAGTAAAATACATGTTAATGATTACTTTATGATTTATAAATTTGCTTATAAGAAATAAGACATATTTCTTTGCATATGTGCGTAGTTTAACAATCTATAATTAAGATGTTTTTTTTCATTTTTATATTTAAGATGTTCATTTTCATTTTTATATTTAAGATGAAACAAAGAATTTAATGTAATCCAGCTAAAAAGTATTTCATAAAAGAACATACATACATACATATACTCACGGCTGTAAATCCCTAGAAGGGGTAGCCAGAGCTAAGGAATTAGAAATCCCTCAGCCACTTTTGGAACTTTTGGAAAGAAATTCATATTTTAAATACATTTTAGGATTAAAATGGTCCAGTTATATAAGATAGAAAAAAAATATTTTTCACTGCTTACAATAACAACTATTAACATACAAAAACAAATAAAAAGGACAGTAAACTAGTATATCAATAAAATAAGATACAAAATCAATAAAATAAAACTGGCAACGAAATGGTTGCTAACTCAGCGTATTGTTTTGAGAATAATTTCACAACACTGATGAATGAATAAATATGAATAAATATGCATGGTCTCATTCATAACATATAAAACATAACATAACATAACATGTAACATAAACGTTCACGCCGAATATCCCCGAAGGGGTTGGCAGAGGTACTAATACTTCTGAACATCACGTGACTTTGTCACTTGGTGTTCAGAGTACCCACGTTTTGCATGGACAGTGTACTCACGTGATAGGGGGCAGGCCTATCGCCGCTTTGTACGAATACACTGTCACATGACTAAGAACAACTCAGCCATGTGGGTTTCCTCACGATGTTTTCCCTCACCGTTAACAACCATGATAAATTAACCACACATATGTCTTTAGAAAAGACAAATTGGTGTTGGCCCGACCCAGGATTTGAACACTAGTCGTTTGCACGATAACCGAGTGTTCTACCCACTGGGCTATCACGGCTGCTAAAATTAAAATTAAATAGTAATATAATTATTAAAATCAACAGAACAAAATTAAATATACTACAATAGTCATGATTAATACATAATTTAAAATGATACAAAGATATAAATAAACCAAAAAGAAATAAAATAAAACGAAGCGTAGTTGCTACGTCTAATAACCTTAAACATTAGCTGTTAAGCGAGGAGACGCCGCCCTTACCCAATTACTTCTAGTTGTAATAGGCAGCCATGATAATCTAATGGGTAGAACGACCGTCCGTCAACGCAGACAGGCGTGAGTTCAAATCCCGTGTCGGACCTACATCAATTTGTCTTTTCATAAGTCAACCAGTTGATCAAGCAAAACGTGCGTCATCTGAACACCAGGAGACCAAAGTTACGAGGTGTTCAGAAATATCGGTAACTCCGAATTATCTCTGCCCCCTTTAGAGATATACGGCGTAAATGTTGAGGTGAAAATTGGTGTTTACATAGTACACTTTTTTGTTTGTTTCAGATTTAAGCAACAATGGAACCAGCAATTTTATACCGATGTAGAATATAGTTAATTATGCCAAATGTGTAATACTAAGTCAGATTTTTCCTATATACTTCTGTTCTCCTGGTACTGAAAAAACCAAGTAGTCGTATTTTTAAAGTTATACATTTTTTTTTCACTTTTTATCTCCACGAAAGCTCCACGATCTAAGATAGACTTCGTCTTTTTTTATTAATGTTGATTTGTTAGTTTATTAGTTAGTTTACAAATTAATCCGCTGTGCCTCTAATTAGTGTTCCTCTCAAGAGTTGGCTGGTGTAGAAAAGCAAGGATATATATAATTGTTTAATTTACTGTTTATTCTTGTAGTAATATGTATAAAAGGTGTATTAGTCAGCTTTTTTGTTTCTATTGTTATTACTAGAACACAGTTACATTCCATTTCAGATATTTTTATTTGTAGTTCGATAAATTGGGCCATAACATTAATGTATTTCTTAAAGTATGAAGAAGGGGTTGTGAAAATATTTGAAAATAATTAATCACATTCCAAGAATTCCTCAAAGTTCAATAATATTTTATTAGATTACTGTATTTTTGGAAGAATGTGAAAGATAAAAGATAATAAAATATTGTAATGAAATATAACGGCTGTAAATGTAACTAAAATGTGATATAGATTGCAGTAAAGTTTACTAAATTTTATTATCAAGTATAAATCATTGTTAATAAAGCAATAAAGCATTTAATGGGATTGTAGCTATATTTACTTTTCTATGTCAAGATGTTATTTATGTAGTTCTATTTAAAGATATTGTTTATAGGAACTAAGAAAAAAGAATTGTGGCAATCTTCATTAAGCGTTCATACTATTATATCTACATTACTATGTCTAAGAGACCTGTATCTTGTATAGTACTCCATATCTTAGGTTATATCAAGACACATACGGTTTCTTAAGTGGCAGCACAATAATGCAACTAGTGACGTCAATTGATAATATTACCTTAAAGTGTGCCCTATAGTTTGTTCATTATATGATAAGTCTTCAAACAGTTTTTAGATTTATGCGAAGTGAAAACTTTGATACTGAGAAGCTCGAACATTTCGGACCAAAATAAACAATACTATAAATCCCAAAAGAGGCTGCTAGAACTTCAGAATTAGAAATTAAAAAAAGAGTACTAATTGGCCTAGACCTCGTTTTTTAAACATACCCTTTTTATATTTTAAATTGATAAAAGTGATGTCTAAACAACTTTGCCTATGGAATGCTTATCTAAAATATTGTAATTTTCAAAATAATTAATATATAATAGTGTCACTGCCTAGATCAAACTGAGAAAGTATGGTGAGTTTCTTAGTCTAAGCTAAACTAAAAATAAAAAACATATGGTAAAATCACAAGATGAAAATTATATTTCTTAGCCTAAGCTAAAATAAAAATAAAAAACATATGGTAAAATCACAAGATGAAAACTATATTTCTTAGCCTAAGCTGAAATAAAAATAAAAAACATATGGTAAAATCACAAGAAAATAATAATATTTTATAAAAGTATTTCATAGCCAAAATTGTTTAGTTCGATGTCTTTTATCAATTTGAAATATAAAAAGGGTATGTGTTGAAAACGAGCCAATTCTATGGTGAGCAAAAGCCACATATAATTAATAAGGGTACTTCTATATTATAATAAGACCGTACCGACGTTAAAACTGTACATTGAAGAAAAAAAAAACCAGCAGAATATGTTTTATTTTCGAAATTGAAGCTAAATTTGCTATTTTTGAGTAATTGTCTGTCTGTCTTCCTGTATGTCCAGTCATGACGTTAATTCTACCGGATGGATCGTGATCAAATTTGGCATGAATGAAGCATCATATAGGATATCATTTATGCCGAATTTTGCAAGGGTTCCCACAGAAGCATCAAAAAACCATAACCTTCCAAACGAAATCCTTATTAATGTATATATTGTATAGATGGCGCGAGTAGTTGTTTCCTACATCGCGGTATGGTTTCTTTTTTTCTTTGTTATAAATACTTCAGTTCAGATTATGCTTTTATGACAGTACGAAGTCTGTCGGGTCAACTAGTTGTGCATAATCCTCAAACATCCTCTTTTCTTCTTGTTTTAAAACCAGTGTCGAAAAGGACTCCTACTCTTCAGTCTAACATGGTAAATAACATTTAAAAAATTTTGGTCCGTTAAAAGTATGTAAATTATGCCAGAAAAATGTGGAATTGGTAACACAAATTTTGAGTAAAAAAAGGTTCTATTTTAAGATGGATGACAGTCAGGTAACTTTCACTGTTGCAAAATCTTTAAAAAAGAATATTAACTACTGTCACAGAAATTATTTTAAACTATATTATAAATCACTATTTTAAACAAATAATAAAAAAATATGTAAATGAAAACTATAAACTATATATTTTTGTATGCAGCTCCTACGTAATCATTTTCTCTTTCCGTAATTAAGCTCAAAATTGTGGATGCTCTATAATTCCGAAAATTATTTTTTATAGTATAGGAAAGTAAGAATATAATAATAATAATGTGTGTTTGCTCAAATTGTACCTGATCAATCCCCCTATGTGTAATCGCAATCGCCAAATCAATGCTATATAAAGTCAATCAATGCTATATAGTTAAAAGATAGTTTAGCATGTAGTTGTAATGAAGATTAGGTGCGTAAATAATTACTATTTAGAAAAATATATCATAAAAATATGTCTTAAGTTACCTATGTTATAATAGTAAAGAAACAAGTCCTGATTATAAAGTAGGAATGAACAAACAAACCAAAAAAAGCTGTAAGCAGATTTGTTTGAGTGAAATAATTTTCTTCTACCTATAATTGTTCACCTGAATTATTTGTCTTTTATTTTTTATTTAAAAACATTGCATGTAATTTTAGGGATCCCTTACGTTAACTATCAATTAACTTTTTTTTTGTGAGGCTTTTTATTAACTGAGCGCTGGAATGACCAATTCGGTATGCAAAGTTTTTTTTTGGTATTTATTAAATATTTTTATTCGATAGTAAACACGAAAATAAAAGACTAATTTGAATATTTTCCATTTAAAATGAGTAATTGTAAAGTTATGATTTTTTAAAGATTGTTCAACTTTTGTACTTAATGACGTCATCGATCCATAAAATTACGTAGTGACATGCGAATGAAGCGAAATGTTTTATAAAAATGTTGCTGATTGCAAAACATATCACGAATTTGTGATGTCAAATGAAATTATTACGATATTATACTAAACAAACCTATGATTTACGATATTTTATTAATAAACTGTAAAACCGTATGTGTTTAAAACAACATTGAAGGTCAAACACTGTTACAGTTTTTTGATAAAATAACAGTCATCTTAGCTTCAATTGATATAATTTCAAGAAAATATTGTTTATAACCATAATATCTCGAAATGGTTTTGTAATCAGCATCAATTTTGTAAAACTTTGCATACCGAATTGCTGACGTGTGTCATGACTCATGACATGACTATTCCAACACAATTGTTAAAGAATAATATTACTCCTTATTTTTGTGCGTGAGTTACGTTTTATAAGTCAGGCCTCGAAATAATAAACTTGAATCGGAGAATAAGTGTTAATCTTGGTTAATTGTAGAAAGTTCTATATATATGTTATTGTAATATCATTGTTAGACAAACATTTGTGTTTGTATCAAAGAATATAGTTATATTGTTATAAATAAATTTACTGATCGAAATTTCAAATAAAGATTTATTTTAACATGTTCGTTTCATTTTATTTCAAAACTTTTTTAAGTGATTGGTAATAATTGTTGGATAACCTGGTTACGAACTACACATTTTGGTTTTCAAAACCCTTACAACTGATACAAAAAAGATCTCATTTTATTAATTAGAAGAAGAAGAAACGTTTATTTGTTGCTAATCGCACACGAACATGTAAATATTTTTACAAAATAAGAAAAAGTAAAAAATGTACAGTTTACAATAAAAACAATGTTGATTTCACAAAATGCGCGACAACAACAAATAGGCGTCTGACTCAGCATTGTCATGTAATTCATATATTGTTTTGATACCTAAGTAAGTAGTAATTGGATCAATAAATTACTCTTAAAGTAGTTTCATTTTAGTCAAATAGAGTTCATATATACCGGTAGCGCGGCGGCATTGGTGAAATACGGGGTAAACCAAAATAATAGATGCTAGATAGTATTAATAACAATGTCTTGTAACCGTGATAGCTCAGTCAGTAGTCAGCATGCATATGCATATACTCACGGCTATAAATCCCTAAAAGGGGTAGCCAGAGCTAAGGAATTAAAAATTCCTGAGCCACTTTTGGAAAGTTGAGTGGGGAAATGATGGTAAAATAAAGGTTGTTGGTGATGGGTCTCCAACCGCATCGCCCAAAAATCCCTTAAAAGCCCCAATACCGTTAGTCGCCTCTTACGTACACCCACCGGAAGGAATGGGGTAGTGCTATTCTAAGCCGACACTACACAGCACAGTAGTCAGATTTGATTCAAATTAATTATTCTTTTCTAAAGTCGCATGTGTGGTTCATTTAAAGGCGCATATATAGCGCATAAGAGGCATTTAACGATGAACCCTGTCAATCTAAGTCTATCATTACTTTCACGCAGTTCTTGCAGAAAGTCATCCAAGAACAAATTGACGAGCCACAAAGAAGCTACACTACCCTGTCTGTGTACAACAACCCGAGAGATACTAAACCAAGATCAACACACAGTAAACCGAAATATGATTCCATTTGACTTCAAAACGGGCATACGAGGGCTGCTATTTATGTATCCGGAATAAAAAAAAGAAACAAACATATATCAATTAATATGGTTTTATTGCTTCTCAAAATATTCGCCGCTCAGATCTATACACTTTTGCATGCGTTGAAACCAATTTTCATAGCACTTTTTCCACTCAGACTGAGGTATCTCCAAAACGTGCATTTTGAACGCATCGACTGCCTCTTCGCGGCTCGAAAAACGTTGACCACGTAATTTTTTCTTCACATTTGGAAATAAATAAAAATCATTGGGTGCCAAATCAGGGCTGTACGGCGGATGACCTGTCAATTCGATCTTTTGAGCTTCTAAAAACTGAGTTGTGACGGCCGACCTGTGACAGCTAGCATTGTCGTGATGCAGAATGATTCTACGTTGTCGGTTAGTCTTTCTTATTTGTTCAAAGACTTCCGGCAAACAAATGGTCGTATACCACTCCGAATTAACAGTTTTACGATTCTCTAAAGGCACTGTAGCTACATGGCCATTTATACCAAAAAAACAAGCGACCATTTGCTTCAATGTGCTTTTTGCACGAATAACTTTTGTTGGGTTCGGCTCATCTTGGAACACCCACACCGTGGACTGCTGCTTAGTTTCGGGGTCGTAAGCGTAGATCCAAGATTCGTCACCTGTGTAGATATTATAAACAGCTTTTGACGCACCACGGTTGTATTTTTTTAACATTTCTTTGCACCAATCGACACGAGCCTGTTTTTGATCAATACTCAAGTTGTGCGGAATCCAACGGGAGCAAATTTTTTTTACAGCTAAATGTTCATGAAGTATCTTATGTATGCTCGTCATACTAATGCCCAGAGATGCCTCTATCTCACGATATGTAACATGACGATCTTGAGTTATTAGTTCCCGGACAGCATCGATGTTTTGAGGTACAACGACCGTTTTAGGGCGACCTTCTTTAATTTCATCAGTAAGCTTAGATCGTCCACGATTAAACTCGCTAAACCAGTGATACACAGTGGTCTTTGAGGGTGCTTCATCCCCAAAAGTCGAAGTAAGCTGATCGATGCACTGTTTTTGAGTTAGACCACGCCGAAAATCGTAAAAAATCATGGCACGAAAATGTTCACGAGTTAAATCCATGGTGGTGAAGACACGCAATTTTCAAAATGACGCTACGATGTGAAAACAATTGACAGTCACATAAAAATAAATGTATTCTAAAGCTAAAGAGTTCTATTTTTAAATGATGTAATTACTTTTTAAATTATTGTTCTGTAAGTGGCCAGTTCCGGATACATAAATAGCAGCCCTCGTAAGTTAAAGAGTATCGTATTATATTATCTGTGGTTGAAGTCACAACGTATAAACAATAAGATAACGCTGAAAAATGTGCAGTCAGCGCGTATACGTCGGTGTGTAAGTCGAATGCGACGAGCGCTGCCTCGCTAAGTTGGAGATATGGAAACTGATTTCAGTCGGTGACGGGCGGACTCGCTGTGTGTAGGTAGCATTCGGATGTGTGTAGAAACATATTTATATATAAAATAATAATATATGTCGTGTAGCGCCGGCTTAGAATGTCGCTACCCCTTTCTACCCACGGGTGTCGTAAGAGGCGACTAAGGGTATTGGGGCTTTTAATTGGATTTTTGGGCGATGCGGTTGGAGACCCATCACCAAAAGCCTTTATTTTTACCATCTCTTCCCCACTCAACTTCCAAAAGTGGCTGAGGAATTTATAATTCCTTACCTCTGGTTACCCCTTCTAGGGAAATATAGCCGTGAGTATATGTATGTATGTATGTATGTATTTTATCAGAGTCTCATAAAGCTAGAGAATGAGTTTTAGAATTATCTTCTATAAGCACGATTTTTTTTTTGATATCTTAAGAGTTATACGTTGAATTAGTAGAGCAATAATCCATTTCTTTCCATGGGTGTACTTACATGTGTAGCTATAAATCTCAAAAAAGGTAGTCACCAGAACTAAGGAATAAGAAAATTTTATTCTTAAAATTGATTGGGTAAGATAGCAAAATAATGGTTTTTAGTTAACAGTCGGTTAAAAAGAGACAAATCCGGGAATCGCGGGAAGAAATGGGTTAGGGCTATAACATTCTAAGCCGACATTACAGAGCTAACCAAATATTTAATTTCACTTCAAACCTCCCATAAGTTGAAGTCACAACGTATGACTTACTTACTTACTTACTTATACTCACGCCCATTATTCCCATTGGGGTAGGCAGAGACTATCGATCGCCACTTAGTACGATCTTGACAAACCTCTCTTGCTTCCCTTACATTCATTATTCTTCTCATACATGCTCTTTTATTCTTCTCACTTCGGACCCCCGCCTTTATAAGAACGTTTTCTATCTGGTCAAGAAACGTTTTACGAGGCCGTCCTCTACTTACAATCCCATCCACAAACAATAAGATAAACGTATAAACAATAAGATAACGCTGAAAAATGTGCAGTAAGCTCGTATACGTCGCGACTCGCGGTGTGGGTAGCTTTTGAAGTCATTTTAAACATACATACATATACTCACGGCCACAAATCCCAAAAAAGTAGCCAGAGCCACATTTGGAAGTTGATTAGATACATAGTATAATATTAGATTAAACATTGATGTTAAAATTTAAAATAATATCATGCATCATGCTCAGATTCTTCTTCAGGTTGATTTAAGTTAACAACGAAAATTTCCTGAATTTTAATCGTCCTTGTGTAGCTTTGATTTATTACTTACAATTTTCTCCCGTGGGTTTACGTACATACTAAATCTCACAGACTCTTTGTGTTTTGGAAAATGTGTGAGTAAAGGATTAAAAAAAAAAACAAAGGGTGGTGATGGGTCTCCAGCCATATTGCCCAATAATAACTTCAAAAGCGCCAATTCTCTCAGTAACCTCGTATGACACCCATGAAAATATTATTAGCCGATACACTAAATCATTGCAAGTAAAATAATATCGTTAGATTTGAATGTTTTTTTAATGAAAACCTCATGTGGGGACTATTATTAATACATAAAGGAAAGGAAAACTTCGACACCGGCGGGAATCGAACCCGCGACCTCCGGGTATACGCCCCACTCCCTCTGCCAATTGAGCTACAGCTTCAAAGCGTCAATGGCTTCCAGTGCAAAATTCTTCTATCCTTTGTTTCTTTTACACTTTTAAGTAGTGATTGCGTTCCCTACATCCGATTTTTTTTTACAAATTCGAAAGGTCGTGGATTCGTTACCCGCCGTTGTCGAAGGTTTTCTTTCTTTTTTTTTATTAACGTTAAATTTTTAAGCTTTAACTTTATTCATATGTCTTTAGTTTTTCAAATCAATGTGTCTGTTTGTAACGGGGGATAAAATGATTTCTATGTTTTAAACTATTCTATGTGACTTGCGATACTGAATGAATCAAGGTTTATAATTATTTCTGATACCAAAACAACCTACCATTATGAAAATATAGTGATAAAATGTCAGCAACAGAACCAAAGTGCCCCCAAGGCCTCGAGTCACCTAATCTGAATTTATGACGTAACTGACGCCCTGCGAAACTGCCTCATATCACACGGAATGAATACAAACTTTGCTTTATGAATACAAAGGCTTTGCCATCAACTGAGCTATACATCCCTAGTATTTCCAGCCGTCATCGCGACTTGCTGCTAAATTAAGACGAATTTTTCACTACTTCATTTGCATTTTACGTGGCAGGATTATTGGAATGTTTTATTCAGGTGAGCGTTGGTTTTGTACTTAAAAAAAATGTAAGCCTTTTGTCTCTTAGGTTGTATCAGTGTTATAAATTAAGCTTTAAACGCAGAAGTCATTATTTCAAATCTAAATTAGTTGTTATAGCATTTGTATCTCACGAAGCGACGCATTCAATACATGTTGCATGGAAACGTTTAATTTTACACTTTTAAAATATTAAGCTTAATGATTTGCAGGGTTCGAGCCTGCCACGTGACGATTACGGTTTTTAAGCATGCTACGACTCATCCTTTACAAATTTCAGGTTTGACAGACGCACCGTTACTTGGAGAGTTCATTAACTCTTAGTCAATATTGTTCATCGAATAAATAAATATGTATTTTAAATGGTTTTTTTTGAATAACAAATTTAACTCCCAAACAACTTTGAAACTACTCACTAGAGTTATAACCAAAACTTCTAGAGGGTTCTTTATTTTTCTATCTTTATCTTCTGTTGTGGTTTCCGAAGCTCTGGCTTCCCTTTATACCCTATTCCATCCACGAATATTGGTATGAAGTAAGGTATTAGAAAAATATGTCAAAAAGTTTTAATACCTACACCTCCAGATTGAGGTTAAACTACAAAAAATCGGCGATAGCACATTTATAAAAGTTAAATGGAGTTTTCATGAAACATTGAGTGAAACGCGCCACGCCGCGACTGTTCGAAAACTTTTAATTGCCCTAACAAGTTCTAGTTCCGCACTCGATGCTCTCAACTTCCGCACACTCATACATTTTCGTTTTTGATCGGATTTCACCAACATTTCTATTAGAATTTGGACGAGCAATTATTGAGAAAAACAAACCAAAATTCTGTGGTGTTATTTACCGGTTTCATTTTATATTCCCTATCTATCTAACATGAACAATATAAACATCGATATCAATGTAAAAGTGACCTACATATACGAGGGGCATGCCATAAGAAACTAGATACTCAAAAAAATTAAAATTTATTCTTTATTACAAGTATCGATCTTTTCAAAGTATTCACCCTGAGCACGTATACACTTTTCCATACGTCTGAACCAATTGGAAAATACCTGTGACCACTCTTCTTTAGATAACTCAGAAATTTTGAAATTATAGGCAACCAGCGCATCTTCTTTGCTTTCAAACCTCTTCCCCTTTAGTTTTTCTTTGATTTTTGGAAACAAGTAAAAATCACAAGGCGCTAGGTCAGGGGAATATGGCGGGTGAGGGAGAATTGACAAATTTTTCGAGTTGAAAAAGTCTAGTGTTCTGGCAGACGTGCGTGGCGCCGCATTGTCGTGGTGCCAGAGAAGGTGCCGGATCCCCGACTTCGGTCGCTTGTCACACCAAGCTGATATTACTGTTGGAACACAAACTGTCGCATACCATTCGGAAATCACCGTTCTTTCATTCTCTAGCACAACAGTAGCAATATGACCCGTTTAACAGAAAAATGAGGCGACAATTTGTTTCTGTGGAGTTGGCTCGTCTTCAAAGCACCATACAGTCGGCTGTCGCTTTGATTTGGGATCATAGTTATATAGCCATGTTTCGTCACCAGTCAGTATATTACATACGTTTTTTTTCTCACCTACGTTGAATTTATCTATCATGAATCCACCCGACGGTCTTTCTGCTCATCGGTAAGTTTGTGCGGCACCCATCTCGAACAACGTTTACGAAGAGAAAGGTTTGCAATGCTGCTGATCCAATTCCTAGTTCCCGTTCTGGCTCGACATATGTAATTCGTCGGTTTTCGCGAATAAGTTTTTCGAGTGCACGAACATTTTCTTGCGTGACCGCGGTTGGCGGCCGTCCTGTCTTCTCTTCATTTTCGAGACATCCCCGTCCTCTTTTAAATTCAGCAAACCAATTGAGTACTGCTGCTCGGGAACAAGCAGACTCACCAAAAGTAGAAGCCAAAAGTTCAAAACATTCTTGAGGCTTTAAACCTTTTTTAAAGCTTCATAGCGCGAAAATCACGTCGACTGAGCTCCATTGTTGCAAGTGAATTTCCGCCAGATTCTCGGAAAAATTATGCTCATTTAAATAAAAAATAAATAAAAGTAGTGTGTTCTATATTCAAATATGTCAATAAAAAACCAGCCTGTAAGATGGTGTCTAGCTTGCCAGTGTCAATTAAATGAGAAAAGAGTATCGAACTTCTATTGGCATGCCCCTCGTACAATCTCAGTCCGTACAGCCATTTTGCAAATAACTGATTTAAAAATAAAATTTGTATAAAAATAATGATAATATATATTTATATATAAAAAAACATTCATAGGACGGGATTTATTTGATTACTTAACATTTTATATAAATATCTAGAATAGTTTAGAAGTTTTTACCACTGCATGTTTTGAGACCCATCACCAACTTACCTTTGCTTATTTTACGATCTTTTCCCCACTGAACTTCCAAACATGGATGCATATTTATTCTGAAGCTTCTTTTCCCTTCTAGTTATTATAGTGGGGATGATATGTATGTATGTATGTTAAATGTGTAGCTGTATGGTGTCGGCTAAGAAAAGAACTAACCCGTTTCTTCCCACTTAGGGTTTTGGGGTTCTTAAGTGGTTTGATGTGGCGGGAGACCTATCATCAAACATTATTTTTTACCAATTCTATAGTTTTGGCTACCCCTTTTTTGGAATTTTTAAACCACGAGTATATGTCAAGCATTTGTTAACAAAAAAAATACACTTACACACCATGTATGAAACTATGATGACTATGATGTAGTATCATAAAGAAAACATTCTTTGGTTTAAAATTCAAACCGCATAATTCGAAAAAAGAACATCCAACGAGAATAAACCGAATAAAAGAGTATTTTCATTAAACTCTTTAGTAGGCAGCACGATGTCGAGGTAAGTATGATGACGTCACGGCTTACGATAATCCCGTTTTATCCGGAAAAGTGTTGCGGATCTCTTACAGGATCGGAATAGATCCCCTTTTTAGTAGTTCGTCTGAATAACGTATAGTTAGATTAGCTGAATGGAGGAGATGTGAAAATACTGTGTCAGTATTGTCGCATGGGAAAAGAGATTTGTTGGTTTTTGTTTTGCCGATAATGTTTTATTTTATGTCTTAAGCTTTTTTTTAGTAGTTAGAGCGAATGACCGATTTGGGAGATGTTTTTGATAAAAATAACATAAACATAACATAAACGTTCACGCCGAATATCCCCGAAGGGGTTGGCAGAGGTACTAATTCTTCTGAACATCACGTGACTTTGTCACCTGGTGTTCAGAGTACCCACGTTTTGCATGGACTGTGTACTCACGTGATAGGGGGCAGGCCTATCGCCGTTTTGTACGAATACACTGTCACATGACTAAGTACAACTCAGCCTTGTGGGTTTCCTCACGATGTTTTCCCTCACCGTTAACAACCATGATAAATTAACCACACATATGTTTAGAAAAGACAAATTGGTGTAGGCCCGACCCAGGATTTGAACACTAGTCGTTTGCACGATAACCGAATGTTCTACCCACTGGGCTATCACGGTTGCTATTTGATAAAAATATGCTTTTTAAATAAATATCATACGATGGCAATATTTCGTATCGTGACGCGTCATTCAGAAAAGGTATGTCAACTAGTCATCTATCACCCTACTATGTATGTCTCTGGTAAAATTACCACCCACCCTTAGTAAAATTAAATAGTTTGAATTCTATTTAGGTTGTGTGTTATCCGTTTTGACAAAAAAAACTGTGTTTATATCAACCTTCCAACGTTATATATGAACCATCTCTTTGATCAAACGTTACCGTACCGCCTACTAAAGTAATTAAAAGTTTTTTTTTATTTGACACATTTTTACTGAACATTTCATAAGGTATTAAATGAGCCTGTGGCAAAGTAATAATACCTCGGAGTTGGAAATAATATTGAAATGATTGAATAGAAGAAATCAGAACTTTAAAGAGCATTAAGTTTCCAAAAGGTACAACGAATTCAGGCTATCTATATAATCAATCTCGCTAACCGAATCGCTCACCACTAAAAAAATTAAAAGGGATGACAAGTGCTATTATAATTCGTGTGATATAACTGTCACCAAACTTTAGTATATTTTTCATCCATACGATGACAATATCACCACCTTTTAAATTTTGGTATCAACAATATTAACTAAATTACATTTTTTTTTAACTTGGCACATTTATAAACATTAATGATCATGTGACAGTAAATTAGAGGATTGAATAGAGGAAATCAGGACTTTATGGAACTTTAAGAGTCCAAAAGTAACAATAAATATATCTATATAATTAATCTCGCTAACGAAAGTGCTATTTTAATTCGTGTCATATAGTTTAAATATATTTTGTAACCCAGACATATTTGGTTGTTTGTTGAACGAAAAACAAGCTAAACAAACTAGCTCGTAGTAATTAAAAGCTAGAGACAGGTAAATACTTTTGTAATAAAATACTAGGACAGCAAAGTTCAGATGTAGGTTGCTAAAGCCAAACTACTCCTATTAGTTTGTGACGGCTACTGATTAACTAAACACCACTTCTTAAGTCGGCCAATGAATATGTCTTTCCTTTCAGTCTATGCAGAAGGTTATTTTATATTATTTCAATAGGTTTTTGATTTATGATAATTTACATAAGGGTTAAGTTTACTGAATACGATGCAAGTAATCTAAGAAACTGACTGCCTCCGTGGTTAAGTGCTTGGCTTCAAGTACGGAGGTCTCGGGTTCGATCCCCGGGGCGGTATAATCACAAATTTAATTTGTAAGATTTAACCCAGCATGGAAGGATACTGCAGGCTTGAATCACCTGATTATCCGAAAATTAAGATGATTCCGTGCTTCAGAGGGCACGTTAAGCCGTCGGTCCCGGCTGTAGTCGTTACGGTAGTAGTCGTTAGTCTGCCAACCCGCAATCGGCCAGCGTGGTGGACCAAGGCCAAATCACCCTATATAGGGTAGGCTCGAGCCCCTTGGAGACGTATATGGGCTGAGAGGTAATGTAAGAAAATATTTAAGGTTGAACATAATATAAGATATATATTTTTTAAATTTAATAACAATGAGTTGATAATAATTATACATCGACGAATAACTCCAGTTATTTAAGGAAAACTTACATGTAGATTTTAATTATTAACATTTTTAAGATTTTTTATGTATTAGTATAATTGCCGATCTCATAACCGCCGAGTAATAAAGTAAATCACATCAGGACGTTTAGTAAATATATATTCCAGAAAGGTAAATGGACAACAAGGGTATGAACATGATAAATTGACCCGGTTATATAATGGTTTCACAATTTCCGTAGTAGCTCTAGTGGTGACTGCAATTTATTTTCATAAACTAAGTTCAAATTCAAAATGGCGAATTCATAGTATTTCATAGCGAGGCCGGAATCCTGAAACCATTGTTTGAATGCAGTGCGAGATGAAGACCATTAATCACGCGTTTTAGTGAGCCATGGAACAGGATTAACCTAATTTCTATTATTTTATTTGGCAACCTAATATGTTCCTCAGTATAATATTTTCGTAATATAATTCGGTATGCAAAGTTTTTTTTTGGTATTTATTAAATATTTTTATTCGATAGGAAACTCGAAAATAAAAGACTAATTTGAATATTTTCCATTTAAAATGAGTAATTGTAAAGTTATGATTTTTTAAAGATTGTTCAACTTTTGTACTTTGTGACGTCATCGATTGATAAAATCACGTAGCAACATGCAAATGAAGCGAAATGTTTTATAAAAATGTTGCTGATTGCAAAACATAATACGAATTTGTGATGTCAAATGAAATTATTACGATATTATACTAAACAAACCTATGATTTTCGATACTTTATTAATAAACTGCAAAACCGTATGTCTTTGAAACAACATTGAAGGTCAAACACTGTTACAGTTTTTTGATAAAATAACAGTCATCTTAGCTTCAATTGATATAATTTCAAGAAAATATTGTTTATAACCATAATATCTCGAAATGGTTTTGTAATCAGCATCACTTTAGTAAAACTTTGCATACCGAATTGAAATTTTATTTGAAGTGTAGTTTGGGTTTGAAATGGTGATATCTTTTTCATTAATAAATAGATAATAGTTCATGGGGCAATGTAGCTAGAGCAATTGAAGCCTGTTTTTGAATAACTTACATTTTTTTTTTTAGATATGATAGTGTTGTTAATTAGTTAATCGAGGGCTTAGAAAAATACTATAAATTATAAGTTAATTGACAGTTGTGTGCATGCAATTCGGTATGCAAAGTTTTTTTTTGGTATTTATTAAATATTTTTATTCGATTGTAAACACGAAAATAAAAGCCTAATTTGAATATTTTCCATTTGAAATGAGTAATTGTAAAGTTATGATTTTTTAAAGATAGTTCAACTTTTGTACTTTATGACGTCATTGATTGATAAAATCACGTAGCGACATGCAAATGAAGCGAAATGATTTATAAAAATGTTGCTGATTGCAAAACATATCAAGAGTTTGTGATGTCAAATGAAATTATTACGATATTATACTAATCAAACCTGCAAAACCGTATGTCTTTGGAACAACATTGAAGGTCAAACACTGTTACAGTTTTTTGATAAAATAACAGTCATCTTAGCTTCAATTGATATAATTTCAAGAAAATATTGTTTATAACCATAATATCTCGAAATGGTTTTGTAATCAGCATCACTTTAGTAAAACTTTGCATACCGAATTAGAAATGCATCATTATTGAATCCTTTGTATCTTTATAGTAGTTTATTCTCTCAACCAAAAAAGGAAGCTAGGTTACAACTTTTTTTTGAAGCTTCTTTCCATTTCTTTTTGGAATAATAGTCATGAATACAGTTAGGTAGTTAGTCAAAGCGTCGAACCGACTGTCCTATCTAATCAACACCTCTATAAACAGTCTTTGCAGCAAATTAAGAAATCCGCTCCCGCCACAGCACGGGCAAGTTGAGCTGTTTTGCATTCTTACTAAAATCAAGTTACTATTGTTATTTGTTCGTTGTTCGGAGTTCGGTACCAACTTGGCCAAGTTGCGTTGACCGACTAAATCATTTCTTGTGTTAAATGAGTTTACATTTTACTAACTTGTTGATTTTGTGGCGGCCTTGATTGGAAGGGTTGTTTGGTAGTTATGCTGTATAGTTTGGGATTTTCATACTGATATTAGAATAGAATATAATAACTCTTTATTGTACACAAAACACAAATTTACCAAAAAATATATCAAACAGTTTACAGTGAAGTACAATTGGCGGTCTTATCGATAAAAGCGATCTCTTCCAGACATCCATTGATGTATTTCCAATAATTGATATCGAGAGCAATAAATGGATCATTTTTCAAGAATCGCTCGCGAAGACATTGAATCTTCAAACTAACATTGAACTTTTTATATGTTTCTTTAAATATAGAAAGTTATATATTATATAAACATAATTGTTTGTAAACAATATTATTTAACAGTATCTTTATTAAAAAATATATGTTGTATTTTTAATACATAAAAGATAAATAAAAGGAAGATAACTTCTACACTACGGGGGCGTATACCTATGTGAAATAATCCCCACATGAGGTTTTAATGAACAAAAAACATTTTAATTATAAGTCGTATTTGTAAATGTTTTAATCTCTCTCTTAAGTAAAACTTTATTTCAAAGTTTTATACCAGAGTACCAAGCAAACGCAGGAGTTAACCGAAAATCTTCTTCAAACACGATTTATCCATATACGTCACCGTTCCGGAACATCTGAGAAGCGCAAACAATTAAGTGCTCACTCGCTTCCTCACTTCATAATGGGTATTATAATTAATTCCTTAAAACAATAAGGATGACAATACTTTAAAGTGGTTCTATTACGTCCGCTGCAGACGAGGGATCTGACAGTCGGATAAATGAACAGCTGGGAGTAAAACGGTCATTTTATTTTAGTTTTACTAAATTTATTCCTATGTATATTATGCTACTGTGAAGGGTCAGTTTCTTTTAACTTTGTCCTTGTATTTTAATGGAGAGTCAAGATGCAAAAGTAAAGTGAAAAACCATTATTCTATTCAAGTTTTTATTTAAACTATGTAAAAGTATTGGAACCTATCTCTTGATAAGGAAATTTCAAATGCTTTTACAAAGTGACAGCACATTAATATTTATAAGTACGTGATGTTATTGCTAAGAATTAGAATGCTGAAGAAATAAGAACAAGAGTGCTGAAGTTCCTCGAATTTCACACTATCGTTTATAATAATATTAATTATTTGCTGGAAATCAAAACCGAGAAAAAAAAATATTGGACTACACTTATGACAAAACACAATCACCTTCACATAGCAACATTTTAGTCCCCCAGTCCAAAACAATGGTACAAGAATTTGTGGAATTTTAAAGGAGTACATTTTCTTTCTTATTTAGTGTTTGTTGACTTTGAAATATTGTTTCAATAAAACTTTTTACCTCATTATTTAAGTCGGTTGAAAGAGTTACAATTGCTAATTTCTCTTAACAAATTACGGACTAAAGATAAACCTTAAGTAATACGGTTGTAAAATAAAATAAAGTTTCGGTTTAGATTCGAGTTGTACAATTCGCGAAGAAAGCGCAAACTTTTTATTATGAGTTATCGCAAACTAAATCTTGCTAGACAAAACACAAGATGGCGTCGATGTGGATATCATTTGTGGATGACGCATGCTCTATAATTTCAAAGTAGTAACTAAGTATCACTTATGATTGTTGTACATTTATGCATTATAATATTGGCTTTGAATAGCACTAACCGATTTCTTACCCGCGGCTGTCGTTAGACGTTTGCTATTTAGTTGGGCGATGCGGTTAGAGACCAATTAACAGATTTATTCTACAATCCATTCCCCACTCAACTTCCAAAAGCATTGAAAGAAATATAAAGGCCTATTTATGATCTTTATTTGTGTAATTTTAACCATGTCTTCGTGGTGTGGTGCGAAGTAACCAAGAGTATTGTAGCTTTTTAAGTGAGATTCATCACCTTTCAAGGATGGTTTACTATTGGATGGTTTTGTGTTTCTTCAAAATACTAAATCGAGTATATAATGTTTTGAAATAACAAAATTATTCCACCTCTATCCAAACAAAAACAAATACAATCGTTGTTCCGACCCAGTAATCCCATGTTCTTATTGAGTTGAGCTACAACAAAGGCCGAGTACATTAAAGTAATGTAAAAAAGTAAAAAGAGCGGCGCTAGTTCGTGATAATGAATTGTTTCAGCGAAATTAGCGTCCACCTGCTGAAACTCACCTTAATTAACAGACCGGGCGGGAAGGGAGCTATTCTGGTGATCGTTCGAATGTGTAAACCGTTCATTTGTTGTAGTAAATTATTATTGTTGTTGTAGTAAATGCTTAAATGTTGCTTCACTTGAGACTTTTGTGTTAAGTTTGTTTTAATCCATTCCATCTTCAAATATATATATAGTTTCTAGCTCTGAAGCTTTGGCTACCCCTTTTAGGGATTTATTTCGGTGGGTATATTTATGTATGTATCTTCAATATAAAGCAAGTAGATATCAAGTAACAATAATTTAAATAATATATATTCGGGATAATCAGTTTGTTTCTACGTTATGGGATACCTACAAGATTATTGCCGCATTGAACAGTTACTCTGTCACAGGCAGGAGTAGTATAAAATAAATTTGATTATTTGGGTTTGAATAAAGACTCACTGTATTTTTTGAAAGGACCAAATATTATGTTTGATTTGGCAATGTGTAATTGTTTGTACTCCTGATATTTTATTACTTTAGGTTGATGTGTGTTTTATGTCTGTAGATAGTCTTAAATAAATAAAAGTTAAAAACTGGTAACTACAAAAAAATATGATTGTGTATGTGGAACAGTGATTATGTAACACTACCCGAGTAAAGCCAGGGCGGATGGCTTGTTATGTAAAGAGTTGTGATGTAAAGAGTTGTGACTTGTTATGTGAATGTAAAGAGTTTCTTTGTTGCTTCTTCTCTTTACGAACACCTTCCGAAGCAACGGACTAATGATAAATTTAAAAACATTGACGTTCAAAAAATGTTAGTTATTAACTTAATTTTGAAAAATAAACTTTTTGACTTTTTCTTTTTTTTTATGAGAAGGAACTTTTGTGCGTTAACTTTATATGAATATTGTACGTTAAACTTCTAACATGTATGTTGTAGGTTCATATAATCAATCGAATAAATCAAATAAATTATCAAGTTACATTTAATAAATGTAACTTGATAATATCAGTATTATAACTGATTTTTTGTCCAACTCAATCATCATCTTATCAAGCATACATAGTAATCTATGACATTTTTTTTTATTAAATTGTGTAAGAATTATAATAAATATTGGTAGAATGACTGAAACAGAACGGTCCTTGTAATAACTACCCAATGAGATAACAGTACACAAAAGTATGTTAAAATTTGAACTAAAGGTTGCTTCACATTCACAACTTTTTGAAATTGAAATATTTCAAGTTTTGTTTGTAGTATAAGATACCGCTGCAAAATCTCTACGTTCATTACGAATTGAGACAAACCTAAATTTTAACATACGTTTATGAATAGGAGAATACACTGACAACACGCAGCGAGTCAAAAGTGACCGCAACTAATTTTAATTTAATTAATGTCAATTTTTATTCAAAGAAAAATTCCGTTCATTTGTTTTTGAAATATAACGTCATACTCACAGTGTATTTAAAGACTTTCTAAAATGCATAGGTGTAAAGTGTAAAAGAAACAAAGAAATGAAAAATTTCGCCCTAGAAGCTATTGACACTATAGCTCAATTGGCAGAGCGACGGGGGCGTATACTCGGAGGATGCGGGTTTAATCCCCGCTAGTGTCGAAAGTTTTCTTTCCTTTGTTTATCCTTTATTTATTAGTAATACACATTTTTTTGCTTTAATTAAACATATTGAGAGCAATTGGGGATGCGTCTGCCCCTGTACCCGGCGGGATCTCATGATTCACACGTCTAGGAGATTCATGGGTGAAACAGGAAATATGATCTGTTAAACACGGAGATATAAAGTTTACTAACCTACTTCCAGCAAGCGGAAATTTATAAAATTCACGTCTTTTGAAACCATTTGTTGGTACTAACTTTTAGACCTGTATTAAAAAATCCAAAACAAACCAGGGGACCAGGCATACCAGTGAGATCAACTGCAGTCTTTTCATTCAGGGCAAGCGTTATCCCTCGATTGGACCATATCATAATGAGTTGTGAGATGATTTCAACCCGAAACGTAGCTTTATTGAACGTTCACAAGTTGAGGTAATTTAATAATCTTATTACAGCAAAAACGAGCGCCACTCAACAGGTGGCTTTTAATTATTACGGCCGAATCGTGAAATTAAAATGGCGAGTCGGTTTCGCTTAAAATTAAACAAATTATCACAAGAGTTGACTTCGTTGAACACAGCCGGTTTTTTATTACATTTGTGATTTAAATTAATCGACAGTTGAGCTTCATTAATTTGATTAATACGAGTGATAAAAAGGTTTGACTCAATCAGTGCCAACACGGTTTAGAAAATATTCAAAAAGACAGATTTTTATAAATCGAAACGATAGAGAATCGGTTTAGTATACCATACACAAATGAAGGTTAGGATGAAGCACCGTACCTACATATACTCACACCATTAGTTCCCATTGGGGTAGGCAGACACTATCGATCGACTATGAAGACCCATAATTAGTATAAAAAAGCCGCTTATAAACTAGGGTTGCGTTATTTGAAAATATTGTGCAGCGCATTATTACCTATTGTACCTAAATTAAGGACTATCTAATTCAAGTCGTTCTTTAAGTATATTTTGATAATATATACCATAATTTTCTACTATTATGTCTACAACTACGAGGAATAATTCTAAGTTTGATTAGTCTGTCAAATAACAAAGCAATTCGTCTTTGTCTGCAGAAAATAAGAGAAAAAGTATATTTTTAATTTCGTTTCTCAATCATTGTGTTCGCTAAAAAGTTGCTTTCAAACTTTGATCCTAAATCAAATGAAGAGATTTCTTAATTGGAAAACTTTGCTTTCGTCCACGTGATAACAGTTTAGATTACCAGGGCGACAAAGGATAGTTGTGTTGGTTTTAATTGGCTGAAAAGTTATGATATTCGAGCAGATTCAGTTAATTTTAACCAATGATACCCTATACATTCCAGCACTAGGTATCTTTTCTAAATAATTTATTTGTAGACTAATATCATTATGTTTGTATCTCAACTTTCCGAAAGTGGCTGAGGAACTTCTAGTTCCTTAGCTCTGGCTACCCCTTCTTGGGATTTATAGCCGTGAGTATATGTATGTATGTATGTATCATTATGTACCTCATTATTGCTATATACTTAACATAAAATCTACACTAATATTATAAAGAGGAAAACTTTGTTTTTGATTGTAATGAATAGGAGCAAAAACTACTATTTAAAATTCTTTCACCAATAGAAAGCTATGACTTTCAGGAGCAACATAGGCTATATATCATCACGCTAAATATCATAGGAGGTAAGCAGTGAATTAAACTTAACACCATCCGTTCGAAGCACTAGCGAACCACTAGTATCTACATTCTACATATAAAAGATATCAGTTCAAAAATTGGTTTTCTAAATATTTTCAAAATATTACTTATAAAGTTTATTTAATGTTAGTTATACTTGGATATTTTTTTTCAAGCGAGAGTAATTATTTTATTTAATTTGCTACAAAAAGAAATACAATTTCCTAAAACAAGAACCCAAGAGACGAAGAGATGACGAATTGAATATTTTGATTTCATTAGCCGATTCGTTTTTATGTCTAATAGTATTTTTTATTATACATTTGGTGGAAGTGAAACTCTCTTTTTTACATAATTAAGATCTATTTAGTCCATGTTTTTCAAATTAAAATAATATTCAAATATGAAATATTAATATTCAGAAAGAGTTAAGGACTATTACAAGATATAATTAATTTAGGAAGAGGTTAAGTAAAAAGGTAATGCATATAAATTTGACCAGTTGCACCACACCGCACCGCAGGAAGTGCGACCACAATAAAATTGGACAGCCCTTCTTAGACAAGGAGCAGCCATAGAAATAACTTACTTAAAAGAAGGTAAATAGGTATATGAGCGCAAATTAAGTACGTATTAAGAATGAAGAAATTGGAAACACTCTTTAGGTCGGTAATGTGATTGAGTGAGATATAGTATAATTCACGAAAAGTGTGGTGTGATCATAGATATAAGTGCATAACATATCTATGTGTGTCATAGATGATATTGTAAAAATATTTAAAAAGGAATGTTAGGATGGTTTTGGCACATAGAGAGTTTTGATGAAAGTAAATTATTGATAGAGATGTATAGAGCCAAGGTGGATGGTAATGCCAGAGAGAGACAACCACGGAACACACATATAGATCAAACAGAAAATGAGCTAAAAGAAGACGTCCGTAGCCTGAATTAAAAGAGCGTATACAAATATTAATGCCGGGGATTGACTGTTGTAGTACAAATTACTAACCGTTATAGATGCAGGTATATAAAAAAAATATTTTATGAAATTTGGTAAGGTTTATTTTAACGTAATTTAGATATTTTTACACTTTGGTAGTGTTACTACAAAACAGACTATAGTTTTTCGTAAGTCAAGCAATATCGGCTGAAGTAAATGGATATTTTAGCATATTACATTCATTTGCCCCTTTCCTAAGTCTCAAGTAACCATTGTCTCCCCAAGTTGTTCCAAAACTATTCCTTACAATCCAGTACGGAATGCCATCTTCGGTGCCATATCCAACTAGAACTACGGCATGATCAGGAGTATCTTGAGGACAATTTTTGTAAATCTTTTTGCTCTTAAAATGAGTTAGTGTGCGTGAATAAATAGCAAATGCCAAAGGTCCTTTTTCTACTAAAAGTTTCGTTACCGCTTCTTCATTGTTCTCCATATTAAACTGTTCACATTTTTTTAGTTTTACTAACTCACCATTAGGATTAAACTGGCAACGTTGTCGATGGGCAACATACGGGTAATCTTTATCTAGCATTACTCCGTTATTAACAATATATTGCATGGCGACCGGCTCTTCTCCTCCGCTGCAGGCCGTGTCATCTTTATCACAATCAAGAAGTTGTTGTTCTGATAAATCTATAATTTTACTATGTTTCATTGCATATTTGGCTTCTACAACACCAATAGTGCTAAAAGCCCAGCATGAACCGCAATCACCTTGCATTTTAGCTGGACTTAGTAAATTTCGGTAGTCCAAACTGATTGGAGGTGTGACATTCTCGGGTATTTGCCCAACAGGGCATTGTGGACTCTGCTTCTGATGCTGTGATGGCTTAATACGTATTCTATTTATTTCATCTGGACTTACATCTGCAAAGTTGGTGATTCCAAAGACTGATTCACCATGAGCTTTATTAAGCTTGTTAATTTCCATTAAATTATTTTTGAAATAATTGAACCGCTGCATCACTTCTTGAACAGAATCGTAAGTGCGATTATATTCTTCAACAAAATTTAGAAAAAGTTCTTCTTTTTCGTTCATGTTGAAAAATACTGGCGTCGCCAGTGAAACACTGAAGACGATTGAAAATAGAAACACAGTGAATGAGTTCATGGTGCATAGCAGAAGACATATGTTTTTGAGCTATAAATCCCATGCTTTTATCATGAAATTTATGTGGAATTCCAAATTGTTTGCTCGTTTAGTAATTAAAATAACAATTTAGCAATTCAATTTCAGTTATTTAAAGTATGTGGTATTTTGATAAGAGAAATTGGTTGAGCATGGTTTTTGTTGTCTTTTAAAAACTATCTAAATTGCGCTAGATGCATCTCTCCGTCAGTACATTGCGTTGATGGTCTAAGAGCCCGTGAATAGCAGTATGTATTTTACCAAAGCTGATAATTTGGTCAGAGACCCTCCTATAGATACCCAACATGAAATGGGGACTTACTAAGCCCAGCGGAGGAAGCTATGAGGTCACTCAGGTAAGCTGCCGTTTGGTCACAATAACGAATATAATAAATACAGCCAGAAAAATTAATGGCAGACGATTTTTTTGGTCGTAAGCTCATGGCAGACGCTTTTGAAAATTTGTTTTTTTTTTCAGAAGTATTCCAACAAATCTCATTTTTACACATAATATTACTAATATTAATAAGTTTCTGAGCTTAATTCAGCTAAATACCTGCAGTCTTCATGCAACATGCACTGTGCACCGCCCGGCCCGCCCTCCTACTTACAAGAAAACGAAAAGCAGACAATGCACCACACACACCCGCAAACGAAAACCACAAGTAACCACAAACTCAACACTCTTTCGACTCAACACGAGTCATTGTCGAGCAGTTGACAGTTCGGCATCTGACCACCGAGTCGATTGTTTTATATTTATTAAAATTCAATTGTTTAGTTTCATCCTTTAATAAATTATACAATTTAATCGCCAATTCATAACTGTTTCTTTGAGTAATTGATAAACTTATAATTTTAAGACTTCGTAATTTCATATTGTGGTAACCTCTTTGTGGCCTTGATTTAGATTCCACTAGGTGAAAAGATGCTACTTTTTTATAAACAAATAATCGTAAATGTAGAGCGACGGAAATGGTAATATTTTTAACTGTTTAAATAAAAGTTGGAAACTTTCGAGAAAATCGGCTCCACACAAACTTTAAAGGCTTGTATGGCTTTAACTGAGTTGCCCCAAAAAATTATGCCATATCACAATACAGAGGCAACAAGTTATATTTGGTATATATTGGTAGTTGGTTTGGTTTATATTTGGTCAAGGCTGCATTTTGTGATACCACATATCTGATTCGATAAAGTACATAAATGTACTTACGACGCTTCTCGCTTTCGGTTATTATCATTAGTACCTCTGTCAGCCCCTTCTTGGACGATTGAGTTTTAGTTGAGTGGCAGAGAGAGTGTTCCGAGCAATCACGTTTGGCTTGGACAGTATACTCATGCTTAATGCATTAATTGCTTGCTGTGTAGTGTCGGCTTAGAATAGCACTACCCCATTTCTTCCGGTGGGTGTACGTAAGAGGCGACTAACGGTATTGGGGCTTTTAAGGGATTTTTGGGCGATGCGGTTGGAGACCCATCACCAACCACCTTTATTTTACCATCTTTTCCCCACTCAACTTTCCAAACGCGGCTGAGGAATTTCCAATTCCTTAGCTCTGGCTTCCCCTTCTAGTGATTTAAAGCCGTGAGTATATGTATGTAATATGTAATGCATTATTAAATTATAAATTAATCCATGTTTTGTAAAAATACACCATAGATATAAAAGCACTAGAGATTTGCAGTAAGTGACAAACGTCATAGCATAAACGTCAACAGAGGCAGGACCTCCCGGACACGATAACGGCCTACAACGGTTTTGGCATCAAACATGAACGAAAATAATTTTCTTATTTTCGTTATTTCTGGTATTTAAATCTTAACTTACGTGTTTTTTTTTGATAGAATTATTAATAATTTACAGCAAAGAATCTAAATCAAATACATATTCTTTGGCACACATAAACTTTTCAGCCATTAATGTCCAAATTAAGACTGTAATAATTATTAGTCTATATGTTTTATTTTAGATCTTAACCAAAGTTTTGAATGCAAACATGTGATAAAAAATATTTTACATTTTTACAAACTGGAGAAAACTACAATGTATGGAATCCGCCGTACTAATGTCACGCACACACTCATTTACGCACACCGTTGAACTTTTTATGGTCTCGCCTGTAGTCTTTATATTGCTAATCTATATACGTAAATATAGCATACTAAATCTATGAAATAAACTGTCACATGACTAATAACAGCTTAGCCATGTAGGTTTCCTCACGACTTTTTCCTGCACCGTTAACAACCATGATAAATAAACCACACGTTTCACTTTATAAAAATGATGTAATTTGAACCTAAGCCTGTCTTTTAGAGCTATGTTTTATAAGTTTGAAGATATTAGGTATCTGAGATAGTAATTTTGTAACTTAAGTTTGAAAACTGAGACACAAAAACGGGGAATAATGAGCCTTTAGGTAAATAATAATTTTTTTATTGACTTCAGTTCAGTCAGTCAGTTGGGTTATGATAAAAATAATAGCTATTCTGATTCAGAATTGCCGAAAGACATATAACGTAAATCAGATTTCCATGAAATTCAGTAATAGTAGCATTTAATTTGATTTACTGTAAAAAATATTGACTTGCACATTTTTCAATTAAAGGCACTAATTATCTTTTTAAATAATTCAAGCAACTTCAGCCGAAGTGAATGGATAACTCAACATGTTGCACTCATTTGCACCTTTTCTAAGTCTCATATAACCTTCATCTCCCCAACTAGTTCCCCGACTATTCCTTATAACCACGTAAGGAGTACCATCTTCTCCAGTGCCATATCCTACGAGTATTACAGCATGGTCAACCGTCTTTTGTGGACAATTTTTGTATATATAATTACCCTTGTAATGCGTTATTGTCCCCGAATAAATAGCAAAAGACAAAGGTCCCTTTTCGACTAAAAGTTTTGTCAAACTTTCTTCATTATCCGTCATATTGAACTGTTCACATTTTGTTAGCCTTACTAATTGACCATCAGGTTTATATTGACAACTCTGATCATGCCCAACATACGGGTATTCACTGTCTAACATTACTCCCTTATCAACTATATATTGCATTGCAATAGTCATAAAGCCTCCATTACAACCCTGATCTGCTTTATCACAGTCGACAAGTTGCTGTTCTGACAAATTTATAATTTCACTATATTTCATTGCAAATTTGGTTTCTACAACTCCAACTGTGCTAAACGCCCAACATGAAGAGCAATCACGTTGGTCCTTAACAGGACTTAAAACATTCTTGTTTCGGTAATCCAAACTGCTTGGAGGTGTTACATTCTCACTTACTTACCCGAAAGGACATTCTGAACCTTGATTTATCTGTTGAAATGGATTTTCTAACCTTCTATTGGATTCATCAGAACCCATATCCGCAAAGTTTGTAATTCCGAAAGCTGGTTCACCTTGAGCTTCATTTAGCTCGTTAATTTCCTGCAAATTATTTTTAAAGTTTCTGAATCGTTTTATCATTTCACGTACTGAACTATAAGTGCGATTATATTCTTCAACAAAATTTTAAAAAAGTTGTTCAGATTCATCAATATTGAAGAACATTGGTGTCCCTAGTGAAACACTGAGAACGGTCAGAAATAAAACAGTCGTCAATAAAGAACTCATAGTGCATGCTCGGAGTTTTTGAGTTCCTGATTTAATAACCCCTGCAAATACTTTTATTTGATCTTGTGGAATTCAAAATTGTTTACGCGTATGGAAATTAAAGCAACTATTTCACTGTTTTTATTACTCTTTTTTTAAAACATGCACTATATTTGATAACAAGAAAAGTTTTGGCATAGTTTGATAAGCGTACATACGAACATATACTTACGCCGTTAGTTTACATTGGGGTAGTCAACGACAATCGATTGCCATTTTGTACGATCCCGGCATATCTTTCAAACTTCAATTACATTCTTCAAACTGCAGACGCCTCTCTTTCTGAACACATTCTCAATTTGATAATTAGACATGCGCAAAACAGTATACTCTATGAAGTAATATTATATGGCATGACATTTAGTACCCAGTATTTGATGCTGAGATTTAGGGCGCATTAGAATATTTCACCTATTTACCAAGTGCAGTTTCAAGGAAAATGTACTGCTCCTCATGAATTTCTTGATGAGTGTCGTGTTGTGTATGTAGTAATTTTCTTTAAATTAAATCATTACAAAGAAATGAAACGCTTAATTTAATACAAAACATAGGGCTTATATGATTTCCCTTCAGACTCAACCCCTACTAAAGAGGGTTCTCACAAGAGGGGGGTTGATGTAAAAATTTTTTTGGTTATTTATGGAATGCAAAATTATATCAGTAATCAAGAAATGGACCGATGTTTTATAATCTCTTCCCCACTTTACTTCCAATACTGAATGAATTTCAGATTCAAAAGGTCTGGCTACTCGTTTTTGGTACTTATAGTTGTGTGTATATGTATGTAGGTATGAAATAAAAGATATAAAAATGCAATAGTGTTATTTTAATGACTGCACGTTTAAATTATTTTAAATTCCACAAAAAATAAATAAAAACCACGGCGTTATCAAGTAGGAAACATATGTCTTCCCTCATTCACTATGAAGTCATTATTAATAATTGTTCAATGTTTTACTATCCTCAGTGTTTCACTAGGAACACGTATGTTTTATAACATTGAAGAAGCTGAGGAACTTTTCTCAAACTTTGTTGAAGAATATAATCGCACTTATAGTTCAGCACGGGAAGTTATACAGCGATTCGTCAACTTTAAAAATAATTTGCTAGAAATCAACCAGCTCAATGCAGTTCAAGGCGAACCGGCATATGGAATTACAAACTTTGCGGATATGAGTTCTGAAGAGTTGGATAGAATGCAAATGAAGCCATTAGACCAGGTGACACAGGGTAAGCAATGCCCTGAAGGTGTAGTACCTGAGAATGTCACACCTCCAAGCAGCTTAGACTACCGAAATGAAAATATTTTCGGGCCAATTAAAGACCAAGGTATCTATGGTACATGTGGGGCATTTAGTACTATTGGAGTTGTGGAAGCTAAATATGCAATGAAACATGGGCAAATCATAGATTTGTCGGAACAACAACTGGTGGATTGTATGTCTGGCAATACTGAAAAAGGTATTAATATGTACATTGCTATGCAATATATTGTTGATAACGGAGTAATGCTAGCTAAAGATTACCCATATGTGGGGCCTCAACAGAATTGTAAATTCAACCCTAACAGTGAATTAGTGAGACTTGAGAAATGTGAACAATACAATATGGAGGGCAATGAAGAAGGCTTGACAAAACTGTTAGTCGAAAAAGGACCTTTGGCATTCTCTCTTTATGCAGACACACTTTACCATATCACGCCAGGTTTGATCGTCAAAAACTGTCCACGTAAAGACATAACTCATGCCGCAGTTCTAGTTGGATATGGCACCGCAGGAGATGGCACTCCGTACTGGATTGTAAGGAATAGTTGGGGAATAACTTGGGGCGATAACGGTTATATGAGGCTTCGAAAAGGCAAAAATGAGTGTAATATGATGAGTTATCCGTTTACTTCGGCAGAAGCTGCTTGAAAGATGCTATATTTGTAATATCATTGTCAAAAGAGTTATACATATATTAAACAACTTGTTTATTATTTTACTGACTTTTATCTTGTGGCTGACTATTGTTAGATTAGTAAAACAAATGAATGAATGGCTCATTCGATTGGATTGGAAACATTTACTCATTTTCATGCTACTAACATCCATACATACATGTGCTTAAAAAGTAAAAAAATGCTAACCAAATTCCAATATCAGAAATTTTATCAGCCATTTTTTGAAATAGATTGGAGATAAGATGGTGGAAATAAGCTATCGTTGCTAATGGCTTTCCAACGACAGTTATACTTAATAGCTCAATTCCTTTAGTCACCCCGTACGCCAATCACAGAAAGGTATGGGTTAGTGATATCCTACGCCGACTCCAAACAATGCTACATTTGCTGGAGCTGGAGACTTATCACCAACGATACTTAACTTTTACATTTATTCCCCAAATAACTTCCTAAAATGGCTGAGGCATTCGGTATGCATAGTTTTATTTTGCATGTCTTAAATATTTTTATATGATAGCAAACACGAAAATAAAAGAAATATTTGAATATTTTTCATTAAAATGAGTAACTGAAAAGTTGTAATTTTTTAAAGATTGTTTAACCTTTGTTCTTAATGACGTCATCGATCAACGAAATCACGTAGCGACATGTAAATGAAGCGAAATGTTTCCCGAATTTCGATATTTTATTATTAAACTGCAAAAACGAATGTCTTTGAAATAACATTGGAGGTCAAATACTGTTTTTTGCTAAAATAACAGCCGTTTTAGCTTTATTTAATTTTATTTCAAGAAATTATTGTTTAAAAACATAATATTTCGAAATTCACTTTTGTAAAACTTTACATACCGAATTCCTGTTTCCGAGGCTCTGCTTCATTTAGGATTCATTGCCGTTAGTTTATGTTTATGTTTCTAGAAATAAATTTAAAAACACAATATCTGTTGTTATGGTTCCTCGGTGTTTTTCTATGCTATTTATAATATTATTTTTTTTGTGTTCAAGCGATACTATGATGTGTAGCGATGTGTTTGTATGCAACGAATATTTTTTTTTTCTTTTATACTAACTTAATATTTTTTTATTGCTTCAGGCGTTTTAGATGTTACGTTTCAAATTCCTTGATTGTAAGTTAGCCCCATCTTAATATGTAAAAGTGCAGGTCCTGACTAACTAAGTGACTTATTACTACACAACGCAAACCCGTAGACCTAGAAAGTCTTATTTTAGCATATAAATTAATCTGGTGATGAACACAAGAAACAAGGAATAAACTTTTAAAATTTGAATAAAATAAGGTTAGTCACCTCTTACGATCACCCACGGGTAGAAATGCCTGCTAAATCGTTTCAAATAATATTAATACTTTTAACAATATTTTAACGAATATGTATTTCATAGTTTGTTAGTAATCACCCCTCAAATGGTACCTAGAAATTTAAATTTTGGTGAAGGTTGAGTTTAAGATGAATATGTGTATAGCAAAAGGAATTTAAGAAATTTAATTTTCAAATTTAGTAATAGATATAAAGCAGTTTAGTTGTAAAAAAATATTGTGGACTTAAAAGCATTAAGATTATATAACTTTTCAAACTTTATTATATTAACAAACTTTATAAACAAAAATTAATTAATAGACTCAAACGTTCTCGCCGTTTGTATACCCGAAGGGGTTTGGCAGATGTACTAATACTTCTGAAGATCACGTGACATCCTCCCCTGGTGTTCGGAGTACACACGTTTTGCTTGGACAGTGTACTCACCTTGTAGGGGGCAAGCCGTTTTGTACAAATATACTGTCATATAACTAAGTACAACTTAGCCATTCGGATTTCCTCACGAGGCTTTGCCTCACTGTTTACAATCATTTAACCCCACAAAGGACTTTTTAGAAAGTTAAATTGGTGTAGGCCCGACGCGCGGTTTGAATCTACGCCTGAGCGAAATGCCGAGGGAAAGAACGAGCCATTCCAGAGGAGTTCTATAACAAAAAAAGTGGCCTACCCGCGTGTAAGATACCCGCTACTGGCATTGGTGCACCAATTCTCAGTAAAAATTAGAACCTTCAGAACGATCGAGTGAAATATAATGTATTTAAAAGGTTGAAAGAAAAATTGACGAAGTGTGAACATGTTCTTTATTTTTTACATCATCAGACACACAACATCGTTCATGAATCATTGTGATTTAGACTATTATGCAGATATCGTAAAATTACATTTCAAAGCTTTGCATTTCATTAATCATCAAAATTACATTTCAAAATGTTAGCATTAAATAATATTATATTTAATATCCACCGGAACAATCTTTACAAGTATTGGATAAAAGATAACACGAATAAGATAACCGCAAATTTGTTTGCGAAAGCCTTTGGCAGCTTTTGTAGGCTTTAATTTGTTTGTAATTAAGCATTTCCTTTTAAATTGAAAGGTTCTGATTGTAAAGACTGTTTGCTGGTTACAAATTGGTTTCACCTTATTACAGGGAGTTTTGTTTATGAAATAATTTGTGATTTTTAAGAGTTTGGGAGAATAGCTACCAGTACTGGTTTCATCCGAGAAGAAAGGTATATTTTTTTTATTTTCTAAATCATACATACATACACTCACGGCTATAAATCCCAGAAAGGGGTAGCCAGAGCTTCGGAATTAAAATTCCAAAGCCACTTTAGGAGCTTCAAGTAGGGAAAGGATTGTAAATAAAGGTTGTTGGTGATGGGACTCCAACCGCATCCCTAACATACCCTAAGTCACCTCTTACGACACCCGCGGGAAAAAAATAGGGTAGTGCCAATCTAAGCCCACACTACATAGCATTTTCTATAAATATTGAATTAAGAATTGCACCTATTTGAAGCATAGTACAATGCCCTTTTTTCCTTTTGGAATTTCTCAAAGTAGCTAAGATATTTTAGATTCTGAAACTCTGCCAATCCTTTTTGAATTCGTATAGGAATACGAGGGGCATGCCAAAAGAAACTAGATACTCAAAAATTATAAAATTTATTCTTTATTACAAGTATCGATCTTTTCAAAGTATTCACCCTGAGCACGTATACACTTTTCCATACGTCTGAACCAATTGGAAAATATTTGTGACCACTCACTCTTCTTTAGATACCTCAGAAATCTCGAAATTATAGGCAACCAGCGCATCTTCTTTGCTTTCAAACCTCTTCCCCTTTAGTTTTTCTTTGATTTTTGGAAACAACTAAAAATTACAAGGCGCTAGGTCAGGGGAATATGGCGGGTGAGGGAGAATTTACACATTTTTCGAGTTGAAAAAGTCTAGTGTTCTGGCAGACGTGTGCGGCGCCGCATTGTCGTGGTGCCAGAGAAGATGCCGGATTCCTGACTTCGGTCGCTTGTCACACAAAGCTGATATAACTGTTGGAGCACAAACTGTCACATACCATTCGGAGTTCACCGTCCTTTCATTCTCTAGCATAACAGTAGCAATATGACCCGTTTTGCAGAAAAACGAGGCGACCATTTGTTTCTGTGTGCTTCGTGCACGACGACATTTCGTTGGAGTTGGCTCGTCTTCAAAGCACCATACAGTCGACTGTCGCTTTGATTCGGGATCATAGTTATATAGCCATGTTTCGTCACCAGTCAGTATATCATATACGTTTTTTTTCTCACCTCCGTTGATTTATCTATTATGAAAGGCATCAATCCACCCGACGGTCTTTCTGCTCATCGGTAAGTTTGTGCGGTGCCCATCTCGAACAACGTTTACGGAGAGAAAGGTGGTCGTGAATTATGGTTTGCATTGCTGCTGATCCAATTCCTAGTTCTCGCTCTATCTCTACAAATGTAATTCGTTGGTTTTCGCGAATAAGTTTTTCGACTGCACGAACATTTTCTTGCGTGACCGCGGTTGGCGGCCGTCCTGTCTTCGCTTCGTCTTCGAGACATCCCCGTCCTCATTTAAATTTAGCCAACCAATTGAATACTGCTCCTCGGGAACAAACAGACTCACCAAAAGTAGAAGCCAAAAGTTCAAAACATTCTTGAAGCTTTAAACCTTTTTTAAAATCATAATAAATCATAGTGCGAAAATCACGTCAACTGAGCTCCATTGTTGCAAGTGAATTCCCGCCAGATTCTCAGTAAAATGATGTTCATTCGAATAAAAAATAAATAAGAAGTGTGTTCTTTATTCAAATATTTCAATGAAAAACCAGCCTATAAGATGGTGATCGATAGTCTCTGCCTACCCCAATGGGAATAATGGGCGTGAGTATAAGTAAGTAAGTATCTAACTTCTATTGGCATGCCCCTCGATCTGCATTTAAAGTTGATTCTATCATTAAGAAACAACAGTATTTTATCATTAGTAGTATATTTTTCGAAAAGAAGTAGGAGAGTCCTTATTTGTCAGAGGAGAAGACAAGAGAATGTCATAATTCAAAACCAGGAAAAAACTGAGTTAATTTTTACTAAGTTTTTGAATGGCGTAGTATATAAACCTACTTATAAAGTCCATAGGTATCCTATACATACGCTGTAGTTACCATTAGGGTAGGCAGAGACTATCGATCGTCACTTTGTACAAACCTGACAAACCTCTCTCTGGCTTCGTTTACATATTGGTATCATATATTGTATATAAATCACATTCGACATAATTTGTAATATAGGTACTAGGAACCCAAAGCTCAAGAAGAAATTACCTTCTTTTTGTGCATTACTTTTGAGATAAGATGGAACGGGCGAGAGGTCTCGTTTAATCTCAAGGACACTTAAAGATCTAGGCTAAGTGTTCTTCGGGGCTGTTTGCATTATTAACGGACTGGAAATTAGGTACGAAAATGTTTATTTATATCAACATCAATTATTCATCTAAATGACAAAAAAAAATGTCGTAATAAGACAAGTTCATTTTCCAGAATTTCCTTACTTACTTATACTCACACCTATTATTCCCATTAGGGTAGGCAGAGACTATCGATCGACAATCTCTCTTGCTTCTGTAACATTCGGTATTCTTCTCATCATACATGCTCTTGTATTCTTAATTTGGTTAGCAAACGTCTTGCCCGGCCGTCCTCTACTAACACTATCAATCAATTTCAGATTCGGTTAATTGTTTATTATCTATGTTTTAATACACCAAAGCTTTGCGCATACATACACACAATTAGTTCATTGGGGTGAGCAGAGGCTAGGATAGTCACTTTGTACAATTCTGGCAAACCTCTCGCTCTTCGTTTACACTTATCAAAACTTTTCATACATGGCCTTTTATTCTTCTCGCTACGGTGAAGCTACCTGCCTTTTAAAACAAATTATTTATATGATGTATTATGTAGGGTTAGAATAGCATTTTCCTTTTTTCCCTTTAATATAGTACTAGTGTGTACCATAAGCTTGCAATGCTCTTACTTATGTTATCCATAAAGTTGTATTGGAAATTCATTGCTAAGTCTATTCCTCCTTATGTGCAAATATTGCAATAAACTAATATAATACTGGAAAATCTTCTTGGGTAAAGTCTTCTTTAATATATTTTGCCAACTTTGACTACAAACTTTGACTATTGTTTTTGCCATACAATATTGTTTCTTTAGGCTCAAAATTCCTTAAAGTCTATAATCTTTAATTTTAAGCGAAGCCTAAACTATACCTAAAATATATACCTAACTGAAGAAAATGATTCAACCTATGCCTGTAGGCGAAACACTTATGTTGTATTAGAATCATAAATTATTTTCTGATAGCAATCTATTTAATTATTATTGGTTCGTTTTTTCTTTCCATTATATTTGTACTTATTTAATAGTTTAACATAGCAAAAGTGACTGAAATGAGTAAAATTTATTTTAAAGTAACAATAGCCAACATTCATTTCATTACTAATAAATAAAGAATAAATAAAGGAAAGACAAATTTCGATACAGGCGGGAATCGAACCCGCGACCTCGGGTATACGCCCCCGTCACTCTGCCAATTGAGCTATCGTGTCAATGGCTGCCAGCGCGAAATTCTTCTATCCTTTTCTTTCCTTTATTTATGAGTAATAATCCCAAATGAGATGTTCATGAACAAAAACATTCAAATTAATTATTTCTTATTTAAAAGTAGTAGAATAAGAATGTAGCTAAAAAAATATCTTTTGTTTGTTGTGCCCCAACGGATTATAGCTTACTTGTACGACATGAATGAAAAGAAAAACCTCTTTTTTGTGTTTAAAGTCCTACCAAAATTATGCAATTGATGACTCCCAGTATATAACTTTTTATTTAAAGCCAACGAAGTAGTAAAAAGTCAATAATAATAGATTTTTCTTTAAATATAGCATTTGCTAGATTAATTTAAACTGTGATAATAAATCACAAACATGTAGCACGATGGAAAATGTAACATTATTGGTATCAACAATTTTTCACGTAAATTGCTTTCCTTTGCGAGCAGACTTTATAAAACTACTTCTTTGAAGTATTAAACATTAAGTTGTTTCCAGCCTTTGTGCAAATAAATATTAATCAGTAAGGAGGAACTTTTAGTTATGATTCTCACTATGTAGTGTCGGCTTAGAATAACACTACCTAATTTCTATTTCTTAAAAAGACTCAAACGTTCACGCTAAATATCCCCGAAGGGGTTGGCAGAGATACTGATACTTCTGAACATCACTTGACATTGTCACCAGATCTTCAGAGTACCCACGTTTTGCTTGGAAAGTGTATTCACATGATAGGGAGCAGGCTTATCGCCTTTTGTACGAAAATACTGTTACATGACTTAGTACAACTTAGCCATACGGGTTTTCTCACGATGTTTTTTTCGAGGGTGTCGTGCAAGGTAACTTAGATATTTGTTTTTTTTAATAGTGAGTGATGTGATTGGTGACCCATCAACAACCCTTTTTTACTTTACAGCCTAATACCCACTAAAGTTTTCAAAATTACTGAGGTATTCCTCATTCTTAAGCTTCCTATCCGTTTTTGAGATTTATATAATAATATATTGGTATATTAAAAAATTACATAGCTTTATCTTGGTCGAATCGGTTTGGATTTTATAACACTGTAGACAGAAACAAAAAGTTAAAATATTGCTCCACTATATAAGCTAAGTTGAAATATTTACATTATGTACATTTTACACATGCTGTGTAGTGTCGGCTTAGAATAGCACTACCCCATTTCTTCCGGTGGGTGTACGTAAGAGGCGACTAACGGTGTTGGGACTTTTAAGGGTTTTTTGGGCGATGCGGTAGGAGACCCATCACCAACAACCCTTATTTTACCATCTTTTCCCCACTTCCTTAGCTCCGGCTACCCCTTTTAGGGATTTATAGCCGTGAGTATAGGTAGGTAGGTACATTTTAAAACTTTAGAATGTCATTAATGGTTTAGCAACCAATTTTTATTAGATAATTAATAACCGACCAAGTATATAATGATTTACCTATTTCACAAATAGTTCAAATCTAAAACAAAATAATTCGCAAATTTATGATACACAACTATGTAGGGAAATATTCCCATACCAGTTTGTAATACCAGCATACTTATGTGGAAAATTTAACAATAAAACGTGAATGTCTAATGTTATTCTGAATGTAATAAAAATACAAAGTATCAGTAAAATGCAGCCTTTAGTTTGAAACCTTATGAATATAATTAGATGAAGCAACTCTTTGTTACCAGGACTCTATTTAGGATATTCCCAAAAAATAAACCAAAATTATAATTTGACTAAGAAAATATGTGTGTTTTGATGAGTTTTTCATACGGGTTCTCTCATAACAATATACCTTCTGAGTCTGAAATAGATAATTTTATATTTCAGTTTAATATTAAGTTACTAAGACTTTCGAGAAACCCCGACTTTTTAATCTTACTTGCTATTTTGAGCGAAAAGAGCATGAAAGTTTTTATTTTAGTGTTTAACGTTTAAAAAACAGAGAAATATTTTTACATACATACATACATATACTCATGCCGTTAATTCTCATTAGGGTAGGCAAAGACTATCGATAGCTACTTTACATACATACATACATATTCTCACGCCGTTAGTTCCCATTGGGGTAGGCAGAGACTATCGATCGCCACTTTGTACGATCCTGGCAAACCTCTCTGGCTTCGTTTACATCCATCAATCTTTTCATACATGCTCTTTTATTCCTCATACTGCGGACACCTGCCTTTTTGAGCACATTTTCTATTTGATCCAAATGTGTCCTCCGAGGTCGTCCTCTACCAACATTACCATAGCTACTTTCTTATGATATATAAATATTTTTTATTATGTAATAAATGATTTAATGCTTTTATCTCTACATTCCTTTAATTTTTGTTGACTGAAACTTTTGTTGAAACAGTTGGACTGAAACTAAATTGTAATTTTTTTGTTCATTATATACAAATAATTTTATCAGGGGCCCTGGTCCAATGCGCAATATAACATAAATAAAAACATCTTCTGCTAAACATTCAGTATAACGAAGGGTAATCAATGTTCGTGTTTAAAATTCAAATGAATGAAATAATATTGTAAAATAACCTTTATTACTATAGCCGTATGGATTTTGGCGTTGGATTAATAAAGTTAGTGTTTGTTTAATTCAGTACTTGATATCCAGTCTAGTTGGTGGAGTTTGGGACAAAATATACACGAGTAGCGATACAGATATTTCCCTTATAGCTTTGATGCCCTGGTTTGAATTTTTAAGACCCTAGGTTGATCCAATCAGACGTACCGAGTATTTCAAGATGATGTAAAGGATAAGGAAAATGGGATTGGATGAATCCCATTTCCTAAGTTTAAAAAGTGTATTTAATGAATCAAGTTTTAAGGTACATCGCATTTACTCATTGCTATAAATCCCTAGAAGGGGCCAGAGCTAAAAAAAAGGTGGTGATGGGTCTCCAACCGCATTGCCCAAAAATCCCTTAAAAGCCCCAATACCGTTAGTCGCCTCTTACGTACACCCACCGGAAGAAATGGGATAGTGCTATTCTAAGCCGACACTACACAGCATATTATTATTGTATAAAATATCAATAGAAAATAATATACAAAGTTCAGACCGTATATTTCCCTTAAGAAATATCATGTATTTGAAACGTGTATATTAACTGTTAAGTTTCCAAGACTTTGATCGCTATTTCCATGGCTTCCACCCGCTGAAGCGTGTAATATGTTAAGTAACACACTTTAATATTCTTGTTTGAAACTTATAAGAGTTCGTTAATGTAAACTTGTATGCAGCAAACTTGTTTGTTCGTACATAATTTTGTTCCTACGTGTTGTTTAGATCACTCCTAATAAGTCATGTTTGCTTTGTACATTATAATTATTGTGTGCATAATAAAAAATATGTTTTCATATTCAGTGTTTTAAAAGATGTACATTTGATAAGACTGATATATTTTTTGATAAATAATAATGATAAATAAAAACTAGCCGAATTTCAGCCTTATTTGGAATAAAGAGTAGAAAATCTAATCTACTCTTCGTCCATCTTGTTTGCAGTGTTTTAGTTAATACAAAAGAAACTCACAGGGTACTGGTGTGATTCTAACTTTTTCAAATAGTGAAACTCATATTTTTTATATACTATTTTTTTCCATCCGATCTGGAATGGAATAAGGTCCAAGTCTTTTAGCTGGTACACTATTTGCCCTAATCCATCCACACGGGAACTTATATCACCCACAAGCTTAGACTATATAGACAGAGTCATAATGCAACGGGAGAGTGCCTCTTTTAGATAGCAATATTTTTCCCTGTAATGTTGCGATCACTAGAAAACAATTACCCCAAAATACTATAATCACCATTCTAAAAGCTACTTTTTAATTTAAAATTGATTACGTCAATTTATTGTTTAATTAAAGGTTTACTGTTTACTATATTATTTCCTGCAATCATATAATTATACATACTTGCTCCTAGTATTATACAATCTTTTTTGTTTAATTTTACCATTTATACTGATGTTTAATACACCGTGAAATCTTAAGCATTGCATGCAAGCAAGCATATAAAAGAGGTACTCTCCCGTTGCATTATGACTCTGTCTATAGTGTTTATAGTCAAAGAATGATATCAATAAATCAAAATAAAATGGCGGGTTCCACTGGGCTAGTGTTAAAGTATCCACACACGCTCTTTAAACCTGACGTGTGCAGACTGTCAAATTTCTCAGCTTCAATATAAATCCACATACTAGGGTCGCAAAGACGCCTAGAATATAAATAACCTAATCAAAGTATTTATTCTTTTTAAAGTGCATTAAAAAGCTAATATTTCGCCAGTGTCTGGCGTTATTCCAAGCTAAAGCCGCACACTTAACACATTGCATCGCAGTTTTGCCAACATAACTACCATATATTCTAGCGCATTGTTCTCTTAATGCGTTTCAGGAGACATTTTCTTCTTTATGTTGAATGGATCTGATTTTATTGAGACGATTTTAGTGTCTTTTTGATATTCTCAATTGTCTGTTCTACTCGTAAGTTTTTAATGGTAGCAGTTTTACGCCTTTGTTATTTTAAGAGAGATAAATTGGTGTTTTTTTAGCCGTTTCACGTTGGTAAAGATTATAGTTTCTGAATTGGGTATTCAGAGATTTTCTTATTTGAGACAGACATATGTTATATATAAGAAAAGATCGTTGGTAATGAACTTAAATTTAAGGGCTACCCCCTTTCAATACTTTCAGCTGTGCTTTTGTTTACGAAACAATATCTCCCGTAAGTGTTTGTTGATAGGTTTTAATGTCAGCTAATTTCGCACAACTCTATGTTATTTCTGCGGACGGAGTAGAAGGCGGCAAATTCAACAAACATATTATAGAATAGAAAAACACTTTATTGCACATAAAAAAAGGAAACACATCCAAAAATACAAATTCAATAACAAATGTTCACTTGGCGGTCTTATCCCTAAAAGCGATCTCTTCCAGACAACTTTTAGGAACGTTTGCCCGCTTACCGGATAATTGGCTGCGAAAATTCCCAATTTAATGCCTTTTTACAGGTGTATAAGGTATTACTTTAGGATATATTGCGTGAGTACCCTGTCTAAGCGAAACGTGGGTACCTTCTCTGGACACTAGATGCCTCTGCCATGTGAGTTCACAAGTATTGGCACCTCTGCCAACCCCTTCGGGGATAAACGGCGTAAACGTGTATGTTATGTTGTATTGCGTAATATCTCTAAATCATCTGTGATAATATTGAGTGCTATGTTGGTGTCGCCTTTAGAACAATTACAGTTTGTGACACATATCCCTGCTTTAAATGTTTTTTCGGATATAAACATTTTTAATACGTGTAATGTTAGTAATACTCATGAGTTTTTGTAAACAAGCTTCAAACACCCAACCTCATTAAAAATTTTATTTTATGATCCGTTTAAAAATGATTAATGTTTACTTTAATTAAATAGCCGCAAAATTAAAATAAACGAGTATTAGGGGATCATAATTTTATGAGAGGTGAAATTGGCTAAGTTTATTAGGATGGGGCGGGATCGTAAAACATTTTACACCTGTTGAGCTCCGGCCTTTATAACCAAGCTTAGTTGTTTAATAAAGGTAGACAGAAAGAGATAAAATCTGGATGAAAATATACACCTTGATATTACTTTAGCGCGAATGGAGTTAGAAAATCAGAGTCTCGGTGCATTTTGTTTATGATTTAAGCGACGCTAAATTATAATTTATTTGTCTTGTTACTGCTGTGTAGTGTCGGCTTAGAATAGCACTACCCCATTTCTTCCGGTGGGTGTACGTAAGAAGCGACTTAAGGTATTGGGGGCTTTTAAGGGATTTTTGGGCGATGCGGTTGGAGACCCATCACCAACAACCTTTATTTTATCATCTTTTCCCCACACAACTTTCCAAAAGTGGCTGAGGAATTTCTAATTCCTTAGCTCTGGCTACCCCTTCTAGGGATTTATAGCCGTGAGTATATGTATGTATGTATGTTATATAGAACGGCAGAACCGTGGACCGACGATTTCGTGAAAATCGCGGGAAGCCGTTGGATGAGCGCAGCGCAGTACTGGTCGTTGTGGAATCTTAAGTGGTGGCCTATGTCCAGGAGTGGATGTCTATTGGCTGAATGATGATGATGATAGAACGGGCTGTCGTGGCCGCTCGCTCGTGGAACATGTCATTATTTCAAGCATGTAGCCGTCGAGCGATTGTCACCGATTCATACGACGTGTACTCAGAAGTATGATGAATAACTGATGATGATGAACTACTTTATAAAAAGCTTTTCTCATATATTTTTTGTAACTTAAAAGGAGTATAGAGAATAGTAAAATAAAGGACGGTTTTGATTTTTCGGTGACCACTCCTGCTTCCAAATTATAAGGCGTTTGAGCGTAATCTTTTCACTTTATGTATTGTTTTTCATATTGTATGTGGTGTATAATATAATAAGTTAATATAAGATTTTTCTTTTTTATTATAATAATATAATTAGTTAGATTCAATTGATTGATTCTGATAACAATTTATACACTACTTTACACTACACTACTGATAGTTTAAGCCTTTTTTGTTTATTGTTGCCTGAAATACAGGTAAATTACCTAGCTCAGGAACAGGAAAATGTTATATATTGTACTTTAGATAACTAACTAGGTTAAGACAAATATTATGTACTTTTGAAAACTGAATATTTTTCCATTTATTTATTTTTATTTACATAACATAAACGTTCACGCCAAATATCCCCGAAGGGGTTGGCAGAGGTACTAATACTTCTGAACATCACGTGACTTTGTCACCTGGTGTTCAGAGTACCCACGTTTTGCATGGACAGTGTACTCACGTGATAGGGGGCAGCCCTATCGCCGTTTTGTACGAATACACTGTCACATGACTTAGTACAACTCAGCCATGTGGGTTTCCTCACGATGTTTTCCCTCACCGTTAACAACCATGATAAATTAACCATACATATGACTTTAGAAAAGACAAATTGGTGTAGGCCCGACCCAGGATTTGAACACTAGTCGTTTGCACGATAACCGAGTATTCTACCCACTGGGCTATCACGGTAATTTTTATTTATTGGAAAGATAATGGTAAGTAAAATGCATAGTGTAAATAACTATGCATTACGCCGTACATTCAAGTAGGTATGGTATAGTCGCTAATTCTTCTGAATAGCATGTGAAATTTATACTCTTGGCGCACAAAATCTAAATTTTCTGGCTGGAAAGTGCCTTCACATCCAGGCCAGAGTTATATTGCCGCTTTGCATAAACACTATCACATAAACATAACATAAACGTTCACGCCGTTTATCCCCGAAAGGGTTGGCAGAGTTACCAATACTTCTGAACTCACATGGCAAGCGCCATCTAGTTTCCAGAGAAGGTACCCACGTTTTGCTTAGACAGTGTACTCACGTGATAGGGGGCAGGAATCTCGCCGTTTTGTATGAATACACTGTCACATGACTAAGTACAACTCAGCCATGTGGGTTTCCTCCCGATGTTTTCCCTCACCGTTAACAACCATGATAAATTAACCACACATATGACTTTAGAAAAGACAAATTGGTGTAGGCCCGTCCCAGGATTGGAACTCACGCCCTTCTGTTTTCGGGCGGGTGTTCTACCCACTGGACTATCATGTCGCTTCACATAAGTAAGTACTATTTAGAAACTTTCTTCATTCTTTAACTATTGAAATATGATTTTGTAGAAGTCACATTATTGTTTGCCCTATTCGGTATTTGGACCATTATGCAAAAGAACGGCACTTAAAAATAATAATCATTATCTTTTTTCGTCATCTTAAGTAAATGTTTTACATTAAAAAGTAACAATGTCTTAATTTGCGAATGTTCAACGTTTTTTATAAGTTTTCTTCAATTCTCTGTGCACAGAATGCACAGTGTCATAACAATTTAACTCGTATTACTGGGCAGCAAAGACCATTTTAATTAGAGTCGACTCTGACAATATTTTGTAAACAAAGATGTTACATAAGACGCAGTAGGGACACTCTTTTAAAATGAATAAAAGCCATTGTTATTTCCTTATATATAAATTATACTCAATACACAATATATACACAAGTAATGTAAATATTATTACTCTATAATGTAATGTCCGAAACGGTCATAGTCCTAAAATATTGTTTGAATGTGAATAAGGCCATAATTTGCCGTATAAAATAATTGTTTTTATAGTTTTTAGATCATCTCCTACACTACCAACTTCTATACTATGGTATTATCAAAAATACATTCACACCATTTGTTCCCGTTAGACTAAGCAGACTACTGATTCCAACTTTGTAAGGTGGCGAACGCCTCGCACTTTGCATACATTCATTAGATTCGTAATTACCAATGGGGTTGGTATAGTGTGTAGTGTGTGTTATATGCTGTGTAGTGTCGGCTTAGAATAGCACTATCCCGTTTCTTCCAATGGGTGATCGTAAGAGGCGACTAAGGGTATCGGGATTTTAAGTGATTTTGAGGCACTGAATTCGGAAATCCATCACCATAAAAAATATTTATAATCTTTTCCCCGCTTAACTTCCAAAAGTGGCTGAAGGAATTTATGATTCTGAAGTTCTGGCTACCCCTTTTAGGGATAAAGATTGTGTTGGTTATGAATTTCGACTATTTTTTGTCACTACGAACCAATTCACTCCTTATAAAATGTCTATAATTTCTCGAACTATTATTAAGACTGTCACTTTCGCAAGTGATCTTACTGTAGCAGCGAGTAAGTGCATTGTAAGTAGCATTCTGACGTCTTAATTAGATATTTCTCTTGCCTTTGTCTACAAACGCTCTCTTTAAGTATTTTACTTCTTAGGAGGACTTTTGAGCTGCCTTTTAATGAACGCCTCAAATGGCACTTTTTAGGGGCCCACGGTTAACGACAATGCAATATAAGTTCTGTTCTGTTAGAGGCTGAAGAAGCTGTGTAGTGTCGGCATAGAATAGCACTACCCCATTTCTTCCGGTGGGTGTACGTAAGAGGCGACTAACGGTATTGGGGGCTTTTAAGGGATTTTTGGGCGATGCGGTTGGAGACCCATCACCAACAAACTTTATTTTACCATCTTTTCCCCACACAAGTTTCCAAAAGTGGCTGAGAAATTTCTTATTCCTTGGCTCTGGCTACCCCTTCTAGGGATTTATAGCCGTGAGTATATGTATGTATGTATGTATAAAGAAGTGACTTTAACCATAGATTGTATTTTGTTGTAACCACGTTTATGTCGAGAAATAAGTTATCCCCATTCAGTAAATAATATAAAAAATATGATCATTATAAAATTTATCGAGCTACTGTCGATAGTAGTGTTAGTAGAGGACGACCACGGAGGACACCTTTGGATCAAATAGAGAGTGTGCTCGAAAAGGCAGGCGTCTGTTTGAAGAATATCAAAGAGCATGTATGAAAATATTGATGGATTTAATGAAGCTAGAGAGGTTTACTAGGATCGTACAAAGTGGCAATCGATAGTCTCTGCCTACCTCAATGGTAACTAAAGGTGTGAATGAACGTATTCATGTAATATAAACAAATCATGGTTAAAAAACCCACCGTTATTATTTGTTGTTCAAAAAATACTTTATTCTTTTATTGCTATCCTAACTTTATGTCGAGGAATAAAACAGAGAAATTATTGAATCTGAAAACCACCAGACTTATTTAAGGAAGGAAAAATTCTGACTCCAGGGGGAATCGAACCCACGACATCCGGGTATACGCCCCGGTCACTCTGCCAACTAGGCTATAGTGCCAAGTAATCACTGAAACGAAATTTGGCCTTGCTTCTTTACACCTTACTGGTCTCAGCGCCCTCTACCTCATATTTTTCTTCCTTTAATTGATTAGTCTTAAATTCCAAACAAAGTAACAAAATAATATGATGTTAATAATTCTCATGGTTAATTTTAAATTTGTTTTCAAAATATTTAAAAAAAATGTGTCACTAATATACTCGCAGCTAGGAGCATAAAAATCGGCGTTAGAATTGGCCTGGAACTCGTTTTTAAAACATACCCTTTTTATATTTTAAATCGATTAAGGACATAAAACTAAACAAGTTTGTCTATGGAATGCATATCTAAAATATTGTAATTTTTTAAATAATTAAAAAAAAACATCCCGTGATTTGACCAGATGTTTTGTTTTTATTTCAGCGTACCTCACCATACTTTCCCAGTTTGATTAAGGCAGTTACACTTTTTATTTATTGATTATTTTGAAAATAACAATATTTTAGATATGCATTCCATAGGTAAAGTTGTTTAGTTTTCTGTCCTTAATCGATTTAAAGTATAAAAAAGGTATGTTTTAAAAGCGAGGTCTAGGCCAATTGGAAATACCTCAGTTACTTTCGAAATTGTGTAAAAAAAATATTAAATTAAGAGATACTCGAGATGTGTAGGAGATAAGATAAGAGAACAACCAAATTACCACACGCACAGGAAGAAATGGGTTAGTACTATTTTTAACCTGTGCGCAGATTATAAAACAACTGAATTTTTATTTGTTTTAATATATTTTAAATGAAAAATATTCAAATTAGCCTTTTATTTTAGTGTTTGCTATAGAATAAAAATATTTAATAAATACGAAAAAAAAACTTTGCATACCGAATTGGGGTAATACTATTCGAAGCCGACTCAGACAGCTTTAGTACTTTATTAAAAAAGACTTATATGTAGCTTACAAAAAACTGCGTTTGTCTTAAGAGCGAGTGTTCAAGTAATTAAAAACCCTTTCTTTTAATTGAAATGATAAACTAAATTGTATAGCAATAACGGGCGTTTTCTGAAAACAAAATGAAGATTAATTACCTTTATCACAACCATTACCTTTGCTCTATGGATTCCTGGTATACGGGAATATCACAATAGAAGCAACAGCAACTGCTTTTAATAAACCCTTAAAAGGTCACGCGATTCAAAACTAAAAGAATATTTATTGAATTTTGTTGATGTACAGATATGAAATTGGAAAGATAAGACTGAAAGAGAAATATAATAAGAAGAATAAATTTGAGAAAAGTAAGCAGAACTTCAATTCCAGCATCGTAATCAAGTGTTGCTTACAGCTACATTCATTTTAGATATTTTATGTACAAAAGGACAGCTTAAATTACATCAATCATCTTTGAGTAATCAATAAATATATCCCCAAACTAAGTACAACTTAATACACACATACTCACGCCATTATTTCCCATTGGGTAGCCAAAGACTATTGATCGCCACTTTGTAAGTTCCTGACAAACCTTTCTAGCTTCATAAACATCCATAAATCTTTTCATTCATGCTCTTTTCTTCTTCAGACTTCGGACACCTGTCCTTTTGAGCACACTCTATTTAGTCGAGTTGTGTCCTCCGTGGTTGACCTCTACTGACATTAACGTAATTAATTGTATTATGAGATACTAACTTGACGATACATGCAATATACATATAAATAACATCCAAGACCAAGAAACAATCATTTCTGTTCATCACATAAATATTGCTCTCAGTGGGGATCGAACCCGCCACCTCCGGACCGAGAAACTAGTCACCTATCCACTCGGCCACAGAAATGCATTATATATATATATTTAATAATATAACTCAATTGTTGTACTAATTGCTTGAGAATTGTTACTATAGTTTCAAATTCTTTATTACAATTTAGTATTATAGCACCAAAAATAAAATTAATACTTTCAAACCAAACGATTAGCTCTAACATCTATCTCCTATCTGGAAGAGATCGCTTTAAGCGATGAGACCGCCAATTTAACTTCTATTTAAGAGCATAACCTCTATTGTAAACGGTTTTGATTGTGATATACAATAAATATTGCTGTGTAGTGTCGGCTTAGAATAGCACTACCCCATTTCTTCCGGTGGGTGTACGTAAGAGGCGACTAACCACACCAACAACCTTTATTTTACCATCTTCTCCCCACTCAACTTTCCAAAAGTGGCTGAGGAATTTCTAATTCTTAGCTCTGGCTACCCCTTCTAGGGATTTATAGCCGTGAGTATATGTATGTATGTATGTATACAATAAAGAGTTCTCTATTCTATTCTATCCACAACGATCCATTCTTTGGCTTAAAATTTAATTTCCAGTGACGTGGGTTCGCGGCTGCGTTCCGAAATGAGAAGTTTGTTAATAAAACTCAGAGATTTCAACTTGAAATTGTTTGGAGATTTTATTCATTACACCACCGCGTTCTCTGAGATTTTGTCTAATTAATATTTGCTGGATTACATGTCATAGGTAGTCTTAATAATAATTAGAGTTTCGTTTTGGAAATAATTTGTTCTAGGTTCTTTAAATATTTTCGCTATGTTGTATTTTTTTTTGTATTTTTTGTTTATAGTAGGTACCATGTTTTAAGAGCAACAATATTCTTATAAAATATTGAGCAATAGGTTTTAATTTATTCACATAATTACTTTAACTTTCATTAACGTCAAGCAATATATCCCAAAAATATTAATAAAGTAAAGTAACATTACACCAATATAAGCCAAAATAAAAAAGCGATTTTCGAATCAGTTCGTTAAGGCGATAGCGCTCAGTGAAAACAAACTCTGCGTGAAATTGAGTACAGCAACCCCATAACTTTACTTCGACAATAGCTATGGAAATTGTTGATTTTGGATCGAAATAAGTAACTGATCATTAGGATGAAATATGATTTGTGTTTTAAAAGATGTCGTCTAACAACTAAAATTTAGAACTGTTACACGACATCTAAAAAAATAGAACTTATACCACAATAATTACTTCAAAGATACGGATACAGTATGAATAATAAAAGAGCATGTATGAAAATATTGATGTATGTAAACGAAGCTAGATAGGATTGCCAGGATCTTACAAAGTGGCGATCGATCTCTGCCTACCTCAATAGAAATTAATGACGCGAGTATATGTATGTAACGGATAAAATAAGGGATAGTCCCCCCCTTGAAGAGATATACACATGTAGAGCGTAAATTGTTGGCCAAAGTAAAGTTTAAAAAGTTTTGCAAAAGTATAAAAAGACGAAACTATACTTACCGCTTTAAGTCCATAAAAATCGGATAACCCAATCAAAAGTTATGCGTAACCATGTATAGAAAAAAAATAAGCGTCGAATCACAACTAGAACCTTGTAGTTGTATTGTTCTCTGTGGGACCTCCACAGCCACTTTTCAAAGTTTACTAAAGATTAAATTTTCAAATAACGAATGTTAAGAGTGGGTTGAAAGCAACACGGGCCAACAATTACTCAGCTACCCTTTGTCGTGTCAAACGAGGCCATAGAAAAAAAAGACGGTATAATTTTAAGCTACTACACAACCATTTAGCTGGTTATAAAGTGTATTTTTTTGATAAATCAATCTTTTGTAAATAATTCGTTTTTGTTTTTTAAGCAAAAGTTTTATTTATTATTCTATTCTTTAAATTGAGCAAAGGGCAAAAACACCTTCATACGTACTCTACAGAAATCTTCTCAGTGTTTGTCGGCGAATAGATTGCATGTTTTGCAAATATTCACGGTACATTGCCGCTTGTGTAAGCACTCAATCTTTATTCGGCCCCGCACAACCGGCAACGGAATGTTCTTTTTGATTGAATTCTTTTGACTCATTTAATTTTCTCTTTCCTTGTTTATTTTATATGCACTTGAAAGTTTTCGTTCCGAATTTTATCTCACAGTTGAACAGTAAAATGTTTAAAAATTTTTAAAGTTGGTTTATTTGATAATAAACTTTTTTCCTGCTTTATAATCAAAGAAACTTTGTTTTACTTGCTGGTGAAAAGATTTTTTTTTATTTTTGTTTAAAAGTGCTTTGTATTTACTTTTATTAAAATACAGCTATCTACTCATCATCTCAGTTCGTAGTAAGTGTATGTACCAAATTACTAACTACTAACTGCCAAGTAATGGGAAACCAACTCTACCAACTATTTATTTAGCCAACTTTACAAAAAGGATAAAAATTATTTTATTAAAAGCTAGAAGGGAGTAGAGATCTATCTCCTTTCAGGAACAAAATTCATCTGAATTAATGCCTTCATACTAGAGTCACAGGAACGTTAACTTCAGTAATACTTAACCAAGTTTCCTGTGGTTTCCAAACGGTGAACTATACGGCAAGTCGAGCACTGTCTCTCAAAGTGTACAACTTATTGGTCGAATAAATGACGAAGCTTCTAGTTACGTTCGCTTCAGTTCCGTTCTCTACTGCTTCAGTAGGTTACATTGTACTGCCTTACACGAATATTGTTCAATACGTTTTAATTTAAGGTGTATTCGGGTTGTTGGTCGTAGTACAAGACAACAGGTTTTTGGATATTGGACGATGCGGTTGGAGACTTTTTGGTTACTTGACAGAGAGATACTGAAACAATTTTGTTAAGTTTTTTGAGTTTAGTTTTTGACCTTTAATATTAATTTAATTTCATCAATTGGTTTTCATTTTTTACTAACTGACCCGACAGATTTCGTACTGTCAAAAATTTATTGTCATTCAGTTGCTGGTAGCAAATGAAACTTATATAAAAAATGAAATAACTGCTGACGTTTTTTGTGGTGTTTGTTACGTGTGTTTTGTCAAAGTTATGTTGACGGTTTACGAAAATGTATTATAGACGGGATAGCTAGATCTACGGAATAAGAAATACTCAACTACTTTTGGAAAATATAATAACATTAATAAAAGTAAAAACAACTATGAAAACTAACCATATACAATCGGAAAACCAAACACTTGCAATTTTGCAACAATATTCATTCATTTACAACAATATATGTATGTTATTTCCAAGAGTAACAAGTACAGCAGGATATAATGAAGATATCTACTATGGTTGGGCTGAGAAGTGAGGGGAAAGGCACTAATTTAAAACAAAGGTTGGGTATAAATATATAGAAACAATTTCGATAGATTTTTCCGATAGTAATTTATACAGAGAAAACAAATTACAATGTAAGAAAAACACCCGCGGGAAGAATGGGCTAGTACTATTATTATTATCATAAATATTGTAAGCCTACATCACATACAGCTCTTGCATGAATAAAATTATAATTTGGTGTTTTTTAAATAGTTTCAGAAATGGTAGAGAAACACGGACAGCCAGTCGGAGAAAGATTTGTTCTTGTTTTTTTTTTGTCTGTAACCGTATGATATTTTAAAATAAATGGGGTATTCAACATCATGATGATACATTCCTAGGGACTAAAAACTGCTCGAAAAAACACTACTCATGTCAGACCGGGGTGGACCACTACATACACATATATATACACGCCATTATCTCTCTTTGTGGTGGGCAGAGACTATAGATCGCCACTTTGTACGAGCTTAGTTAACATCGATCAATCTTTTCATACATTCTCTTTTAGTCCAGGTTCAGAATTATTTTATACTAATTAAACCACACGTCATTTGAAAATAGCTACTAAGGAAGCAGTGACTCGTAAGAGGTAATATCAAAATTCCGTACCAAGTTCCTCATAGTTTTCAACTTGGCTCGCTCACATTACAAAGCTGATAACTTAAGACTTTGAAATCCCTTTTAAATGCGAGACGGTTGAAAGAGCATACTGCTTCGGTATCGCCATTTTAATGCTACAAAAGCTAGTGTTTATAAATAATCTACGGGGTATTCTCTATTTAATAACTGCTTGAGCCATTGAGACGTAGCCGTCGTTGCTTTAATATAGTTTTCGTGATAGGATATTTTAATGTAAACTTACATATACATTTAAGTATCATTACGCCCTTAGTTCTTTCTGGTGTAAGTGGATACTATAGATCGCGACTTTGTTCGATCCTGGATGTATATTGCTCACGATGTAGATTCATTTATTTATTCATTTTTTTTTACAAGAACTGGGTTCTTAGATAGAAAATTAGTCTAAAACCGCTTAAAAAGTACCAAACCCTAAGTCTTTCTCACGCCACATACTGCCAAAAATGTATTTGAACTATTCAGTACATAGTTCTTAATAACTAAAATATCTATATTTCATTCAAATTATAATTTCGACAGCTCCGCGCCATAAATCCTAATTTAAAAAAGGAAGAGACGTTAATTACATCAGCACGAAGGCGGCAAACGAAAAAGGTGATATAAAAGCCGCAAAAAGGTCGTGTAGTGAGTAAACGTCCCGAGCTAAGCTGAGAGCATCAGCGGCGGACTCAGATCAAAGTGAGTCTGTAATAACATTAGTGTCGCGGCTGCAAGAACTGAAACCAATCACATTGCCTGGGGACATGGATTTATATTCAGATGGGCTCGCGTTTAACTAACTAATCTTTTTATTCACTTTTAAATCTATCTACCTAAAAAGCATGCAAATTCTGTTATGAAGAATAGAGTTATGAGGTGAATGATTAAAAATGGTGGAGTAAGAAACACAAAATTTCAAGTTTTAATACGTATCATTACATATTTGTTCTTAAAATTATGGACATATAGGGAAAAATTTGGCAATTAAAATGTGTACCACAATCACCACGTAGTAAAACCATTTAAAAACATTTTAAGCGAACTGAAAATTACACAAATCGTACGGTCGAATTGAGACCACTCCTTTTTTATAAGTCGGTTAAAAATTAATATAGTAGTTTTATCCATGACATATAAATCCAAGACCCATCTCCAATTAACAGTTCAATCAGGTCGGGCAGCCACTTGGCTCCGCCACCACAGCTCACTCGATTACCAGGGACTCAAAGAACACTCATACACCCATCCGCTTTAATTTAACTCCTCTATCTAGGATTAACCTTTTCAATACGGATTTGTGCGGTCGTGATAAGATAGGTTTAGTTTACTTGAGTAGCGAAGGTGTTAAATGGGTTTTTAGAATTTGTGTAGGGCATTTCCGATTTTCATTAATGACATTGACAAACATTATTGCCTCTTGCTGTTTGGAGGCTAAGAGTATTCAAGTTTTGCTTCGGCAGAGAACTTACATGATAGGGCGCCGCGCCGTTTTGTGCTAATACACTGTCACATAACTAAGTACAATTTACCCATCTGGGTTTCCTCACGATGTTTTCTTTCACCGTTAACAAATATGATAAATTACCACGCATATGATTTTAGGGTAAACACTTGTGTATGTCCTACTCGGGATTTGAACCCACGCCTCGGTCATTGCATCGATTCGTTCCCTACTTAATGGTTCATCACAAATAGTAAAGAATAGCCAAACTAAATTTACAACCTTATTACTTAATCAGTCAGTTGGTAACGGAAATGTTTGAAATATTTATTAATTATTTTATGGTATAATTGTTCCATATAAAAAATATACGTTCACACCTTGACAAATATTATTTAAACATATTATTAAATATGTATTTAGGCTGGCAAATCATCTCGTCTTTTCTTCTAAAATATTTAGGAATCAGTATAATACTCGTACTACAGAACAAATTCAACATTGTACGTCCAGTAAGTAGTTCAGCTTTATGGAAAAACCACTACCCGGTTTTTTAGGAATTTTACAAGTGTTCTTAGTGTCATCTTACTTGAGTAGTAGTAATGGAAGAGATTCCAGAAATTCAAAGAAAAACATGATGTTAAGTTTTTCATCGTGAATTTAAAAGTTTAAGTATATAAATTTTGTTTTGGCTGTATTGTTAAGTGTGGAGTTTTTAAGGGATTTTTGGGCGATGTGGTTGGAGACCCATCACAAACAACCTTTATTTCACCATCGTTTCCTCACGCTATTCCAGAAGTGGCTGAGGAATTTCTAATTTACCTCTGGCTACCCCTTCAAGAGACTTATACCCGTGAGTATATGTATGTATGTATGTTAAGTCTTGCCTATTCTTGTTCCCATTGCAGAATTCCGATTGAACCTTCTAAGCTAATTCAAGCTTGTTCCGTTTATTTGTCTTTGCTACGAAAAATACGTTTATTCACATTTCAATGTACACGTATGTAACGCGATACGCTGCGTGCACACGTAAATTTAAATATCAAACATAAAATAGTTCAGTTATACCGTAAAACCGTTCTTACCGTGTCCTTGATACCGTACCGTCCTGCCTTTTTTTAGAACAATGTCTAAAAGTGTCTAATTATATGATAATATAAAAGTAAATTTCTAACTAGTTGGTGCAAGTTAAGCTAGCTAATTTATCCAAAACTAAAAGGTTTTTACCTATCAAATATTTTGCCATGTCATCAAACCTTTATGTCATGAAAGAACGGCAATATTTGGGCAGAAGCCCGAAATAATAACGACAAAATTAATCATTAATTGACCTACAAACCGAAGTAATATTACATCGCTACCAGGATTACAAAGCTATTAAGGAAGTCAGTCGCATGAACAGCACTGTTAGTATGAATATCACAGAACACAACAAGTAGACGCTATCAACTCCATCAGAGATAGCACAATGACTACCTAATCAGGAACTTTCCGTATTCGAGCTCAATAATATTTATATCCAAAAGTCAATAGTTGAGAACATAAGTTACTACTGTCAGTCATGTGACTGTCAGTTTCAAAAAGGCACTATCAAAGGTGTTCATTTTTATATGGGGTGCATGTTTGCTGGTTACAAAATGATTACAATATATAAATATATATATTGTAATCATTTTGTAACCAGTATTTTTGATAGTGCCTTTTTGAAACTGACAGTCACATGACTGACAGTAGTAACTTATATATACACACATATATATATATATATATATATATAATAACATAATAACATACGTACATAAAATACTCACGGCCATAAATTCCTAAAAAGGGTAGCCCGAGCTTCAGAGTTCAAAACTCGTTAGCCACATTTGGAAGATGATCGGGGAGAAGATGATAAAAATAAAGTATTGTTGCTGATGTCAATCAAAATTCACTTAATAATCCCCATTCCCTTGGTCGCCTCTTACGAGACCCATAGGTAGGAAGGGGTAGTGACATTCTAAGCCCGCACTATACGGCAATAATATAAGTCAGCCATTTTATAACATAACATAATAACATAAACGTTCACGCCGTTTATCCCCGAAGGGGTTGGCAGAGGTACCAATACTTCTGAACTCACATGGCAGCGCCATCTAGTTTCCAGAGAAGGTATCCACGTTTTGCTTAGACAGTGTACTCACGTGATAGGGGGCAGGCCTATCGCCGTTTTGTACGAATACACTGTCACATGACTAAGTACAACTCAGCCATGTGGGTTTCCTCACGATGTTTTCCCTCACCGTTAACAGCCATGATAAATAAACCACACATATGACTTTACATAGCCATTTTATACGTTATATACATTCGATTTTTGATTCGTCTCAGACTTAGTTTCGACTTATCATGGCATAGTTTAGTAGATTACTTATTTTAGCTGTGTAGTGTCGTCTAAGAATAGCACTACCCCATTTCTTCCGGTGGGTGTACGTAAGAGGCGACTAATGGTGTTGGGGCTTTTTAATAGATTTTGGGCGATGCGGTTGGAGACCCATCACCATCAACCTTTATTCTACCATCTTTTCCCCACTCAACTTCCAAAAGCGGCTGAGAAATTTCTAATTTCTCAGCTCTGGCTACCCCTTTTAGGGATTTATATCCGTGAGTATATGTAGTTATGTACTTATTTTACTATGATGTTAATCTCTTTTTATAATCATAGGTGAAGTAACTTGTGTTTTCGTTATAATATTTTGATCGTAAAGCCAGAACTACGTTATTTTTTATATCCATTCGGAAAGTATGTGATACGATCAATGTATAATTTATGGGATATAAGACCCATAATATTATAAAATTTGTATACTAACTCTTAAAATCAGATAACCTCAGTTGAAAACAAAAACTTAAGTGTATTAATAAAATAAAATTTGCAATAAAAAACGATCTAAAAATTACAAAATAAGCAACGAAAAATACACTGTTGTACAGCTGTCTAGTGTTGGCTTAGAATAGCACTACCCTATTTCTTCCGGTAGGTGTACGTGAGAGGCGACTAACGGACTTGGGGCTTTTTATGGGATTATTGGGCGATGCGGTTGGAGACCCATCACCAACAACCTTCATTCTACCATCTTTTCCCCACTCAACTTCCAAAAGTGGCTGAGGAATTTCTAATTTCTCAGCTCTGGCTACCCCTTTTAGGGATTTTTAGCCGCGAGTATATGTATGTATGTATGTATGAAAAATACACAGAAATATTCCTCAGTAACAACCCCCCCTGAGATAGAAATCACAAACGATATTCCACATTCGGAAACCACAGAACACAGAACCCGAATATATCCATAACTGGACAATATTAATTGTAAATTAATGTCTCTTGTCTAGTCGACGATGTGTATCAGAACATGTGTTACGAATAATAGTCAAGATAAGGACATGCAATCATACTGTATTCACTGATTCTATTGTATGGGGATTAATTAGCAATATGCCTATTAAATTAGTTGGGCACTTCAACTGATTATATTAATGTTAGGAATGTGCAGGGGCGACTGATGATATGATTAAGTATTAACATTTGTGTACATTCCTCATTATTAGCACATTATGTGTATGCGCATATTCATAATAAATTACTTTTCAATTGAATGTTTACACACATAAACATTCTCACACAATATGTATCCTTTGCGCTAGCATCTATCGATCGCCACTTTGATCTTCTTAAACACCTTATTTTTTGTTTCAATTTGTCAACTCATACATGCTCTTTTTTATCATAATGATATTTGGCATAGTATTCTGCATATAATTATTTATCATAACCAGCATTTAAACTAGGGAAACAGATGGCGACAGTAAGTAAAACTCTGATGGCCGAATTTATGTTTAGTTATATGATACTACACACGTATCCATAAAAGCAGTCATGCAACCAACAACTTCAGTCCAATAATTACTTTCAACAAGTGATGTTATTTTTTTTAAAATAATGCCAGACTTTGCATTTTGTATCTATACCTGTAGTTTCGTTTCGCATCTATACCTAAGGATATACAAATATACATACATACATATACTCACGGCTATAAATCCCTTGAAGGGGTAGCCAGAGCTAGGGAATTAGAAATTCCTCAGCTTTTTTTGGAAGCTGAGCGGGGAGTAGATGGTGAAATAAAGGTTGTTGGTGATGGGTCTCCAACCGCATCGCCCAAAAATCCCTTAAAAGCCCCAATACCGTTAGTTGCTTCTCACGTACACCTACCGTTGGAAATGGGGTAGTGCTATTCTAAGCCGACACGACACAGCTTAGGATATTAATCTCGAAAAAGAGTAGCCAGAGTTATAGAACAGATTTAATCAGCATCTTTTAAAACTCTGAGGAAATGATGGTGAAAATGAGGTTACTCAGTAATGGCTTTCCAGCTTCAACGTCATTAATCACTGAAATAGCCTACGACACCAACGGGAAGATATAGGGTTGTCCGGTTCCCAGCTGACACTACACCGAAGTTAACATTGCCGGACCTATTTACAGTTTGCAGTTAAGCAAATAATTTAATACTCTCAACTATGATGAGATCTAGTGTCATAGACAGGCAGGTGTGCGTAAGCGTAAATATTTATATACTCAGGCTATATATGCAAAAACCCAGTAGCCAGGGCTTCAGAGCTAGACAATCCTCAGCGACATTTGAAAGTGAGGTAGAAGAGTCGCCTCCAACCGCATCACCCAAAAACCACTTAAAATGCCCACCACCCTCAGTCGCCTCTTACTACACCCGCGGGTAGAAATGGGCAGTGACATTTTAAGCCGGCTCTACACGGCATGGCATACATGTATATTTGACTATTCCAGTTCCTGTGGGAATTTGGAGATATCATCTACTATAGGTCCTTTAAACTCTTTATGGAACTAAATTGCAGCTTTCTAGAGCCAGTAGATTAGAAAATTTGTGCATAAAGAATACTCTAATCTAACGATAAATAAAAATACACCGAAGTTACTCACTGATGTATTGTCACTGTCAGTAAAGTGCTGTTTCAGGTCACGCTAAATCAGGGATTGTACAGAACAAAGACATAGAAAGGTAGTCAGAAATTGCAAAAATAAATTGAATGTACCGTGTATTTGCCGACCTAAGCTCACGGATATAAAACCAAAAAAAAGTGGCCACTTGTCAGCTAAGTTAGAAATTAGTCAATCACTTTTGAACACTGAGGGAAAACAAAGTATGATTGGTGATAAGTCACCCGCAAAATCAATCAATAGTTACTAAAGAAGTCTATTAACCTAAGTATTCAGTTACTTTTAACTTCAAAGTCTCTTGTCATGGGTGTTGCATGAAAAAAAATAAAGGTAAATAAAAGATAAATAAAGGAAAGAAAATTTTCGACACTAGTGGGGATCGAACCTGCGACCTCCGGGTATACGCCTCCGGCGCTCTCTCAATTGAGCTGTAGTGTCAAGTGGCTACTAGTGCGATATCCTTTTGAAATGAGGTTTTCATGAACAAAAATCAGAGGGTCTACGCTTTTTAAGTTATTGTTGGATTTTCTTAGAAATTCATCACCGAGGATCCTTTATTTGACTATGTGTTTAGCTGTGTAGTGTCAGCTTAGAATAGCACTACCCCATTTCTTCCAGTGCGTGTACGTAAGAGGCGACTAACGGTATTGAGGCTTTAAAGGGATTTTTGGGCGATGTGGTTGGACACTCATCACCAACAACCTTTATTTTACCATCTTTTCCCCACTCAACTTTCCAAAGGTGGCTGAGGAATTTCTCATTCCTTAGCTCTGGCTACCCCATCTAGGGATTTATAGCCGTGAGTATATGTATGTATGTGTTTACTATTTTCAAAACCACGTTAACACTAAAATATATTTTTTATCACATTTGCCCATATAGTGACTTTTATTATATTCAATTTGGACATCTAGATTGCCTTTCACGAAAATGGGACTTACCCAGTTCAGTATTAGTGAGCGCAACTATTTGCTAAATTAATTTGATTAATTACATTTCTGATCATATATGACCGATTTCAGCAGCATCAATATTAATTTAGATCCTCGTAAATACATATGTGGGAACAGCAAAGATATACTGGCCAGTACAACCTGCTGTGTACCAACTTAGAATTTGTATTTATGTCTAGCTAGAGAAACATTTCGATACCGTGATGTACGATTTTTTATGACGCTGCTAGTATGCGAGTGAGTTCGCCGTCTAGCGGTCGCCACACATATATTTTAACTATCATTGTGGTTGGCTATGGTAGCTTGACTAACATAACTTTAGAAAAGACAAATTGGTGTAGGCCCGACCCGAGATTCAAACAATCATCGTCTGCACGATAAGCGGTGTTCTAACTGCTGAACTATCACGGTTAGAACTATTATCTCACTATCATAGTTTAGTTCAATATCATCATATTAAATAAATATTGTGCAAGAACGGTAACAGGGATACTGGATTGGGATGATAATTCAACAATATGGTTCATAATTTATATCTCTTTTGGTAATGGCGAATTTTCATGCCCCACTTCATATTGTTTTAAGCCACACTGATCCGTGTTTATTCTTTTTTTAAACACTTACAATATATTTTTTACGGATAAACTATCTCACTGTATCAGAAGATTAGGACTATTTTATATATAGAAAAAAAAACATACGAGGGGCATGCCAAAAGAAACTAGATACTCAAAAAATATAAAATTTATTCTTTATTACAAGTATCTATGTTTTCAAAGTATTCACCCTGAGCACGTGTACACTTTTCGATACGTCTGAACCAATTGGAAAATATCTGTGACCACTCTTCTTTAGATACCTCAGAAATCTCGAAATTATAGGCAACCAGCGCATCTTCTTTGCTTTCAAACCTCTTCCCCTTTAGATTTTCTTTAATTTTTGGAAACAAGTAAAAATCACAAGGCGCTAGGTCAGGGGAATATGGCGGGTGAGGGAGAATTGACACATTTTTCGAGTTGAAAAAGTCTAGTGTTCTGGCAGACGTGTGCGGCGCTGCATTGTCGTGGTGCCAGAGAAGGTGCCGGATTCCTGACTTCGGTCGCTTGTCACACCAAGCTGATATTACTGTTGGAGCACAAACCGCCACATACCATTTGGAGTTCACCGTTCTTTCATTCTCTAGCACAACAGTAGCAATATGACCCGTTTTGCAGAAAAACGAGGCGACCATTTGTTTCTGTGTGCTTCGTGCACGGCGACATTTTGTTGGAGTTGGCTCGTCTTCAAAGCACCATACAGTCGACCAATGATTCGGGATCATAGTTATATTGCCATGTTTCGTCACCAGTCAGTATATCATGTACGTTTTTTTTCTCGCCTCCGTTGAATTTATCTATCATGAATAGGCACCAATCCACCCGACGGTCTTTCTGCTCATCGGTAAGTTTGTGCGGCACCCATCTCATGAGGCATCAAAACATTCATGAGGCTTTAAACCTTTTTATTATTATTATTATTAGACGGGCGGTAAACGCCACGGGTTTCCGCACTGAGCCCGGCATGGCGGACCATTGTACGTGGACCAAGTGGTCAACTAGCTCTCCCAGCCTAATTCCGTCCAGAAGGCAAGTAGCTTATCCAGGTCAGCTACCGCCCCTGGGAGCGACTTTATTGTTCCTATAGTGTTTTTTCGGATATCGGCCACTCCAGTGCATTCCTGGAGCACGTGAGCGACCGTCTCATCAGCCTTCTTGCACGCACGGCATAGAGGGCTGTCGGTGATGCCTATGGTGTGTAAGTGTTTGTTTAATGTGGTATGTCCTGTAAGTATTCCAGCCACTGTCCGCAGGTCCTTCCTACTAAGTCGTAGTGCGCGCCCGGTCAGCTTTATGTCAAGGGTTGGCATAGTTTCCTTTGACTGTCTGCAGCCAGGCTCTTCCTGCCAGTGAGACTTGGAGAGAGAGTGTGTGCGTTCTCTTAGCCACGCACGCAGCTGACCAAAAGGCAGGGGGATAATCGGTTCAGGACCCTGCAGGTTCCTGGCCGACCCCGCCCTAGCCAGTTCGTTAGCCGCGTCGTTTCCCAATGAGCCGCTATGACCTTTAATCCATTGAAGGGTTATAATGTTTTTCCGGGCTACCTCCTCCAGAGCACTGTGGCACTCCAGGACTAGTCCTGAAGTGAACACACAACGATCCAGAGCCTGTAGCACAGATGCACTGTCCGAGATGATTTTGACATGCATATCGGACAGCGCACGGGCTTTGATTGCCATTGCCGCCTCAGTTATTCCAAGACACTCCGCTTGGAATACCGTATTGTGGTGGCCTAGGCTTTTGGAGATTTTGATACTGAGGTCTTGTGAGTATACGCCCGCTCCAGTCCCTTGGTTGGTCTTGGAGCCATCTGTATACACACGCACCTCTTTAATATCGGAGTAGTCATGTTGTTCCTCTTCGAGTACAACAGTGTAGTTGTGCTTGGTTATAATGGTTTTTGTTATCCTATCACATGGTGCAGCAAGTAAGGGCTGATATTGGATGGCCGCTGTGTAAATATTAGTGTGTAGGATTCTGGAGTCATTTTTGAGGTGTCCTGCCTTTTTCAGCCTAAGTGAGGACATCGCTGCCTCTTGCTGTATGTGTAAGTGTAAGGGCGGCAGATTCAGTAGCACCTGAAGAGCTGCCGTGGGTGCGGTTCTCATACAGCCCATGATAGCCATGCAGGCAAGCCGTTGCATTTTTTCTAGGTCGTTTTGGGCTGTTTTTAATCTAGTTCTCGACCACCAGACCAGTGAGCCGTAGGTTATCACAGGTCTAATAATGGTGGTATAAAGCCAGTGTACGATCTTAGGTTTTAATCCCCAGTTTTTACCTAGTATCCGCTTGCACTGCCATAGCATAGCGCTGGCTTTTTTTATTGTGTTATCTAAATGTGGTTTCCAGCTCAGTTTGTCATCTAGGGTAATTCCTAGATATTTAACAGTCTTGGAAAGAGTGAGTTGGGTTCCAAAGAGTTTTGGAAGTTCAAAAGGGGGGAGTTTCCTTTTGTGAGTGAAAAGAGTTAGTTCAGTCTTTTTAGGGTTTACTTTCAGGTCGTATTCGTTACACCATGTCTCCACTACTCTTAATGCTTGACCCATTTGATTGCAGAGCGTGTTTACATGATTTCCATTTAGTAGGATAGTGAGATCATCCGCGTAGCCTACAGTAAAGTAGCTTCGGGCATTGAGCCTCCTAAGTAGAGAGTCGACCACCATGTTCCATAGGAGTGGGGAGAGGACCCCCCTTGGGGGCATCCTCTTGTCACAATGGCTCTGGTGGTGTCTTTTAAGGTTACTTGGACCGCTCTGAGTCTCAACATGTTAACAACCCAACCCCTGAGTGTGGAGTTAACACGGAAGTCTTTCAGAGTTTTCTCGATACAAGGTATGTTAGTTTTATCGAAAGCACCTTCAATATCTATGAAGGTGCCTAGTGTGGATAGCTTAGTGCTGAGTGCACATTCAATTTTAGATATTGCGTTGTGTAGTGCAGTCTCAGTTGATTTATCTTTAGTGAAAGCATGTTGGTTTATATGGAGGGGTTTTTTCGCAAGTGATTTTTCTCTTATATGTCTGTCACAGAGTCTTTCCAGAGTTTTTAAGAGAAAGGATGTAAGGCTGATGGGTCTAAAGGACTTCGGGTCGGTATAGTTCGACTTACCGGGTTTGGGTATGAAAGTTACTTTGATTTCGCGCCATGGTATCGGTACATATCTGTAAGCGATGCATGATTGATATATTTTGACCAACCAGGGGGATAGGATGTCTCTTGCCCACTGGAGCAAAGCAGGGAAGATTCCATCTAGGCCTGGTGATTTGAAGGGGTTGAAAGACTTAACCGCCCATTCAATTTGGTCATTAGTGACAAGGTCTCGTGAGAAGAGCCTGTCAGCTTCGGTAGGAGGCGTAATATGCTCCTCATTCCAGTCAGTGTCATCAGTATGATGACAGTCTGGGAAGTGGCAGTCTAGGAGCAATTTATGTGTTTCTGTATCTGTCGTGGTGTATGTATTATCAGGTGTTTTGAGCGGCCCTACGGTGAGGTTGTTATCGGTAGACAGAATTTTTCGAACCCTAGCCGCTTTATTGTTCGATTCTATTGATCCGCAAAACTTTCGCCAAGCTTGCCTTTTGCTAGATCGGATTCGTTTTTTGTAGGTGGCTAACATGTTTTTATAGTTTTCCCAGTCTGTAGGTAGCCTGGAGTTTTTTGCTTTATTGAAAAGTTTGCGTAGTTCACCGCGCATTTTTTCCAACTCCGGGGTCCACCACCTACTGGTTTCTTTCCCTGGGATTGTTGGTTGTTTAAGTGGGCAGGAGGCTTCATAAGAATCGATTATAGCTGCGGTTACTACTTTAAGGTCATTTTCAATTTGTGTAGGGCCATCTACATTCTCGTTGGTGAGTGTATTTAGCTTACTTTTTAGAGAAGATCTATATGAGAGTACATTCGTAACTCGAGGGTTACGTTTAGGAGGGGGTAGTGTGTAGTCACTGGTAATGTTAAAACAGATCCGCCGATGATCAGCGCAGCTTAGTTCTTTTGACACGTGCCAATTTGAGACTAAGTGGGACGCCCCGGTGCTAACTAGTGTAATGTCAATGATAGTTTGGCCCCTGGATGTAACCCATGTGGGCTCCGATCCTATATTTGCTATGCTAAGGTTAGTAGAGAATAAATAGGTTGATAATACCTGTCCTCTTTGATTGGCCGCGTGGCAGCCCCACAGCGGATGATGCGCATTTGCATCGGCTCCGATGATGAGCTCAGTACCGGACTGCTCACAGTACTGCACCAGGTCGACCATTTCTTTAGGTGGGCAGTCGGCGTCACCGGGCATGTAGCAGGACGCTAAGACCACATCTGGGATCACCCTGCTAGCTGTTGTGATCTTGATAGCTATCAGGTCTCTGGAACAATATTGGGTGAGTGGCATGCTTTGAATATATTTAGGAATATAAATGCATGCCCTTGGGTTTGTGCATGTGGTGTCGCAGATTAACTTACCTTCGATGTTACTGAGACCACATATACGGTTTGCCCTGATCCACGGCTCCTGAATCAGAGCAATACTGTTGATGTTTTTATCCAGCACTGTGCGTAGGGTAGCCGTCGCCGCTTGACTGTGCTGGATATTGGTCTGGAGGATTGAGATGGTTTTAGGAGGGGGGAGCATCTTTAAGGATCTCCGCTTCCAGCTCCTCATCCAGGTCCAACTCGGAGTGTGTCCTGGGCGATGACGTCATCATGGCCTCTTCCCAGGGATCCGGGACGAGGTCATTGCATGCCAGCCGACCAAGCTGGTCCACGGCCTCTTGGAGAGCTGCTGGTTCCTCCACAGGCCTGCTGGTGGAGGGTTTCGGCTCATCCGGCCTTGGGAGCGTGGGGGCAGGTTCAGCTGGGGCCTCAATCGGCGCCTTCGGATCGGGCGGCGTTTCACTAAGTTTACCCCTCCCTACTACAAACTTAGCGAACACCGACCCGAATCCAAAAGCGATTCGGCGGTCGCGAAGAAGCAGCTTCTCCACCTCCGCCGATGACAGGCCTAAAGTAAGGAAGGTGCCCTTCTTCTCTCCGTCGACAGTCATCGCTTTGTATGGGTGCCACTGTGGTATATCATACCAGCGCCCATTTTGCTTGCAAAGCAAAACCTGGACCTTTTTCAGTGGCCCCGTATACTTAGGGATGAAGAGGGCAATTCGTATGCGGGTGGGGATGTCGGCCTGGTTGACCATTTTAATCTTGTCGCCCGAGGGTAGCGTCGCGGCGGATGCAAATTCCTGTCCATAGCCGCAAAGACTTGTTCTTCGATCCTTACCCCAAGGTACTCGGCCTCCGAAGTGGTCAAGTCCCTCAGGGACGTGGTGATGAGCGCCACTGAAAGTTTGGAGTGGTCTTCCGTGGCTTGCGCGTAAGTTCTCTGTCCCTTGATAGTTTTTGCCCGTTTGGGCTCGACCATCTGGGCAGGAGACCTACTGTCATCAGGTTTCCCTCGTTTGGATGCCTCTAGGACCTTGGAGGGTCCAGATTCATCAGTGGGGCGACCGGACTGACTGACGCGCTTGCCACGGTTCCCGCGTGGTGTGTCACGCCGGTAACGGTTGCCGTCACGCTCCTGTACGGGGTTTTTTACGCCGTGTCCCGCACCCGACCCCCCGGCACGCGGGGGTGAGCCCGCGCTCCGGGGTGATCGGGGCCGAGAGAACAGCGCACTAGGCTTCGCCGGCCCCGCACCTGAAGCCTGCTCGCAGGGGACCTGGCTCGCACCCCCTCGCAAGGCTTGGGGTTGAGGGCCATCTCCCCCGCCGCAACCTACCTGGCTCTGAAACGGCCGCGCGACATCCACTGGGCGCTCGGCAGCTCTTCGGGCTTTGGCGGCGCGGCGATAGGCACCGCTCTTTTGCTTTCTGTGGCGGGTACTCCCTTGGTCGGGCCGCCTTTAGGGTTTTCATTGCCACGTCCCTCGCCCCCGTGGTGGTTGCGTGGTTCGGGCAATGATTTTTTTGGTGTGAGGCTTTCTAGCCTGCCTCACGGGCACGGTTTCCCACGTGCCGTAGAAGCGCTCCGGCTTGCGCGCCGGGGGCACTTCGAAAGACGTCTGCATCTCTTCAGTCTTCCTCTCTTCTTTCTCATCAGGCGAAACTTTGCCCCCCCCAGAATACGAGGGGCAGCCTGAAACCTGCAAGCAGGGTTCAGGGAGGGATTCCCGGTCCCGGTTAGGACACGTACCCTCCTGGGGTAAAACTTCTCTTGTCGGTTGCGCCATTTGATTAAGGTTGGGATTGGGGGGGTTTTCGGCATAAGTTTTGGTTAACGTCTGCATTGAAGTAATGCAGACGCGTAACGGGCAGCAACGACGTGAACGATGACTATAGCCTTGTCCTGGAGGTTCTAAAACCGATACCTCCAGGACCATTCGCCAACTTTGGGTACTTAAAACTAGTTTAACTAACCAAAGCTAGGGAAGTTCCCAGTCTTGGATGACAAAAGGTCTTAAAAAGAAAATTTTTCAAAAGATCTGGGAGCCCCCCCGCCCTGCTTTAAACCTTTTTTAAAGTCATAATAAATCAGAGCGCGAAAATCACGTCGACTGAGCTCCATTGTTGCAAGTGAATTCCCGCCAGATTCTCGGAAAAATGATGCTCATTCAAATAAAAAATAAATAAAAGAAGTGTGTTCTATATTCAAATATGTCAATAAAAAACCAGCCCATAAGATGGTGTATAGCTTGCCAGTGTCAATTAAATGAAAAAAGAGTATCTAACTTCTATTGGCATGCCCCTCGTATACCCACATATTTTACCCACTGAACTACCCAACTCTTTTTGTGTTGGGTATGGTAGGATATACAGAGCTGAGGGTTAGGAGACAGCTTTCTTTAGTGTTGAACCTATTCAAAGTGCTCAGAGGTAGACAATGCAGTTGTACTGGAGCAGCTTCGCCTCAACATACCAGACAGGTACATGGGTCGTAGGTGACGACCTGTCCTGTTGGCTGTACCGTTCGCACGCACCAAGCTACTAGGGGAGGCTCCAGTCACTCGGGCTCTTAGAACATTAAATTTAACTGCTGAGGATGTAGACTTGTTTTGGTGTACTCTGAATGAATTCACAATAGTAGCATTAAACATAATTTGCTACAAGCGAAGAAATTAAATATTAAATTACATGTATGTAATAATTAGTTGTTTTTCAATAATGTTGATAAAATTTTAATATATTTTATAAGTTGTTATGTATTTCGATGCCATTGCATTAGGCTGCGCCTTTAATGATGGTTATCATGTATGAATAAATAAATAAATATACTCACGGCTATAAATCCCTAAAAGGGATGGCCACAGCTAAGGAACTATAAATTCCTCAGCCACTTTTGGAAAGTTGAGTGGGGAAAAGATGGTAGAATAAAGGATGTTGGTGATGGGTCTCCAACCGCATCGCCCAAAAATCCCTTAAAAGCCCCAATACCGTTAGTCGCCTCTTACGTACACCCACCGGAAGAAATGGGGCAGTGCTATTCTAAGCGGACTATTTTACTATTCTAAATATGAATGTAATCAAGTATTCATTGTCCGATTGTCCATCATCCATTCTAAAGTTATTTGTATTTTGTATGCTTGTATTTAAAAACAGATGCAAATAAAAAGGATCACTTCGCATTTTCTAAATAAAAGGAAACCTGGAAGTAGGTAAAATGTTTCCAGAACCTATTACACATTCTTACGGTCCAGGAATTGTTGTTGCTCGAAAAACTGGGGCTAAGTGCGTGTTTTGTTGTTCAAATAGGATTCAGGTTAAACATTTTAGTGCTGTTTTGGGTTCTCTATGGCAATTGTGTATTTTATAGTTTTGGTCATAGTATTATTGGTACCTATTTAATTATAATTTTATTTAATTATTTACTTGCGTATCGTTTAATTATTCAAACCAGCTGGAGTACCACGAAACCAGGAAACGTAGTACGGTGGTAATTATACCGTGATTGCTACCCTGTCGGTTATAATTAGATTAATATAAAGGATATTTTAGACGCATAAAAGAGATCACTGAGATTTAAACCATATGATTTGTATTAATGTTTTAGTAAATAAAACACGTGAATATCTACGATACAATAAAAACTTTAATTTTGCAAAATTCTAGTAACTGAAAAATATATTTAATAAAGTGGTTATTAAAGTTTAGCTTTATTTTCACGTAGTCTTGTTACTCACTTAGACTTTTACGAGTATTACTAAAAACAACATACATACATATACTCACGGCTATAAATCCCTAGAAGGGGTAGCCAGAGCTAAGGAATCAGAAATTCCTCAGTCACTTTTGGAAGTTGCATGGGGAAAAGATGGTAAAATAAAGTTTGTTGGTGATGGGTCTCCAACCGCATCGCCCAAAAAATCATTAAAAGCCCCAATAACGTTAGTCGCCTCTTACGTACACCCACCGGAAGAAATGGGGTAGTGCTATTCTAAGCCGACACTACACAGCAAGTTACTAAAAACAAGATTAATACAAAAAGCTTATTTTAAATTATCATGACCATTAGAAATTTTCTTAACCCCATTAATAATTGTACCGAAGAGCATTAGGGCAGCAGAACCCTAAAAGAGGTGGAACATGGTAACAGATAAAGTGCGGCAATAAATCTTGGAGTCGCACGTTAAGTGCCCGCACTTACACCGGCGTAATGCAGCTGCACCTGTATACAGAATAACCTTTTAAATAACCCTAAACATTTTTACTGGACATGAACACTCATTATGTATGCTGTCATACTAGCGTAGTTGAGCTTGAGTATGTTGCGTTACGTCTCGTGTAGCTTTGTTTTCCTAGTGAATCTGCGTTAAATACACTTATATAAAATAAAATGGTCTGTAAAAAGACATGCAAAAAAGGCATTTCTCTTTTAATGGAATGGGAGCTGTTGGTTTTGCACGTTTTCAAGCTCGCATGCAAGGAAGTGCGTAAATTTTAATTCTAAATACCATTTGAAGACATTTGATAAAAAGACATACAGCTTCTTTGAGGGATTTTGTTTGATGAAACCTGAACGGAAAAACCGCAAAAAAAATCATCTCTATAGAAGTAAAAGAAAAATACGTTATACGTACGATTTTCAGTTAGAACTCAAAACTCAAGAAATTTAATTTTCACTTGCCAGCTGACTGAGATATTGGGTCAAAAGAGCGCATATTCAACCCTACCTAGAGGCTGGAGTCTACCCTGTTTAGGCTGATTAGGCCATAGTCCTCCCCGCTAGCCAAATGTGGGTTGGCAGCAAAAAAAAAGTTTATCGCTCAAAAACCACTTAAAACATACCGTTAGTCGCCTCTTACGACAACCGTAGGTAGAAAATTTGATATATAAACTTAAATAAATACGAACATAGAAAAGTTGCATTTTCTAGACCATAAATGTTATTACTCAACATGTTGGTTCCAGTATAAAATGAAGCCATTTAAAGTAAATTAAATCGTATCGAACTTTTCCATCCAACCTTTGCGGGAAAAGATCGTATCGTCCGGGCCTGCATCGCGCAAATATTAACCAAGGCAACAGAAAAATGTAGGACATATAATGAGAACAAAGGATAATGAAACGTCATAGTTATTGTGCAGCCGGTTTATATTGGAAAACATTTTTAGATTCTTATTGGAGTTTTACTTTGTTTTGTTTGTATTGGAAGAATTTTTTGCCCATTAAGTTTATTTACTTCTGGAATTCATGCCATAGTCGTGAAATATCAAGATTCTGAGTACTTTACTTAAGGAGATTAAAGTCGAAATATTGATATATTATGCATACTGGGATGGGCTGTATTAAAATTTAATTACTTACTTACTTATTCGCCCCATTAATTTTTATCCCGACATAACAAAATGAAAGACAGAAAAGAATGTTATAATTACGAATTATAATCTTTAACATAACATAAACATAACATGAACGTCCACGCCGAATATCCCCGAAGGGGTTGGCAGAGGTACTAATACTTCTGAACATCAAGTGACTTTGTCACCTGTGTTCAGAGTACCCACGTTTTTGCATGGACTGTGTACTCGCGTGATAGGGGGCAGGCCTATCGCCGTTTTGTACGAATACACTGTCACATGACTATTACAACTCAGCCATGTGGGTTTCCTCACGATGTTTTCCCTCACCGTTAAGAACCATGATAAATTAACCACACATATGTCTTTAGAAAAGACAAATTGGTGTAGGCCCAACCTGGGATTAGAACACTGTCTGATTAGAATTAGTTGTCTACACGATAAGTGGTGTGCTACCCACTGAGCTGTCACGTCGTCTCTGTCGTCTGTATGTAAACTTAATACAATATCTTTCTTTAATTAGGTGATTAAGTGACGTAGCTGAAAATCCATCAACAACTATCTGTATTAAACTTTAATTAAAATCTCATTCCACTCAAATACCAAAAGTATCTGAAGAATAAAATTTCTAACTCTCTGCTACTTCTGGCTCTGACCACCTTTCACAATTAGCTTGCCTGTACATATATATTTGTCACAAAAACCCAGGGGCATTAATGGTATTTCTACATTAGCAACAACTGATCTGAACTATGTTTGCCGTTGCTTCGTCCAACTGGGAATAGCGATTCTGTATCAACCTAATAGTAATATCTTTACTACCAAGCTTTGACGCCTAAAGTTTATAGAACAAGCATATAAATACAGTTCTTAGACGTATGTATCACAAATATATCGATACTTTACAGTGAAGTATAATTAAAAAAGAAAGTTTTGTCATCGACAAGATTGCGAGAATCAAGACAGGTTAAGTCTTCGACTCTTTGTCGTCTACTCTTTCACAATTTAAGCGTTAAGACAGAACGAGTATTAGTTAAACATTCAAGGCGCACACTAGGGTAACAGCATAGAGTAAGAGTTTCAAAGTAACGTCTTCGGAGTGACATTTTAATAGCCACGTAATGGCGGGCGCGAGCGGAAATGAACGCGAGCTTTCTAGGGGGCAGCTTTTAATGAAAATCGAGACTTTTCGGGGAGGGCCAAGAAATTTGTCTTCTTCTGCAGATTTCAAATAGGTCTTTTTTATATGAAACACGGCTGCGATACTGTTTTATATGTTCTTAGTAGCTACATACATACATACATATACTCACGGCTATAAATCCCTAGAAGGGGTAGCCAGAGCTAAGGAATTCGAAATTTCTCAGTCACGTTCGGAACGTTGAGTGGGGAAAAGATGGTAAAATAAAGGTTGTTGGTGATGGGTCTCCAACCGCATCGTCCAATATTCCCTTAAAAGCCCCAATACCGTTAGTCGCCTCTTACGTACATCCACCGGAAGAAACGGGGTAGTGCTATTCTATGTTTAAATTATGTCATTGAATACTGTATGTGTGTGCTAAATAAAAAAATTCTTTTCTTTTCTTTTTTTTCTTTCTTTTCTATTCTAAGCCGAAACTGCACAGCAATATTCTACTAATCTATTTTGTGATGTTTATCTGATTTACCTTATGCTACTAATATAATTGATATTGTGTGGATTTTTCAAGCATCCATTTATTATCGTTATTGATATAAATAAAAATTTTGCTACTAAATTACTGTTACTATGAGGTTAGTTTTAATTTTAACGCCTAAGTATTAATATACTAACTTTTATTGTAAATCATGGCCTAAGGACAAATCTCAATTTTCGAAAGGGAAATTCACAACCAAGGGCATGGAACCTTTATATCGTAGAGTGGCAGACAGATTTACGGTCACGCCAAACCGTAGAGAACTTAACTGGATAGAGAAGAGACGAAGACTGTAAATTTCTGTGTATGATTGTTATTCCGTATTTCAACCTGACTTAAGCGAAGCCGAAGCAAATGTATGAATAACAAAGGTCAGAAGATTGAATGACCAAGATAACATACATACATATTCTCACGCCGTTAGTTCCCATTGGGGTAGGCAGAGACTATCGATCGCCACTTTGTACGATCCTGGCAAACCTCTCTGGCTTCGTTTACATCGATCAATCTTTTCATACATGCTCTTTTATTCTTCATACTGCGGACACCTGCCTTTTTGAGCACATGTTCTATTTGATCCAAATGTGTCCTCCGAGGTCGTCCTCTACTAACATTACCTTCCACATTGGCTCTATATATCTCTTTCACCAATTTACTGTCATCCATCCTCTCTATGTGCCCAAACCATCTCAACATTCCTTTTTCTATCTTTCTTACAATATCATCTTTTACACCACACCTTTCACGAATCACATCATTCCTCACACGATCACATAACCTTACATTACACACTTTTCTGAGGGATCTCATTTCTACTGCATTCACTCTACTTTCATGCTTCTTCTGCCACACCCAACATTCACTGCCATACATAAGCGTAGGAACGAGGACAGCATCATGCACAGCCATTCGGGCCTTTGCAGACACCGACTGACTAGACATTAGACTATCCAGTGCTCCATTTACCGCATTACCCTTTTTCACTCTTCTCTCGATATCTTCATCACACTTTCCATCCCTAGTAAACAAACTTCCCAAATATACAAACTCTTTCACTTGTTCCACTAGTCTTAGTCACTTACCATTAATCTCAATCACGCATTCGGTCATATTCACCTCTCTCTCAAAAACCATAGTTTTTGTTTTATCCACATTCACCCTCATTCCCTTCTTCTCAAAAGACGCACATGCAATATTCATCACCTCTTGCAGCTCTTCTACCGATGATGCAAGTAGCACTTGATCGTCGGCATATAAGAGGCATTTAATGATGAATCCACCCATTCTCAATCCATAATCACTTTCACGCAACTCTGTTAAACAGTCATCCATGAACAAATTGAAGAGCCACGGGGAAGCTACACAACCCTGTCGGACACCCCGAGAGATCCCGAACCAGTCAGTATTTTCCCCGTTTACTCTCACACATGCACTAGAATCCTCATAGAGTGATACCAGTGCACGTATAAGTCGACTCCCCAAACCGAACTTGGATAACACCTCCCATAAACACTTTCTTACCACCCTATCATACGCCTTCTCTAAATCAATGAAGGAGCAATACACCTTTCGGTTTTTAGCTAAGAACTTTTCGGTGATGCTCCTTAAAGAGAAGATTTGGTCCATACATCCCATTCCCTTTCTAAATCCTGCTTGCACATCCCAAATTTTATCTTCCGTTTCATTCATCACTCTTTCAATCAAAACCTTTGCATACCAACCAAAGACCAAGATAACTTACATACATACATATACTCACGGCTATAAATCCCTAGAAGGGGTAGCCAGAGCTAAGGAATTAAAAATTCCTCAGCCAGTTGGTAATGTGTCTCCAACCGCATCGCCCAAAAATCCCTTAAAAAGCCCCAATACCGTTAGTCGCCTCTTACGTACACCCACTGGAAGAAATGTATCTACTATCTACACAGCAACTATCTTATCAAGATAACTTATCAATAGCAATTAGGTTTTATTGGTTTTTTTTTGGAATTTTTTGCACTGAACTACGTTTGGTTTTCATTCTATTTCATTTCTTCTCTTTTTGACACCAAAATGCATCAAATTTAATAAGTACTCATTAAATTTAGTGGCCCGACACACGTCCCAACTAGGAGAACAGAATACAAAGGGAGATTTCCTTTCACACGCGAAACGTCTTACACTTGGAGTCACTTTTTAGATAACACTTATCTCCCCATACCGAGCTTTTTATACGTACAAGTTTCTAATAGGTTTTTAAATAGTATGTAGATATATAAGTGTTTTTTTTCTGAAATATTCCTACTTATGATATATTCAATGACATGAAGAAGAGTATGTAGGGTATGGTGCGACATGATAGTCCAGTGGGTAGAACACCCGCCCGAAAACAGAAGGGCGTGAGTTCCAATCCTGGGTCGGGCGTAGGCCTGTAGGTAGGGGTGGAATTGGTGTAGACCAATTTGTCTTTTCTGAAGTCATATGTGTGATTAATTTATCATGGTTGTTAACGGTGAGGGAAAACATCGTGAGGAAACCCACATGGCTGAGTTGTACTTAGTCATGTGACAGTGTATTCGTACAAAACGGCGATAGGCCTGCCCCCTATCACGTGAGTACACCGTCTAAGCAAAACGTGGGTACCTTCTCTGGACACTAGATGGCGCTTGCCATGTAAGTTCAGAAGTATTGGTACCTCTGCCAACCCCTTCGGGGATAAACGGCGTGACCGTTTATGTTATGAAGAAGAGATGATGCAGACATTTAGAAATTTAAACAATAATCTTTTTGTCTGGCAAGTTTTACATTCACTAGGTAATATTGTTTGGATTGTGTGCAACATTCGTCTTCTAATTTTAAAGTAGAATATACAGAATTGATTGATATATTTAATGGACCACCAATTGTACCCAATTCAAAGCCGAAAAAGAACATTGAAATTTTAGAAATAAGGTTCCTCAGAAGTTTATGTAGTTCAATACGCAACAGGGAGAATTGTGATGAAATATGAAAGATGAGGTTGTAGGAAGATAGTATAAAGAAACGCTTATATGGTACATGAAGCGGATACATGAAAGTAAAGTATTCTTTGTAAAGTATTCTAAGTTATTCTTTAGTCTTTTTTAAGTGGCCCGCCCAGGGAAACAAGTGAAAATCAGTGTTTCAAAGCAAATTTCAACGCTGAGTTTAAACACTCGCTGTCCCGTTTTTATTGCTGTGATCCACAAAATGGCTGTTATAATCATAGCTTCTATAAATGTGTTTTTCTGTTTTTGTTGTAATGTGTTTTTTGTTGTTTTTGTAATGTATGTGACCATGTTGTTGTACTTTGTGTGTCTGAGTAGTGGAAATAAATGGGTGTCTATTAAAATAAATACATAGAGAGAAATGTTCTTCCAAAAACTTAAGAAAGAGGTATAAGTCAAAAATTAGGCAAAAAAAATACAACATATGGGAAGATTGGTCAGAATCATAAAAATCAATGTTCGCCTAAAAATATTGGCTAGTAATTACATACATATACGGCTATAAATCCATAGAAGGGGTAATCAGAGATGATACCATAATATATAGAAAGCTAATATCATAATTATTACATAGCAAAAAAATGACGATTTAATGATTTATATGTGAGTGAGATATCAGTGTATCCATATTAAGATAGTTTAAGAGTGAAAAGTAAAGTATAGTAACAGTTTTAATCGACCAGAATTATTTTCATGTCATTGGACTGCACAGTCATTTCACTTCATTTAAGTTTGCTTTTATTTGTCTAGCACACTTTCTCTGTCAATACAAAGTTAACTTCTGTGACATTCAAGTACGTGCCAAAGTTTTATCTGTGAGGCCACCAAATGGATGACCTCAGATGTCGCCTAAAGTTTTTACTGAGTCCTAAGCTAAAATAACCATGGTAGGTCAGCGAAAACCACTCGAGCTAAATATATAAAACTTTAAAGAACTAAGTATTACCTTCCTTCCTACCTTCACTTACCGTAAAGACGGTAAGTGAAAACAGTGTCACGTGGCAGAGTATTTTCACAAAGCGGTGGTGATAGGCTTGCCCCCTATCACGTGGAAGCTCTGTGAACACGAAAAGTGAAAACTTGACACCTAGTGCCAGAAATTGCTCGTAATTTACAGATAAATCTATGTATGTAGAAACCATTAAGTTTTGAGAGTAGTCATATGAAAAACTTGTGAAAGTGTTCAATTAAATCAAACGCACTGACAGTAATAGTACTTGCAGAAAACATATGATATTATAAGAGGATATTAGAAGAGGATAAGTCATGACTATACTGGTAACTCACGGCTATTAAATTCAAGAAATGTCAGAGACTGAAAAACACGCTCTTGGAGCCCATTTAACTATAAAGGTGGAAATTAATTCCCAATATAAGCTGAAAATCATGAAAACACGTGGATTATAGGAGAATATTGGTAATTAATTTTCACTTTTTGACATAAATGTGAAAATTCGATATTTATTTTCCGTTTCCGAATGTTTGAATCCTACACTCCCTGCTATATTTATCTATGCTTATCTAGAGATATTCTGCTTTGTTTATCTGGTGATATTCTGTTATTTTACACCCACAATAGCTAAAATATTGTGCAATATTATTATATTTAGACTTGGACATCTTATGGTCCTGCAAGGGTAAAAGGGTCTTAAAGATTCAGTACTTTTTAAAGGATTCATCATCATCATAATTTTCAGCCAATAGACTTTCACTGCTGCCCCACTCATCGGCTTCACACAACTTTCACTAAGTCTTCGGTCCATCTCGTGGGAGGCTTAAGTACACTGCATCGTCCAGTACGTGGCTGCCACTCCAGAAAGTTGGAGCCCGAACGGTTGTCAGTTATTGCCACTTTTGTTATGTAACTCACAGTTTTTACAAGAGTTGTTAGTTGTGTTTTTATGTAATTGTACATAAATGCCGTGTAGTGGCGGCTTAGAATGTCACTACTCCTTTCTACACACGGGTGTCGCTAACGACACATCTTAAGGCGATGAAAGAGTATGGGGTTTTTAGGCGGTTTTTGGGTGATGCGGTTGGAGACCAATCATCAACGACACTTTATTTCTACCATCTTGTCCCATATCAACTTTCTAATGTGGCTGAGGAGTTTCTAGCTCTAAAGCTCTGGCTACCCCTTTTTGGGATGTATGGCCGTGAGTATATGTATGTATGCATGTACTTAAATAAATAAGTATTTCATCTAAAACATAAACTCGTTAAGAAATTTTTGCATTAAAAATAACATTTGCCAAATTATTACTTACTTTTTCGCACAAACACAAACAAAAAGGCAACTAAAAAGTAATACAGAAATATTTTGATTGGTCATCTCAGAGGAAGCAGCAGAGGTATACTTATATCATCTATCTTCTATACTTAATAAGAACTCTACATCCCGGTTATAGCTATTATTTAACACTAGTGGATCGGCCCAGCTTCACACGGGTAGCGTAGTTTTAAAAATATCTGAGGTTTCTTCAATCACTGCTCAACCTTTGTGAAATTTAGCGCAACTTATAGCACTCCTGAATAGTGAAGCTTTGTGATTGTGAAAGCGCTTTAATGAACGGTTCAGATTCCCCGAAAATAGTCCCATGCAAACAAACAATCAGAGTTACAAACTTTGCATACATCATACACATACTCACGGCTATCTTTTACCCGAGCAACCATTGCTAAAAAAATAATCGAAGGCCTGCCTTTTTGAGTACATTCTGTATTTGATCTTAACGAATTATTTAAGTTAGAATTATAAAGGTGAATGTCTCATGTTCTATCTATTTTACATTTAAGTTCATCACCACAGCAATATGAAACGAACGATTGTATTTTCAACGAATTGATGTTTGCTCTATAAATAGCGCTTGAAAGACATTTGCGAGTCATCTTGTAATTAATTCTCGTTGTTTCGCTTTAAACTATTTAAACCAACTCGTTGTTTAATTTACGCTAGGTTTATGAGAGCCTGGTAGTAATTTATATTTTATTCCACGCAGTACTTATAATTTATTTATGTGATGCCATATTGCTGTGTAGTGTCGGCTTAGAATAGCGTTGTGGTTGGAGACCCATCAGCAAAAATATTTATTTTACGATCTTTTCCCAACTGAACTTCCAAAAGTGGCTGAGGAATTTCTGATTCCTTAGCTCTGGCTACCCCTTCTAGGGATTTATAGCCGTGAGTCTATGTATGTAGGTATGTAAATAATTAAGTTTATATATTCTCCTGACACATTAAGTTGTCCCCAACGTATACACAATGTTTGGTATATGTTAGAAAATGTAATGATATGAGTCGACCTAATGAAAAATTTGTATCTGTGCTATTTAGTGTACTGCATCCTCGACGACAGTGGAACTGAATATTTACTTAATTTACGGACACATGTTTAAGAAACCTGTGTTATTTTTGTTAGAAATTTGGATCTTTCGAATGGATATTTAATTATATGTGCAAAATAACGAAAACTTAGACTTCGAAATCCCTCTCCACCTAGCTCGTCACGGTTTCAGCATTCCGTGGTCAAACTTAATAATTTGTTAGCAAATCCTTGATCATCCGCTGTCTTTATACCTTTAGGTTCAAAATTTTATTTTCTAAGTTAAAAAAGACCAATTTTGAAAAATACATTTTCGAATAAAAACAAAATAATTAAAATTGGATTTTTCTATCAAAAGTTATCCGTGTTCTCAAACAAATATATACGTGACGAAGTGATAACCTACTCTGTTTTTGTTTAGTTAAAAAGTATTCAAATAGCCCCTTTACCTCCATAACTTCGAACTGTGAAATGATACAAGTTTCGTAGAAAGACAACCCAAACACAAAAGTCCATTGACAAAACGAATCGAAACGAATAAAACAAACATTACAGTTTCTATAAACAATATGAAGTGCAAAACGTTGGTTGAAGTAAAATAATATTATCTCAAATAAAGGATTGTGGCCACGAGGCGATCGCTATATCCTTGTGTAATCCTCAGGATACGTGGCGAAGACGTGACCGGAGAGCCCCCTCCGCCTCTGGTAAGATACCCTTGTAGGCGCACTGACTGGTTTGTACACCGACGTTCAATTTATGGAAACTTATTCTTTTTGACCCGCTGTTGCCCATTGTTGGGATAGTTTGCATATGAACTGACTATTTCAGCAATGCAATTGTCACCATTTGAGTTTGTAAATGTTAGACCGTGTCTACAAACTAGACTCAGCTCAAAATCAAGAATAACGGTCACTCTAAGGCTAGTGAGCGAAATCCCTTATGTATCTTCAATTTTCATATATATATATATATATATACTCAGCCAACTTATGGCTTGGCATCGGTTGGGGCTGGGATTACCCAGTCCCAGCAATCGGTGCCCGCTGCTGGTAGTACAATTTACATATGTTGATACATACATACATATACTCTAGACTGTAAATCCCTAGAAGGGGTAGCCAGAAATAAGGAATTAGAAATTCCTCAACCACTTTTGGAAAGTAGAGTGGGGAAAAGATGGTAAAATAAAGATTGTTAGTGACGGGTCTCCAACCGCATCGCCCAAAAATTCCTTAATAACCCCAACACCGTTAGTTGCCTTTTACGTACACCCACCGGAAGAAATGGGGTAGTGCTATTCTAAGCCGACACTACACAGCAATACGTTGATATGCATAGAAAAGCCAGGTGGGCCTACTTTAGGGCCTCAGGATTGAGAACTGGACGAATGGGTTATCGGACAGCAATGTACCGCGAATTTCTGCGGCTGGATTCCAACTATTTGCTATATAATTGTTAATAATTTGGTATTTATACCACAAATTCAAATGAAAAAACACATTGGTGTAGGTCCAACTTAAGCTTTGAATCCATTCTTCTCCGTATTTTAGACCATTTTTACTGAGCTTTGAAAGCAGTGAAATGTTATCGAATAACTACTAGGACTTCAATGCAATTGTGCAATTGAAAAAAAGAGCTGAGCGATATGTTCGACTCGACTGAACTATCTTTATTGCAAATTAGTAATGAAAATTTTGTTTTTTGATTTTTTTTATTCTGAGTGCGTACTTCTTATTTTTTTTCAACTAAAACAATATATATCATAGCCTTGATCAGTCTGAAAATTTTTATCAAGATCGGTCAAGCAGTTCAGGAGGAGTAGAGTTCCGAAGAAGCGGCGGAAGTGAGCGTATGAGTTTCTCGATGGTAAGTCTATGGAAAAGTTTTTGGCAATTTCTTCTAGATGTTAGAAAAAGTTCGATTTTTTTTTCACTAAAACCTGTAGGTACTTTGTGGCTATCAGCCTGTGAAATTTGTTTAAGATCTGTCAAGCGGTTCCGGAGGAGTAGCGTTCCATGGAAACGGCTAACCCGCGTAATAAATTCTGATAATCAAAATCACCAAAAAGAATAGAAAATGCTCCTTTAACGAAATTCCATCAGCTAAGTGGTCAGTGTAATTCCCCACGATCTGCTCAGCGGGCGGTCGGTAACTTTATTAAATAGTGGTTAAAGTTGTTCGTTACATAACTAAGATACTGCATCAGTGATATCGAGAAAACTCAGTTTATGTGTGTTATTTTAAACTTGGCTTACAAAATAAGGGCGTAATGAAAACTTTAGTGATAATTTAGGCGACTCCGTGGCCAAGAGGATAGGTTAGGACTAGCCTTTCGGTCCGGAGGTTGTGGGTTCGATCCCCGCTGGTAGCAATATTAATCAGTATAAATTATTGTTTCCTAGTCTTGTGTGTTATTTATATATGTATAATATAATTAAACTTTATAATATAATTTAAAAAAATAACAAAAAAGATCGTTAGGTTAAAGGTTTTCATTAAAAATACTCGCAAATAAATTCAGTGGTGAATTTGATTAGCTTAAAAACACAATTTAGTGGTGTATCAAAGTGAAGATATTTAAAATAAGATTTAAATATTTGTGCTATTTCAGTATAGCCTGTATAATCATATAATTTTCTTGAATCCAATAAGACAATCCAATTCTATTTAAATAAAAAACATTTTGGAGAACTAAAACCCGTACTATTTATATATGCATACAAAAAAGTTTAAAACATCAAATGGACTTGAACCTGATAACTGTCAGTAAAAACCCGTGGTCGTAAGCCTTCGCAATATTAGCTCTATGGTCGTGTTTTAGTTTCTGAATTTATTATTTATGTTAATGGCATCCCCAAGCAGCAAAAATATGTTTATAATGGTTGTTTTTAAACTATATAGAAACGTTTTTTTTAATGAGATGTATAAAATACATGTTCTTACGAAAGTGAAAGTCCATAGTGAAAGGAATAAAAGAGCATGTATGAGAAGATTGTGATAGAAGCAAGAGAGATTTGTCAGGACAAAGTGGCGATCTATAATCTCTGCCTACCCCTATAGGAGCAACGGGCGTGAGTATAAGTAAGTAAGGAAGTAAGAATATAATACACTACTATGTAAGAGTGTAGTTTCGGCTTAGAATAGCACTACCCCAATTCATCCGATGGGTGTGCGTAAGAGGCGACTAACGGTATTGGGGCTTTTAAGGGATTTTTGGGCGATGCGGATGGAGACCCATCACCAACAACCTTTATTTTACCCTCTTTTCCCCACTTAACTTTTCAAAAGTGGCTGAGGAATTTCTGATTCTTTAGCTCTGGCTACCCCATCTAGGGATTTATAGCCGTGAGTATATTTATGTATGTATGTATGTTTCCCTACTTAACATCCCAATGTGGCTGAGAAATTTCTGATCCTGTAGGTCTGGCTACCCGTTTTATGATTTATAGCCTATACGTATGTGCCGTGTAGAGCCGGCTTAGAAATGTCGCACCCCTTTCTACCCATGGGTAATTGTAAAAGGCGACTAAGGGTATGGGGCTTTTTTAAGTTGTTTTTGGGCGATGCGGTTGGAGATCCATCACCAACGATATTTTATTTCTACCATCTTGTCCACTATCAACTAACAAATGTTGCTGAGAAGTTTCTAGCTCTGGATCTCTGGCTACCCCTTTTTGGGATTTATGGCCGTCAGTATATATATGTACGTATGTTCTATGCCGAAAAAGAAGTAGCAGAAGTGTAATACTTCTGAACATCAAATCGCATCCTTTCACCACACACACAATAAATCATGTTTATACATTTCTGAAAATTACGAGGGTAGCATTAGTTGTATGGAGGTAAAACATATAATTAGGTAATCTTCATGGAGTTTCTACTTCTGAAGCTCTGGCTACCCCGATTAGGGATTTATAGCCATAACTATTCGTATGCATGTATGTAATTTAAATCACTCGTGAAATTGAGCAATTTAATGGTCTTTCACGTTTCTTTTAAAGATGTCAGCTTAAATCGTTCTCAAGTGGCATTATCGAGAGTCATGGCATAAATCATTCGAAGGCTATTGACAAAATCGAAGGCTTTACACGCTTTCTTTATTTTAAAATGTATGGAGTCTACCCTTACTATCCTTTGATGTACCCTACATTGTTCGTGTTGGGTATGGTGGGGTGATGCGGTTGGAGACCAATCATCAACGACACTTTATTTCTACCATCTTGTCCCATATCAACTTCCGAATGTGGCTTAAAAGTTTCTAGCTCTAAAGCTCTTGGTTCCCATTTTTGAGATTTATGGCTGTGAGTATATGTATGTATGCATGTACTTAAATAAGTATTTCATCTAAAACATAAACTCGCTAAGAAATATTTGCATTAAAAATAACATTTGCCAAAAATATTACTTACTTTTTCACACAAACACAAACAAAAAGGCACCTAAAAAGTAATAGCGAAATATTTTGATTTGTCATCTCCAACTTATGGTCATGTCCTCTGAAAATGCACTAAAGCAGCAGAGGTATACTTATATCATCTATCTTCTATACTTAATAAGAACTCTACATCCCGGTTATAGCTATTATAGCACTCCTGAATAGTGAAACTTTGTGATTGTGAAAGCGCTTTAATGAACGGTTCAGTATCTCCGAAAATAGTCCCATGCAAACAAACAATCAGAGTTACAAACTTTGCATACATCATACACATACTCACGGCTATCTTTTACCCGAGCAACCATTTCTAAAAAAATAATCCTTATAGCATGATTCAGTATACACGTGCGACGACAGGACGCGATGGCTTATTTCATGTATAAGTTTGGTGTTTCTATACCGATTTCTATGATTCTTTTTTTATTGAATAGGTAATAATGTAAAAAAAAAAATGAGAGAACTATAAACGTGAGAATAAACAAATATAATCAGAATGGTCCGAACTGCTAAGCTATCAGGAGTTACACGTGTTATCGTGAGTCAACCATAAAAGATAGACATATGCTGTTCAAGGATATTATAGGAAGGATAGGAATATTTCCGTCATACATGATTTCTATGTAACTATAACCATTAAGGCTGCACACGCGACGGAAGCTTAAAAAGTGGAGTAACTTTCCCCGTTTTCCCAAAATTCCCCTTCACAACTCTGCTGAAAAGTACACCACAACCTGCCCAGGAGTATGAAAAATATTTCTACCAAGTTTCGTTAAAATCCCTCGAGTAGTTTTTGTTTCCATAAGGAACATACAAACCGACAGACAGACAGACAAATTTTTTACTGATTTAATTTTTTGCATCAGTATCGATCACTGATCACCCCCTGATAGTTATTTCGAAAATATATTTAATGTACAGGATTGACCTCTCTACAGATTTATTATAAGTATAGATAAATACACACAGTATTTCCCAGTGTTATGGACAGAAACTATCGATCACCACTTTGTACAATACTGAAAATCCTTTCGAGCTTTAGTCATATAAAAATTCACACTTGCCCTTTTGTTACTCAGCTTTCGAAGGCCTGCCTTTTTGAGTACATTCTGTATTTGATCTTCTTGACGAATTATTTAAGTTAGAATTATAAATGTGAATGTCTCATGTTCTATCTATTTTACATTTAAGTTCATCATCACAGCAATAATTAAACGAACGATTGTATTTTCAACGATTTGATGTTTGTTTTATAAATAGCGCTTGAAAGACATTTGCGAGTCATCTTGTAATTAATTCTCGTTGTTTCGCTTTAAACTATTTAAACCAACTCGTTGTTTAACTTACGCTATGTTTATGAGAGCCTGGTAGTAATTTATATTTTATTCCACGCAGTACTTATAATTTATTTATATGATGCCATATTGCTGTGTAGTGTCGGCTTAGAATAGCGATGTGGTTGGAGACCCATCAGCAAAAATATTTATTTTACGATCTTTTCCCAACTGAACTTCTAAAAGTGGCTGAGGAAGGCTACCCCTTCTGTATGTAAATAATTAAGTTTATATATTCTCCTGACAAATTAAGTTGTCCCCAACGTATATACAATATTGTTGTTTGGTATGTGTTAGAAAATGTAATGAAATGAGTCGACCTAATGAAAAATTTGTATCTGTGCTATTTAGTGTGCTGTGCATCCTCGACGACAGTGGAACTGAATATTTACTTAATTTACGGACACATGTTTAAGAAACCTGTGTTATTTTTGTTAGAAATTTGGATCTTTCGAATGGATATTTAATTATATGTGCAAAATAACGAAAACTTAGACTTCGAAATCCCTCTCCACCTAGCTCGTCACGGTTTCAGCATTCCGTGGTCAAACTTAATAATTTGTTAGCAAATCCTTGATCATCCGCTGTCTTCATAACTTTAGGTTCAGAATTTTATTTTCTAAGTTAAAAAAGACCAATTTTGAAAAATACATTTTTGAATAAAAGCAAAATAATTAAAATTGGATTTTTCTATCAAAAGTTATCCGTGTTCTCAAACAAATATATACGTGACGAAGTGATAACCTCCTCTGTTTTTGTTTGGTTAAAAAGTATTCAAATAGCCCCTTTCCTCCATAACTTCGAACTGCGAAATGATACAAGTTTCGTAGAAAGACAATCCAAACACAAAAGTCCATTGACAAAACGAATCGAAACGAATAAAACAAACAATACAGTTTCTATAAACAATATGAAGTGCAAAACGTTGGTTGAAGTAAAATAATATTATCTCAAATAAAGGATTGTAGCCACGAGGCGATCACTATATCCTTGTGTAATCCTCAGGATACGTGGCGAAGACGTGACCGGAGAGCCCCCTCCGCCTCTGGTAAGATACCCTTGTAGGCGCACTGACTGGTTTGTACACCGACGTTCAATTTATGGAAACTTATTCTTTTTGACACGCTGTTTCCCATTGTTGGGATAGTTTGCATTTGAACTGACAATTTCAGCAATGCAATTGTCACCATTGTTAGACCACCACCACCATGTTAGACCGTGTCTACAAACTAGACTCAGCTCAAAATCAAGAATAACGGTCACTCTAAGGCTAGTGGGCGAAATTCTTTTTTGTATCTTCAATTATCATATATATATATATATATATACACTCAGAATATAAGTAAATGACTTAAAACGATGAGTGTATAGAGCCGTCCTGACCATCTGTTTGTTTGCGCGACCATCTCAGCCAACTTATGGCTTGGTATCGGTTGGAGCTGGGGTTACCCAGTCCCAGCAATCGGTGCCCGCTGCTGGTAGTACAATGTGCCGCATGATATGGACGGTTGATACATACATACATATACTCACGACTGTAAATCCCTAGGAGGTGTAGCCAGAGCTAAGGAATTAGAAATTCCTTAACCACTTTTGGAAAGTAGAGTGGAGAAAAGATGGTAAAATAAAGGTTGTTGGTGATGGGTCTCCAACCGCATCGCCCATAAATTCCTTAATAGCTCCAATACCGTTAGTCGCCTTTTACGTACACCCACCGGAAGAAATGGGGTAGTGCTACTCTAAGCCGACACTACACATCAATACGTTGATATGCATAGAAAAGCCAGGCGGGCCTACTTTAGGGCCTCAGGATTGAGAACTGGACGAATGGGCTATCGGGCAGCAATGTACCACGAATTTCTGCGGCTGGATTCCAACTATTTGCTATTTAATTGTTAATAATTTGGATATATATACCACAAATTCAAATGAAAAAAAAAACATTGTTGTAGGTCCAACTTAAGCTTTGAATCCATTCTTCTCCGTATTTTAGACCATTTTTTACTGAGCTTTGAAGGCAGTGAAATGTTATCGAATAACTATAAATTCTCATAATCAAACTCACCAAAAAGAATAGAAAATGCTCCTTTAACGAAATTCCATCAGCTAATTGGTCAGTGTGATTCCCCACGATCTGCTCAGCGGGCGGTCGGTAACTTTATTAAATAGTGGTTAAAGTTGTTCGTTACATAACTAAGATACTGCATCAGTGATATCGAGAAAACTCAGTTTATGTGTGTTATTTTAAACTTGGCTTACAAAATAAAGGCGTGACGATATTTTTAGTGATAGTGATAATTTAGGCGACGTCCTTGGCTGAGTGGATAGGTTAGGACTAGCCTTTCGGTCCGGAGGTTGTGGGTTCGATCCCCGCTGGTAGCAATATTAATCAGTATAAATTATTGTTTCCTAGTCTTGTGTGTTATTTATATATGTATAATATAATTCAACTTTCTAATATAATAAAAAAAAATAACAAAAAAGATCGTTAGAAGACCATTGAGCATGTCATGGTTAAAGGTTTTAATTAAAAATACTCGCAAATGAATTCAGTGGTGAATTTGATTAGCTTAAAAACACAATGTGAAGGTATTTAAAATAAGATTTAAATATTCGTGCTATTTCAGTATAGCCTGTATAATCATATAATTTTCTTGAATCCAATTCTATTTAAATAAAAAACATTTTGGAAAACTAAAAGCCGTACTATTTATATATGCGTACAAAAAAGTTTAAAACAACATTTGGTCCTGAACCTAGTAACTTTCAGTAAATTCCGTGGTCGTAAGCCTTTGCAATATTAGCTCTATGGTCGTGTTTTAGTTTCTGAAATTATTATTTATGTTAATGGCATCCCCAAGCAGCAAAAATGTGTTTATAATGGTTGTTTTGAAACTATATAGAAAAGTTTTTTTAATAAGATGTGTAAAATACATGTTTTTACGAAGGTGAAAGTCCATAGTGAAAGGAATACAAGAGCATGTATGAGAAGATTGTGATAGAAGCAAGTGACATTTATCGGGACAAAGTGGCGATCTATAGTCTCTGCCTACCCCTATAGGAGCAACGGGCGTGACGACACAGGCGGGAATTGAACCCGCGACCTCGGGTATACGCCCCGATACTCTGGAAACGCAAACACTACTAAAACGTGTAAAACAAATAAAGTATAGAAGAATTTCGCGCTGGCAGCCATTGACACGGTAGCTCAATTGGCAGAGCGTAAATAAAGAATTTATTAGTCATAAATTATCCACTTTATTGATACCTGTTTATTCCGACCTAGTATTTATCTTTGTACTGTCTAAATAATGAATAGCACCAAAAGCGATGTAAACTTATCAACACCAAAAACAATTATTTTATAATATTTCCCCTACTTAACATCCCAATGTGGCTGAGAAATTTCTGATTCTCTAGGTCTGGCTACCCGTTTTATGATTTATAGCCTATATGTTTGTGCCGTGTAAAGGCGGCTTAGAATGTTGCACCCCTTTCTACCCACGGGTAATCGTAAGAGGCGACTAAGGGTATGGGGCTTTTTTAAGTTACTTTTGGGCGATGCGGTCGGAGATCCATCACCAACGATACTTTATTTCTAATATCTTGTCCACTATCACCTTCCAAATGTTGCTGAGGAATTTCTACTTCTGAAGTTCTGGCTACCCCGATTAGGGATTTATAGCCATAACTATTCGTATGCATGTATGTTATTTAAGTCACTGGTGAAATTGAGCTATTTAATGGTTTTTCACGTTTCTTTTAAAGATGTCAGCTTAAATCGTTCTCAAGTGGCATTATCGAGAGTCTTGGCATAAATCATTCGAAGGCTATTGACAAAATCGAAGGCTTTGATTGAGCGGACTAGATAGGCTGGTGCAGATTACTGATTTTGTAAATGTTACTGAGTATATATTTTTCGATGGTTTTCAAATAAATAGTTGTGAAGAGATTCTGTGGTTAAGAGTTTTAGATGCTATGTTTTAAGAATTTGCAATGCTAAAGAATTGGTCATTTTCATAAATGGTTTGGCAGTGTTTATTCAAGATTTACTTTTAATTGGGGAATGTTATGATGACAATTATTGGTAGAGTTTTAAATGTTCAATGTTAGACATGAAATTACTCTTGAAATTTTCTTTCCGAATTCTTATTCTACTTTTCCTTTCCACAGGGAAACGACAAGCAGAAAAAGGTAGTTCGGCTTTTCCAAGGATGTAATATTTTCATCTCAAACGTTCACGCTAAAAATCCCCGAATTTGTGGCAAAGGCACCTAACACTTATTTGATCATGACTTAACCAAATAGGAGTATTCAGGTACTCATGTATTCACGTATTGCTTTGGCTATGCATGATATTACCCGTTTGAACTAGTACAACTTTGCCGTGTAGTGCTGGCTTAGAATGTCGCTACCCCTTTCTACCCAAGGGTGTCGTAAAAGGCGACTAAGGGTATTGGGACTTTTTGTTGGATTTTTGGGCGATGCGGTTGGAGACCCATCACCAAAACCATTTATTTTGCCGCCTTTTCCCCACTCAACATCCAAAAGTGGCTGAGGAATTAATAATTCCTCGGCTCTGGCTACCCCTTCTAGGGAATTATAGCCGTGAGTATATGTATGTATGTATACTATACGTTCATAGAAATATCAAAAAGAGGATGGGTGATAGTAAATTGGTGAAAAATATCTATGGAGCAAATGTGGAAGATAAGGTCAGTAGAGGCCGACTACAGAGGACACATTTGGACCAAATAGAGAGAGTGCTTAAAAAGGCAGCCGTCCGAAGTATGAAGAATAAAAGAGCTTGTATGAAAAGATTGCTTGTATGAAGGGTTTCCCCGGATCTCTGCCTACTCCAATAGGAAATAATGGCGTGAGTATATGTATGTATGTATCTAAATCCATACTAGTCCATACTATCCATACTAATATTATAAATCGGAAAGTGAGTTTGTTTGTTTGTTTATTTGTTCTTCTTTCACGCCGCAACTACCGAACCGATTGCTTTGAAATTTTGCAGACATATAGTTAGAAGTCCAGATTAAATTAAATAGTACTTTTATACCGGAATCACTAATGGATTTTAGCAGCGAAATCTTCAACCTTTCAGCTGTAACCTTATAAAAGAGCGCGGTGTTGTTTGCATGTTTACCAATAGATGGCGCTGTCGGTACTTTCTACATCGCGGTATGATTTCTTCTTTATTGGAGTATATTGGGCCGCCTATCCGGCTTAGTTGAAACCTATCCGACTTAGCTTAGGTACATTTAAACGGCACGGCAAAAACAGTTAAGGTGACGCCGCATAGGCCGCAGGGCCAGCAGCACCGAGCCGGAGGGGTTTTAGTCGGTAAAAGTCCGACATACCCCATGAGGATTTCCCCTCCGGTAAACAAAAAAAATAATAATATTGGTACAGTTTACAGCATTGGTTCCGACATATGTTGGTATTTGTAACTTGAAATTATATTAATAGAGATCATCGTTACTTGCATTTTACGAGTCATTTACTTAGTTGCTGTTTTATCTTAATTGACTGTTGCTCGCTTTCTTTGGTGTCCTCAATTTCTTTCCACTATTGTATTATATTGAAGTATTTAATAGATTTTAGGTTTTTCGCAGTAGGCTGAATAATAGTTAGGTTAGTTTAGTGCGCTTTGTTCGTCGTTTAGATTTTTATAGTTTACTTAGGGATATTTTTTGGTTCCTACTATTTAAGATTGAATTGTGTATGTAAAGATTTCAGGTTTTAAGCAGTAATTGAATAATTGTTAGGTTAGGTTCGTCGCTTTGTTGGTCGTTTAGATTTTTATAGTTTACTCATATTTACGCAATGCCTCGCAAACGTAAATCTAATTTATCGAGCACCTCATATAAAGCTCGGGCAATGAAAATTGCGCGATCTCAGGAATCGTCTCTCCATGCTGAATTAAGAAGGCGCGAACAAGCAGATCGTCAGGCTGCTTTGAGAGCTGCTGAGCTACCATCTCAACGCCAGCAAAGACTTGAAGAGCAAGCCGCTCGCCAAGCTTTGTTGAGGGCCTCTGAGAATGATATTCGTACACAAGTTCGTTTATCGCAACAGGCTCAACGTCAGACAGCACTAAGGGCGTTAGAGTCGCCTCTTCAAACGCAGCTACGTTTGGAAGAGCAAGCAGAAAGACAAGTAGTTTTAGTATCTAGAAACATAAAACTTGGTGCGATTGAATTTATGATATTCATCTATCAATCAATTATCTAAATTCTATAAAAGGGTAGCCATAGCTTCAGAGATAGTAATTCTTCATCCACTTTTGGAAATAGATTAGGGAAAAGGTAGTTAAATAAAGATTTTAGTGATGGCTCACCAACTTCATCGCCCAACAATCACTTAAAAAGGGTCAATGTCCTTTATATCCTTTACAACGCCCGCGGGAATATAAATGTATATAAAAAATAGAAGTTAAGATAGTGTTTTGGTATTTTGAATGTAAACCGGATGCAAAAAATGAAGTCCACGCGGACGAAGTCGCGGGCAAAAAGCTAGTATAAAATAAATATGAGTGATGAATGAATACGAATACATTTATTATTATTGATGCAGTGACCAAAATATTTGTCTGCAATCTATGAGGCCGCGGTCCTCAGTTAATGCATTTCGATTGCCTTTTGAAATTCATGAGGAAACCCTTGAAGAGCTTAGATTTTCAAGATGCATCTTAATATCGACTTTCGGCTGACGATGGAGATTCATTCAAATTCAACCCTACCGAATTTAATCAATATTAGATCTCAAAAAGTGATTTAATACATAAGTATACATACAAAAGCGAAGCCGTACTGGCCATAGCTGATGTGTTGTGTGTTTGTAAGAAGTGGCAATTTTTGAGGTATTTGGGCATTTTAAGTGATCTTTGGGCGATGTCATTGCAGACCAATTACCAACTACCTATATAAAACCCCACCCTTCAACCCATAGCTTTAGAATAAAAAATCTTCAGCCACTCTGGACCGTAATAGTCCAGTGGGTAGAACACTCGGTTATCGTGCAAACGACTACTGTTCAAATCCTGGGTCGGGCCTACACCAATTTGTCTTTTCTAAAGACATATGTGTGGTTAATTTATCATGGTTGTTAACGGTGAGGGAAAACATCGTGAGGAAACTCACATGGCTGAGTTGTACTTAGTCATGTGACAGTGTATTCGTACAAAACGGCGATAGGCCTGCCCCCTATCACGTGAGTACACTGTCCATGCAAAACGTGGGTACTCTGAACACCAGGTGACAAAGTCACGTGATGTTCAGAAGTATATGTACCTCTGCCAACCCCTTCGGGGATATTCGGCGTGAACGTTTATGCTTATTTATTATTATACTCTGGAAGGTGAGTTGGGAAACGATTGTGAAATAAAGGTCATTGGTGATGGGTCTCCAATAGCATCGCCTAACAATTACTTAAAAAGGTCAATCAACCTAAGTTGCGTCTTACAACACACAAAAAAACAAACAAATATCTTAATAAAAAGTTGTATGCCGTGTGGAGCCAGTTTAGAATTCTACTACCCCTTTCTACCCAAGGGTGTCGTCAGATTCGATTAAGGGTATGAAGCTTTTTTAAGTTGTTTTTTGGTCGATGCGGTTGAAGGCCCATCACCAATGATACTTTATTTCTACCATCTTGTCCCCTATTACCTTCCAGATGTGGCTGAGAAGTTTCTAGCTCTGGATCTCTGGCTACCCCTTTTTGGGATTTATGGCCGTCAGTATATGTATGTACTTATGTTCTATGCCGTAAAAGAAGTAGCAGAAGTGTAATACTTCTGAACATCAAATCGCATCCTTTCACCACACACACAATAAATCACGTATTTATACATGTCTGAAAATTACGTGGGTAGCATTAGTTGTATGGAAGTAAAACATATAATTAGGTAATCTTCATGCATAACATATTTTTAAATCTGTTTTTCATTTACATTAATTTTTTACTTTTTTTATCACGGTTGTTAACGGTGAGGGAAAACATGATGAGGAAACCCACATGGCTAAGTTGTAGTTAGTTATGTGACAGTGTATTCGTACCAAACTAAACGTGAGTACACTGTCCTATCAAAACGTGGGGACTCTGAACACCAGGTGACAAAGTCACGCGATGTTCAGAAGTATTAGTACCTTTGCCAACCCCCTTCAAGGATATTCGGCGTGAACGTCTGAGTCTTGAGTCTTAAGCTTATACTATTTTTGATGGCAGAGTTTAAAATTTCGCACTGTTGTATATAAATAGCAAAAGAGTAGTATGATCCTTTAATTTACTTACTTACTTATACTCACGCCCATTATTCCCATTGGGGTAGGCAGAGACTATCGATCTTATATCGTACCTTTAATTTAAATTAATATTTTTATTATATCATTGTAATAACTCCCAAACGGCTTAAGCAGATATCCAGAACCAGACATTCTTCAGGTAATGTTGGAAAAACTGAAAAATGTCGTGTCGGGAAAATAATGTAAAATAAAGGATGATGGTGATGGTTACCAGACGCATCGCTCGCTCTATCAAAATTTGAGATTTTTCTTAAAAATATTTCTAAAACAAACTATTTCTTACACAAGTTCAATACATAACATAACATATAACATAAAAACATAAACGTTCACGCCGAATATCCCCGAAGGGGTTGGCAGAGGTACTAATACTTCTGAACATCACGTGATTTTGTCACCTGGTATTCAGAGTACCCACGTTTTGCATGGACAGTGTACTTACGTGATAGGGGGCAGGCCTATCGACGTTTTGTACGAATACACTGTCACATGACTAAGTACAACTCAGCCATGTGGGTTTCCTCACGATGTTTTCCCTCACCGTTAACAACCATGATAAATTAACCACACATATGTCTTTAGAAAAGACAAATTGGTGTAGGCCTGACCCAGGATTTGAACACTAGTCGATTGTACGATAACTGAGTGTTCTACCCACTGGGCTATCACACAATTAATATCTTGTAATATTCAAAACTATTAGTACCTCTGCAACTTTTCGGGGCAATGCGGCGTGAAAGTGAAGTTTTAGATAAATATGCATGTTTAAAAAAAGGATTCGACCTATTTACTGCGTTCTTCGCTACATATTTCAAACCTAGAACTCGCAGAAAAAACGACAGTTAAAAAAAGAACACAAAACGTGACATTCAAAAATGGAATGCGGAAGTTGCGCGCGCGAAATTACACAGCTCAGAATCCCGCCCGCCACTTCCGTTTCCGGGGCCCGCCGCACTTGGGCCCTCGCTGTTTACTTAGGTTGTTTTGTAAAAATATCTTATAAATGTTTGAGAGATTTATTTGTTTAACGTTTTTTAGATTTAGCTTTTTTTGTATTGGGAATAAGGACGGCGTGAACGTATTTATTTACTCTAGACTCAAGCGTTTACGACGTTTATTCCCGAAGGGGTTGGCAGAAGTGCTAATACTTCTGACCCTCACGTATCATCGCCACCTGGTGTTCAGAGTACCAAAGTTTTGCTTGGACAGTGTACTCACGTTATAGGGGGCCTATCGCCGTTTTGTACGAAAACACTGTTACATGACTGAGAACAACTTAGTCCTATGGGTTTCCTCACGGTGTTTTTCCTCACCGTTAAAAACAATGATAAATAACCACACATATGACTTTAGAAGAGACAAATTAATGTAGGCCGACCCGGGATTTAAACTCACGCCTGTCTGTATTGCAGGAGGTTCAATAACAATCACGGCTGTACACAGGCAAATAATTCTAGGTTAAGCAATATTACGTTTGACCAGACGGTCAAAGGATTTTTTATTACAATATTCAGAGCCACAAATTTAATCTTAAATAACAGTTTAATATTCATAAATAACAAGAAAAATGCAATGGATAGGGAAACAAAAGCAAGTATTGGTGATGCGGCTTATATACACTAAAAATCACTTGAAAAAAAATTGGGCTAGTCCAATTCTACGCTGCAACAACACAGTCCTTTGTTTGTAAGGGCTAATCTTCAGAATATCTGAACGGATCATAAAATTTTGCTTAACACTGGTTTAAAAAAAATTGCTTCCTATATACACCCCTAAAATATTTATGTAAATATGTGTATCTACCCTCTTTAAACCTAAAAGGGTAAGCAGAAATATTTTATCACATCACAAAATTTTCTTGCTGTCAAATGTTTCTTTCTACTACCCGATGTGGTAACGACATTTAATTGTTTATTTATTCGCTTCAAACGCCAGTTATCTTGCTACGGTTTAATTTAAAATGTCGATTAGAAATTGCAAACAAAGTTATGATCGTTTTTGTTGTGTATGTGATAAAGTTTGTATTTTTTAAAAAGATTTACTTTTGCAAATCAAGATAAAAAGTGGGTGCCTCACATATCTTGCAAAAGCTGTAGAGAGAAACGGGAGAAAGTGTTTACCTTCCATTTGGTTCACCAATGCTATGGAGAGAACCGAGTAATAATGAAACTGATTGTAACTTTTGTGATACGAAGACATTTGAATATAAAAAAAAAGAATAAGGCAAGTATTATATATGCCGAAGTTCCGTCTGTTACTGAGCCGATTTAACATTCGAAAGATCTACCACATCCAGCTTGTCCCAGTACTTCAAATGTAAATTTAATAGATGATGACAATAACAATGATGTTGAATTGAAGTCGATTTCTAGTGATTCTGACAAATTTTTACCTTAAGAAAACCCTCCACATGTAATTAACCTGTGCGAACAGCCTAATTAAATTATCTTATAAAAGATTTACAGTTATCAAGAAGATCTTGGCTCCCGCTTACGACAATGGAACTTGTTACTACTAGACACAAAAGTTACGTTATTCAGAATCAGAAGTAAAATTTACTCAGAATTTTTCAAAAAAGGTGAGTATTGTTATTATACTAATATCCCGGGACTTTTTGAAGCAATAAATCAAAACTATGATAAAACAGAGTAACGTCTTTTCATAAACTCTTCGAAAAGTAGCCTGAAAGCTATTTTATTACAAAACGGAAATAAGAAACCGTCCATACCAATAGGACAAGCAGTAAATTGCAAAGAGATCTTAGAAACAATGCGTACTTTAAGAACATCAATAGAAAGTGTGTGGCGACCTCAAATCATATATATCAAATAATCAGAGAGCACACTATAAAGGATATGTGATATAGGCTGATCACGCTAAATTTGGAATTGAAAACACAACTTGGAACTTACACAATATTTATATTTTCTATGCGCTAGTTAATAAAAAATACATAAATAAATTCAACTTATTTATATATCAATTTATCTAATTATCGTCTGCATACCTAGATATTTTTAATAAGGCAGACAATTAAAAAATAACATTAATAAAAGATCTTTTTCTTCTATTCTTTAAATTAAATCGTAATAAAAACTTTTCGACGCTTAAAACTTAATGGGAAGTTTGATGATCCTAGAAAACTCTTAGTATTTAGTTTGAATCTCACAACATACATCTATTTCACTTGCACTTAAGCTAAGCTCCGTATGTGTAACAGAGACAGTCGATAGTTGACACTCGAATTAGTAGGGTGGTGTTTATACAGTTGTGTAGTACATACATAGGATCGGATGCGGGCACTTGCGTTACATCTGTCGGACAAACAAAACCCTACAACTCGATTAAACTTTAACTAGAACAGTATACTAATACGATGACGGATGATAGAGAATCTTTGCCTACTCCTATGGGAACTAGTGACTTAAATATGTGCTAATAGTAAAGTACTAAAAGATTAGTAGAGCCAATGTGGATGTTAATGTTAATAACGAATAAATTATATGACATGTAAAATAAAAATGAACACCCTTACATTTTTTTCGATTTCACTTTCGCTACATTGGGTGTTTGTGAAAGCAAAAACACGACAAGTTTTTCAAAAGTAAATACAAGTTTGCATTATAACATGTACTTTAAAGATTTTTTTATACAATTGAATTAAAATTTGACGTAGATAAAACATTGCCCATAACAAAAAACTTACCAAACAATGTGAATGGAACAATCATCTGCATATAATTATGTTAGGGAAAAGCTAGGAAATCAACCGGAGGACAGTGTTATGTATGTATTGAGATTTTATTGTTTGTACGGAAAGGCATGTTAGTTAGAATCTTACAATTAGGCGAATTTTAGGCTCATTATGAAACCCAGTAAGACCGCTACAACATTGACAACCGCAACATTAAATATGCTTAACTATAGTTAGATAAACGTCAGTATTACAAATTGCCAGTTCATAATTTTAAATGTAAATAAATAGTTGACAAAATTACATATTAAAACTACACAATATGAATATTAATTTATTGGTCGAACACTTGCAGTGGTCACGAATCAGATGATTTCACAAGAATAATGACAACAATCACAACCAACGGGACCAATAAAAGAAAAATCATTTCTCGGTTTTTAAATCCTAATTTATAAATGTATATACATAAACAATTTACTACCTAAATTAAGCAAATACACAATTAACTGATCACATTCAAACTTACAGCTAAGAAAAGCTTAGTCATTTATTGGTCTGCTTGCAATCCTGATTAAGACTTACTGTAGCTTTTTATTCGGGAATAGATCAATTTTATTTATTTTGATCTTTTATTGCTCAACTTATGAGGACATAAAATTACGTATTTTAAAATAATTGTGATAAATTTAAGGGTAATGTAAATTTTAAAAATAACATTAACGGCGTGACTTCCAATATAAAATTAATGGAAATTAAACGTGTGAGTGTAAGTAAGAGTTGACCATTGCGATTATTGCGGAATAATAAACTGGTACATTGAGCGAGCAATTACTTATCATGTTTTAAAAATTTTAAAATAATTGGCTACTTTTGATGAGAGATTTTCTTCAATTGTGATGCTTCCAAAAGTTTTACGTTTATTTTGTAAGTACCTAAACTCTTAAATTTGTAAATCCTTGTAAACTAAAAGTTCCAATTTAGTGTGAAACGGGGAAAACGATGGTACAAATTGATTTATAGGGAAGGTACAAATCGATCTTAAGGGAAGGTATGAATTAATGTAAATCGAAAATATAAATCATTTTAAGATCAATCTCAGTCGATTGAACTAAGTGGCGACGAAAAATATTGCGAGAAAAGTTTATATTCAGCGGGTTATTGTTGCGTGCTCTGACATAATAATAGAAACTGATTGTGTTTTAGGTTTGTGTTTTTTATATGGTTTTGTCTGTGGGAACAGCAAAGATATACTGGCCAGTACACCCTGCTGTGTACCAACTTATAATTTGTATCCATGCTTAACTCGAAAAACATTTACACTCCGCGATGTAGGAATATGAGTGAGACGCTGCTATGTGCGAGTGAGTCCGCAGTAGTGTGCGCTTTAACACGACTCCCACATGTCTGATTTTTGTTGAAAAGCTATCTTTTTCTTCCATTCCATCCTTCTATGTTGATTTCAAACAAAACTGTTTTTTTATTGCAAAAGGGATTTGTAATCTTGAATATACAATGTGTTATATTCCGTAACAGATACCTAAATGAATATTATATTTAAAACATGGTTTCCATACTGTCTCTTTTATACCAAATTCCGTTTAGCATACAAAATGTTGAGATGCGTATAATGTTGTTTTGGTGGTGTGGTACGGTCAGACAAATAGCCTTCTAATTTCGAATTGGAGTTTCACGTGAAATTACGTGACAATTCCAAATTTTAATGCTTTTTTTGGGGTTCCGTAGCCAAATGGCAAAAACGGGACCCTTATAGATTCGTCATGTCTGTCTGTCTGTCCGTCCGTCCGTATGTCACAGCCAGTTTATTCCGAAACTATAAGAACTACATTATTGAAAATTGGTGCGTAGATGTATTCTGTAAACCGCAATAAGATTTTAAAATAAAATCTAATAATATTAATAAATTTTATGGTTCCCCATACATAGAACTGAAACTCAAATATATTTTTTTCATCAAACCTATACGCGTGGGGTATCTATCAAAAGGTATTTGAAAATGATGTTGAGGTTTCTTATATCATTTTTTTCAAAACTGAATAGTTTGCGCGAGAGACTTTTCCAAAGTGGTAAAATGTGTGTCTCCCCCCCCGTAACTTCTAAAATATGGGCATGATAAAACTGAAAAAAATATATGATGTGTATTACTATACAAACTACTAAAGAAAATTGGTTTGAATGAGATCTAGCTAGTAGTTCTATTTATAAACGTCATAAATCAAATTACTTGCTAGTACTGCTACGGAACCCTTCATTAGCGAGTCCATCTCGCTCTTGGCCGCTTTTTTAGCTGATTTTATTTCTGTCTATTGTTTAAATCAAATCATTGATGTAGTGTTCTATATTTGATTTTAGAATCAGAAGTTATCGTAATCTACTTGTCTTCCACGACCACTTCTGTGCTTCAGAGAGCTCGTTAAACCATCAGTGATAGCTTCTAATTTTTGGTTTCACAGGACTAATATATGACTAAGGCAAAAAATATCTTACATAGTTGACATTATTAAGCCATACAACCCCGAAACGTTGGCAAAACGTTTGTTAATTTGATTGTTACGGTTTAATTATTCCTACCATTTTGCGCAAATGTACAGTTCTAAAACAGTTTGTGTCCTTAAAATAATTTTGACAAAGTAACAACACAAACTATTTTCATCCAAATACAAATTCAAACCCCATACATGCAATACTTAATAAAGGGAGTTAAAATAAAAAAAAAGACATAAAATATCGATACGTAAGTAAAGTTCGCCTCATAATGGACAAAACCCCATTAATAATATCCGGCGCAACACGTCCCATACGATAGCACTCGCCTCGTAAATAACACAAAGTTTATCTGAAAGCGACCTATTCTGGTAAAACGCTGTATAGTAGCTGCAGTGAACGCTACCAAGGCTCCCGCGGGTGCCGTATGCAACTACTATATGACTACTTTCGTGCTAGCTGGGGCATATGTCAAAATCCTTGATTAGAACGGTGCATTTAAGAAGGAAACAAAGATGTAGCCGTTGACACTTTGCATCAAAGGCTATAATTGCTTGTAATCCATCATATCAAGGCTAACGGTATTGGCATCTGTATAATACGCCTTATAAAATAAGGATTACTGCTTTTCGACCCGCGCGAAGTCGGTACATGAGCTCTGTAGATTTGCTCACGATGATTTCCTTACATTTAAGAATCTTGCTACCACTGATATTATTAATATCCAAATACAAATTCAAACCTTAAGTTGATTGACGAACGAGGTTGACTTCTAACACACGCATTAACAGAGTTTGTAAATATATTGCGATGTAAAGTATAAAATTAGACAAAAAATTTCGAAACGTAAGTAAAGTTCCCTCGTAATGGATAACGCCCCATTAATAATATCCGGCGCCACACGTCCCATACGATAGCACTCGCCTTGTAAATAACACAAAGTTTATCTGGAAGCGACCTATTCTGGTAAAACGCTGTGTACAGTGGCGGCGGAGAGCGCTACCAAGTTCTCTGTGGGTGCCGTACACAACTACTATATGATTAAACTCTAAACTCAAACTCTTTATTAAAACCGTGCATAGTATTTAAAAAGTAAACAAAGATGTAGCCGATGATCAAGGCTTACAGTAGGCATCTGTATAATTCGCCTAATAAAAATAAGGCATTCATGCTTTGCGACCCGTAAGAAGTCGGTACCGGATCTCTAGAATAATAAAATAACATGACAGCCTTGTGGATTTGCTCCCGATGACTGCCTTACTTTTGAGAATCTTGCTAATATTACCACTAATATTATTAACATCCAAATAGAAATTAAAACCCTATGCTGATGGGCGAACGAGGTTGACTTTTAACACACGCAATAACAGAGTTTGTAAATATATTGTGGTGTAAAGTATAAAATTAGATATAATATATCAAAGCGTAAGCAAAGTTCGCTTCATAATGGACAAAACCCCATTAATAATATCCGGCGCGACACGTCCCATACGATAGCACTCGCCTCGTAAATAACAGAAAGTTTATTTGAAAGCGACCTATTCTGGTAAAACGCTGTAAAGTGGCGGCGGATAGCGCTACCAAGTCTCCCGCGGGTGCCGTATGCAACTACTATATGACTATTTGCGTGTAATGGCGTTACTCATATTTCGGGTTTTTATTGTGACATAGATAGTTTTAAATAAAGTATAACAACTAGGTGACCGTGATAGTTTTAAGAGTAGAACACCTGCCTTTCATGCAGAATTTATTTTGTTAAGTCATTTGTGTGGTTAATTTGTCATGGTTGATATCGGTGACGAAAATCATTGCTGAGTCGTGTGACCTAGCGTGATACCACACGTGATAGGCCTCTACCCCTATCACACATGTTTTGCTTGGACAGTGTGCACACTGTCCAAGCAAAACGTGGGTGCTCTTGATCAGAACAAGGTCACAATCTCGCGTGATGTTTAGAAGTATTAGTACCCCTGCCAACCCCTTCAGTTATAAATGGCATGGACGTATGAGTCTTTGAGTTGAGTTGAATGTAACAAAAATTTACAGTTACATCACATTCTATGATTTTATGCATGTCCCGACCGACAGGCTCGAGCCTACACTTAATAGGCTGATTTGGCCATAGTTCGCAATTCTATTGTTCCTGTAATAAATACATTAACTTCGCACATTTGTGGTGGATTGGCATCCTTACACGATTCTAAATTAATGATTTATAGTAGTCATGGCGGAACAGATAAACATTCATACATTCATACCAGTCAAAATCCTAACCCTCTTTCTGAGTGCCTACAGAAGTCTATCCGTTTGTCACCCGGCTCACGAACCGTTATAGACAGCTGAAATTTTCATAATATAAAGTAAATGATAAATACTTATAATATAAAAAGAATCATTTTGAACAAAATAATTTCTTAAAGGAGGCCCCTTACTTAAAACGTTTTCTTTAAAATCGAAGTTCGTGTTCTACTTAAAAGCGGAAACTGAACGACGGACGTTTGAAATATCCACATAATTTTGAGTTTACATAACTCATCATTATGGTAATCACCTTCATGAGGGCTCCTATACAAACCACATGATTTTTTCAAGATTTTTATATGTTATTATGATGTGGACTCGCTCTTACCTGATTTATTTTTTAAATATTTATTAAAATTTAATATTTTCTTTTTTGTATCATATTTACAGAGTATGTTTATTTCAATTATAACTTCGTTTCTTAAAAAAAAATGTCATTTTTTTATCTATTTCATATACATACATACATACATATACTCACGGCTATAAATCCCTAAAAGGGGTAGCCAGAGCTGAGAAATAATAAATTCCTCAGCCACTTTTGGAAGTTGAGTGGGTAAAAGATGGTAGTACAAAGGTTGTTGGTGAAAAATCCCTTAAAAAGCCCCAAGTCCGTTAGTCGCCTCTTACGTACACCCACCGGTAAAAATGGGGTAGTGCTATTCTAAGCCGACACTACACAGCTATTTTATTTATTATTTATTTCATATACACTGCGCCAAATAAGGTAATCAGAATGTTTCAGAGTTAATAACCAAATATGTGAAGGAAATTTCCCAGAATCAATTCCATGATCGCATTGCCTTGTGGCGTTGTTATGTGTAAATCAAACTTCGTGTAAATTATACTGCCCTGGTACCGAATATTGCGGATCTATGGTATTGGGGTATACTGTTTGTGAACATTCTATGTGTATGTAAATTATGTCATTTAGACTATGTAAAACTCACTTGCAACTACTTTTAACAAACATACATATACTCACGCCTACAAATCCCTAAAAAGGGTAGTCAGAGCTTCAGAATATTAATTCTTGAGCCACTTTTGGAAGTTTTGTGAGGAAAAGATAGAGGGATAAATAAGGGTTCTTGTTGACGGGTCTCCAACCACATCTCCCTAAAATCACTTTAAAAGGCCCAAAACCCTTATTCGCATCTTACACCCACGGGCAGAAAGGAGGTAGTGCTATTCTAACCCGACACTACAAAGTTACACTCAATGTAAAAAAATCTGAAGACAGTAAAAAAACTCTTCAGACTTTAACATTAAAGTAAAATTCAAAAGCCTAGCTTATTAATTGTATAAACAAGTCGTGGGACGAGCCTAGAATACCAAGTTGATTAGTAAGTTCTGTCTTCGATACGCAAATGTATATCGGATTTAGGTAAATTTACTTAAACACAACGAGAAGAAACATTACGACGGATCTTAAATCTTGTTATATTTCAGTGTGCACACTTGTAGCGGTAATTAGATACCGCACATAATTGCATATTTGTAGAAAAGTTAGTCACTAAGTCAATCCGATTAAATACGCACGTGTGATTGGAAAACCGAGTTTTATTTATATTATAGTTGGTTCTCCTCGTAGTAAAAATAACATTAGTTAAATTGGTGACCCCGACGTGATTTCGTGATTTTGTGATTACGGACTAGCGCGGATATATGTTTTGTTTAATTAAAAGCTAAGAATTGTGAAACACGTGTGACCTACATTTTTAATTACAAGGAATTTACAATGACTACTGTACCAACTATGCCATCACCACTTTCAACCGCGGCGGCATCTACAGATCTGGCTCAGATCACCGTAACTTCACGAGTTCCCGATTTTTGGACGGAAATGCCTAGACTGTGGTTTGCTCAATACGAAGCAATCATGTTACCGCAGAAACAAAGCGACGAGATTAAATATAACGTGGTTATTTCGAAACTCAGCCGCGACGCTTTACAACAAATAAGCGACATACTGATGTCACCTCCTGAAACTAACAAATATCAGGCTGTGAAGGAAAGGTTGCTGCAGGTGTTTGAAGAAAGCGCAGAGCGACAGTTTCAGAAATTGGTTGGTGAAATGGATCTAGGAACACAAAAGCCCTCCCAGCTGTTGCGCAAGATGAGAGACCTCGGTAGAACCACTCAGGTCTCTGAACTGACACTGAAAAATTTATGGTTATCTCGCATCCCTGCGGCTGTCAGAGCAGTAATCGCAGTCAGCAATGAAAGAGATCTAGACAACATCGCAAAAATTGCTGATAAAGTCATGGAAACTATTTCCCAGGGTAATATTGCAGAGGTGTCAGGTACCACCAGCACCAGCACCCTATCCTCCACTGTTGCCAATATACCATTAACTGAGATGTTCAACATGATGCAGAAGCTTTCGTTAGAAGTTATGTCCCTTCGAGAACAAATAAAGCGAGGTAGAAGTTATCATCAGCGTAGTAAGAGTCGTCAAGGGGGGCGGAGACCCCGAAGTATTTCACGGAACCGGAATAACCCCAACTGGTTGTGCAAGTTTCACTATAAATACCGAGGAAAGGCCAGGAATTGTGAGCAGCCGTGCGCATGGGACCCCAATCGGGCTAGCACGAACCAGGGAAACTAGATGCGGTACAGCAGGTGGCGGATTATACTGTACCACTGAGTAACCACCGCCTTATGATTTTCGACCGTAAGAATAACATATCGTTTCTAATTGACACAGGTGCAAACATATCTGTTTTACCTAAATCTCATGTTTCATTTTTTAAAAACTTAAATTGCCACTACAAGTTATATGCAGCTAATAACACTGAAATTAAAACGTACGGTATAGTTAGTTTAGAATTAAATTTAGGTTTAAGGCGCGCGTTCACTTGGAATTTTATAGTTTGCGACGTAAAACAAGCCATCTTAGGAGCTGATTTCTTGTATAAAAATAAATTATCAGTTGACCTCTATCAACGTAAACTAATTGATACGGTTACACAGTTAAATTCAATAGGAACTATAGTTATATCAAAACATTCATCTATCAAAACAATTCAAAATGATCACCCTTATTTAGATTTATTAGAAAAGTATCCCGAAATTACAAAATTTATATGCTTTACTAATCCCTCAGATAGTTCTATATATCACCACATAGAAACTTCAGGTCCTCCCGTTAGTGCGAAAGCACGACCACTCCATCCCGATCGGTACAACCGGGTGAAGGAAGAGTTTCGACTAATGCAAGAGGTAGGTATATGTCGCCCCTCGAAGAGCCCGTGGGCAAGCCCACTTCATGTAGTTCCTAAAAAGAACGGACAGCTCAGACCTTGCGGAGACTACCGCCGTCTGAATGCCGTGACGAAACCAGACCGCTATCCGGTTCCCAGGTTACAGGACTTCACTTATGGTTTAGCAGGTAAAACTATTTTCTCACGTATCGACATAAATAGAGCCTACCATTTTATCCCTGTAGCTCCAGAGGACGTTGAAAAAACCGCTATCATTACACCATTTGGTCTTTACGAATTCCCGCGAATGTCATTTGGTTTACGTAATGCCGCACAGAGTTTTCAAAGGTATATGGATCATACAGTATTGCGAGACTTACACAAATTAAATAAATCAGGTAATAATACTTCCTATTTATTTTGCTACATCGACGATATTTTGATTGCTTCAGATAATGAGAAAATACATAGAGAACACTTAGAATTACTTTTTAAAAGGTTAACGGAATTAGGTATGACATTAAACGTTGATAAAAGTTGTTTTGGTAAAAAGAAAATTCAATTCTTAGGCTATGAGGTTTCAATTGAAGGGCTAAAGCCCTTGCCTGAAAAGGTACAAGTAATTAATGAATATCCTAAACCTAAAACTGTAGAAGATTTACGTCGATTTTTAGGCATGGTTAATTTTTTAATTTTTATAGATCTCATTTAAAAAACGCAGCGGAATGTCAATCGGTATTAAATTCATTTTTACACGGATCTTAAAAGCGTGATAAAACTATAATTCATTGGAATGATAAATCCAACCAAGCTTTCGAACAGTGCAAACAGAGTTTAGAGAATGCAGTTACACTATCCTATCCTTTGCACAATGCACCTTTAGCCCTTTTTACCGACGCAAGTAATACATCAATCGGAGCTGTACTTCAACAAAAAGTAGGTAATGTAGGCATATTAAGTTTTTAAAAAATACTCTTATAAATATACTCATCATTAACATGGGTGGATTCACATCAAAACAGAAAGATGAGGAGATCATCATTGCCCAGAATGGGGCAAATGACGCTAGTAACATTCACCTGGAATGGAAGTTAGAAACATACGGGGTGGTTACCACAGTGATAGCAGTACTACTGGGAGTGTTACTGCTGTACGCAGCGTACAGAGCATGCTGTGTGCACGCGAAAAAGTGGTTGCGGCGAGAAGTTCAGGGCTGGCAGAGCACCGTCAGCCTGGCACCACACCGTGCACCACCATCGGTCATCATCAGCGATGGAGACGGGAAGCCAGCCACAGCGGCGATTCCCATGCAACACCTCGTCGTGTGAACGTTTTTTGTGAAGTTTCGTCGTATATTTGTGTCTTTTAAGTATTGTTTTAGCCTTTTCATTTTTTAAATTTTACATTATGTTTTTTTATATCGATTTTTTTATAAAGAAGGGGATGTATGTAGCGGTAATTAGATACCGCACATAATTGCATATTTGTAGAAAAGTTAGTCACTAAGTCAATCCGATTAAATACGCACGTGTGATTGGAAAACCGAGTTTTATTTATATTATAGTTGGTTCTCCTCGTAGTAAAAATAACATTAGTTAAACACTCGCCACTTAACCGCTAATGACAGAAATTATTTCTAAATGCGAACGTCTTAATTTAATTGTTTGGTATTATTATCTCCTGGTAAACTCAACTCAAAACCCCATTTTGAAGTTGAAGTTACCATATCCTAAGTAATAAAATATTATACGACACCCACAGGAAGAAATTGATTAGTGCTATTCTAAGCCACATCTATATAGCTACATACTATGTGGCTTTACCAGCTTTCTTATCATCTGTGCATTTCACTATGACCCAATACCATCAAATTATCAGTCCCTTTTTAGGTGAGGCCGAGGTCAGTGGAATGGGCGATGCCAACATTGCTTGGATATCCATGCTTAGGTCCAATTCTACTATCCCGACAAAACTGGTCGGCATCGCGAACAGGTGCTGCTGCAGCCAATGCCGAGAGTTTCAAACGTCGAAAATATTCTGGTTTATTGAATAATTATCATTTTATTCCATTCGCCGTTGAAACTCTCGGCACATGTGGCAACGAGGCGCGGGTTTTCTTAAAAGATCTCTCAACCCGCCTAGTGGAAGTCAGGGTGATCCTAGGGCTCGAAGCTACCTCGGCAAACGTATTAGTACCTATATAGCAATTCAAAGAGGAAATGCTGCCAGTATTTTAGGGTACGATACCATTCTGCGAGAGCGATGAATTTCATGAAATTTTCCTTCTATAGTAGGTTTTTTTTTTTAATTTAGGTTGTTAATTGTCTATGTTAATATTTTTAATTATTCTTGCATAAATAAACACTATTTAAACGCAGCTACAATAATTTCCGTTATTTATGCATACTAGAACTGTAAAACAAAATATAACAAAACTGCCCCCGTAAGTGACATACATACATACAATACATACAAAAACGTACTCACGGCTATAAATCCCTAGATGGGGTAGCCAGTGCTAAGGAATTAAAAATTCCTCAGCCACTTTTGGAAAGTGAAATGGGGAAAAGATGGTAAAATAAAGGTTGTTGGTGATGGGTCCCCAACCTCATCGCCCAAAAATGCCTTAAAAGCCCCAATACCGTTAGTCGCCTCTTACATACACCCACCGGAAGAAATGGGGTAGTGCTATTCTAAGCCAACACTACACAGCTTTAAGTAAAAGTGACTTTCTACAAATCTAAGCAAACTAGTTAATATCATGTATTTTAGCAACGTAAAACGAAACACACGAATAAAATAGAATGGTAATAAGTATTGAAATACTATATGCTATAAATTGTCAAAAATAAAATTTCAACTTATAAAAAAGAATTATAAAGCGAATTATAAGCGACGGGGGCGTATACCCGAGGTCGTGGGTTCGAATCCCGCCTGCGTCGTAATTTTTCTTTCCTTTATTTATTCTTCATTTATAAGAATTATAAAGTTCTTAAATTAATATATTCCAGGAATATCGGTTCTCGGTTCTCGGTTTGTATTTCTCAAATTTAAATGCAAAATGTTGAACAAAATTTTTAAGGCATCGGATTGGTTATTCATCCCATATATTAACTCATTAATATCAATCAATTCACACCATATTGGTGTTATGTATCTCACAATAATCTTTAATCTTAATTAATCTGTAATCGTGTCGCAGCAAGAATAGTTTACGTGTGAAAATGAAGCAAAATAATTCACTCATTTTTTTAAATTGCGCGGACGGTGGACAATATAAATTATCACATTAAACTACGAGGGGCATGCCAAAAGAAACTAGATACTCAAAAATAATAAAATTTATTCTTTATGACAAGTATCGATCTTTTCAAAGTATTCACCCTGAGCGCGTTTACACTTTTCCATACGTCTGAACCAATTGGAAAATACCTGTGACCACTCTTCTTTAGATACCTGAGAAATCTCGAAATTATAGGCAACCAGCGCATCTTCTTTTGCTTTCAAACCTCTTCCCCTTTAGTTTTTCTTTGATTTTTGGTAATAAGTAAAAATCACAAGGTCACAAAATGTCTAGTGTTCTGGCAGACGTGTGCGGCACCGCATTGTCGTGGTGCCAGAGAGGGTGCCGGATTCCTGACTTCGGTCGCTTGTCACACCAAGCTGATATTACTGTTGGAGCACAAACTGTCACATACCATTCGGAGTTCACCGTTCTTTCATTCTCTATCACAACAGTAGCAATATGACCCGTTTTGCAGAAAAACGAGGCGACCATTTCTTTCTGTGTGCTTCGTGCACGGCGACATTTCGTTGGAGTTGGCTCGTCTTCAAAGCACCATACAGTCGACGTCGCTTTGATTAGGGATTATAGTTATGTAGTCATGTTTCGTCACCAGTCATTATATCATATACGTTTTTTTTCTCGCCTCCGTTGAATTTATCTATCATGAATAGGCTCCAATCCACCCGACGGTCTTTCTGCTCATTGGTAAGTTTGTGCGGCACCCATCTCGAACAACGTTTACGGAGAGAAAGGTGGTCGTGAATTATGGTTTGCATTGCTGCTGATCCAATTCCTAGTTCTCGCTCTAGCTCTACATATGTAATTCGTCGGTTTTCGCGAATAAGTTTTTCGACTGCACGAACGTTTTCTTGCGTGACCGCAGTTGGCGGCCATCCTGTCTTCTCTTCATCTTCGAGACATCCCCGTCCTCTTTTAAATTCAGCAAACCAACTGCGTACTGCTGCTCGGGAACAAGCAGACTCACCAAAAGTAGAAGCCAAAAGTTCAAAACATTCTTGAGGCCTTAAACCTTTTTTAAAGTCATAATAAATCATATCGCGAAAATCACGTCGACTGAGCTCCATTGTTGCAAGTGAATTAAAAATCATTCAAATAAAAAATAAATAAAAGAAGTGTGTTCTATATTCAAATATGTCAATAAAAAACCAGCCTATAAGATGGTGTATAGCTTGCCAGTGTCAATTAAATGAGAAAAGAGTATCTAACTTGTTTTGGCATGCCCCTCGTATGTACGAACAAAGAAAACGTGTATAACGGTTATAGTAAATTAAATAAGCATTGCACATACTGCCATTCCATGTATTTGACACACTGCTGCGTAATACGTATGTCTTTGTCTTTGGTCAAATATACAGTATATAATTATTGCTTAAAACGTTTTCTCACTAAAACATACATACATACTCACGGCTAGAAATCCCTAAAAGGGGTAGTCAGAACTGGGAAATAAGATAATCTTCATCCACTTTTGGAAGTTGAGATTGGGGACAAGATTGTAAAGTAAATGTATTAAGTGATGGGTGTCCACAACCACATCGCCCAAAAATCACTTAAAAGCCCTAATGCCCTTAGCCACCTCACACTAAAAATACTTCAATAAGCAAAATACCTGACAAAAACGATACTCTCGCATTTAAGGCAATGTAAAGAATGCCGACTCTCCACACGGTTCTCTTACTCGCGAATCGCTAGCATAGTGAGGTATCCACAATTCCCAAGTTCTGGCACAAACTTAGTGCCAATTTGCTATCTTCAAACGTAACTTGTTTTGTAAACAAGCCCTCCAGTTTAATTATGATTCCAATTTAGTTATCCAGTTGACGACATCGACAAAACATGTGTCACTTCCCCAAGGGTTTACTGGTGAATATGTAATTTAGAATAATTTAATGAGGTTTCCTTTATAACGTTCATCTAAATATTTATTATAAAATGATCGGGTAGCTGGTGTGTTAATACATAGAGCACTCAACTAAATGGAGAAGAAACAATTATTGTCAAAATCCGTAAATGATGCATTGCATTTCATTACAATGATTCGGTGCATTTCCACTGATTCAAGCGAAGCAAATGTATGACCGACCAAAGTCAAAACATTAAATCAATCAATCAAGGTGTAGGGAAATTCATACATACATACATATATATACTCACGGCTATAAATCCCTTAACGGGGTAGCCAGAGCTTTGGAATGATAAATTCCTCAGCCACTTTTGGAAGTTGATTGGGGAAAAGATGATAATAATAAACATTTTTGGTGACGGGTCTCCAACCACATCGCCCAAAAGTCACTTCAAAAGCCCCTATACCCTTAGTCGCCTCTTACGATCACCCACGGGTAGAAATGGGGTAGTGTTATTCTAAGCCGACACTACGCGGCATGGAAATAGGGACATTCATTTTGATAATTAGGTTTTGGGACATTATTTAGCAACTTTTTTACTGAACTACGTTTGCTTTCTGCTCTATTTAGTTAAGTTCTGTATGTGTTAACACTACTAACCTTTTTTGTAACTAAATTAAGATATTCGTTTTTAACTTACATACATACATATACTCACGGCTATAAATCCCTAAAAGGGGTAGCCAGAGCTGTGGAATTAGAAATTCCTCAGCCACTTTTGGAAAGTTGCATGGGGAAGAGATGTTAAAATAAAGGTTGTTGGTGATGTCTCCAACCGCATCGCCCAAAAATCCCTTAATAACCCCAATACCGTTAGTCGCCTCTTACGTACACCCACCGGAAGAAATGGGGTAGTGCTATTCTAAGCCGACACTACACAGCTTAATTAATTAAGTTTTTAACTTAATTTCATTTATTTCATTTATCTCTTCTGTTTGCTCATAATATAAAAGTTTCATGTTATTTCTCTTAACCATTTTTCTGCTTAGGTTAATTGTATTATTGTTAGATAAACCCTGATGTTTAAAAACGTAAACAATACTAATGCATACTACCTGCCGCATACAAAATTGTAAAATATTAATTTATGGAACTGTAGGTCTAATTATTTCTTTTATAACTGTGTACATTTAAAATGTTAACGACTGTTTGTTTCCTAAATATATAAAAATAAAACAAAATAAACACTACTATAAATACGTATTTATTTAAAGGGTGAACAAAACGGAATTGCAAGGAAAATATTTAATAGTTCTCAAAGAATAAGCAAATTATATTTTTACATTGCCTGTGGAGGTAGGATTGTTCAAGGAGACCGAGCATATGTAATCTGGCCGAGACGAATGGGAAGCCCCTTAAGTTTGGTTTGCGAAGCAGAACGTGCTAATTTTTACGAAAAATATTTTACATACATACATACATATACTCACGCCTATAAATCTCTAGAAAGGGGTAGCCAGAGCTAAGGAATTAAAAATTCCTCAACCATTTTTGGAAAGTTGAGTGGGGAAAAGATAGTAAAACAAAGGTTGTTGGTGATGGGTCTCCAACCGCATCGCCCAAAAATTCTTTAAAAGCCCCAATACCGTTAGTCGCCTCTTACGTACACCCACGGGAAGAAATGGGGTAGTGCTATTCTAAGCCGACACTACACGCCTATTTGGTACAATTATTTTAATACACATAAAAATATTTTAATGTTTTACAATTTAAAATAATTTAACATTAAACAGGATTTTAATTTGAAATAGTTTTCTATCCAATTCATTAAAAACAACAAACATAAAACATTGAACATAATGCACATACTCGTAGAAATAAAACAACTTTGTTTTAGAAACTAAATGGAAAACGTAATTCAGGACAATGTTAACTACAAAACAGTTGCACGACTATTTTCCTATAAATTTCCATGTCTCCAAATACCATGAGTAGAGTCCAGAGAGTCCAGTCAAATATCCAAACGTCTCTTTCTTTCACATCAGAAATGAAAGAGTAAGATCGAATGAATTAGTTGGTCGCTGAAGCCATTGTAGTACTAGGAGTACCAGGAGTAAGCTGTGGTATAGTTAGAGTGAGTTCGCTTGAGGCCACAAGCTGTGCAGAAGTTGCGAGAATACAGGGTGTCAAAATATGTAACTATGTGTGTTTCGTGGAATCATATATTGTGTTTTTAGAACGAAACTTGCAACAGTTGCAACTGTGTTTTGTATGACAAATTAAATTGGAGGGCAGGAATAGTTAATATTATTAGGAATTTCATGATTCTCAGTAGCTTTTTTTTCACAGTAAAGAACTATGAAGTTGAGAATACAAGAATATAATTAATCTTAATCGCCGTTCCCCAACCGGCTGCTGTACTTATTGTTTTTTTGTCACTTGACGATACTGCTTGCAATGTGCCCTGTCAATTGTCATTTCAACTTTACGGCTCTTTGGATTATGATAACCCTGGTTTTTAAGAATCTTCACCATACATATTCGTACACGTAGTTGTATTAGTAAAATATACCACTCTATTAGCACTACCTTTGGGGGACTCTGAATCTTTTTATGAGGCCGATTGTTAAAGGTTACGTCTTTATAGCATAAGTCATATATAACAGATAACACATATTGGTCAAATATAATTGTTATTAGACACTGCGTAAAATTGGACGACACCATTCAGATAACAGAAATGATATTACATAAATTTCAAGATGCATACGTACGTGGACGACTCCAATGTTGCTCGAACTTTGTATGAAAAAATAGGTTCCCGTCAAATGGCTGCAGGTAGTCCTTATAAAAACATTTTATAGTATTTCTCATCTTGATTAATTTTTATGTAACTTCATCTCTTTCCACCCTCTCAAATACTAGGAACAGATAACTAAGGAAACATAAATTCACAGGACCAATTTCCAACCGCGTTTATATTAATGGAACTCGACAAAGCAGCAGAAAGACCTCCTGAATATTTCGTTACTAGGCGAGAACCTTTTTCAACATCTATTTGCCACCAAAAGGTTTTACACATTCAAATTCTGTGGGATTTCGCATACCGAAACAGATCTATCCGAGCCCTGAATTAGATACAAAACCCAATCATTTGCATAACAAGATTCATGAAACTGTTTTTACTTGACCGGCCTTTCCAACACTTTGACAAGAGGGCTTTGAACAGACAAAATACATGTGGCTACATTTTGTGGATAGCAAAATTGGTAGTTTTCCCTCTGAACTGAAAAGGATGGCTGAGGCACTACATCTTTAAATGTTGGGTCATATTTTGTCATCAACATATTAAAAGAGTTCAGAATACTATTTGTTTATAACTGGGCAGTGCTATCATACATCATACATACATACATATTCTCACGCCGTTAGTTCCCATTGGGGTAGGCAGAGACTATCGATCGCTACTTTGCACGCAGTGCTATCATGGAAGAGTATTCCCAGACTCGCGTAATATGTTTGTAATTCCTAGCATTCTTTGATTAAAATCTAGCATTATATTTATTTAGCTTTTAAATGTTAGTAAATTAGGCCTGCCTATTCAAACTGCTTATTTCTTGCTTTTATATCTTCGTAAAATCCGAGATAAATAATACTTTTATCTGAACAAACAGTATGAAAAAGGCCTTGAATAAATCTTTCACAATTCATAAGAAGATAAAAGTAACAATATGCAAAATAGGTCGAAACGAGATATATTCAATAAAGTTATAAAAACATAAAAAACCTAATAAATTGAAGGTCGTAGTTCAATAAGCATTTGGTTCACTGGATACTTCCTGATGTAACCTTAAATATTGCTCTGGAGGACTACCGTTGGGGACTATTTCGATTCGCTTTTTTTACTTTAAATGTACAAGAAATTAACTAAAAATAATTAATTTTAAGTATTATTCAAGCTGTGTAGCGCCGGCTTAGAATAGCGCTAGCCCATTTCTACCGGTGGGTGTACGTAAGAGGCGACTAACGGTATTGGGGCTTTTGAGGGAACATTGGGCGATGCGGTTGGAGACCCATCACCAACAACCTTTGTTTTACCATCTTTTCCCCACTCAACTTTCCAAAAGTGGCTGAGGAATTTCTAATTCTGGCTACCCCTTCTAGGGAATTATAGCCGTGAGTATATGTATATGTATGTATGTATTCAAGATGTGTACTGTCAACTTAAAATATAGCTAACCCATTTGTTGCACTGGGTTGCAGTATGTAAAATATTGTTTTTATAATTAATTGAAAATATAACTATATGACCTTAAGGTTTAAACTGAAAGTTTCTGTTTGATAGCCATTGATTTCGGGCTCGATGGGTTTGGAGCGGGATGTGCCTTTGTCTTAATCAAACTATAAAATTTAATTTGATTTATACTAGGAGGCCATCCAGGTGGTACCATCTCACATTTAAAAATCACTTTACAAGGTGGTTTGGATAGTTTGTAAGGGTGATGGTTATTCCTAACGTTTCGTGTTTCCCTGGTACCCCAACCAAATCATCGCTGCGACATATTTGAGCATGACATTTGGCATCCTGCCAAAAAGGTTTGATCAGCATTACGTTCTCTCACAATCAGTCTGCGATTGTGTATTGTGTATTGACAAACGTAATGGAACTCGATATTGTCAATATGATTGCTACGAATTCTTCTTTTATGATAATGGCTGTTTTGTTTTCATTGATTGATTGTGATTAGCTAGTTAGGTAGGATTTTGTTTTGGTATTGCATAAGGATTTGTTTTTTATAAGGGATAAAATTGACAATATTTCAATTATTTTGAATGGCCAAAATTTTATGTCATATTTAAAGAACTACTTTCTTAATGTTTAATCCATACATACACTCACGGCTATAAATCCCTAGAAGAGGTAGCCAGAGCCAAGGAATTAGAAATTCCTCAGCTACTTTTGGAAAGTTGAAAGGGGAAAAGATGGTAAAATAAAGGTTATTGGTGACGGGTCTCCAACCGAATCGCCTAAAAATCCCTTAAAAGCCCCAATAGTGTTAGTAGCCTTTTACTTACACCCACCGCAAGGAATGGTGTAGTGCTATTCTAAGCCGACACTACATAGCATGCATAAATAAAGATAAAAAACAGTGGCTGAAGTAAATTTTTCATGTACCTATTTTTCTGAAGAAATAAATCATCATGATTAAAAGTTTGCAATAAAAATTTCTTCGGCCTTACTCTTCGGAGGTTTAGCGGAGACAAGATTGTAAAATTGTGGGAATTGCTATGTGCAAGTGAGTCCGCATTTGTATGCGCAGTAGTCTCACAAAATAAAATAATAATACTAAAATCGTTTGCAATAGAATCCAACAATCATGTAAACAAATATGGCGGACTGACATTGACAGCGTATTGTTTATGCCCATAGTGATGTCATAGTGTTCGAATTTAATTTTAATTAAATTTATTTTTCTTATTATTTTAACTTTAAGTCATAGACTATGGCCCATAGTTGTATAGTTACTAAAATAAAACTGACTAAATAAATTAAATATTTAAGCCATAGACTATAAAATAAAACTGATTATATATAAAAAAGTGTTTATTAAACAAATCTAAATCTTCGTCTTCGTCATCATCACTTTCAGAAGTGTCGCCGGTGACCGTAATTATAAATGGAACCACTGTGCCATCGCTTGCCGTGTCTAAAATGTCTAGCCAAATCGTAAAGCAAAACAAAAAGTCCAAAATGAGAATGCAAAGTCGTAGAAATCGGAAAAAGAAAACACTAATGCACAGCGAACCCACAGAACAGTGAATGACTGTGAATGACAATTCTAACAAAATGGCCACCTGTAAATTTTTAAAAACTAACCATTATTTTTATGGCTTAGGATATAATCCGTTTTGGTAAATTATATTAAGCTCTTGAAAAAAATTATATTGTATTCAAATAATATTAAAATAATTTATTAAATTCAAAATAAAAGATGACTTCAGATTACTAACAACACTAACTTTTCAATGACTTATAGAGTTCGATGAGTAAAAAACTAAGATGACAGCTTGTCAAATACTTCGAAATTTTTACGTTGCAAATGTTTTAACAAATTTAACTTATAAATACAAGTTAAATCGTGTTGAAGATAATGTGAAAACAATGGTGCGTTCGTTGAAATCAGACTATGTTCATAATTGATCGTCAAATGTATGTGATTACGGAGTAATCGTGACAATTTGGTTTGTTTACATGATTGTTGGATTCTATTGCAAACGACTGTATATCTATCAAGACATTTGATTTCCAAAAGCTGTCAATAGGTTTAGGCTTTAACAATAATCCTTACTAGTCCTTACTAATATTATAAATGGGAAAGTGAGTTTGTTTGTTTGTTTATTTGTTCCGCTTTCACGCCGTAAGAACACAACAGATTGCTTTGAAATATAGCAATCATATAGTTAGAAGTTTGGATTAAATAATAGGCTATACTAATATTATAAATGGGAAAGTGAGTTTGTTTGTTTGTTTGTTTATTTGTTTCGCTTTCACGCCGTAAGAACACAACAGATTGCTTTGAAATATAGCAATCATATAGTTAGAAGTTTGGATTAAATAATAGACTACTTTTTATTGCGTAAAAAAATGATGTTCCCGAGGGAAATCGTAGGAATGAGAAGTTTTTCTTATAGTTGTGTTTCATACCGCAATATAACTGAGTTTCACGCTGGCGAGCCGTAGGTGGAAAGCTAGTATTTTATAATTAAACTGAAATTTAAACAAACTTGCTTAAGTGTGTTCGAAAAACAAACCTAACTTTGACAACTGAGTAAATATGCGATAATATTTGATAAATTTGATATACACGTGTAAAATAAAATAATAGTGCTCATTAAACATAGTCAGGTTTTTAAATAAGTGCGCTTACGTACAACAACTGTCATACATCTGCTTTTATCAAGGCACCCTAATGCTTGAGGCGCCTGTCCTATTCTTTGATGACTAGCTTTTGTTCTCCACACCACCCCATCCCCTCACTATTGCAACCGTACATGTGAACAACGCACAAATAAAAAAATAACTTACTCACCAAACAATTATCATTTACAAAATAAAATTTAAACGAAGCGTGATAGTAATTGCTTCGCTAAAAAGCTCTTTGTTTAGAGTAAATTTTACACTTTTTGTCTTAAATAGCAAGTAAAGAATATGAATGTCGCAGGAAAATCGTCAAACTCGTTAACTTATAAGTTTCCTAGGAAACTTGTAAGTTGACGGAAATCCGTCAAATAGCAAGCGAATTTACATCTTACCTGATAGGTTTTAGCAAAACTTGTAAAATAACGAACTCACCTCAGGAAAACTGTAAGTGGGGATCATTTTTGACAAGTTTCCTAGTTTTGAATTTATAATTTAGGAAATTTGTAAGCCTTCTAATGGCTGCTAGTGAAATTGTTAATAGAACAAGTTACTTATGATGATTGGTTAAGATGTGAGTTGAGTAAAGAAAAAAAGCATGGATTTCAAGTAATGACAATGTTGTGATATTTTCAAATATAAATGAGGAACTGGACTAGGAAGGGTTTCCTGGCCGTTAGTCTTACGAAATAATAAACATAAACTACAAATAATTTATTACGATGACGGATTTTTACACTAGTTTCCATTCGCTAATCAACCAACCTTCTGACGTGCTTTTCATACACTCACATTACAGTAGCGAATTACTACTAAAATCAGAAGGTGGCGCTGGGTATTCAGCCACTTCACCTAACAATTACTTAAAAAGCCTTTGGTTTCCTCTTAGGACAACTGCGGTATAAAATATTATGAATGCAGTAAATTTGTTAGAATTTAAAATCTTACAAGCATCGGTTAAGAATAGCACTAACATATTTCTGGCGGTAACCTATAACAATGGATGTCATTGGAGGCGATGCGGTTGGAGACCTATCGCCAATAATTTTTATATAAAATACAATCTTTTCCCCTTTAACTTTATAAACTAGCTAAGAAATTTCTTATTCCGACGGTCAGGTTACCCACCCTATACATACATACATATTCTCACGCCGTTAGTTCCCATTGGGGTAGGCAGAGACTATCGATCGCCACTTTGTACGATCCTGGCAAACCTCTCTAGCTTCATTCACATCCATCAATCTTTTCATACATGCTCTTTTATTCTTCGTACTTCGGACACCTGCTTTTTTGAGCACATTTTCTATTTGATATAAATCTGTCCTCCGAGGTCGTCCTCTACTAACATTACCTTCCACATTGGCTCTATAGATCTCTTTCACCACTTTACTGTCATCCATCCTCTCTATGTGCCCAAACCATCTCAACATTCCTTTTTCTATCTTTCTTACAATATCATCTTTTACACCACACCTTTCACGAATAACATCCACCCACCCTATCTAGGGATTTATTGCCGCAAGTATAGTATGTATGTATGTATCGGTATTAAAACGGTCTTTAAAAAAAAAGATCTAAAAGGTATTCATGCTATATAACAATAAAGTATCACGACTCAAACCATTTATATTTAATAAATATTCTTAAAACTTTTTAATTTTATGTCAGTAACAGCAAATAATAGCAAATTAATAGATTAGCATAGCAAGGAAAAATATAAGTTTCGTTCGATTGTCGAGTTGAAAAGACGCGCGAATGCGTCACGTCACGTGACCGCCGCCAGCCAATCCGCATTCACTAACATCCCTCTCTTCGCGCCGTCAGCGCTGCATTGACATTGACAACTTTCCTAGCGGGATTCAGGAAACTTGTAAAGTTCCTAAAATACAGAATTTTAACTCGGAAACTTGTCAAAAATGATCCCTACTTACAATTTTACCGAGGTGAGTTCGTTATTTTACAAGTTTCCTAAAACCTATCAGGTAAGATGTAAATTCGCATGCTGTTTGACGGATACTTATAAGTTAACCCGTGAGAAGGCGCGCTATGAGCAATTTGCTCACACAAAAATTGAATTCATTTTTTTTTTGCCTTTCGCTTGCCACACCAATTCAAGCACTTATGTACATATTCTCGATCTGATCAGTGGCGTTGCGACCGCGTAGGAAGGCTTTTTTGGAGGCCGTGTACCAACGTGCGGCAATTTGCTCATCACGCGCCCATCCGTGTAAGTATTTATTTTTGTCTTTTAAAGAAGTTACATTGATATTTTTGCCATATTGTTCCCTTTTTTAACTTATTTTAGTTGTTTATTATGTAGAGACTCTTTAGTAATAATGTTATAATTTTTATTTTTCTTCTAGCTACACTACAAATACAAAATAGACGATCGAATGCAACGACAAATTCGTTCGTGGTTGGAAGAAGATTCTGGAGATGAATTGGATGCAGATCTTGAAAATGGGGAACAATATCGTGTTGGCACCATAGAAAGCGATAGTTCTGTCATCCATAGTCCTCACGAAACTGATTCGGAGCAATCGTCGGAAGAAAACGCAATATGCAATATGTCCTAGACGTAAAAATAGAAGCTCAAAAAAACCATGTACTTCGTGCAAGCAATTACTTTGCACAGAACATGTGAAATACATGTGTTTAGTATGTTTCTAGAGGCTCATTTGTGTAGATTTAATGGATGAATAACACTTTTTAGTTTTGGTTATGTAGCAGTTTTTATTGTGATTTTTATGAAACGGTCCAAAAAAAATATATTAATACCAGGTTGTTTTGTTATTTGCGTTAGAAGTTGCTATTATGTTTAATAGTTTTGATGAAAATACTTGTTTTCTTACTTACTAAACTTTGTGTTATTTATTTAAATATATTATAAGCCAGTAAATATAGAAACACAAAAAATATGAGCATTTATCATAGTGTGAGCAATTTGCTCGCGCGCGCCTTCTCGTGTAAGAAAATTAGGCGCGCCTTCTCACGGGTTAACGAGTTTGACGATTTTCCTGTGACTTGAACACATTGCAGATTTTACACAATGTATTTTAAAAACAATATAAGACTTGCATAACCTTTGTGTCTGAATTTTCCTTGAATTGTGACTGAATTTATGATTTTGAAGCGCTGCTATGCATATTTGTAATATGAGAAACACTGGGTTTTTCTATAGTTTTTTTTTTGTTTTATCAACTTTTATTGTTAGTACAGACAAGAACAGGGTGAAAAAATCAGAGCTTATAGCGTACTAATAACTAAATGACCTGGTTCATTTATAACTTGTTATATAATTTTAGTCATGTAAACAGAAATATCCCGACATAATGTCTGGTATTAATAGTAAAAATTGAGCGTGGACGTTCAATAAATATACTGCTTACTAACATGGATAAAATTACAATTTTAGTAGCAAAGTGTGTGGTTTAGAATATTAACATTTATTATTATAATGTGAGTAGGGTAATATATGGTTACTATTCACACCCATACACTAGAATGACATGTTATATTTAGAACAACTAGTACCTCTATTCTGGTATCCTTTGAGGATCAACACTGAAAAAGATATTATTTACATACATACATATACTCACGGTTATAAATGCCTAGAAGGGGTAGCAAGAGCTAAGGAATTAGAAATTCCTCAGCTACTTTTGGAAAGTTTAGTGGGGAAAAGATGGCCAAACAAAGGTCTCAAACCGCATCGCCCAAAAATCCCTTAATAGCCCCAATACCGTTAGTCGCCTCTTACGTACACTTACCGGAAGAAATGGAGTAGTGCTATTCTAAGCCGATACTACACAGCAAATTTATTATTTACGCCACATATATACCAAAAATACTAGGGCATCAAAAATCCAAGTACTTATAATATCATTTCCTCAATATAAATGGCGAAAAGTAAATACAGTCGAACAAAAGCTATAAATTGTACACTTCAAACAGTCGCTAACCCACTTACGAGCCAGCTGAAACTGTTAAAAACTAGTAATATAGAGTTCCAAGTTCATAATGATGTGAAACTTGGAAACCTTATTTCAATGAGTTATTATGACTTAAAACGTGTCCTTTTTATTATTATTAACATGCTAATATTAGCTTCACCGGGATGTATGTATGTTATTCATATTTATATTCATTTATTCATTTTAACAATATTACATCGTATTTGAATTTCACTGGTTAACAATGGTTTTGCCCATGAATGATGAAATACAAAAATAGGCAGTACTTGGTGAATACTAATCATCAGTTATAATATTACAAGTGTCTTAGCTCGAGTTATCGAGCTATACAAGTTTAATCTTGTATTGCGTTCGCCGCACTCTCGCAAGTTTCGACTTGTTCGTTATTACAGCACGGCTTTACTTTACTAGATTTAATACATCATAAAGAACGTTAAGATTGCGCTGGCATTCGCTATCAAACACCGTGAAAATACAATTAGTGTATGACGTGGTAATAGCAGTGTAACCTACAGCAACGTCTTAAGTGTATCAAACAAATTTTGTTTTTAGTTTTTATTGTGAAGTTTAAACTAAAACTTAGTGAATTTATATTTTTAATTATGCCTCGTTCCTGTGAAAGCAATCCTAACAATTTTTGTTACGTGTGTGGTAAATTCACTACAAAAAATACGAGCGAAAACTTCAGTCCCAGAATCTGTCGTGCTTACGAACTTTATTTCGGAATACCAGTGAAAAATCAAGACAAGCCCTGGGTTCCACATGTGATATGCTCGAGTTGTGGTAAATATTTGCGAGATTGGTTATCCGGCCGCCGATCATGTTTGCCTTTCGCAACACCGATGCTGTGGAAAGAACAAAAGGATCACATTGAAGATTGTTATTTTTGCACGAATAAGACAGAAGGGCTTAATACGCGCAAAAAGAGAAAACATAGTTATATTGAAACGCCATCTGCTCAAAGACCTCGTCGATGAAAATCACCCCGTTCCGGCGCCACCAATGGATGCTTCTGAAGAAATTGACCAGCTTAGCACTGAAGAAGACGATCTTACCGATCCTGATTTTAGTCCTCACGACCAGGTACTGCAACCCCATCTAATTACTCAACCAGAATTAAATGATCTAGTACGAGACCTAAGTTTATCAAAATCACAAGCTGAACTTCTTGGTTCGCGTCTCCAGCAATGGAATCTCTTGGCAAAAGGAACAAAAATTACTGTTTTTAGGAACCGACACGATGATCTTGTAGCTTTTTTTAGTATGGACGATAAGAATCATCTTGTTTACTGCAACGATATTGATGCGCTGTTCGAAGCTTTCGGAATGGAGCATAAACCAAATGCTTGGAGGTTATTCATAGACTCGTCATTCATAGCGATACCAGGGCAAATGGAGTCCTGCTATGTTAGCAGACTACTGCTGGACGTTGAAGAGAGAGGCTGTAGATATTACTTATAAACGGAAAAGCAATATATTAACTCATTTTTAAATTTTATAATACGTGATTTATGAATATAATGTTATCTTAAGTCAAAACATTTTTATTTGATTCCACAAAAAACGCGAGCTAACTCGACCTTAAAACTTACGTCAAAATGTATGTTTAGAGGTATTCTTTCGCAATTAGCACAACTCATTTCATGGATTAACAAAACCTAAAAATTTGTTAACCAGAACTTACTTAACATTAACTTAAAAACTAAAAAATATTAACAATTTCTATTACAATTTATAAGATAAAATAATATAAATATAAAATTGAGTAAGGATTGTAAAAGAATATATTGATAGAAATAACATGTCAAAAAAAATTTATAAAAAAGTCAAATTGAAATAAAAACATGTCAAATGCAAATATAAAAAAATGGGCAATATAATACAAATCTAGCCAAAAATTAATTAATATTCCTATCACAACATTGATCACAATCATTATTAAATTATGGCTGATCTAGCTCTTTCAAATCGTATAAACATTTATTAATTAAATATTTTTTTAATTTGGATTTGAATGATTTCGGACATTGAATTAACCTTATTTCATTGGGAATACTATTATAAATATTTACCGTCTGGAATCTAGGAGCATGTTCAACCACTTTAAGATGGGGAATACCTACACTGTCAAGACGAAACTCTTTTCTCCTGCGTGACTCTCTACACATTTTTTGCTATATATATGTAACTAACTGACTGATTAATGCGGGACGATGGCAAGAGACCTGATGGTATGACTTTGTTGCCTTGGAGAAATGGCAGGGCGCTGATATGGGATGCAACCTGTGTCGACACTCTTGCGCTTTGCCATTTATCCGGGTCGGCGGCGCGTGCAGGTACTGCTGCTGCCAACGCCGAGAGTTTCAAACGGCGTAAATACTCAGTTTTAACAAATGACTATCATTTCATACCTTTCGCCGTTGAAACTCTCGGCCCGTGGGGCAACGAGGCGCGGCTGTTCTTTAAAGAACTGTCCGCTCGCCTTGTGGAAGTGTGTGGTGATCCCAGAGCTGGCAGCTACCTCGGCCAACGCATTAGCTTGGCCATCCAAAGAGGGAATGCTGCTAGTATATTGGGCACGTTACCCTACACTGACAACGATGAATTTCACGAAATTTTTCGTTTATAATGTATATATTTAGTTTTAATTGAATGTTTATACCATGATTGTAAATATTTGTACTATAATGTAAATAAATAATTTATGTAACTGACTGTTTTAATATCCTATCTGATACTGATCCAATTTATACGGACCGATCAAATTCAAACTTAGTTCACTTCTCAAGAATCAGCGACAAATAATATTTTTATAAGTTCATTCCATTATCCTAATTAGGGTTGCCAGGATTAAATAATTTCAGTTGGTGCAATACTGAAAAAGAAAATTAAATTTAGTTAAAAAAATAAACGGAAAATCACAATTTTAAAGCATTTCTAACTAAAAAGTGAAACATAATTCCTGATATAACCTAAATTATTTTTCATTTTTTAGTTACAAGTGCGTTTGAAGTGTGTTTTTAAACTATAATTATAACTATAAGTATACAACGTAAAAAAGTACATCCATGAAATATACATAGCAAATTTTAAGTACCTCTATATTTTTCCCGAGGAAATAAAGATTCCATTTTATCTTAAGCTTCAGAGAAGTTTGAAAGGAACGATCATTAGCAACCAAACTTGGACCGAAGAAGTTGAACTTGTAACAATTGCAAAAACGTGGTTCTCACTACCAGGCTATCAAAACTAACTCGGAGTTCATTACCAGCCTCAATTGAATTTGCATCGGTTTCCTAGAGTGTGTTAGTTCGGTTACAGAGATCTAATATATATCAAGCGGTATGAAATTTTAAGGCAGTAATACATTTGATGCATAGTATCGGCTTAAGATAGCACTAACCTACATCTTCCCGTGGGCATCCAAAGAGGCGACAACCTTTTTGGTCTTATTAAAGCATAGGTGGCAGGAGATTAACTTTACAGTCCTGTCTTTATATTTTCTTCTGCTAATAGTTCTAGCTACCCTATTTTGGTATTTATAGTCCAGAGGCAGTAAGGCACTACAGAGCTAGTAGAACAAGCTGAAATACCAATTTAAGTAAAATCCAATTGCAGGAATCTAAACCTACCGATAAAATGGTGGATTCTCTTTTATTATCAGCTATATGAATAATTTATTTCGTAATATTGTATTAAAAAAGCATAGTGCTGTACACACATTAATTATATCATTCTATTGCATTTCAGCTGTATGGTGTCGTCTTAGAACAGCTCATTTTTAAGGGTATTCGGGCATTTTAAGTGATATTTTTAAGAGACCCATCGCCACATTAATTTTACTCTGACTTTCTAGGGATTTGTAACCGCGATGTATGTGTGTATGTTTGTCGTTTGTGCCTTACATTCTTCAATTTTTTTAGAGGTTTTATACATGATTCATTAGAAGATTCAGTCAGGTCAACTGAGACAAAATAACAGTCTAAATGAATATGTACATACATACATACATATACTCACGCCATTAGTTCCCATTGGGATAAGCAGAGACAATTGATTACAACTTTGTACGATCCTGGCAAACCTCTCTAGCATCGCTCACATACATCTTCTATGATTATAATCATGCATTATGCACTTACTATAACGGATAAAAATTGTATATTATTGTATAGTAGTATTTTTATAAAACGGACCTTTACCTTAAGTTTTTATTTCATATTTTTTTTCCACGAAAATTCTCTTACATTTTACCATCGCAGTGAAATTTTAATGACCACATTATTCCACAAGTTGCGTCTTGTCATCAACATAATTATAATGTACCAACTTGCGAAATATGAAATCCTAGTACCTCGAAGTGTCGGTAATCAAGCAGCCACGCGACTTGAAACATGTGTGCTCGTAATTGTGGGAGTTTATTAAGGGTGGGAATGCTGATTGCTAATAGTTATGTACTTTCAACTATATTGACTTAGCTCGAACCCTTTACTTTTAATGATACACCAAGTTTATGATGTCCTGGTTTTCCTATTTTTTTAGCTGAGAAGATGAGCTTTATTCGATTTTTGCCTAATTACTTTTGATATAATGATATAGATACATAAACTCACGCCATTAGTTTCCATTGGGTTAGGCAGAGACTATCAATCACCACATCGTACGATCCGGGCAAACCTCTTTAGTTTCGTAAGGGTAACTCTTGCATAATTTCATAATAATCTGCTTTACTATATTAAATTTCGCAATTCATAATTTGCATTGAGTTCTAGATTTGTTTTCTAATATTAGTAGCATTAATTTACATTTGAAAATAGGTTTAAGTGTAGCAAGGTAGTTCTAGGCTCATCTACAAGGCTAAATGACGTCTGAAACCTTTATGCCATACTAGCTGACTCGACAGACTTCGTACTGTCAAATTTGCGTATGACAAAGCTTAAGGCGTTTTTTCCGGTAAGTATTCTTAGTTCAATTAGGCGTGAATATTTTATTAATCAAATTTTTCCGGGACAAAAAGTATTCTATGTTATAATTTGGGTCATTATCTAGCATTCTGCCTAATTTCATTCATATATATTATGTAATTGAGGAGCTTTTTTGCCTCAAACACACAAACATCGAAACATCTGAACCTTTACATTTATAATATTAATAGGATTTGGATAAGCTAGTATTTTTTGCGATAATTGTTTTGAGTTATATTCACCCAGGCCCAGAAATATTATTCAGATACAGTTGTTATGCAAGTTTAAATAAATAAAATTAGGGACCAAGTACAAAGTATTTTAAAACCGAATAATCATCAAGGTCATGAAATCATCATACATCTTGAAAAAGAGTTGATAGATAAATAGTGTATTTGTATCTGGTATTTTAGACAGAAGTGATTTCGTAGCTTGCAGAATTAGAAAGGAATTCAATAAATTATTGCCCTACGGCTATATAGCCCTTCGTAAATATATAGCCCTTTATTTGTATGTCAGATTTATTGAAGAATATTTTATTTTAGAAAATCCATCATAATAATATTTCATTCTGTGTTGTTCTGTCCTTTTATAATGACAATAAGGCCTGTCTAAATAACATTGTTATCTCCCAGACTTAGATGTAATCTGAGATAATATAAATTTTGCTTTTATGTAAGTATTCATGAGTGAAAAAACTAACAAAGTAGCCAACTATCTCGATCTTAGGAACTCAATAAAAAAGAGACTAAGAAAATATTGGCAGTAATAACATGAAGTGAGTGTAAAGGAACCTCCTTCAATCCAATATCCTGGACACTTCCAGACTGGAAGTTCTACGAATTGAAAGAAAACAAAAACTTATTTCTGTAAAAACACACAAGGCAAATGTTGCGGATGTATGACTATGCGTCGGGTTTTGTCGAGAATGTCTGGGTTGTATACCGCCGCCCGCCGTTCCCATTGAAACGTTATGTGTGATTTTTATGATTAGATTAATAATTTTTATTATTTTTTCCTTTCAGTGTGGCATTTTTTCTTCCACAATTTTATGTTCCTTTACAATATTATCTGCGCATATTAAAATACGTATTTATGCATTAAAATTATCAGTAACATAAAATCAAATTGTGACAAAATAAAGTTACTGTTTTAATCCTTTTTACTTTTAACGTATTGTTAAAAGAAGATGATTATATACATAGTGCATTATGTCAGCCTCAAAAGACACGAGAATTTATGGGATGCCCGCAAAATTTAATATTTTCTGCATCACCTCTCATCCCAGTCACGATACTGAATATCTTATAACCGACATGTATCGCAACACGCTATTTTGCGAGCGTCAAAACTTTACTGGCATATTGTCGCGAGGGCAGTAACTTGTGAAAATATTTCCTTAACACATAACGTTCCGAAGTTTGGTTATGTGACGACGAGAGAAAGCAGACACCGAAAATCCCGGGTATTTCTGAAAAAAACTTCTGTTTAACTTTTGTTGTTTTACTGTGACATCGTTTATTCGGTAATGGATGAGTATTTTATTCTTTTTCTTTTTATGCGTAATTCGAATGTTTTCCATAAAACACGACCTCAACCATTTTACTACAGTCGATGTGAAATTTACACTGTGGAAATATTTCACGTTATTAAAATGGAAACATTCCTCGGTGCTTTTATTAAAGCTATTCCAATAAAGATTATGAGCTCTTACCCTGACTTTTAAGCTCTTTGCTTTGAAAATAAGTTAATTTATTAGAAATCTTTTGTACCAATTAATACTTCACTATAAATTTTTTTACGTTTTTTTTTCAGCCTGTTATGATTTTAAGATTGTAAATTAAAAAGTCCACCATAAGGCTGTTTGCTATTTTTGTGGTATATGTATGTATTGTGCCGTGTGGTTTTGGTTTTGAAAAGATGTATCCGTGACATAAAGGCATCATAAAAAGAAATAAGAAGGGGTAACAAGAATTTCGGAATCAACTATTCGTCAGTCACTTCTGGAAGTTAGTATAGATTTCAAAGAAAAGATTGGTTTTCAATATAACTTTAGTTTTCCGTACCTTTAGTTGCCTAGTAGGACACCCACTACTCAATATATGATAGTGCTGTTCAGAGCAAACATGGCAAATTTTTATCCTATTTGTAAACGTAGTCATGAGTATATGTTTATTTGACTAATGTAAACATGATTTCTACATTCTGATACAAATCGAAACCGCAGCAACCATTAAAGTAGTCATTACTGTACTAGTAATCAATTTGTGCGAACGTGTGTTTGAAACGAGGGGCCTATTTTGTAAATAAGCGATATTCGACAAAGTTTATTTAAACATTTCGTTGTATGTACTTTACAGACAGAAACATATGTATTTTTACCCAGTTTTCACAGTACCTACTTTTTTTTGACTGTGTTGGTGTGATTGGAGTAGCAAATTTATAAAGGTCTTCTATAAAAATGTAAACTAAGATACAAGTTCTATCGCTATAATCGTTTTGTACGGGCACACTTTCGCACAACTTATTATGACTCCGATGTAAACTTGTTAAATAAATTATGATAAATAGTTTTGAAATAAACTTTCAAGCGTGAGAGTTGATGACTATTGTTATAAGGTAGACATACATTCATACATATACTCACGGCTATAAATCTCTAGGAGGGGTAACCAAAGCTAAAGAATTAGAAATTCCTCAGGCTCTTTTGGAAGTTAAGTGGGGAAAAGATAGTAAAGTAAAGGTTGTTGATCCAAAATCAATTAAAAAGCCCCTATACCCTTAGTCGCCTCTTACTTTCACCCACGGGAAGAAACGGGGTAGTGTTATTCTAAGCTGATACTGTACTACTGGCGTGAGTCATTGGGAATTGATATGTTTAAATTAATTTAACCACATTTCTCAACATCTGCACCGTACCCTCCTTCACCACATCGGTTCTACGCGGCACTCCAAAAGTACGTTCGATTCTATTTCGATTAACTTTTATAGCGTTACTTCCAGAATAATACTCGTTTAATTTAAAGCTAAATATAAATGGCAAAATGTTAAAATGAGTCTATTATTATTACACTGCGCGTTCGTCATATGTTAGCTTTGAATATTTGAAACTCTCTGTAATGATTGTAATTAGAAATTAAACAGTATCTTTTATATATTTCATTCTGGCATTAACGAGTATTTGTCTTAAAAAGAGTTTTATTTGAAAGTTCTTTTATTATATGATCGATCAGGCATGCACTCTTTATTTTATTTCATTTGAGATTTGAGTGAACATCGCCTATCTCACGAAGCACTGATGTGCCGACAGATGGCGTTGATGACAAGTTTTTTTTTGTAACATGCATATTATTTAATTGTATTTTAATCTAGTTAAGGTAGTTAGGTAGAAGGTAGTCAAAATAACAAAAATAAAATGGTAGGGAATTTTGTAAGTCTAAATATACCCATGTATGTGTTTATTTTCCACCGTAGCGCTTAAACCACTAAAGATAACCGATTCAAAAAAATGTGTTGTCGTACAATTTAACATAAAAATAATTTAAAAATTTACAAATGAAGAATCATAAATCTCGGCATTCAACAAGAAAAAAATAAACCAGAGGGGAGGGGGGCAACGTGACTCGAGACCCATTACCAACAATACTTTACCACTTTTGAGAACTTTACTAATTGAGAAATTGTTATATTTTTTTAAAGACCGGTCTATACATATATCTATGGGTAAATATAGGCAACCCATATTATGTACGGGTCTTCTTTTCTTTCTCACCTCAAATTTTTGGCCTTAAAACTTGAACTTGAACAGTTAATGTTACAATTTTCAACTAAAGAGTCTCAATAAAGATAAACATAACGAAACTATAAGAATTCGTTACAAGTAGAATCCGACAGTAGGAATCACTCAGCCACTTTTGGAAGTTAATTGAGGAAAGATTGTGAAAAAGGTTTTCGGTTATGAGTCACCGACTGCAACAATCATTTAACAAGCCCCAATACCCTATGTCGCCTCTCACTTCACCTACGGAAAGAAATAAGCTAGTGTCATCGTAAGCTAACACTTCTTTTCTATTCCTATGAATTAGTATTATTAGTTTGTTTTCTAAGTAATAAAAATCCGTAGTCAAATGTAAAATTAAGTTATTTTTATATCCGGTTTCCGATATCGCGTGTCGTGCACAAGTTTACTTCAAACTGACGGTACCTAAGAAATGTATGTCTTTTTTACTTCCGTTCCTCGTTTTTCCTATGGTACCATTGTACTCTCTTCATTTTTTATTGTCGACAGAAGAAGTGGAGAGCGAGAATGGCAATGATGAAACGTCGTATTAAAGATAATTAAGCTTAAATATTTAATTAGCTCTTCTTAAAATATGTAACTTCACGCAAATAAATAATGGCTTACAAAACAGGTAATGGAATACTATAAAGCTTCATTAGCTCCTAATTCAATAAATAATTTAGTATGGAAATCAAACCAAATTAATTATGTTCAAAATTGAGGAATTTCCGAGAATACGATGGCGAGGTGTTCGTTCTTTCGGGCTGTTTGCACAACATATATATACACACAGCTATAAATCCCTAAAAGGGGGGTAGTCAGAGCTTCGAAAAAAGAAATTCCTAAGCAACTTTTGGAATTTGAGTAAGGAAAAGATTTTAAGATAAAGGTCTTGGCGATGAGTCTCCAACTGCATCGCACAACAATCCCAACACCAAAAAAGCACCTATACCCTTAGCTGCCTCTTACGAACACCTACGGGAAGAAATGGGGTAGTGCTATTCTAAACCAACACTAACTATAGGAAGACGAATAGAAAATAGAAATAGGACAACCAAAATAACACCCCAAAGTTTAGTTCCGCATGTGATGATAGGTGATGATGATGATATACTCGTAGATTACTTCACACTTCTTTATTTTTGTCTTTTTTCTACATACACACATATATGCGTGTATGTAGAAAAAAGATCGTGCGTAGTGGCGATCAATAGTCTCTGCCTACCCCAATGGGAACTAATGGCGTGAGTATATATGTATGTACACACATATACTCACGGCTGTAAATACCTAGATGGGGTATCCAGAGCTAAGGAATTATAAATTCTTCAGCCACTTTTGGAAAGTTAAGTGGGGAAAAGATGGTAAAATAAAGGTTGTTGGTGATGGGTCTCCAGCCTCATCGCCCAGAAATCCCTTAAAAGCCCCAATCCCGTTAGTCGCCTCTTACGTATACCCACCGGAAGAAATGGGGTAGTGCTATTCTAAGCCGACACTACACAGCTAGTCTTTTTTCTAATGAAACTCTTCTTGTGAGCCTCTGAATTATATATAAAAATGCCTCATTTATATTTTATATTAAAAAAGTGTACTCAAAATCTACTACCAGGTTCACAAAGCTGTATAAGAGCTCCTCTTATTATTATTATAACACAGTATATTCGAGTAGGTAACCCTGTACTTCCCTGGGGTGACATTTTACAGTCGACAGTTCTGCTTAAAAGCATTGTTGCTTCTCAGACCATTTGTATCAATATGGACCTGGAAGTTTGCAGTTTGCATATTCTGTGCACAACTTTGAATACTCAGAGGGGTTGGCAGAGGTAGGAGTCTGGTTGTAAGTCTGAGGTAGTACATTATAATCATTTACTAAATCTTTTAAGCACTGAATACACCATAATTTTAGTTCACTGGTTTAGAATATATTTAAAAATATTTGAAACATTAAGAACTCAAAGGAAAAGACATTGGGCTTACACGTTACGGTTTTTGTATTTAAAAGAACAGATATAACTTATGATATTTTAATTATTTTGTCTTTTTAATTATACATGAGATAATAATTCTGATAACTTTGACATTGAATGTATATCTACCTCTAAAAGTAACTTGTTTGAAATGTTCAGTAAAACTCGAATTTATTATATATAATTATTTATTTATATATTAGCATTACAACCTAATTGTGCGACGTTATAGTATGGAAGTGTCTTATAAAATTTATTATGTGTTGAAACCATTTGCAACATCTCATTTATAAAATTCACGTGTCACAGTGTTTATCACCAAACTTCTCCGAAACGACTGAACCAATTTAAATATAATTTTGCATGCACAAACACATTCGGAAGGTCTGTGGTCTGTGACTGTGGTTGGGTTGTACACTCCTAAATTTTTTTTTTATTTAATCAACTAGAAATTCCCTAGAAGTAATTTTCATCAACTAACGTAACTTTCATCAATGTAGATTTCATTAATTTGCACAAAGACAATACTGAACACATCCCATTCAAACTACAAGTATATAAGGAGTTAAAAATTAACACATACATACTCACGGCCATAAATCTCAAAAGAGAAGTAGCGAGAGATTCAGAGCTTGAAACTCCTCAGGCACATTTGGAAGTTGATAGAGGAGAAGATGGTAGAAATAAAGTATCGTTGGTAACGAGTCTCCAGTGGGTGGTCAAGGTCACTCCCTGAGGTGTTCAAGGACATTAGGGGGATCCTGAACTTCCTTACTGAGCTAGGATGGCTAGAGTAGTGACATCCCTTCATCACGCAAAACAGGCGCACAGAACGGGTAATTTCCGCACGACTTGCGGAAATTACCCGTTCAAATACCATACATGGGTCTCCAACCGCATAGCCCAAAAGCGAAACCCTATACCCCAGTCGCCTCTTACGATACCCATGGGTAGAAAGTGAGTAAGCCAGCACTACACGGCACAGATGAATTCCCTTTTCTTGAAATCTCATTTTATCCCGACGACTTTTTAAAAGTTGTGTCTAATTTTAAAATAACTTCTACTAAGCGACATTTGAAACCCCTAATTAATGTAAATTTGGTTTCCAAGTAATAAATTGTAAAGGTCATGTTTCCACAAAGTGTAAGCCGACGTTTCAGCACCTAATAAAATATAAGAAACCCTTCCGAATAATTTGATTTAAACACCTCGGGCTTAGTCTGAAATCGTGACCCTTTTCTAGTCTGAGATACATTTAATTTTGAGCGATGGTCAGTATTTTAGAGATTAGTGTAAATTATGTACATACATAAATATACTACATATACTCACGGCTATATTTCCCTAGAAGGGGTAGCCAGAGCTAAGGAATTATAAATTCCTCAGCCACTTTTGGAAGTTGAGTGGGGAAAAGATGGTAAAAATAAAGGTTATTGGTGATGGGTCTCCAACCGCATCGCCCAAAAATCCAATAAAAAGCCCCAATACCCTTAGTCGCCTTACTACACGGCAAAATGATGTAAATGATGTGAATAAGAATAAACAAATAACCATGTTTATCCTAGAAAAACTAGCAGAGGTACTTATATCTTAAATCACGTAACATAATCTTACCTGTTCTTTGAAGCACCAAATACGCCACAAGTACAGTTTGCCTAGACATTGACTCTTTGACATGATGAAAAACTGGCCAATCATTACTTTGTACAAATAAACTGCTACATTACTTAATTTAATTCAGATATCTGGGTTTCCTCGCAATATTTTGCTATACATGTATGTTTTTGGTAATGTTTTTTTTCTTTTTTTGTATATATATATTTGTCATTGTCTTGTGTTAATTACCAAATAAACATTATTTCTTTCTTTCTTTCTTTCTTTCTTTCAATAAATACATACATTTATACATACACATACTGAGGGCGATAAATCTCAAAACGGGGAAGCCAGAGCTGCAGAGCTAGAAACTCCTCAGCCACATTCGGTAGTCGATAGGAGACAAGATGGCGGAAATAAAGTATGATTGTTGATCGTCGGTGATGGGTCTCCAACTGAATCGCCCAAAAACTACTTGAAGAATGCTCCATATCCTTAGTCGCCTCTAACGACACCCTTGGGTTGAAAGGGGTAGTGACATTCCAAGCCGGCACTACACAAAATTAATTCCGTATATAAACTACACATATGGTTTGTAGATGTAGATGGCAGCTGTGTAGTGCCGGCTTAGAATAGCACTACCCCATTTCTTCCGGTGGGTGTACGTAAGAGGCGACTAACGGTATTGGGGCTATTAAGGGATTTTTGGGCGATGCGGTTGGAGACCCATTACCAACAACCTTTATTTTATCATCACTTCCCCATGCAACTTTCCAAAAGTGGCTGAGGAATTTCTGATTCCACAGCTCTGGCTACCCCTTTTAGGGATTTATAGCCGTGAGTATATGTATGTATGTATGTATGTATATGGTTTTAGAAACCATATATTTTTTAATACTCTGTTTGGGTTTAAAACAATGCCTCTCAGTATTGGAAGCGTGCACACACTGAAGTATCAATGCGAAATATATATTTTTAGACCAAGCACTATCTTTAGATCAAATCAAAACAAATTAAATCAAATTCATATAATAACGAACAAAATATAATAGTACTTGTACCTATGAATATCTTTCCATCTTTAGTTCCAGAAGGGCAAGCACGAGCGCTATTTTATCGACACGATAACGGTTAGAATGAGATGGCAGTATACGATACTAAGTAAGTGCGTGAGAGGTGGCTGCTTTATCCCACGCGATAACTAGTTTAAACACCGCTCATACTAGCCGGGCAGGAATCATTGTACGTAGGATTGTTACGCCCACGAAGCGTTTGTTTTTAGTTACAGAAGATCAAATTGAGTTACGTCAAATTGCCAAATGTTGTTTTTCTTAGATTCCAAGAAGTAAGTTAATATATAAAAATTTAGGTTTTAAATACATTTGGTTGAAAAATATGATAACGGGATCGTGACCAATATCCCTATTTTTTTCCTCTGTTTTAATGAAAATCAAGATATTTATTTTGAAATACATAATAGAAGTAACTGTTAGTGTAATGGAACGCAGCCCTATTGTAACCTAGCGCCCCCTGGCATTGCGTCTCTCGCACCAAAAATATCTGTCGCGCGTCCATGTCTCTGTATTCTACATTTTCAAATTATATCTCAATTATTAAATAAAAGTATTTCTTTTACTAAAATACTACAGTAACAATGTATTATAAATTTAGTACTATATATATACAATGTATTATAATTATAATAGTAGTAGTAATTCATATATATTTAGCTCTAAAATATAACATTGATATTGCACAAGACCTAAAAAAGTACAACTTCTTTTTATAACACTTTTTATACTAATTATTATCAAACATATTTCTTGCTCTACGATATGAGAGAAGCGAGCAGTATATAATGAAAGCAAAGTGTGCAACCCTCCCTTATTACAGCCTGTCTGAAACATAAATGATTTAGAAGGGTCCACCACAGGCGACATATAAAATGAAATTTATCATTTAACCATGTGGTTTTCGCGCTAAGATTATAATGTGGTTATAAAGGTTGAAAATATCTTACATGTCTGTTTTACAACAGTTGGTATTGGGATAATTAGTACCCGTAAGTCTATCAATAATGTATTTTTCGTTTATATTCTCTTTGTTATTGTGAGCCTCTGAATTATATATAAAATGCCTCATTATATTTTATATTAAAAAAGTATACTTAAAATCTACTACCAGGGTCACAAAGCTATATAAGAGCTCCTCTTATTATTATTATAACACAGTATATTCGAGTAGGTAACCCTGTACTTCCCTGGGGTGACATTTTACAGTCGACAGTTCTGCTTCAAAGCATTGTTGCTTCTCAAACCATTTGTATCAATATGGAACTGGAAGTTTGCAATTTGCATATTCTGTGCACAACTTTGAATACTCAGAGGGGTTGGCAGAGGTAGGAGTCTGGTTGTAAGTCTGAGGTAGTACATAATAATCATTTATTAAATCTTTTAAGCACTGAATACATCATAATATATTTGTTCACTGGTTGAGAATATATTTAAAATTATTTGCTGTGTAGTGTCGGCTTAGAATAACACCACCCCATTTCTACCCGTGGGTGATCGTAAGAGGCGACTAAGGGTATAAGGACTTTTCTAAGGTCTAAGGGTATAAGCGCCTCTTACGATACCCGTGGGTAAAAAGGGGTAGTGAGTAAGCCGGCACTAAACGGCACAGATGAATTTCCTTTTCTTGAAATCTCATTTTATCCAGACGACTTTTTAAAAGTTGTGTCTAATTTTAAAATAACTTCTACTAAGCGACATTTGAAACCCCTAATTAATGTAAATTTGGTTTCCAAGTAATAAATTGTAAAGGTCATGTTTCCACAAAGTGTAAGCCGACGTTTCAGCACCTAATAAAATATAAGAAACCCTTCCGAATAATTTGATTTAAACACCTCGGGCTTAGTCTGAAATCGTGACCTTTTCTTGTCTGAGATATATTTAATTTTGAGCGATGGTCAGTATTTTAGAGATTAGTGTAAATGATGTACATACATAAATATACTACATATACTCACGGCTATATTTCCCTAGAAGGGGTAGCCAGAGCTAAGGAATTATAAATTCCGCAGCCACTTTTGGAAGTTGAGTGGGGAAAAGATGGTAAAAATAAAGGTTATTGGTGATGGGTCTCCAACCGCATCGCCCAAAAATCCAATAAAAAGCCCCAATACCCTTAGTCGCCTTACTACACGGCAAAATGATGTAAATGATGTGAATAAGAATAAACAAATAACCATGTTTATCCTAGCAAAACAAGCAGAGGTACTTATATCTTAAATCACGTAACATAATCTTACAACCGTGATAGCCCAGTGGGTAGAACACTCGGTTATCGTGCAAACGACTAGTGTTCAAATCCTGGGTCGGGCCTACACCAATTTGTCTTTTCTAAAGACATATGTGTGGTTAATTTATCATGGTTGTTAACGGTGAGGGAAAACATCGTGAGGAAACCCACATGGCTGAGTTGTACTTAGTCATGTGACAGTGTATTCGTATAAAGCGGCGATAGGCCTGCCCCCTATCACGTGAGTACACTGTCCATGCAAAACGTGGGTACTCTGAACACCATGTGACAAAGTCACGTGATGTTTAGAAGTATTAGTACCTCTGCCTACCCCTTCGGGGATATTCGGCGTGAACGTTTATGTTATGTATATGTATGTATGTATAATCTTACCTGTTCTTTGAAGCACCAAGTACGCCACAAGAACAGTTTGCCTAGACATTGATTCTTTGACATTATGAAAAACTGGCTCATCATTACTTTGTACAAATAAACTGCTACATTACTTAATTCAATTCAGATATCTGGGTTTCCTCGCAATATTTTGCTATACATGTTTCAATAAATACATACATTCATACATACACATACTGAGGGCGATAAATCTCAAAACGGGGAAGCCAGAGCTGCAGAGCTAGAAACTCCTCAGCCACATCCGGTAGTTGATAGGAGACAAGATGGCGGAAATAAAGTATGATTGTTGAACGTCGGTGATGGGTCTCCAACTGAATCGCCCAAAAACTACTTAAAGAAAGCTCCATATCCTTAGTCGCCTGTAACGACTCCCTTGGGTTGAAAGGGGTAGTGATATCCCAAGCCGGCACTACACAAAATTAATTCCGTATATAAACTACACATATGGTTTGTAGATGTAGATGGCAGCTGTGTAGTGTCGGCTTAGAATAGCACTACCCCATTTCTTTCCGTGGGTGTACGTAAGAGGCGACTAACGGTATTGGGGCTATTAAGGGATTTTTGGGCGATGCGGTTGGAGACCCATTACCAACAACCTTTATTTTATCATCTCTTCCCCATGCAACTTTCCAAAAGTGGCTGAGGAATTTCTGATTACACAGCTCTGGTTAGAAACCATATATTTTTTAATACTCTGTTTGGGTTTAAAACAATGCGTCTCAGTATTGGAAGCGTGCACACACTGAAGTATCTATGCGAAATATATATTTTTAGACCAAGCACTATCTTTAGATCAAATCAAAACCAATTAAATCAAATTCATATAATAACGAACAAAATATAATAGTACTTGTACCTATACCATTTAACATACCATTATACCCAGATAACTAGTTTACCGATCTCACCTTCCAAAGGTTGTCTGGAAGAGATCGCTTTTAGCGATAAGACCGCCGATTGTACCTCACTGTAAACTGTATGATAATTTCTTTTGTAAATTTGTGTTTGATGTACAATAAAGAGTTATTCTATTCTATTCTAAAAAAATCTTTTCTTTTTAGTTTCAGGAATCATTGTACGTAGGATTGTTACGCCCACGAAGCGTTTGTTTTTAGTTACAGAAGATCAAATTGAGTAGTAACTGTTAGTGTAATGGAACGCAGCCCTATTGTAACCTAGCGCCCCCTGGCATTGCGTCTCTCGCACCAAAATATCTGTCGCGCGTCCATGTCTCTGTATTCTACATTTTCAAATTATAACTCAATTATTAAATAAAAGTATTTCTTTTACTAAAATACTACAGTAACAATGTATTATAAATTTAGTACTATATATATATACAATGTATTATAATTATAATAGTAGTAGTAATTCATATATATTTAGCTCTAAAATATAAAATTGATATTACACAAGACCTAAAAAAGTACAACTTCTTTTTATAACACTTTTTATACTAATTATTATCCATCATATTTCTTGCTCTACGATATGAGAGAAGCGAGCAGTATATAATGAAAGCAAAGTGTGCAACCCTCCCTTATTACAGCCTGTCTGAAACATAAATGATTTAGAAGGGTCCACCACAGGCGACATATAAAATGAAATTTATCATTTAACCATGTGGTTTTCGCGCTAAGATTATAATGTGGTTATAAAGGTTGAAAATAGCTTACATTCTGTTTTACTACAGTTGGTATTGGGATAATTAGTGCCCGTAAGTCTATCAATAATGTATTTTTCGTTGGTATATTCTCTGTGTTATTGTTATGTCATTATATATTATCAGCTGTGTAGTGTTGGCTTAGAATACCACTACCATATTTCTTTCGGTAGATGATTTCGTAAGAATGCTTCTAACGGTATTAAGGCTTTTAAGGGATTATTGGGCGATGCGGTTGGAGACCTATCACCAACAACCTTTATTTCACCATCTTTTCCCCACGAAACTTCCAAAAGTGGCTGAGTAATTTTTAATTCCCTAGCTTGGGCTACTCTTTCAAGGGATTCATAACCGTAAATATATCATGTGCATGTATGTCATTATATAAATGCAAACTCAATATACATAGCAACATTCAAACAGCCATCAGTTCCCATTGGGTTGAGAGAAACTATCGTTCGTCAGTTTGCAGAAACCTAAAAACCTCGCGGTATTCATTTTCATTCATCAATGTTTTCATACATATGCCCTTTTATGTTGCGTCATGCACAAACGTAAATGTCAAACTCATACTTCTTTTTTTTTATGTCTCATTCACATTTATTTACATAATAACAAAATAATACAATTTCATTAAACTTAACCTACTTATAGAAATATAAATTATATAATAAAAAAGTAACTTAAATCTTAACTTAACTAATATAAAAAAATAAGCTAATAGCCTCGTCACTTAAAATTAAAAACTAAAAATACTTCTTGATTTTACATACATATACTCACGGCTATAAATCCCTAAAAGGGGTACCCAAAACTCCAGAATCAGAAAATTCTCCAGCCATTTTTGGAAGTTAAGTGGAGAAAAGATAGTAAAACAAAGGTTCTTGGTGATGGGTCTGGGTATAGGAAGTATTGGGAAATAAACCACAAGAGGTTTAGGCTGTATGCGTGTGGTGCCGGCTTAGAATGTCGCTACCCCTTTCTACCCACGGGTGTCGTAAGAGGCGACTAAGGGTATTGGGGCTTTTTATTGGATTTTTGGGCGATGCGGTTGGAGACCCATCACCAAGAACCTTTATTTTTACCATCTTTTCCCCACTCAACTTCCAAAAGTGGCTGAGTAATTTATAATTCTTTAGCTCTGGTTACCCCTTCTAGGGAAATATAGCCGTGAGTATATGTAAGGTTTAGGCTGTATATGGAAGAGTGACAGAGGTACTAATACCTCGAGATACGTCAAAATTTTCAAATGTCTCGAATATAAACATTTATAGATTTAATTTATATTTTTAATATCCATAAAGCATAATAATAATATAAAGCATAAACGTTCACGCCGAATATCCCCGAAGGGGTTGGCAGAGGTACTAATACTTCTGAACATCACGTGACTTTGTCACCTGGTGTTCAGAGTACCCACGTTTTGCATGGACAGTGTACTCACGTGATAGGGGGCAGGCCTATCGCCGTTTTGTACGAATACACTGTCACATGACTAAGTACAACTCAGCCATGTGGGTTTCCTCGCGATGTTTTCCCTCACCGTTAACAACCATGATAAATTAACCACACATATGTCTTTAGAAAAGACAAATTGGTGTAGGCCCGAACCAGGATTTGAACACTAGTCGCTTGCACGATAACCGAGTGTTCTACCCACTGGGCTATCACGGTTAATATCCGTTTTGTGTTTAAACCTTAACAAGATCTTATTATATTTTTTTAATAGTAAATTAAGCATACAAACGAATATAATATAAACTCACGACTTCACTGTAACAAAGATTAAACAGAGCTATTTAGCATAAGATTCAAGTGGCAAAGCACCGAACTTTCATGATAATTCAGGCTTTGGCGGATATCAGGAAATGTATGGCTTGTTTATTTTATAGCTTAGCAATATTAAAACCATACTAACTTCTTCGGATTGCATAAAATAGCGTATTGTCAAAAAAGAAACGAACAAAAAATATTAATTAACGATAACAAGTCGAAAGATAAACTAACTTTATGTATTAAATAATCTAGATACTAATGGCTATGATTCCTATAAATGGGTAGCCATTGGAAGGATTTGAAAATAACTCAGCCATATTTGGAAGTTCAGCGGGAAAATATTGTAAAAGATGGTTGGTAAAAGGTCTCCAGGCACATCACCCAAAAATCACTAAACAAGCCTTAATACCCTTAGTCACCACGTAAGATGACCACGGAAAGTAACGGGCTAGTGCAATTCTGAGCCGACACCCCAAATAGCGCTCAAAAAGCGTAAAATACTAGTATTCGAATAGTTACCAAATAAGTAAAAGTGATAAATATTGCCATCATATCGGTTTACTGTGAATTAAACTAATAAGGACGGAGAAAGAGAAATGTATTGAGTAATAAACCGCTCTTCCATTACACTCACCTGTCTGGAGGTTGACAGTAAACACTTTTACGAGTTTTACGGTTATTTAAAGGATCCTTTCATAGTGCGACGTTCAATTTATAGTAATAAACAATCTGTCCCTTGAAATTAAAACTTCAGGAACAAGAACTTATGGTTGTGAATTCTAGAGATAAGGCAGAGCTCAAAATCCGACAGCGACTGAGAATTTTAATGGGCAAAGGACATAAAATAAGGGATCTCAATTCAAAGTCAAGTCTTCTCGCCGTATATCGCCAAAGGGGTTGGCAGAGGTACTAATACTTCTGAACATCACGAGACATGTCACCTAGTGTTCAGAGTACTCACGTTTTGCTGAGACAGTGTACCTACTTTATGGGGGATTACATACCTATCGCCGCTTTATACGAATACACTGTCACATGGCTTAGTTCAAATTCGCCGTATGGGTTTCTTCACGATGTTTTCCCTTACAGTTAACAACCATGATAAATCAACCTTACATATGTCTTTAAAAAGGCAAATTAGTGTAGGTCCGACACGGGATTTGAACCCTTATCGTCTAATAGTCATTTCAAAAGCTCCAATACCTATTGTATGCCTCTTAGAAGAGTTACGGAAGGAAACGGCCTAGTGCTATTCTAAACCGACATTAAACAGATTATTTTAATAAAACTGCATCTAGTCTATCTGAATGCGTATTCATTCCAAAAAATACATTAATTTGCGTATAAATGTAATCTTAAAGTTTGTGTATTAATATGTCGTATCTGTGTGGAATGATCACAATTTTGACGTAATCCCTTTATTGCAAATGCCTCATTTATGATGGTCATGAGCTCGTGAAATTACCCAATATTTTCGAAACATATAAACGGATCAATAACACATGTTTTAGTGCCAACAAAATTTTATTTATTCGAATACGTTTTAGTGATATCGTATATTTTTTAGTACTGCTCCTTTAAATGTTTTAAAACTATTTTGAAACATTTAAAGGAGCAGTATAGTAGGTACCATAATATGTATCATTGGATGACGATTATACTGTAACGTGTGTATACCTACTCGTATTCAAAGTTTCTATCCCAAACGGATTTGTAAATCACGACTTTCAATCATTGTTACAAAAAGGATGGAAAAGTATAAAAATAATATTAATTATTATAGTTCTTAATTTCAACATACAGAAATATACTCACGACCTTAAATCCCAAAAAGGGGTATCCACAGCTTCAAAGCGAGGGACTCTCCAGCCATATTTGGAAGTTGATAGGAAGACAAGATGGTAGAAATAAAGTATCGTTGTTGGTGATGATCCAACCGCATCTCCCAAAAACCACTTGAAAAGCCCCATAGTCACCTCTTAAGACTTCCGAGTACTAACCGATTACTTCCCGCGAGAGGCTTAAGGGGCCACTTAAAGTGATGGTGGAGACCCATCACCAACGACACTTTATTTATACCCATTTCTCCCCAACCTTCTTCCAATAGTAACTGAGGGACTTCTTGTTCTAAAGATCTGGCTACCCTTTCTTGAGATACATTGCCACAAGTTCTCTTTAAGAAATCAGAACATAGAATAATGATTCGTACTAATTCAGGTAATTATTGGTTTTTGTTGTAAATATTAAAGAAAATTTCAAAATTGTTGTTCCCAAAGTGATAATATTACCTGAGGGACGTAATATTTTAAACAAACTTTCTTCATTTGATACAAAACTTTTCGCCGAAGTATTTTATCATGTTTCGAAGAATTACAAATTGAGACAAGCGTACCTTCAAAAACTTATTGGCACGGAATTATTGAAACCATTTGAATATTTAAATGTTTAAGAATATGTTTAGTTGTATCATAATATTAAAGACTAGCTTTGTGCCCGTGAGTACGTCCACGGGCAACCAGAGGTTGGAAATAAAAATTTCCTACGGTACTTTTGAGAGATTGTAAAACAAAGGTTTTTGGTGATGCACATTGCTCATTTATCACTTAAACAGCCCCAGTACCTTAAGCCGCTTCTTACGAACACCCACGGAGAGAAGTGGGGGGCTACTATTCTCAGTCGACATTCACTACACAGCTACATAAATCAGTATCTTTATTTATTTATTATAAAAACACAATAATGCTTAACAGCTATGGCCAACACGCAATTATTGTTAGGTAGAACAAAAAATATATACAAAATAGAATTTAACATTCACAACAAATATAACTAACTTAATAAAAATTTCACATTTACAACAAATAGAATTAAAATTACACAAATTCAAACAATAATAAAATACAACAAACATTTAAAATAAACAGAATTAAAATTTAAATAAATTGAGATCTTATTAAACAATACAAAATAACATACATATATCTAGGAACTAAGTACCACTTTACACAGCTTAATAAGAGTAGGTAACGTAGTGTGATGTATGTCGGCATCTAAATAAATAATAAACTAAATGGGTGTTGCCAATCATAAGGTCAGAAAGAGGTGGGCAGAAACTCTCGATTGCCACTTTGTATGATCCAAGCAAACCTCTTGAGGTTCATTTAGTTTTACTTTTTAAAATATTTTGTCCACGATTATTTTATTTTAGGTTGAATTTTGTACCTTTTCTTACATTTATTTTCCTATATTAAATATTGATCGCTTCTTTACCCTATACAAACATTTCCTAAGTAATTCAGAATCACATTGACCAATCCGCTAGTAAGTGTCGTTATTTTTTTTTCTAAATGTAAATAGTATAAAAAGCGTATCTTTATTTAACTCGATATTATTATATTGTGTATTAAGAAATGAGAGCAAAAAACACCGTATTTTCATCTTTGTCGAGGCTTGGTGTAAAAATCGAGTTTGCATAATAAAGTTTGTCTCGTTTAGCTACAAAGCTGTATATATTTTCTTTCTGTATAACTAAGTACTTTAAAAATACATTTTGTTTATTTTGAAAGACAGAAAATGAAATGTTGAGATGGACGAACCACTATTATAAAATAACTAGCTGTTGCTCGCGACTTCCTACGCGTCAACTTCTGTTAGTATGATCGCGATTAAGAAGTTTTTAAAAGAATATATTTTATAGTACATACATACATACATATACTCACGGCTATAAATCCCATGAAGGGGTAGCCAGAGCTAGGGAATTAGAAATTCCTCAGCCACTTTTGGAAGTTGCGTGGGGAAAAGATGGTAAAAAAAAAGGTTGTTGGTGATGGGTCTCCAACCGCATCGCCCAAAAATCCCTTAAAAAGCCGGAATACCGTTAGTCACCTCTTACATACACCCACCGGAAGAAATGGGGTAGTGCTATTCTAAGCCGACACTACACAGCATTTTAAAGTACTTTTACGTAAATCATATTTTTATTTTCATGTGGCAGAAGAGTGTACTGCTTTTCTCTGCAACCCGATCTTGACAACGTGTCATATAGTTTACCATGTGTGAAGCAATCTTAACGTTTATCGATATTTACGTGTATAAATGGTTGCCCCTGTGATTTATAAATTGTTAGAAGAAAGAACATAGGAAAATAAAACTAAACCAAACCGTATCTCGTTATAAAAAAAAACAAACGTAAGGTGAATAAATATATCGGATAAAATAAAAATTAACAAAGGAATAACCTTTAAATTCTTCAGAAATCGCAAAAAAATCTATTTAGATAGATGAATAATGTGTAATGGGAAAAAACATCTCTCCTATTGATCACAGCTTCATGATATATCAGTGCCTCCAGTAAAAAAGGGATTAGTTGAAAATCGGCACTTTTCAGGAGAGCCAAAAAACTAAACTTTTGTATTTTTTAACAAAACTTAAATTTATTTCAGTTAAATGTTAATGCAGTATTATAGATGCATTTCATACCTATAAAATGATATACACCATGTTTATGTAGCATGCATAAATAATATATTTTTTCATAGTTTTGTTGAACTATTTCCTTGTTAACCACATAATTATGGCATAGCTGCAGTTAAAATATATATTTTTTTCTTCCTAAAGACATAAATGCTATTATACTTCATTTATGTATGGTCCAAAAGGGAATAATATTGTTTATTTCTTTAATTTTTTTTCACAACTTATGAGTTTCAGTGGCACCAAAGAGCTTACTCATGCCTAAATATGTATGAAATTTATTTTGTTACAGTCATGGTGCGCATATTACTTATCTGCCTGGTAAATTGAAACTTAAAACTAAAACCCAATCGCATATGTTGTAATTAAATATATAACTAAATAACATACATACATACATATACTCAGGGCTAAAAATCCCTAAAAGGGGTAGCCAGAGCTTTTGGAACTAAAGTATTCATAAAAAAAGAAAAGTTTTGCAAGAAATCTTCACACATGGAAGGATTTACTTATAGAGTAATTACATTGCTGTTGGGAAGTTTCGTTCAGCCAGTAGTCCGTTAAAATGTGATTTTTTAAAGTCATAACCATAGTTCAGGTTGGTTTTATGTTTCATCACAAATCATTATTTCGTGTGTACCTAAACCACCGCACGTCCGGCCAGTACATGTTTTCCAGAGTCATCACGAATCGTTTGTTTCGTAGATTTGATGACTTCCAGCCTCCCTAATAAGCCGGTTTCCGAAAAGGCTTTGGTACCATAGCCCACATTCAGACACCATCCACCGGAGACCGAGGAGTTTAATCTGCCACTGTGCCTAGAGCTCGTGGACTATGAAATAGCCTTTGATTCGATGGAACGATGGACTAAACTTTGCAGATATATCGAGGTGTGAAAGTGTTTGACTATATTGTACATAGATACATTACATATACTCACACCGTGAATTCTCTTTGGGGTAGGCAGAGACTATCGATCGCCACTTCGTATGATCCTGGCACACCTCTCTTGCTTCGTCTACATCCATAATTTTTTTAGACATGCTCCGTTATTCTATATACTTCGGTCGCCTGCCTTTTTGAGCACACTCTCAATTTGGTCCAAGTGTGTCCTCCGTGGCCGTCTTATACTTACAGAGCAAGTAAATGCAATAGAAATGAGGTCCCTCAGAAAAGTTTGTAATGTGAGGTTATATGATCGTGTAAGGAATGACGTGATTCGTAAAAGGTGTGGTGTAAAAGATGATATTGTAAGGAAAACAGAAAAAGGAATGTTGAGATGGTTAGGCACATCGAGAGGATGGATGATAAGTAATTGGTGAAAGGTATATCTCTAGGCTCTATAGAGCTGATGTCGAATGTAATGTTAGTAGAGGACGATATTGCAGTTTTGACTCAATCCACTGTAGATTTATGTAAAATGCTGAAGGACCCCAATAGATTATCTGAGAGAGTTGGTCTTAAAATTAACATGGATCAAACGAAAGTCATGTCGAATAACCATGTCTTACCTATTATTGTCGAGCTTGGACCTGGGACAAACCATTCGGTTAAGTAGAGCCAACTTCGAAAATGAGGTCAACTGTCGAATCCAGCTCGATTGGGCTGCGTTCGGGAAGCTGCGCCATATCTTCAATGCGCTATCACATAGCGCGAAGAGTTGCAAAACTTAAGTAACAATGGGCAGGGCACATTGCACTCAGAACCTACAGTCTTTGGGGGTCGAAGGTTCTGGAGTAGCGGCCACGTACCGGACGAAGCAGTGTGGGTAAGCCTCCCACAAGGTGGACCGATGGGTTGGTCAAAGTCGCGGGAAGCCGATGGATGAGGGCAACACAGGACCGTTCGTTGTAGAGAGGAGGAGGTCTTTGGGGAAGGCCTATGTCCAGCAGTGGCCGTCTATTGGCTGATGATGATTATGATGTATTTCAAGTGAGGGCATTCTTTCATAAGCGCCAAGAACATGGCAGTGACAGATGAGTTCTTATTTCGACCCCCACATGTGCCAGAGTATACTATGATTTTTGTGATATGAACTGGTAACTTTTTGATGTAATCATAGAGGCAGGAAGCAATTTGATTTCCACCGCGTTTACCTGATGCTTTGTACTATTAGTAGCCAGTAGCTTGATTAGTTTTAAAGTTGTGAATGGTTAAATTATAGGTACTTCTTTTGTAAAATAGCGACTTGACGACAGCATGGGAGTGGGAAGACATTGTTTAATATCAAAAGTGAACACCACTAGTCATCCTCCAATGTCAATATTTTTATCATTGCTTTCCTGCTGGTAAGCTCTGTAGAATCAGCTTGAGGTTCATTGAGACGGTTTACTAGATCTGTTTTTTCTTCTGCTGAAGTAGTATACTGAATATTTGCTTGTAGAATGTCACACTTTGTACATGTATCCACCATCGGGGGCTTAAATGATAGATTTAAGCTGTGAAATATTTTTGAGTATATAGTCTTACAAACTTGTTCCTCCTTTGGTCGTTCTTTGCAATTCAAAGAATAAATAGTATGCATTTTCAAAGTAGTAAACAAAAATTTCTTTGATGTTTTATTACGAGCATAGTGACTTTCATACTGTGGAAATGTCAAAATATGCTCACGATCTTTTTCTAAATCTTCGTCCGGCCATTTGTTTTTAACAGTGATACCCCTTGTACTGCTTGGCTTGGCATAGTTCCAGTTATATAATCCTTTTTTTGTAGCTTGTAGAGAAACAAACTCAAAAGCGTCACCGTATATTACAAAAAAACAGTTTTTACATAAAATTTCATGTAAATATTGACCTCAATGAATATGAAACGTGAAAGAGCAACTTCCTTGATTGGTCGCACGAGTTTTTCTTTCTTTTGGTTCCTCTGGTGTTATCAAAAAAGCTGTGGAACTAAACGACTTATATCTATGATTCACCTAATCAACCAATATCTTTTCGGTATAAGCGCGGGTATCCCTGGATAAAGTCATCAATACAAAGGCGTGAGACGACTTAATCCCTTGTTAATGTTCAATTGTAACTGAATGCAAGGAACTAAATGATGTTATGTCTATATTTTGTTAAGTTAACAAAGATGTAACAAATGTTGATCCCAAAATGATATGAAGTATTTAGGAACTATACTAGTTGTACCATTTAAGTCGTGTTTCACTACAATAATATCCTTAATGACATGGGAATGCAACGATGTAGCTCCACTTATCCCATTTTAATCAGAAAAATTGCTAGTATAAATACTCTTAACCCAATAATAGCTCCAATTATGCCTTTAGATGGTTTTAAAAATCCATGAAGGAGGTCAGATAGAGTTATGTCCTTTTGATATGTTATGTAACTCGGTGCGCTGATCACGATGGTTTAATAAAAACAAAAGGGATTAAGTCGAGTTAATCCCTTTTTTACTGGAGGCACTGATATAACTTCAAGCCTTTCTCGATAAATGGACTACCAAAATCAAAAAGATTTTTTCAATTCGAATCAGTAGTACCTGAGATCATCACGTTCAAACAAACAAACTCTTCAGCTTTATAATATTAGTATAGAAATTACACTTTACAACATGTGATTTCTCCGGAAAGGTTGATAAAGTCGTGATTGAACATAACTTTATTAATTCTAACAACATTTATTTTGTCAAATTTCTTATTCGTGGATGTCTGGCATATTTGCAACAGTAATTTAAACAACACATACATACACACGAACCCTTCCTTCTAATGTAATTTTCAGTGAAAATTATAACGTAAACTTGTTAGGTGTTCCTGCAACAAAAGTTTGACTAACGACGAGGGTAACAAACGTAAATAGAGGTGGAATTGTTTGTCAGCTATTTATTTTGCTGTTTAGGCGTACAGCGTCTTGGCATAGTACTATCCAAATAATTTCCGTGGGTTCTTCACGAAAAATACATACATACATAAACAATACATAAACTCAAAGCTATAAATTCCTAAACCGGGTAGCCAGAGCTTTGGAAATGTGAAAATCCTCAGCCACTTTTGGACGTTGAGTGGGGAAAAGATGGTAATAAATAATTATTGGTGACGGGTCCCCAATCACAAAACCTAAAAATCACTTAAAAAGCCCTTTTACCCTTAGTCGCCTCTTACGATCACCCTCGGGTAGATATGGAGTAGTGCTATTCTGAGCCGACACTACACAGTCAATTAACAAGAAAATAAAGAGTATATAAGACTTAAACTTATTGGTAGGCAACTGGAAAACGATTGGTATCTAACTATTATTTGAAATATTTTATCTTTCCTTACATTTATCAGTGTCTGAGCAACTGTTAAAGCTATCAATACTTAATTTTGGGTATAAACCCCTGGAGATCTAGCACGAGCGTTAATTTATAGTGGTCGGTTAGAACGAGATAAATGTATACGGTACTATATAAGTGCGAAAAAGATGGCCGTTTTATACCACGCTTTATCTATTTTAAAGGTTTTTCGTGCCATCTATGCTGAGTTACATTAGATTTCTAACTATTAATACTTCCTTATTTTTGTAGTGTGTAAAATTTTGTTACACACCTTTAAAACCGAAGTCCTTGAACTACGTATATATTGCAGTAGCACCAAATATTAAACTGTTTAATCTTTAGGATTTTTTACCTTCCATTAAAAAAACAATCTCTATATTTACTTGCTAGTTCGTTGTTAGTGCCACTGCAAACCATAGGGATTAACTGCGCAAACTTCAGGAGGGTAAAATTACTTTTAGTCCACATTTATCATTGGTCCTCGGAGGAGACTTCACCAAAATCACTCGGACGAAGAAAATTAAACAGCTCACGTCACGACACAAGAACTATTTGTGGTGACTTGAATACTCCTTCTTCTGACTAAGGTTTGTGAAACATTATAACTGCAGAGTTAGACTAATGGGTTATGAAGGTTTTTAAAGTTATTGTTGCCGGCTTATCGTGTCACTACCCCTTCCTACCCATGGGTGTCGGAAGAGGCGACTAAGGGTGTGGGGCTTTTAAAGTGGTTTTTCGGCGATGCGGTTGGAGACCCATCACCAACGAGACTTTATTGTTACGATCTTATCTTCTGTCAACTTTCAAATGTGGCTAAGGAGTTTTTAGCTCTAAAAATCTGGCTTCCCCTGTTTAGGGATTATGGCCGTGAGTATATGTATGAACATACAACTGCAGAGTTAGGATAATGGGTTGTGGAGATTTACATGTAATTGTAGAGCGATGTAATTTGAGACCTTCACATCACCAATGCATTATTTACTATCTTTTCCCATTCAACATTTGATATTCACTGAGGATCTTTTGATTTAAAAGCTCTGGCTACCCCTTTTTGAGATTTCTTGCCGCGCGTTGAATGTTTGTAGGTAATATTACTACCTCCATTATCTGACGGTTAAGCGGTTGGCTTCAAATCCAGAGAACTCGGGTTCATTCCACGGAAAGTAAAAACTTACAAATTAAAAATGTAAGATTTAACCCAGTTTGGAATAAGTTAGTGCAGGCTTACGCCCGATTTCTGGATTGAGTATTCAAGTTGAGAACGACTTTAGTATCGTTTTGTGTCATTCAGTTGTTAAGATTTCAATGCGACAAACGATCCTTAAGTTGTTCTCAACTGGAATACTCAATTCAGAAATCGGGCGTTAAATAATCTGACTATCTAAAAATTAGTATGATTGCGTGCTTCCGAGGGCGCGTTAAACCGTCGGTCCTGGCTACTGTCATATAGTGAACTATGGCCCAATCACCCTCTAAAGGATAGCGTCGAACCCCTTGGTGGGGACAATATGGGCTGTGAGAAATCAGTACCACTATCAAACGAAAAGATTTTAAGTTAAGTAAAGCCAACAAATTATAATTTAAATCTTTTAGTTCATGAAAACCTCATGTGGTGATTATTACTAATAAATAAAGGAAAGAAAAATTTCGACACAGGCGGGAATTGAACCCGCGACCTCGGGTATACGCCCCCGTCGCTCTGCCAATTGAGCTACCGTGTCAATGGCTGCCAGCGCGAAATTCTTCTATCCTTTATTTTTTTTACACGTTCAAGTAGTGTTTGCGTTTCCTACCTCCGAATTTTTGCTATAATTACTATAATTATAATGATACAACATTTCATATAAATACGTCCATAATAATATACAAAAAAATATTAATTTCTATTTAAGTAATACTACTAAAATAATAAGCGAAGAAGTTAAAGAATGTCAGAGATGAAGCAGAGAGCAAAAAGCTTCCACTTGAACTGAACGATCCACTTCAACTTTAATAAAGATAAAACAGCACGTTTTATGTATATTATATAAGTTAAAGTATATTTAGGCTATGTAAACTTTTGCTGTGTAGTGTTGGCTTAGAATAACATTACCCCATTTCTGCCGATGGGTGTACGTAAGAGGCGACTAACGGTGTTGGGGCTTTTAAGGGATTTTTGGGCGATGCGGTTGGAGACCCATCACCAACAACCTTTATTTTGCCAACTTTTCCCCCCTCAACTTTCCGAAACTGGCTGAGAAACTTCTAGTTCCTTAGCTCTGGCTACCCCTTCTTGGGATTTATAGCCGTGAGTATATGTATGTATGTAAACTTTTCTGACACCGCTAATCGTAAAAAAAATGAGGGTTCAAATCCCGGGTCGGGCCTACACCAATTTGTTTTTCCCAAAGTAATATTAGTGGTTATTTTTTCATGGTGGTTAACAGTGAGGGAAAGCATCATGAGGAAACCCTCATAGCTAAGTTGTACTTTGTCAAGCGACAGTGTATTCGTACACAACGGCGATAGGCCTGCTCCCTATCACTTGATTACACTTTCAAAGCAAAACATGGGGAATCTGAACTCAAGGTGATAATTTAAAGTATTTTCAGATATATTAGTACTTCTGCCAAGCCCTTCAGGGATTCACAGCGTGAACGTTTGAGTTGAATTGATGTTAACTTTCCTAGCGTACTTCCTATTTAGCACAAAAAACACAAATAATAAGTTAAGCAATTCATCACGCTCAATTCTGAAGCGTAGCAATTGTTTTCAAGTTAAAAAGTATAAGGTATCAATCATAGGAATTTCGCGGAAAGTTCAACTGGTGAAAAACACATTTTTCAGTGGAAATGCTCAGTTTAGGAAGTTCAAACATATTTCATTGCAAACAGTACAATGTAATTTATGTGCTCAACGTCGCTAAGGCGTGCTCATACTTTTATGCGTTTAATGGATGGATCACATTGGAAGTAGGTACTACCTGTTTTATTTACTGAATAAAAAACTAGAGCAGGTATAAAATTTACTGTATTGTAATTGACATAATACTGTTTGTTTGAGGTACGTCAAATTCACCGTCGCACCACCTCCGATTTTCACATGTGATTATTGGGCGATGAATTCAAAAACCTTGTACCAATGATTCTTTACATACATACATACATATACTCACGCCATTCGCACGATCCTGACAAACCTCTCTAGCTTCGTTTACATCCATCAATCTTTTCATACATGCTCTTTTATTCTTCATACTTCGGACGCCAGCCTTTTTGAGCACACTCTCAATTTGGTCCAAGTGTGTTCTTCGTGGTCGTCCTCTACTAACATTACCATCCACACTAGCTCTATAGATCCCTTTTACCAATTTTCTATCATCCATCCTCTCTCTATGTGCCCAAACCATCTCAACATTCTTTACTTATCTTATTATCTCCTTTATATTTCAAATGTGGTTGAGGAATTGTTCTATCAGAAGATTTAATTACTCTTGAAGGAGTTCAGTAAATAAAATAAAACTAACCATACTTTGGAAATCTAATATTTTACTCATCAAGGGAAGTTGATTAATCTCGTAGGAACTCCAGAAGAAAACCTATAGAAGTAACTTAAGATACCTGCTCTTCAATTTAGTTTTTATCGGATCTATTTAATTTAAATAAAGAATGAAGTTGGACCGTTCCGTTCAAACGGTTGATAATAATCCAATACTCTATGTTATCGCAACTCCCAACTAGTTTTAAAGAACTTTACTTCACGTCTCGATCGTTCTTATCAACATTGGTTGGTTAGGGAGAGCGTACATTCGTTTTGGGGCCGGAAATTTTAGACCAATAAAGTTATTCTTTGAGTTCATTAACAAGTATCATTTTACTTTTCCCACAGTCATCTTTTTAAAAGAAAATATACAGTTTCTTTCTCACATTTACAATTTCAAATTTGATATATTTAACACCTAACTCAAAAGGCAATGGAGAGGGCTATGTTAGAAGTTTCACTACGCGATCGAATCCGCGACGAGGAGATCCGTAGAAGAACCGGGGTCACTGACATAGCCCGAAGAGTTGTTTAACTTAAGTCGCAATAGGCAGGGCACATTGCACGCAGAACCGACGACCATTGGAGCTCGAAGGTTCTGGAGTGGCGGCCACGTATTGGACGTCGCAGTGTGGGTAGGCCTCCCAGAAGGTGGACCGACGACTTTGTCAAGGTCGTGGGACACGATTGAGGGCAGCACAGGAACGGTCGTTGTGGGTATATTCATGGGAAGCCTATGTCCAGCAGTGGACGTCTATAGGCTAATGATGATGGATATCTAACTACATATTAAAAAGCTTAGATTAATTTCTACTATAAATTAAAACAATTGTAACTCAAAACATGTTAACCAAGTTGTTTTTAATTAGAAAATATACCTGTCTCTTTTAGTCCTTCAATCAAAGCTTAAAAACTCACGCAGCATTATAAAATTTTCAAATCAAAATATTTATTATACTTAGCCGAAACCCAGAATAAACCTAAAACCTTCTTAACGCAAAAGTAAAAAACACAAGTCTCTGAGCCGGCGAATGTGCGCAAGACGGAATGGCCATCCCGGGACTAGATTGCGAGTGGACTCGGAGATATGACGTCATTTTACATGAATTCTTAAACTACCCGCATGAATGTTGAATAGTTAATTTTGAAGTTTCATCGAATGAAATGCTTAGTTTCATATTTTTATGCACTAGCGTAAGTTAATTAAAAACTTAAGTTTTATGTAGCAAGCAATGAACATAATTTGAATATATTTTATCTGCGTTACTGTCTTGAAATAATGAGTGTGTTTCATTAATTTATTGATAAAAATTGCTTATAATTAAAGAAATACAATTTTGAAAGTATAATAACAATTTAAAACCGATGTGCTGGTAATAATATAATATTAACGTTTCTACTTATATCAATTTTTGTAATTAAATAACGTTCTTGGGGATTTACCTACATCTAATATACCACCAATATAAAATAAAATAATACAAAATAATAACCACCGAAAAGCCTCCAATGCCATAAGTCGCCTCGTACGACACACGAGATAATAACATACATACATATACTCACGGCCATAAATCCCAAAAAGAGCTAGAAAATCCTCAGCCACATTTGGACGTTGATACGGGACAAGACGGTAGAAATAAATTATCGTCGGTGATGGGTCTCCAGCCCCATACCCAAAAAACCACCTAAAAAGTCCCATTCTATTACATCTAATAGAATCATGGGTAGAAAGGGGTAGTGCCATTTTAAGCCGGAACTACACTGCAAGATAATAAATGGGTTAGTAATATTCTTACCCAACACGAAACAGCAAAGACATTAACATAATATTAAATTATTCACAAACTCCATTAGCTCCAAATAGAGGAAACCTGAGCTTTGGAATTGAACATTCTTTAGCCACTTTTTAAAGTTACATACATACATATACTCACGGCTATAAATCCCTAAAATGGGTAGCCAGAGCTTCAGAATAAGAAATTTCTCAGCCACTTTTGGAAGGTGATGGGTCTACAACCGCACCGCACAAAAAACACTTAAAAAGCCCCAATACCCTTAGCCACCTCTCACGAACACCAGGAGAAATGGGGTAGTGCTATCCTAAGCTGACACTACACAGCTAAACAGCTACTTTTAAAAATAGAGAGGGGATAAATCTTTTAGCAAAAGATAGTTAACGGTGAGTTTAAGTTTAGCCACATCTCACAACAGTATAATAATAGTGTAATATAAAGTAATAATATTGTGATTCCAATACAAATATAATAACACAAAGTAATGTATTAAAAATAAGCAAAGTTAACACGAGTTTACCTTAGCAGTTTATTTTGAGGACAAAATAACGCTAGCACAGTATGACACAGATTTCCCAGAACGGCCATATCTCATACTAGTCACACCAACTAAACCTTAACGCGGAAAAGAATTATGATGATGTCCTCTAGAGGATTGGTTTCTTTGGAAACATAATAAAGTCGGAATTTCCTTAAAAAATAGGACAGGGAAATAATAAATAATATTAAGATAATGTTGGATATGAGTTTTTGTACAAAACATGCATACATACTCGTATCTACGACGACGTGATAGCTCAGTGGGTAGAACACCGGTTGACGTGCAAGCGACTAGTGTTCAAACCCCGGGTCGGGCCTACACCAATTTGTCTTTTCTAAAGACATAAGTGTGATTAATTTATCATGGTTGTTAACGGTTAGGGAAAACATCGTGAGGAAACCCACATGGCTGAGTTGTACTTAGTCATGTGACAGTGTATTCGTACAAAACGGCGATAGGCCTGCCCCCCTATCACGTGAGTACAGTGTCCATGCAAAACGTGGGTACTCTGAACACCAGGTGACAAAGTCTCGTGATGTTCAGGAGTATTAGTACCTCTGCCAACCCCCTCGGGGATATTCGGCGTGAACGTTTATGTTATGTTATGTTATACTCGTATCTGCGGCCATAAATCCTAAATTGGTACGAACCCTTACGGCCTTTTTTAATTACATACATATAGACTCCTTACGCAAGTCCTTACATCCCGGAGTACCTGGTTGCCTGTACCACAGACGTCTAGCCTAATTCAGGCACCAGCTTTTCACACTATTGTTATTTAAATGAATTATGTTTTATTATGTAAACGGTGAATTTACTTTTTACTTTACAGCCATATGTATGTGTTTTTTTTTAATCATCTTGTAATAATCTTTTATAACGGGTCCCAGTTGACCCAGTTTATCTGCCTATGATATTTCGCTTACCAAATATATATTTTCGGAAATCAATTGCAGTGACTAACGTACAGATGAGGATAGTTAAAGCAGTTCATGCTATTCGGCTACAAAACCAAAATAATATAAAAAAAGATTTCAGGATTTCATTTTATTTGTACATACATAACCAAAAATATACAACAAAGTAATAAAATACTGCCACAACCTCTTTGGATTTCGGATAATCCTTTGTAATCCAATGTTTGCATAACAAAGGAAAACTATCGCGTTTTTGTAAAAAAAGGCATCTTTTAAACGCACTGGTTTATTTTTAAACATTTTCATGTTCCGCTTCTGACATGTTATCAAAGGTTTGAAACGGTGGTTTGTACATTTGAATATTTTACAGAATAAAATTGATAAAACTGCATACCGTTGTAGTGGTCAATTAGTTACATAGAGTAAAAAATATATTTCTTTATGAAATAAGTATGAAGAATAAAATACTCTATATCTCAATATTGATTAAAGCATATAAAGTTCGAGAGGTTTGCTAGGGTCTTGCAAAGTAGCCACCGAAAGTGTCTGCCTACCCCAATGTGTACTTAATGGGGTGAGCATATGTAATATAGTGTAATAACTAAAAAGTATTGTGCAATAATAGTGTAGTAAGTAAACAAAGCGCAAAAGGAATGTCAGCCAAAATAGAAATCGTCAAGCTATTTTTAACAAATCATTAATATACACAATATATACATTGAAATACAAACTAAATTACCGAATTATTCATCACGTGGAGGCACTGTACCAGCAAAATGAGGATACTTTGAACACCAGGCGACAAGAATGACACGAGATGATGAAGTATGAGTACCTCTGCCCCCTTTTAGGTAGTAATGACAAACGTTTAGTTGAAAGTTACTGAAAATTTAAAGAATATACATCATATATACATATACGCACGGCCACATATCCCGAAAAGGGGTAGTCAGAGCTTCAGACATAGAAACTCCTCAGCCGCATTTGAAAGTCGATAGGGAACAAGAGCCAACGTCACCTTTTACGGTACCCGTGGGTAGAAAGGGGTATTGATATTCTAAACCGGCACTACACGGCACAAAATTGTTAAGAAGACAATATTAACCCACTTGTTACTACCGTCGTTTTAAAACAACAGCATGAATAATAAAATCTACATCGAAATGTGGGTAGTTTTAATGAAATTTTATAATGTGATTGCTTTCGTCAGTGCAGCATCTAACCGAGGAAAAATACAGTTTACATCAAGATATTACGTGTTTTTTTGTATAAATAAATATCTATAAAATACGAAAAAATATTATGTCTTTTCAAGGGTAAGTACAATATAATTTGAATATATTATTGGCCTGAAGTTACATTTAACTTGTTGTTATAACGTATTTTTATCTATGTAGGAAAATAATATGCCTTACAATTAACATTTTGGTACCTTTTTTGTCGAGAAAAGTAGGTGTTGTTTATAAACGACGATCGTAAAATGAACTACCTTACCTACTTATGCAGTGAGGATGAGGACGGTGCATAGAAATACATTCTTCCTACTTGAAATCTTTTGTGTTACCTACGCTTTTATTGTTTTATCTGTGTTTTTGAAGTAGGTATTTCTTATTATTACAGATCCCGTTTCCACTCTTTGAGGCTTCATGAAATCGTTGAAGAATTAGAGAAGGACGATGACGGTCCTTTGCCAGATTACGTATGTACGCTAATGCTGGCTTATTTAGCTTAGCGATGCCGTATTTCACCTGTATTTTTCACGTCAATTCCTCTTTGGAAGAGCTTAAAAATAGTGGTTTTAGAGCTACGAGTACAATAAGGGAGAACCGAACTAGTAAGTGTCCTTTGCCCCCAAACAAAGAGATGCAAAAAACTGAGAGAGGGTCTTTTCAGTACAAATCTACTAGGGTAGAAGACATTGTCGTGTGCAAATGGAACGACAACAGTGTGGTGACTGTTGCTTCCAATTCTCAAAAAGTATTGCTTATTTCTGTTTATTTTCTCACTGTATCGATATGGCACTGCACGATGCCTGGCAGCTGTATAAAAACTACGGTGGTGAATACGATCATCTAAAGTTCAGAAGAAGTGTGTCATGTGGTTTACTGGAGACATAAAGAAAAACAGATCATCGTATGCCAGGTCGGGCTTCCGGTAGTTTACATGAATCTTCACGATATAACATAGGACATATCGTAACATATCGCCCTAAACAACTGCGTTGTGGATATTATCACAAACATGGCATTTTTTTTTTGAAAATGTAACGTCACGTTGCACCCCAGAGATTGTTTTGCAGCCTATCATAAGCAATGTTAAAAGCGTACCTACATACATATGCATTATTCAATAAAAGAAGTACTTATTTTGAAATATATTTTGTTTCAATCAACTCACCATGAACCCTTGCAACAGTAGTACATATTACTACCGTAGTTTTAAAACAACACCATTTTCCGGCGTTCCCAGAAAATTCTGTTTTTTTTAATTATTTTTTTCTTAATCGTAGGCCACTAAACTGCCCCCAAACCAAAAATCAACTTATAAACTTAACTTTTTTTGTTTCCGTAACAAGTGGGTTAATAACTAACAAAACAACAGATTTCGTCCTATAAACCCTCGTGCAAGCAGATAGGATTGTAGGCTCCCGTCCACTACATATCACAGTGAGGAATTGTGATCAGATAAAAGAGCTCCCATTTAATACCAGAAAACAAAGGGCTATTATCCGCTAAGTCGCGAAACGGTTTAACATTGTTTTCTGTCCCACTATTCTAACACCATTTGTGTAACAGTACAGGTTAGCTGTATGGTGTCAGCTTAAAAGGTAACTATCCCATTTCTAACTGTGGGTGTTCGAAGGAGGCAACTAAAAGTATTGGGGCTTATCAAATGATTTTTGGGCGATACTGTTTGAGGCCCATCACCAAAACATTTATTTTACAATCTTTTCCGTACTGAACTTTCAAAAGGGGCTAAAAATTTGAAGCTCTGAATTTATATAACCGTGTAGTGTCGGTTTAGAATAGCACTACCCCATTTCTTCCGGTGGGTGTACGTAAGAGGTGACTAACGGTATTGGGGCTATTAAGGGATTTTCGGGCGATACGGTTGGAGACCCATCACCAACAACCTTTATTTTTACTATCTTTTCCCTACTCAAATTTCCAAAAGTAGCTGAGGAATTTCCAATTCCTTAGCTCTGGCTACCCCTTCCTGGGATTTACAGCCGTGAGTATATGTATGTAGTATATGTGAATTTATATCCGTGAGAAAATGTATGTAGAATAGCGCTACTAATCCCTCTCTGAAAATAAGATTATTCAGTAACGTATTTGTACGCCGAAACATTTCGTCAGTTGAAGCTATCGTTATTAGGTCCAAAAAGAGTTTTATTTTGTGGAAAATTGGCGAGTCATAATAACGCGCAAGTCATAAATAAGGATTGCTTCTACCGTCCCCCTTCTACGTTCTTGGCTTTCTTTTTACGGTACATTTGACAGTAGCAACGATGAACTGTGAACTTAGTGACAGAATGATTTGTAAAAAAAAATGCTAAATATTATTAGCGCAGAGTTGATTTTTTCTTGGATGTTGAAGCGATAAATAATATTTATACATTATGTATATTAAATATAAATGAAGAAATGAAATGAAATGAAATGAAATGATTTATTTCTTCAGGAAATATAGGTACATAAAAGATGTTTACAAGATAATTTCTGTCCATTTCTATATTTTGCCTTTGAAGGCGTCTGAAGTTTAGTTATATTTATATTAATTACATTATTATTAAAATTTGTGAATTACAAATCATAATTTGTTTGTTTTCTAATGATATAATTGTAAAAATACTAATTGGACTATATATTAAAATGATAGTATCACTAAATTTAAATATTTATAAAATCAAATTAATGGTACAAATAAAAAGTTATTACAATTAGATTACACATTACTTAACTAAGACAACTTTTTTCAATTATTTAGTACAATTATCATTTGGTTAATTAGTCATGCATAAAAATAAAATAAGTTTAAACAATACTCAAAAAGCTATTCCACTAATCAGCTCAAATAAAGTTATTGATCGTCATAAATCACATTTATCTACAAAATCGTTTACTGAATAAAAACAGTGGCTTATAAGGTAGCTAAATAGATCTCTTTTAAAATTAGACAAAGTCTTCTCCCTCATTTCAACGCTTAATTTATTGTACACAGAAATTGCCATGAAATATGAGTTTTTCCTATACAATGCTAATTTGCTGTGGGATGGTACTGCAATAAAATTTTGTTTGACGCAGCTCCTTATTGGTCGAATAGAAGGTGGAGTCAATTCAAAAAGACTTAAGTTTTTGTGAACAAACATACATATTTCGAGTATATATAAACATGGAAGTGGAAGAATTTTCTTTTCCTTGAAAAGTGGAACACAGGAATCTAAGTAACCAGCTCCACAAAGTGCTCTAATGCATTTCTTTTGAGCTCTAAACGCTCGGTAAAAATCTACCGAGTTGCCCCAAATAATTAAGCCATATCGAAGTATGGAAGAGACATAACCATGATAAGCGACAGTTGCTGCTTCTTCAGAAATAGTATTACAGATACGATACAGGACATAGACGAATCTATCAATACGTTTACAAACAGAATCAATATGCTCCTTCCAATTTAAATGTTTATCAATAATAATTCCAAGAAATTTTATTGAATTTACTTCTTTGATTATATCACTATTGTGCTGTATATTTATATTAACTTTTTTACTTTTATAAGTTTGGAATTGAATGAAATTAGTTTTAAGTAAATTTATCTTTAAGTTATTGCTATTTAGCCAATTAACAAGATCGGTTAGAGTTGTGTTAATTTTTTTCTCATATGTATTGATGTTAGAACATTTAGCAATTATTGTAGTATCATCCGCAAAGAGAATACATTCCATGTCGGTTATTGACGGGAGGTCATTGATATATAATAAGAATAGCAAAGGCCCTAGAATGCTTCCTTGTGGCACGCCATAATCGCTAACAAGAGACTTCGATTTAAATGTATTTTTTATTTTACTCTCATCGTCAATATTAGACGTTTCTACGTATTGATGTCTACTCGTAAGGTAACTCTTTATCCACTCTAAAGCTGTTCCTCTTATACCGTAGCGATATAACTTCTCTATAAGCTTAATACGACATATTAGGTCAAAAGCCTTAGTCATGTCGAGAAATAGGGCTAATATAGGTATACTCTCGTTCAGCGCTTCGGTAATTACTTTGACCATTCTGAAGCAAGCTAAAGTTGTTGATGACTTTTTACGAAAGCCAAATTGACAATTATTTAATATTTCGCATTCTATTATAAAATTATATAATTTATCATACATTACTTTTTCAAAAATTTTCGAGAGTATTGGTATTAATGTAATCGGTCTATAATTATGCATAACATCTTTTTCATCTTTTTTATGTATAGGTCTTACAATTGATAATTTGAGATTTTCTGGAAATTTACCTTCATTGAAAGAGCAATTAATAATGTGGCTTAGTGGAAAGGACAATGGCAAAGCACATCTTTTCAGAATTCTTGTTGGAATTTCGTCATATCCTACTGAATTTGATTTTTTTAAAGAATCAATTATTTTAAAAAATAGATTTATTGTTCTGTGGTATATTCGTTAGGTAAGTTTTTGATTTATTTCCGTTTGATTTTGGAATGTTTATAAAATATTCATTAAAATTGTTTGCGATATCTTCAGGATCAGTTATATATATGTCATTTAATTTAATTTTATCAATTTGTATATTCAAGGCTTTGTCTTCCACATTATCTTTTATTACTCGCCATGAAGCTTTGCATATATTTTTTGCATTATTTATATATTTAGCGTTATTTATTTTTTTGGATATAAACAAGCATTTCTTTAGCAGTTTGGAATATGTTGTATATGTTTTTAGGTTTTGGCGTTTATTGTGTTTAGCATGAATATAATTTAAGTATAACATCCTTTTTTTTATAACGCATTTCCGCAGACCTTTTGAAAGCCATTTGTTTTTAATTGGCTTGTTTACTTTTTTAATTTTAATAATAGGAAAACACAAGTTAAAAAATAAGAGGAAAGTGTCGTGAAACAGATTGAATGCTTGGTTTGTGTTTGTTGTAGATAAAACCTCTGAAAATGATAATGCGGACATACATTCATGGAACTTGTTAATGTTAGTATCTTGAAAATCACGTATCTTTTCGTACCAGACCTTGTGTTGTTTTCTTGACGTTTTCATATTTAAATCTAAATTTACAAGTTAATGCTTGCCCGGTCTCATGATCTGAGAGAGCCAAAACTAATAGTTTACTTGAAATTCTAGCTCTGTCTATATTGCAAGACATAATAAACAGATGAAGTTTGCCACTAAATATGAAATAATGGCTTGAAGGAAGCAATACTAACTCTATGAAGTGTTTTATAATATACTGTATACTATACATATGACATTCAAGACTAAATTATCATAAATGGATTAAGGAACTATAACCGTCTGGTATTTTCTTCCCAACATCCAAATGTGGCTGAGAAAATGATGACTTACGGGCTTAACAATAACTATTCCTTTTTTTATATGTTACGTACGAAATTAAGAGAATTATCATTAAAAAATCATGCGTATCACCAAAACTGTATTTGTGTAATTAAAATAAGTACACAATCAAGCCTAATTTTAACCCAAAATCCAAACGTTACTTGTTACGTTACTCAGGGCGTCCACACTGTAAGGTAACTTCTTTAGTGGCTTCAATTCGCAAGTAACGCATATCGCGTCGCCTACCACCAAGCCTACAGCTATTACTCTTTGACATTACTCGTAGCGCACATTTTTATATGCCGCTCATATGTTTACTATCGGGCTCGTGTCCCGACATAGATTGAGACATCACTCAAACTTTGTTAGCGAATATTATGTAAGCGATTTGGTATGGATCAATTGCTTTATTCGATACGTGTTCGAGATATTCGATTTTGTAGTCGTTGTTTTATCTATTAATCGAAAGAAATTTGTAATGGTGATGTTTTGATTAGCATTATCAATTCTCCTACTGTGGTTTGAGTTCCTGGTAATTAAAAGTAAGGATTTCCAGGGAAAAGTATAGTATAAGAATTGGAGTCGGATTTAACTACATTATGTTAATCGCACATGCTTTTTGCTTTCAAAATTAATTTATAAACGACAATAATTAAACACATATTTAACTTTAAGTTCATGAGCATTTTACGTGGCGGAAGGTAAAAATTATACTGAGCGAATTATTTTGATACACACTGGTATTCTACCTATAAAAGAGAGACGGATGGACAAAGATGACCCATTTTTTTTTTATATTTCAAATCAACTATACTGTAAACTACCACTTGTAGAAACATATAGTTCACTCTGTACATCTCCTAAGGTTTGTAAGATGATCTACACATACTACTGAATTACATGGAGATGGGATGCGAGTATTTTCTTTTTAATTTGGCTTTGAAATCACTAGGTAGCGGGCAACATCTACATTAGCTTTATTATATCTCTTTCAGTATTTTAATTGCTCAAACCATCTGAACATTCTCTTTTTTGATTCTCTTCAATGTCACCTTTACATTGCACGGTTCACAAATCAAATTACTTTTCACTGTTTATGTAATTTTATAGGTCCTCATTTCTGAGGGACCTCACATTCCTTATATTAATCTTGTTGTCCTTTTTCTCTAGCCATCGGTATTTGTTACCATACAAAAGGGTAGAAACTAGACCAGCGTCCAACACAATATACCGACAACTATTACCAGAATTTGTTTGAATAATGCAAGGCAGCTCTGGATGATCCTCTGTACCAATGCACCAATAAAGCAGCCCTCGGAGAGAAATGGCGACGAATTGTGCGGCGGGTCACCCGACCAAAATGACGACCACAACCAACCGAGAAGAAGAGAGTGTTACGACAAAGAAGAAGTTTGAATAATCTATTTGTATCTCACTACTCCTGTAACATACTTGCTCTGAAATAACTTGCTTTAAATTAAATACAGTGGCACGTACATACACGTGCTTTACAATACATTGTAAAGCTTACGTCATATTATTTATTCAGCTGGTCATTCTGTTTGCGAATCAGGATTAAAGAGTGCACAATAAATTAAATATAAATTTGAGTATTTGATACTTTCAATAACAGCATCGGTGGTTCAGTGGTAGAATGCTCGCCTGCCACGCGGGCGGCCCGGGTTCGATTCCCGGCCGATGCAAGTATTTTAGTGTCTGTCATATTGAGCATTTGAATAAGTTATACAGATGAATACAAACTTTTTTTAACTACTAAGGGAAAAGGGCTTTTTCATCTTCGCCCCTACACCAATCCAAGGTCTGCCGTGCCGAGGGATGCGTGGCCAGGGTCGAGCCTGGTCGTTAGCGTGCCGCCGTCCCGGAGCCTGGTGAACTCCGGGTACTAAATAACCTTACCTAGTCAAGCGGGGCTCTGGCTAGGCGGACAATATATTTACCTTGCTTTTCGTGGGGCCAAAATGTGTTCATCTACAAATAAACACGGAGGCGGCGATGTAGCTCGCCACTCATCACGCCGTGGTTCCTCACGGGGCGAAAAGTGGGCTAAAGAGACCCGCTTTTGTACGATGAATGTGTGTGGAGGGATGCATGAAAAATTAGATGAAGTATGTTTGATTATGGAAGAAAGAAAACTAGATTTTCTGTGTGTGAATGAAACGAAGCGCAAGGAAAAAGAGGTTTCACAACTTGGCCCATTTACAGCTATCTGGTCGGGAGTTGCCGAGAGTGACAGAGCTTGCCAAGGCGTGGGACTTCTGATATCTGAAAGGATGGCTAAGTGCATGAAAGATCATGCGTGTGTGAGTCCAAGGCTCCTGTGGATGAAGGTGAAGGTAGGGCTTGTCCGGATGCGCATAATTTGCGTGTATGCTCCGGACATGTCCAGATCACTATCCGAGAGGGAGGAGTTTTGGAATCTGTTAGACGATGTTGCGAATGGGTGTGATTAAATGAGAAAATTGTTATGTTAGGAGATTTTAATGGTTGGGTTGGTGTGTCACGCAATGGTTGTGAAAGAGTTTTAGGAAAGTTTGGTGATAAAAGAGTGAACGAGAATGGTGAGAAAGTTATTGTTGTATGTTTGGAGAGGAATCTTTGTGTTACGAACACGTTGTTTGAACACAAAGATATCCATATGTATACTAGACAGAGGGGAAGCGAGAGAAGTATGATAGATTTTGTGATAGTGGATGAAAGGCTAAGAGCAAAGGTTGTTGACACCAGAGTCCATAGGGGCATTAACGTTGGCACAGACCACTTTCTCGTGATGTCACGATTGAGGGGACTGTGCACGCGTTGGCGTCACAGGGCCAAAGTGTCGACAACTGAATTTGCTAGAATAAAAGTGGAGAAATTGGAAGAGGATGAAAATATTAGAGATGAATATATGAAGAAATTGGACGACAGGCTAAGTTGCGTGGAGATGAAGGATGAATTGGAAATAGAAGAAGTATGGGATGTGCTCAAATCGTCAATAGTTGAATGTGCGACGGAAGTATGTGGATTGAGTAAAAGAACAAATAGACCACCAACAAGTTGGTGGGATAAAGATGTGAAAGAGGCAGTTGGAGATAAGAAGAAAGCTTGGTTAGATTTACTAGCGATTAAAGCTAGTAAACGAATGGATGCGAGAGTAACAGATGATGTAGTGAAGAATAGTGAAGATGAATATAAGAGAGTTAAGAATGAGGTTAAGAAGAAAATAGAAAAGAAAAAGCGTGATCTGATAGAATGGTGTGAGAGGAAACTCTCTGATAATTTCCGGAATAACCAAAAGTTGTTCTGGAAATATATCCGGAAAGAAAAGGGAGTTTCCCAAAACACGAGAGTGAATGTTGTGAGAGATGAACAGGGTGAATTGGCGACGGATGAAAGTAGCATAAGACGAGTATGGAAGAACTATTTTGAGGGACTCTTTGAAAAAGAGGATACATCCATTTCTTCGCCAGTAATGTAGCGGCAGTAATGTTGATTGGAACGACGTTATGGGTGACGTTAGTGACAGTGAGATCAGTATGGAAGAAATAATGAAAGCAATGAAAAGTATGAAACTTGGGAAAGCGGCAGGGTATGACAGGATAAACACTGAAATGCTGAGGGCTGGTAAAGGGGTGGTGGCTTCCTGGTTGTACTTCCTTTTCCAAAAATGCTGGTCGAGTGGCAAAGTGCCACAAGACTGGTGCAAAGCGGTAATTGTGCCTTTATATAAAGGAAAGGGGTCACACCAGGAGGCTAGAAACTACCGTGGAATTAGCCTACTCAGCATTGTCGGTAAATTGTATGCAAAGGTTTTGATTGAAAGAGTGATGAATGAAACGGATGATAAAATTTGGGATGTGCAAGCAGGATTTAGAAAGGGAATGGGATGTATGGACCAAATCTTCTCTTTAAGGAGCATCACCGAAAAGTTCTTAGCTAAGAACCGAAAGGTGTATTGCTCCTTCATTGATTTAGAGGAGGCGTATGATAGGGTGGTAAGAAAGTGTTTATGGGAGGTGTTATCCAAGTTCGGTTTGGGGAGTCGACTTATACGTGCACTGGTATCACTCTATGAGGATTCCAGTGCATGTGTGAGAGTAAACGGGGAAAATACTGACTGGTTCGGGACCTCTCGGGGTGTCCGACAGGGTTGTGTAGCTTCCCCGTGGCTCTTCAATTTGTTCATGGATGACTGTTTAACAGAGTTGCGTGAAAGTGATTATGGATTGAGAATGGGTGGATTCATCATTAAATGCCTCCTATATGCCGACGATCAAGTGCTACTTGCATCATCGGTGGAAGAGCTGCAAGAGATGATGAATATTGCATGTGCGTCTTTTGAAAAAAAGGGAATGAGGGTGAATGTGGATAAAACAAAAACTATGGTTTTTGAGAGAGAGGTGAATATGACCGAATGCGTGATTGAGATTAAAGGTAAGAAAGTGGAACAAGTGAAAGAGTTTGTATATTTGGGAAGTTTGTTTACTAGGGATGGAAAGTGTGATGAAGATATCGAGAGAAGAGTGAAAAAGGGTAATGCGGTAAATGGAGCACTGGATAGTCTAATGTCTAGTCAGTCGGTGTCTGAAAAGGCCCGAATGGCTGTGCATGATGCTGTCCTTGTTCCTACGCTTATGTATGGCAGTGAATGTTGGGTGTGGCAGAAGAAGCATGAAAGTAGAGTGAATGCAGTACAAATGAGATCCCTCAGAAAAGTGTGTAATGTAAGGTTATGTGATCGTGTGAGGAATGATGTGATTCGTGAAAGGTGTGGTGAAAAAATGATATTGTAAGAAAGATAGAAAAAGGAATGTTGAGATGGTTTGGGCACATAGAGAGGATGGATGACAGTAAATTGGTGAAAGAGATATATAGAGCCAATGTGGAAGGCAATGTTAGTAGAGGACGACCTCGGAGGACACATTTGGATCAAATAGAAAATGTGCTCAAAAAGGCAGGTGTCCGCAGTATGAAGAATAAAAGAGCATGTATGAAAAGATTGATGGATGTAAACGAAGCCAGAGAGGTTTGCCAGGATCGTACAAAGTGGCGATCGATATTCTCTGCCTACCCCAATGGGAACTAACGGCGTGAGAATATGTATGTATGTATGTATGTACAAACTTTTTTTATCATAATTAATACATTCATATACTCACGGCTATAAATCCCAAGAAGGGGTAGCCAGAGCAAAGGAATTTAAAAATTCCTAAGCCACTTTTGGAAAGTTGAGTGGGGAAAAGATGGTGAGATAAAGGTTGTTGGTGATGGGTCTCCAACCGCATCGCCCAAAAATTCCTTAAAAGCCCCGATACCGTTAGTCGCCTTTTACGTACACCCACCGGAAGAAATGGGGTAGCGCTATTCTAAGCCGACACTACACAGCAATCATAATTAATATACACTCAATATTCATCATCCTCCCACCCAATGCAATTATTTTAGTATTAAATGTGTTATACATACATACATACTTAACTTATATATACTCAAGCCATAAGTTCCCACTGGGGTAGGCATTGATTATCGTCTTACACATTCGTACTATCCTGGCAAAACTCTGTAGCTCCGTTTAAATCCACCAATCTATTCGTTCATACTCTTTTATTCTTTTTCTCGGACGCCTTTTTTACTCTCAATTTGGTCCAAAGTGTCCTCCGTGGTCGTCCTCTACTAACATTACCTTCCAAATTGGCTCTGTAGATCTCTTTTATCAATTTACTATCATCTATTCTCTCTATGTGCCCAAACCATTTTAACATCCCTTTTTCAATCTTTCTTACAATATCATCTTTCACGAATCACACTATTTCTCACTCAATCACATAACGACATCTCTACTGCATTCCCCTATTTTATTTATTTAAATCTAATAATAACTAGATTGTTTACGTATAATACATAATTATACTCTATGCTATCCCAATATACAACAGTAATAACATAAATAAATTTCAAAAAGGGGTATCCAGAACTTCAGAATGATAAATTCTTCAGCCACTCAAGGAAGATGAGTTCAAAAAAAGTTGTAAAAGAATGGATATCGCTGATGGATCTCCAACTGCATCTCTGAAAAATTACTAAGAAAGCCCCAATACCATTAGTCGCCTTGTACGAAACCTGCAGGAAAAAAGTTAAGATCCCTTCTAAGCTAACATAACACATATTATAATTGTTTATCAAATGTAAAACATAAACATAAACGTTCACGCCGAATATCCCCGAAGGGGTTGGCAGAGGTACTAATACTTCTGAACATCACGTGACTTTGTCACCTGGTGTTCAGAGTACCCACGTTTTGCATGGACAGTGTACTCACGTGATAGGGGGCAGGCCTATCGCCGCTCTATTATCAAATGTACAACCAGTTTAATTCAATTGTGCATTTTAAAATGATTTTGTTGAGTAAAAGCTGTTAGATTTTTAGAATTAAAATTTTGTGATTTACTTACCAATTAATTACAAATGAAATCGAGTAATAATAAAACGTACTGGAAAGCGTATTAAAACATGAGATCAGTACACATTGAACCAACAATAGAATCCAATTAACAGAAAACAAATTAATTGAGGCAAAAACAAGCAGGGATAGCGTTAATTTCAGTTGGGATATAACAATTGTACCCAATACAAATTATCGAATAGGTATCTAATTTTCCCCTTGCCTTTACAACGAGTCAAACATATTCACTACGCGTCTTTCATGATATTATTTCTATATATTTGCAAAGCCTGGGATTTAGATAATTATTTTAATAACTTTAGTAACACAAGCTTTCCTTTTGCTAAATGTTAAAACCGCCAATATAGACGCAGAATTTAAAATCTGTTTTTTTATATTTTTTATTTCTTTACAAATTGTACAGAATTTATGGTCCGACTAAGCTTTGCGTGGATGATAGTATTTAAGGTTTCTGCAACAAAAATAGGTTTCATGTTTATAATATACATAGAAAATTAGTGTTACAAAGGATAAAGTAGTCTTACAATATATTTCTTGTTTTTTTGTAACGGTGTGAGCTGGCGATAATTCTCTACCTAGCCAGATGTAAATAGAGGGCGTCAGAACAAATAAGTAAGTAATTAAATTAAACAATATACTGGTGAAGAAGACAACGTTTACTTCACAACATACAAATTATAACAATTGTAAGTCTGTTTTTAAACCACCATGCGACCTCTACAAATTCCTACCCCTTATCCCAAAACTCAGTAACGATCCGTGAAAGCTTTTATCAGGGCCATAAGGCTGTTTGAGATGTCGTTCGGAGACAAAGAGGCCTCATAAAGGGCTGGCCATGCCGCATTTGATAGGACTATAGATATGGATGGGCACTTTTGTGTTTAGAGCCTTGTTGGGGTCGGTTGGGTTCTAGTTTTCCGGATGAGTTATTTGAGTTGAAATTAGTGTTGTTTGTGGGTTAATTTAAATAGGTTTTTATATGGTACTACTTTATATTAGTGCAAACAATGTAGTTTTTTATAATGGTATGTTGGTTTGAAATATCTCCAACTCATTGCTTCTATTTGACTACGTATAACTATGAGGTTTTTTATTAGTAATTCTCGATGATCTTTTATAGTTTCGTATTTTCTAAAGTATAATAATTGACTAGTGGGTAACCCTGGCGTGACTACGTCGCGTCCTTTAAAATGAGTTTATTTTGAAATTTTCCCACCAATCCCAGCGCAGCTCTTTTGAATTTCTAAAGAATTTTTCTGATAAGCCGGTTTGAAAAAAATCCGACCAATCACAGCGCATCTCTGATCGACTAAAGTTTGCGCGCGCTTATGTCACTCAAGCAAAGTCTATGTGCCAAAATCGAAATTCGGAATTCTGTATCAATTAACTTAATTCAGTTACATCAGATGTCTGGATCAGATTTTGTGCATACCACGGCCGCGAATTGTACAAAACGATACCTGAACCAAATTTCTAGCTTAACTCATCGCGTCACAGGCTTCCGGGCAAGAAAGAGGCTTGCAGAAATATTATAAAAAGATTATGTAGCCCTTATGAGAAATTCTCAATTTCTATATGGCTAAAGTTGTGTCAGTAAAAAACAGGTATGATAAGCAAAAAATTATTTTTGCGTAAAGTCATCTTAAAATAGCAGTTACCCGATTCTACGCGTGGGTGCCTCTATTATTTTACTATTTTTCCTATGCGACCTTCAAGAGTAGCTGAGTTTTTTTTTTATTCCGAGGCTCTGATTTCCTTTTTGTGGGATTTATAGTCGTGAGTATAGGTAGGCAAATACTTCATTATTGAGAATCGTTATGATTGTAGTTAGTAGGTTTTTAATAACTTATCACTAATTTTAATAAAAAATAACCTGAACTTGTAACTGTTTCTTATTTATAAGGTATAGCAAAGAAAACATATTTTCCATCTTTTTATGTTTTATAAGCAAACTTGAAAAACAAGTGTAGTACCATTTTATTAGAAACCATACAAAAAATATACATTCACCACTGTAGTACCACTAATGACTTGTGAATTCCTAATACATTTAGCTGTCTCGTATGGCACTCACTATGGGGAGTGTTCTAGGCAATGGCTATAAGATTTTGTTAGGCCCAAACTAAGTAGACTTTGTATTATGGGATACTAACTCGACGATATATTTGATACTATATGGTACACATATAAATCACATACAAGGCTAAGAAACAATGAATTATGCTAATCAAATAAATTTTGCTCTCAGTGGGTATCGAACCCGCAATCTCCGGACCGAGAACCGCTCGACTAGTTCCAAAAGAGCTCAATTTTGTTCGAAAAGCGCAGCGAAAGCATGTCGCTGAAGACATGGTGTCCCGAGCTTCTACGGATCCGACCTTTATGAAACGTATAATAACTGGCGACGAGACATGGGTTTATGAGTACGACATGCAAACAAGCCAACCGTCTTCAGAATGGCGTCTCGAAAACGAGCCGAAACCCAAAAAACCGCGGCAAAGTCGCTCCAAAATCAAGGTGATGCTGACAGTTTTTTTTGACTACCGTGGTGTGGTTCACTCCGAATTCCTTCCAAACAGTGAATAAAGAATATTATTTAGGCGTCATGAAGCGTTTGCGTGAGAGTATCCGCCGAAAACGTCCAGATTTGTGGCAACAAAACTCATGGATGCTGCACCATGATAATGCACCATCACACACAGCCATTATAGTGAAAGAGTTTTTAGCGAAAAATTCAACAAAAGTTCTCGACCAAGCACCGTATTCACCTGATATGGCTCCGTCTGTTTTTTTTTTATTTCTTAAGTTAAAATTACCACTTCGAGGAAAACGTTTTGAGTCGATAGAAGCCATAAAAGAAAATTCGCTGAATGAGCTAAAGGCCATACCGCAAATAGCCTATGAAAAATGTATGGAAGACGGGGTGAAGCGGTGGAGATGTTGTATTGCAAGCGATGGGGCCTACTTTGAAGGCGATAAAATAAATTTAGATGAATAATTTGTATTTTTTGTTTTATTGACAAATTCCCGATACTTAGTACACAGAATGTACCTAAGCATTTGAAATCATCTGGTTTTGCAGCATCCGTTCGCATATTAATCTCGCTAGTTTAGTAGAAATGAAAATGAAAGCTCGATAAAAATAAAATAACTTTTATTTACAAAAATCATAATTAAAATAATTGCTGTGTAGTGTCGGCTTAGAATATCACTACCCCATTTCTTTTGGTGGGTATACGTAAGAGGCGACTAACGGTATTGGGGCTTTTAAAGGGATTTTTGGGCGATGCGGTTGGAGACCCATCACCAACAACCTTTATTTTACCATCTTTTCCCCACGCAACTTCCAAAAGTGGCTGAGGAATTTTTAATTCCTTAGCTCTGGCTACCCCTTCTAGGGATTTATAGCCGTGAGTATATGTATGTATGTATGTAAAATAATTGACAAGTTTTTACCATTAGTATACTTACTAACCACGAGCACCATATAACTTTGTCATTGATAATTCTAAATTAAAGACTTCGGGCTCATGGCACGAACTATGTAGACGAGTTAAAGCACTCATACATAATAAATAATACAACCATTAATACTCACGTCTAAATAAATCCATATGATAAAACCCCCTCGCTATTACGAATACCACTCCGCCTTTTTGCGTCTTCCAATTCTAAATATACTTAAACTCCATTCCACGTAAGAGGCTGAAATATAAATCAGCTCAGTTCTTGCCCCAAGCTAAGAAATGATGTTCTAAATTCAAATGCATGTTTGTGAACCCCGTCTTACAAATCAACAGAATCTGTTATCCATCTCTCTTCCTATCGCAGTTTGTAAGCAAATCGCGACTTTAAATCGTAAGAGACAAAGATCAAAGTAAAATATTAAGAAAAAAGAAAATGCAGGAAAAATGTACGTGTTTCTAGGTTTTTGATGTTGGTAGTACACTAAGAGGGAAATTAATTTAAGTAATTTTCAAAATAACATTCACATTTGAATGCTTTTGATGAGATTCGATGCTTCCTTATTCATAAATTTAATTAAACACGTTTATTTAATAACAAAAATACTTTCTAACGGAACAAATGTTACCTTACCATATATAAAGAGATTTTAGATATTGTCATTGAAGGGTATGCACAATGTATTAAAATACATAATTGCATAAAAATCAGGCAAGCCATTCCACAGCAATTTAATATACTTACATACATCCATACATATACTCACGACACTAAATTCCTAAAAGGAGTAGCTAGAGCTTCAGAATCATTCTTCAGCCACTTTTAGAAGTTAAGTGAGGAAAAGATTGTGAAATAAATATTTTTGGGGATGGGTCTCCAACCGCATCGCCCAAAAATCACCTAAAAAGCCCCAATTCCCTCAGTCACCTCTTACGAACACTTACGGTATAAAATAGGGTATTACTATTCTAAGACACTACACAACGAATTTTTTTTTATATATTAAGGAGCAAAACTGCTTACTACATCCCAACCCTAATTCCTCTACTGCATACCTCATTCAGTATTCGTGTAGTAACATTTAGAGGCGACCCCTGGACCTCATCCGATATTCCTTTTTACTTGTTACCTACAACATAAAACTTTCAGTGGGCACTCGTAAAGACTTGCATCATGAAGAGTCTTCTATCTCCTTACTCCCCTTATTTTTTATTAAAACTACTCGACGTTTCTGGAGATTGGAACTCAGTATATGTAAGTGTTTGAGATTTATGCTAGCCTAGTATATTGGTAGGGTAAACTTATTTGTTGTGATGATATAATAAATATTTTCATTTCACTGTAGACCTTCCTAGGTTAACACACTATTTTATCGCGACTGTCGTAAGAGAAGACTAGAGGGGTAGAGTAAGATCCTAGAGCCGCCAGACGTAACTATTTTCTCATAGTTGAAACTTTTAGGAGACAGTAGTGTTAATAGCCGCTATGAGGGAATGCACACTCACTAGTTTGTTCACTTTATTCGTTGGCCCCTTTCGAGGAACTAGGTACTAAGGGTCGGTAAAAAATAAACCTACTTTTCTTAACTTCTAAGAGCAAATTTTCATGTATGTTTTAATGGGTATTATATTTTATTTATAGTATTTCTCAATTTTTGTTCGATTGTGACCCAAAAATGCGGAAATATACCTCTTAATTTGAACTACTAAAATATATGTTCGGTTTGGAAAATCGTAGAAAAAAATTGTAAATTAATACAGCTCTGTTTATTTTATATGTGGTAATAGCCGTAATGGAAAAGAGTACCGATTTACCAAGGGCACAAATCCTCAGTTGGGCCACTAATATCTGTTTTATTATATTTGAAGTGAGGGAAAACCTCGTGAGGAAATCTGATTGCAAAGCTGCGATTCCACTACCCTCTTTCATATTCATATATCAATGTCACCTGATAAGCAGAAATGTTAGTAACTCTGCCACCCCTCTAGAATAAAGATATTATATAGATAGTTTTTTTATTAGATTTGAATAATGTAAAAAAAGTTAGAGATACTTCATCCCGAGTGGCCATATTTTGATACAAATTCGAGTAATCCATAGGAATTCTCTGGAGGGTATTATGTTTCACAAAGAGAATATTTCGAGGTCCTCAGAAATCTTAATATATGTGTGCTTTCTACGCTTGTTGCTTAGTGGTTAGAATACTGACTCAAATGATGGAGATACTAAGTCATATCTAGTACTTAGCTATAGTCACGCCTATGAATCCTAAAAAGGGGAGCCAAAACTCCAGAATTATTAATTTTCTCAGCCATATATGTAAAAGTAGAGCTGTGTACTATCAGCTTGGAATATCACTACTCCATTACGGCCCGTGGGTGTTCGTAAGTAGTGACTAAGGGTATTAGGACTGTAAGTGATTTTTAGGCGATACGGTTGGAGACCCATCACCATGAACCTTTGTTTTAAAATCCTATCCTCACTTAAATTCCAAAAGTGGCTGAGGAATTTTGTATTTTAAAGCTCTGGCTACCCCTTTTTGGGACTTATAGCCGTGAGTATATGTATCGAGAGCCGCAATGGGTAATACGGCAAATAACACTACACTGCTAATTGTTATTTATTTATGTTATCCTTAAAAACTAACTTACTACTCATGTTTATTACAAAGACCAATGGCCTCAGTTCTTAAATCAAGGAACTGCAAGACTAATTTAAAAACTCGAGAGCTGAAAATTATTGAAAGTATCTTTTCAGTTTTCTCAATAAGAAGTAGAGCAGTTAAAATATTATACTCCCACAAGATACAGTAACGTAAGCTGCAATCGATACAAAAATCCACATTCATTCTTTTAACTCAGCCATCTTGGTTTCATTTTAATTCCGTCAAAGAAAAAGTAAATAACTGTTCATTGAGTTGAATTTAATGATACTAAGCGATTCGAACTCATTAATAAAATTGTGTGGAATAAATATGCATGACTACCGCGATTCTCTTTCGATGCTCTGGGTTCCTAGTAAAAAACTATTGAAACATGGTAATTTATCGCTGATTGCTTATTCTCTCAATAAACAATATTATTGATACTCAAATATCCACCAATCCTGGTTTTATTGTAAGGGAAAATGTATATTCCTTATAACATAGCATATACTCACACCATTGGGGTAGACAGAGACTATCGTTCGCAACTTTGAACGATCCTGACAAAGACCTTTAGCTCCGTTTATATTCCTTATGTCACACAGTAATCGATTAGTAAATAATATGTTAAGTATGTACATAGATTTGAAATTACTAAATAAATCATATACAACAAACCAAGTTTACTCTTTTACCAAACACAATTAATTGTATTAGAACAAAACAATACTACAGCAAAACAATTTGTTTAAAATAAATTGCAAAGCCTATGAAAACCTTTTCAAATGCGCCCCTAAAATCCATCCAGTCAAAATCTCAACCGGACCCCTGACGTGTATCCTTGACTTTTTCTTATTTCTTTGTATATCTTTCTTTCTTGCAAGACGTGATAAATTGCGAAGGAACGGAAAAGCTCCCAACCGAAGGCACAATCCTTCGGGACGTCTTGCGATTTGATTTAAATGCAGAGGCTTTAAATGCAAGTCTGCTTTTTGTAGTTCCATTGTGCAAATAAATCTGCAATAAATCGAAACAGCCTTACATGGTTGTATAAATATACTTTTTTCGTGTATAATATTGTGATACTTTTCTAAACCTAACCTTTGTTTTAGATTACATAACAAAAGCGAAACTATAGATATATATGTAGTTGGAACTGAAATCACAAATGATGTGTTACAAATTTTAAGTGCTTCTTATCTCAATATTTAAAAAAAAAACATAGAAAAACGCTTTATAGCACAACAAAAAAGAAATATAAACCAAAATTAAATTACCGTTCTGCGGTCAATGTACTTACTACTTACTTGGATCAGCAAAAATATAAAGGGTAAGACTAGATGATTGGTCTTTCTTTCACCCTATCCAAACTAGTACTTGAGGCCATTACTATAATTATATCCATTTTATAGGTTTATTAAGAAAATTCGGTCATACCAATGTATGTGAATAGAAACAAAACTCAATTTAATACCAGGCTATCAGAATCACAAAAGAAAATTCGTCGAATCGCAGACAGTGACATATAAATCTTCTTTAGTTTAATCAAGTGCGTTCGTGATTAGTATTCGTAACAACAAAAGCAATATATAGCGTCCCGGCTCGACACCAATCAACCGGAATGCTAACTTACCCAATACCACTCTCCAGTGACGTACGCACCTTGATATTTACATCTCCTAAAAACTTTTGGTGCTCTGGTACAAAATTATATTTGTTTATGTGAAGACTTTGAAACTTTTGTCATTATGAGTGCGGCCGCGTCGGGGCACATTTACATAACATATGTGTTTTAAAATTTTAAGTAGCGAATTTACGTCGTTTATTTTATAAATAAAACTTGATCAAGCCCGTAAAAACGATATTGGGATCTCTCGAGAAGGCTTTGTCATGGTCGAGCAGTGGACGTTGGCTTATATAAATGTTTTTTATTCAAGTGGTCACTTTGTTAGTTTCCTTTCTACCTCCATAACCATTATTCCATGCACGTACAGTTTTCGATGGAAAACATATCTAATATTATTAATGTTATGGGCTTATTTTTTCATGAAACCTAGCGTACTCTTCGGTTTTCATGTTGCCCTAATTGGATTAGTATTATGATTGGATTACGACGACCAACCATTGTTAAAAATCGAAAAGTGAAAAAAAAATATTTAAGCGCTCCTCGAATATAATAAAATAACCTAAAACTAAAACTCAGTGAAAAGATTGCTGCTTCTAATGGTACGTGAGTTCAAAACATAATTCGGGCCTACACCTTTGTCTTTTATTTCGTCATATATTTAGTTAATTTGATAAGGTGGATACTCTGAACTCTCAAGGGGTAGCCAGAGCCAAGGAATTAAAAATTCTTCTGCCATTTTTGGAAAGTTGAGTGGGGAAAAGATGGTAAAATAAAGTTTGTTGGTGATGGGTCTCCAACCGCGTCGCCCAAAAATCCCTTAAAAGCCCCAATACCATTAGTCGCCTCTTACATACACTTACTGAAAGAAATGGTTTAGTGCTATTCTAAGCCGACACTACACAGCAAACATACATGTGTACATACATGCACGGTAAGTATTCTTTGTATTTACATACATACATTACGGCCATTAATTCCAAATAGGGGTAGCTAGAGCTTCACATCTAGAAACTCCTCAGCCACATTTTGAAGGTGATAGGGGACAAGATGGTAGAAATAAAGTATCGTTGGTTACTTCGCATCACCCAAAAACCACTTTGAAAAGGCCCAAACCCATAGTCCCTCCTACGAGAGCCGCGGGTAGAAAGGGTTTGTGACATTCTAAGCCAGCAGCCAGCACTACACGCGTGGGTGACATTATCAGCTGCATTCAATTTCGTAAACTTATTTCAATCCAATCTATTTAAAAAAAATAGGTTTTGAACAATACTTCTAAGCTAATTTATTTTTAAATGTGATATGAACCATTACTTGTGGACCTTGACGGCAAAAATAGAACAAGGTTAATGAAGAAGTAAACCACTTACCAGACCAATAAAAACTAGACCGGAATTTCTATAAGACAAATTGCATTGTTGAGAATTGCATTTATCAGTTGAGTTATTTGCATAGACTCACTGAATACTATTAGACAACTTATTACAGAAGGATTGATTAGGAAATTACTAATAATTATTTTTACTATTTTAATTACATACAACATGATAGTCAAGTGGGTAGAACACCCGCCCGAAAGCAGAAGGGCGTGAGTTCCAATCCTGAGTCGGGCCTACACCAATTTGTCTTTTCTAAAGTCATATGTGTGGTTAATTTATCATGGTTGTTAACGGTGAGGGAAAACATCGTGAGGAAACCCACATGGCTGAGTTGTAATTAGTCATGTGACAGTGTATTCGTACAAAACGGCGATAGGCCTGCCCCCTATCACGTGAGTACACTGTCAAAGCAAAACGTGGGTACCTTTCTCTGGACACTAGATGGCGCTGCCATGTGAGTTCAGAAGTATTGGTTCCTCTGCCAACCCCTTCGGGGATAAACGGCGTGAACATTTATGTTCTATGTTATGTTTATCTTATATACATATACTCACGCAACTAGTTCCTATTGGGGTAGGCAATAAAAAAAAAGACCATCGATCGCCATGTTCCACACAAAGCTCTCTAGCTTCGTTAACATCCATCAATGTGTTCGTACATTCTCTTTTATTCTTCCTACTTCGGACATTAAGAACAATTTAAAGCTACCACTAAGCAAATTAATAGAGACATTTCTGCCATACATTTTTTCAATGTGTAAACTCTAATAATATAATATAATATTTTTTTCTACCAATCTACTTTTTTATCTAACATACATACATACGTATTCTCACGCCGTTAGTTCCCATTGGGGTAGGCAGAGACTATCGATCGCCACTTTGTACGATCCTGGCAAACCTCTCTGGGTTCGTTTACATCCATCAATCTTTTCATACATGCTCTTTTATTCTTCATACTGCGGACACCTGCCTTTTTGAGCACATTTTCTATTTGATCCAAATATGTCCTCCGAGGTCGTCCTATACTAACATTACCTTCCACATTGGCTCTATACATCTCTTTTACCAATTTACTGTCATCCATCCTCTCTATGTGCCCTAACCATCTCAACATTCCTTTTTCTATCTTTCTTACAATATCATCTTTTACACTACACCTTTCACGAATCACATCATTCCTCACACGATCACATAACCTTACATTACACACTTTTCTGAGGGATCTCATTTCTACTGCATTCACTCTACTTTCATGCTTCTTCTGCCACACCCAACATTAGCTGCCATACATAAGCGCAGGAACGAGGACAGCATCATGCACAGCCATTCGGGCCTTTTCAGACACCTAACTATCTATCTATCTATTTCTAACAATTACAGTTTTTCAGTACCCCTCCGAAGCCGAAGCGGTTTACTAGGAATGCATAAAACAAAACTTTTTTTAATGTTTTAAAAGATGCGACCACATCACAAACAAACCTAAACCAACAGCAACTTCTGGCATAATGCTAACTTGAACATGAAGTTGAAGAAACGAATTGTCACTTTGTATCAACTGCGGTTCAGTTTAAGAGTTTCATCCAGTAAGGATGCGCTAAGATATCATATGTTTTCGTATATTTTGAATACCTATCTATTTTTGGTAGCGTGAAGCTCGTGATAGTGAGATAAAAAGATCTATAGAAATATATTTTTTATGAAAACCAGTTTTGTTTCCCAAAACACTTGACGCGATTCCTCCCAAAACCAAGGCTGACAGAGCAAGAAGAATCACATTCCACAGCAACACGTAACCAGGCAATATACGCCACACTTGACATCAAGACTCGCCATACAAATCCTACATCGCGATATTGAAGTTTCTAAAATAGAAAGAAAGAAAACATTTATTCATTGCTACATACAAAGAAAAACACAATTACACTCACATACATTTAGAAACACTTAACAATCAACATTAAGAAAGTAAAAGAAAATTTCATAAAAAAATATAAAAATATTACAAAAGAAAAGAAGATCAACAATGGAATGCAAATGCTTAGTATATATAGAAGTTCCAACTGAATACTGTTGGACCGCGATTCCCAGGCACATGACCGCCTAGCGGAAGATCATTTTTTTCCTCTACATATAATTCCAAGCGAAACATTTCAAATTTTAACAGCATAGCAATCAGTAGGCAACAGCCCTTATCTGGACACGATCCTTGGTTCACAATTCACGCTTAGTTACGTTTAGCTAACCGGACATGTGTTGCCAGCGATTTTGTTTATTTTCCCAACACGGGTAAACATCAATTCGAGATTTTGCCTCTCAATCATTTCGGTGGGAAAACATCATGTTTGTTCTGCGGACACATTGTGGGTTGTTGGTTTATAAATATGAACGTTGTCTTATAAATATCATCGTTTATTTTAATTTTGTGTCGTATACAACTTATAAGTTGGTTTTTATTTGGTCTCTTAAATTAGCTAGAGTGAGTAAGTATTATTTTTATGTCGTGACCTTGAGACAACGAAATTTAGTGTTTTATCATCAAAAAATATCTAGTTGAATGTTGTTGATATATGGTTTCCAGTTATGTTTTGTTAGGTTGCTTTTTACTATTATCTTAGCCTTCACATAAACAACATAACTAAAGGTAAAGTACCAATGATAAATAAAGATAAGTTATTGTCTTAAGTAAATAAAATATCTCTATTATATACTTTTAACCTGCCCACGCGGAGACCGGTCTTTTTAAATCATTTGATATCTGTTTTCTCTACGTAGTAATTATATGCGGACAATAACACACCCACCTACCCAACATATAGAGCTGTAATATTAATACATAATTAAATACAGACATTGGTACATTACATTACAGTACATTCATATTTGCTGTGTAGTGTCGGCTTAGATATAGCACTACCCCATTTCTACCTAACCACTAATATACATACATACATATACTCACGTCTACAAATCCCAAAAGGTTTGAGCATGCGTTTTTTGGTTGATGGGTCTCCATTCATATTTTCTAATTATGTCTTATTCTACAATATAGCACCCGAGGAATAAATGGGTTAGGCAAATTCTAAGCAGCTAAAATAGTACATTAATAATTCCAATAAAAACAGTTTAAACAATTCCGTTCAACAAAATAAGTTGGTTAAATAAAGTAGCATTACCTTACACATTGGGTCTATATATCTCTTTCACCAATTTACTGTCATACATCCTCTCAATGTTAGTAGAGGACGACCTCGGAGGTCACATTTGGATCAAATAGAAAATGTACTCAAAAAGGCAGGTGTCCGCAGTATGAAGAATAAAAGAGCATACAAGAAAGATTGATGGATGTAAGTAAACGAAGCCAGAGAGGTTTGCCAGGATCGTACAAAGTGGCAATCGATAGTCTCGGCCTACCCCAATGGGAACTAACGGCGTGAGAATATGTATGTGGATAAATAAAGTAAGTAGTACTCGTAAGGCATCAAAATTTACGTGACACTTCCACTATATCATATACCAAAATAAAATCATGACAATATTTCGAGTATATGATACCTCGTACTTCAACATACCTCATTTAACAACTATTTCACCTGTCTCATACAATGAGACGTTTGAGTGAGTATCGTTATAATATAGTTTATTTCCACAAAACTATTTTGTCACTGATATAACTATTATCTATGTTAGTAGTGACAAATTAAGAATTAAATATTAATACTAACATGAAAAATCATAGAGGGGTCAATTTGTATTTTTTTGGGCGAAGTGGTTTGCCTATGATGTCCAAATGCTAGAAGGTCATATTTAACACAGATGTGTCACATATATCTGTTCGGTATTGGCTTAGAATAGCACTCCCCCATTACATTCGTAAGAGGTGACTAAGGGTAGTGGGGCTTTTTAAGAGATGTTTGTGCGATGCGGTTGGAGATCCATCACCAAGAACCTTTGTTTTACCATCTTTTCCCCACTAAACTTCCAAAAGTGACTGTGAAAATTCGTGTTCTGTAACTCAGACTACCCCTTTTAGGGATTTATAGCCGTGAGCACGACCTTGTATGTATGCGTCACAAATGTTCCCACCGAGTGGCTAATGCCCACCTTGTATACGACGATTTGGCCATAGTCCACCATGCTGGCCAACTGTTAGTTGGTAGACTATTTACGTGATAAACTAGCCAGGACTGACAGCTTAACGTACTTTGAACACCAAGTAAACAAAATGAATCTACTAACCCTTTGGGAATTTATGGCGTGAGCGTTTTTAAGTTAAAGTGTATGTCGAAGAAATAAGTACATCTGAGAATATTTCAGTAAAAAATATATCGACGGACGTATCAATATTTATTTGTTCTCGAATTCGGTAGATACACTCGAATGCTAGTATCAGGAGCAATAGAGTAGTTGTATTAAGAGATCGAATGAACATCAGCAGATTAAACTCGGCTCTCGAGAGTATTTACTTGAACTCCGACCTCCACATACACTGGAAGACAAAAACTTGTAAACATATTTCGATAAAGTAACAAAACAATATTTTCTCGTGTAGTGCCGCCTTAAAAATGTCGCTACCCCTTTCTACCCACGGGTGTTGTAAGAGGCGACTAAGGGTATCGGGGCTTTTTATTGGATTTTTGGGCGATGCGGTTGGAGAACCATCATCAAAAACCTTTATTTTACCGCTTTTTCCCTACTCAACTTCCAAAAGTGGCTGAGGAATTTATAATTCCTTGGCTCTGGCTACCCTTTCTAGGGAATTATAGCCGTGAGTGTATGTATGAATGTATGTAACAAAACAATATCATCCAAATATCATATTGCCAAATTGGTTCTCGCTCAGCATACTCGTATGTGCCTCAGTCGCGTATCTCGCAGGACACGTCAGCTGCTGCACGCTGGTTTATAGCTTCAGCACCAGTTACAGCAAGCATAAGTAAGCAAAACTTTTTATTAATTTTATGAGAAGTTCTCATAAAATTAATTCGTATATATTAATTTTATGATAAGTTCTCATTGAGAACATAAAAAAATATAATGAAACAGCAACGATTTACAAACACATCCACAATTATCACTCGAATTTATCTATAATTCAGATGTTCGGACGTATGCATAGACTGTGTAATAAATAAGTGAAAAGTATTTAAAATATTATCTAAACCAACAATATTTTATGATTTAGCACAAATTTATAAATCCTGATCAAACATATTTAATAATGTGTTTGTCAATTTGTACAATAATTAATCAATAAGGACTTGTTGTTTTTATTATTTCTTAGAGTGCATTTTTTTTTAAGTGCATACTATTTAACTAGAGCATAAATAGTTTTAATTCATGAGACGAAAAGATTTTTATTCATATTCAATAAATTAACATATATTTACACATTTAACTATATATACAGGTAAAAAATAAAATAAAATTATAATATATGAAAAACCTAACCTACATTAAATTATATAAAAAATACTCTCGAAATCGCTGCCGCCTGGTGGCAGGGTTCCGAGAAGGCTGGCTGCATTACCCCTTTGAATCGCTAAGCTGATTCTTTGAGCGAAGAATGCGCCAGCCCTCGGATCTCCGCATTTCTCGATCAGGCGCGTCGAAATTTCTTTGAAAAAACGACGCGCATCTGGGCCCCACGGACCGAGAGTCTCTACAGCAAAAGCTGAGAAGTAATGCTCCTCAGCTAAATTGCTATATTTGCGCCTCTTCAGACCCTCAGCTTCAGCAGTGCCAGCTTTAGATGCAGACCCCGACAAATGAGACGGCGCTAGCGTGTCGACGCAGGTAGCGTCCCACACCAGCGTCCTCCCATTCTTCCATGGAATCAATGACATTCCGTCTGGTCTCTTACCATCGTCCCGCAGCAAACCTGATGGCTCCAGGATTGCTGGTATGTTGACAGTGGTAAGGGCCCGTCTGATAATATCATTGATTGCAGCATGGCGAGGTATGCGACCAGCACTACGACGACATGATAATCCATGGTGCCCCAACTGATCGACAAATACTCCACAGCGGCAGCGATGTCTCTCATTTATTTTGGTGCCCAATCGCAGACCCATAGCTAAAGAAAAGGAGCCTCTGTCTAGCAATGTGCCGAGGTTGCTCGATGGTAATGCTCTCAACCAATGCCCAGAATCTGGCTCACAGCAAGCCAAGAGACGCGCCCGCTCCGCCAAGTCAAGAGCTGAACTAAGAAGATTTGCTTGAACCTGACAGCAGAGGGGCTCGTCCCATTGCCTCTGAGATGCCAGACTGATGGGAACATTGACAGTAGGACCAACTATATCCATCCAAACTTTCTTAGCATCTGTGAGATCGATGATCTCTGCCGAACTTAAAGCTTTACTAATGATGCTTAAGAAAAGATTGTAATTGGCAAAACCAGATGACAAGAAAGCTGGTAAGGCTATACTTGAAACGCTGCGGATGCCAATACCACCGTACCGTATTGGGAGCGTGGCTTGTGTCCAGCAGCGTTCATTTAAGGAAATGTTGAGAATTTTGATCAAAGTGTTTTTAATCACGTTGTCTATGTCCGAAAGGACTGAGATTTGCCTCCATAAACCAGAACATCTCAGTACATAAGTAAATTTTGGAACAAACAAACAATACTTTATTATTGTATATGCTACATGAGGGTTAAGTTGTGCCAATAAAGAAGATGATTCCTGAAATTTAGAAATTTTTTCTGCTATAAATTTTGGAATAGAATCATCCAGAACTGGGGCACCTAGGAGGCGAAGCGAAGAGAGAGACGAATATTTTGAAGCGTGATACCAATAACTCTGCCTTAAAGTGTATGTACGTTCAACATTTACCTCAAATAAAAACAAGACAGATGTATCTGATATTAAAAGATACCTGCATCGAATCCTTAAAACGATTTTATTGAAATGTAGTGGTTTCTGTATTTTGAAAATCAACTATTGCTGCCATGATACAAAGACCCATTTCTATCTGCAGGTGTCGTTAAAGAATAATTTGTGTTTTGGGGCGTATTAGTGTTAATTTGGGGGATGTGGCCGGAGAATCATCACCAACCGCCTTTTGTTTTCCAACTGTTGGTCCCGATTTAACCCCTATCATATTTAACCCCACACAAATTCCAACATAGAATATTATAATTTAATAATTTATTTAAATTTCAATGGCACAATTACAGTTTTATATAGTATACAGAGTAGGTTGAGAGCAACATTTAACCGTGTTTACATTATTGATAGTACTGGTAGCCCCTACACTAGGCCTGGCCTGCATCGTAGGGGCCCGTAATACGACTTAAAAGTTGGAGAAACAACCATTGTAACGTACAAACCAAAATAATTCTTTAATGAGTTTAATTTATACAAAATCTAAGAGAAATGATCTATTAAATAAAAGTAATGTCAAGAAAATTAACAATAGTAAAAATTTGAGAAAAGAAAAACAAAAAACAATTTTATTAAACGTGTTTTGCTGTGAGTTTATGTGTGTGTGTGTGTGCGTGAGTTAGTGTGTGCGAGATAGAGAGTAAAGATGTGTGTTGGTATGTATGTCAGTGTGTGAGTAAATGCTATATTATATTAAAGTTGTGTCATTTATTGGTCATTAATAGTTCTTCCGTGGTAATGTAATCTAGCTGTAAGAGATGTTTTGTTGCAGCTTGCTTAGCTTCCTTAGCAGTAGATTTAATAATATCACATGCTTTCACTAATTTATTAAATACTAGGGAAGCTAAAAACCTAACAAACCTTTAGGCAAAAGTAGTTGTTTCTCTGCAGGTGGGCATGGCAAATCTTCTTTTTTTGACGAGATGATTACAATCAGGGGGATTCACGACCTTTTTATGCGTACTAAAGACGATATTTAGAATATACAACTGACGAACTCTAAGTACCGAGGTACGGATATGTATAGTTAATTTATCATGTTTGTTAACGGAAAGGGACCGGGAAAACATCGTGAGGAAACCCACATGGCTGAGTTGTACTTAGTAATGTGATAGTGTATTCGTACAAAACGGCGATAAGCCTGCCCCTCATCACGTGAGTGCACTGTCCAAGCAAAACGTGGGTACTCTGAACACCAGGTGACAATGTCACGTGATGTCCAGAAGTATTAGTACCTCTTCCAACCCCTTCGGGTAAATATGGCGTGAACGTTTGAGCTTGAGTAGATATAAAGCTGTATAGTCCATTTAGACTAGCACTGATCCATTTATTTCTACAGGTGTCGTGTGAGAAGAGTTTGATTTTTGCAACTCCATCACCAACCTTTTATTTACAGTCTGTTCCCGACTTAACCCCCATCATATTTAACCCCACACAAATTCCAAGAGCAGCTTTGGAATATCTGATTCTAATTATGGCTACCCCTTTTATATACTAAAGGTATACTAAAGGCTATAAATTCCTAAAAGGGGTAGCCAGAGCTCCGTAATAATATTTGTCTGTTAGTTTTGGAAATTGAGTGAGGAATAGATAGAAGAAGAATAAGGGTTCTCGGTAACGGATCTCAAACCGCATAGCCCGAAAATCCCATAAAAATTCTTAGTCGTTATTACCTGCGGGTAGAAATGGGGTATTGCTATTTTAAACCAAAACTACACACAATAAAATAATACTCTGTTCGTATTTAGGATAAATTTAATACGTAAACACATAAACTCATTCCATTTGTTACCACTGATTTGTTACCACTGGAATTGACAGAGATTATCTAAATTTATCTTGTACGATCCTGAAGAATTTCTAGAGCCTCATTTTCATGCATCAATGTACATACTCATTTAAGTCAATTGTGTTTTATTTCTAGTTATATTTTTTAAATTAACAACAAAAACGGCTAACTAAATGCCTTAATTATAAAATATACCACCAACAAAGTTTGAAAATTTGTTAAGGAGTGAAAACGTGAAAGCTTGTAACTTCACTTTTCACGATTCTCGTTTATTAGCCCCAAAGCGAAGCTGAAAAAAGTTGGGGCTTTTTCAGTGTCAGTGTTTCCGGATAGTCCCAGGCAACTCCTCAGTGACATATTTCCATGGCACGCCCGAGAAAGTTGAGTGATAACTACAAAGTGCCATTGGCCATTAACCCTTACCATGATTTATTTTTAATATTTAAATAAATATAGCCAAATACGGCAATACGAGTAACTCTTAAAGCCAAGGCTTAGGAATAGAATTTCTTTAGATACTTTTGAAATTTAAGTGGGATCTAGAGTGTAAAATTAAGTATAGTTGGTGATGAGTCCCCAGCTACATCGCCTAGCAAACAGTTAAATTCCAAATACCCTTAGTCGCAATGTGCAATAACCGCGGGAAGATATGAGTTAGTGCTATTCTAAGCCGACACTACCAAACTTATTGGATAAGTATTAAGGCTGAAAAGATTGATATTCAGAAAAAAAAATGCTGTTGCATCAAAATTACTGTAGATGTTCATGTAGTAAATTTGGTATCAGTCTAAGACAAATGACGGTAGATATTATTATTTCTTTACGAAAATCTCCTGTTTTGTGTGTTTAATGTTCGCTTCCATAGTAGGGGTGTTGAATGATCTCTTGATACAGTACCCTATTAAAGGAACTTCAAGAAAACTTCAAACACTCATTACTCGACTTGGGTATGTTATTCTCTGGAAATATTTAGCGGCTCTCATGTGCATTAAAGTCACGTGTGTTATTTTAAATTTACATTTCACTACTTAGCTTTATGGTATAAGTAATATATGTACCTACGAAAAACATTTATTCATATATACATGGCATAAGAACTAGAATAGCCAGAGCTAAAAAAAATACAATTGGTAGTAGGAAGTGGTAAGATGATAAAATATTCAGACGTACGGAACCCTAAAAATAACCATTAGCGATAGAATTCTTACCACTGCTGTGTAGTTTATGCTGTGTAGTGTCGGCTTAGAATAGCACTACCCCGTTTCTTCCTACGGGTGTACGTAAGAGGCGACTAAGGGTATTGGGGATTTTAATGGATTTCTGGGCGATGCGGCTGGAGGCCCATCACCAACAACCTTTATTTTACGATCTTTTCCCCACTTAACTTCCAAAAGTGGCTGAGGAATTTATAATTCCTTGGTTCTGGATACCCCTACTACCTAGTTTCTTACCTATTTATAGCCGTGAGTATATGTATGTATGTATGTAATTCTTACCACATACCATCTATTTAACGGAAACCTTATTATTCATTTACGCACACCGTTGTACCTTGGTGATGGTGTAAGTATATATTGCTAAGTATATATAGTCTATATTGCTGTGTAGTGTCAACTTAGAATAGCACTACCCCATTTCTTTCGGTGGGTGTATGTAAGAGGCGACTAACGGTATTGGGGCTATTAAGGGATTTTTGAGCGATGCGGTTGGAAACATATCACGAACAACCTTTATTTTACCATCTTTTTCCCACTCAACTTTCCAAAAGTGGCTGAGCAATTTCTGATTCTTTAGCTGTGGCTACCTCTTCTAGGGATTTATAGCCGGAAGTATATATATATATATAAATACTTCCGGCTATAAATCTCTAGAAGAGGTATATATATATATATATATATTATATGCTTTTATCAATAACAAAGCTTTATTAGCCAAGAAATAGCGGAAAATGTACATTGTTATTTTGTTCATTAATTAGAAAAGCTATCCAAGACTTAGTTGATTACGAAAATGGGGCAATTAATTAAAGCAGGCTTATTAAGTTTCATACGGAATCCGCGCGATTTCTATGAAAATGAGTATTATAGAATCAAACAATTATTTGCGGAATTAAACTTGTGATGAAAAGAAACAAAGAGAAAGATTACATTTAACATACATACTCACGGCCATAAATAAAACGGCTAGAAGCTCCTCAGCCACATTTGGAAGTTAATGGGGGACAAGATGGTATAAATTAAGTTTCGTTGGTGATGGGTCTCCAACCACATTGCCCAAAAACCATTTAAAAAGGCCCACTTAATCGCCTCATACGACACTTGTGGGTAGAAAGGGGTAGTGACATTATATGCCTGCACTACGCTGCAATTAAATACAAACAAGTAGGTCCTATCATTATCATAGTTATAATATTATAATACTAACGATAGGCATAACTATAATTTTATATGGCTGTAATATTTACACCAAATATCAAGTTTATTTAGAGCTATAGCCGCCTGTCTGTTCTGGTAATTTTTGTAACAACGTACATTCACACATTTACTCACGCCATTACTGCCCATTGGGCTATATTTGCATACCATTTTCTACTACTATAGAGTAGAATAGAATAGAACTTACTTTATTGCACATCTCAAAAGAAATATTTACAAAATTTCAGTACAAAAGCAAAAGTAGGATTGGCGGTCTTATCACTAAAAGCGAATTCTTCCAGACAACCCTTGGATAATAAATCAATCAATAATAAGCATGACATTACATAACATAACATAAACGTTCTGAACATCAAGTGACTTTGTCACCTGGTGTTCAGAGTACCCACGTTTTACCTGGACAGTGTACTCACGTGATAGGGGGTAGGTCGATCGCCGTTTTGTACGAATATACTGTCACATGACTAAGTACAACTCAGCCATGTGGGTTCCGTCACGAATAATAATAAGCATGAATGTTCAATAAAATGGACTAACAAATGTTTTGCTTAAAAATAATCTTTTTGGTTAAACTATTTTCTTGTTTTAAATATTACTAAATAGTTAATTTATTTCAATAATAAACATACTAAAATTTAACTTTACAATATGCCACATAATAAATATTATCCAATAAATATGTACTTACATACTTAATAAGATGATTTATTACAACTTCTATTTAATATTGCCATGAATACGAAAATATTTGCGTTCTTCTATACGCAAAGTAAATTACACTTATAACCCATTTTGTTATAACGGTAAAAAATAGGTGGAGTACCCATCCATCAAATAACATTTTTTCCTTAAAACAGCGATATGTACGCCTACCTTAAGAGCGGCTGTGTATTGTGTGTGTAGCGGCCTTAAAGGCGGCATAACGAACCGTGAACACTGAACACAGAATATTTATGACGATTTCACAGAAATGACGCGACATGTGCCGTAATATGATTTTCTGTGTGTCGTAATATGAGGTCCGTACTCAATGGTGAAAACGGGACACAATTATTGTCTGCCATAAAGCTTTATATAATAAACTGTGATACCAAGAAAGTTGTTCTTTTTGAGATCTTATATTTTCGTTGACGCTTCAACAACAAAAATTAACGTCAGAATAAATAAAAGCTAATATTCAATTTCAGTTCTTTAAAAACATTTTCAAATACCTACAGAAAAATAACACTTGGACTATATTGAGAGTTTGCTCAAAAAGGCCCAAAGTATGAAAAATTAAAGAGCATGTATGTAACGATAGATGCATGTAAACGAAGTCAGAATGATTTCTCAGGATTGTACGAAGTGTCAATCGATAGTCTACCCCAATGGGACCTAATGGCGTGAGAATATTATGTTTATGAATATTAAAAAAAACTCATAATTTAATAACTAAAAAATATCATAATTTACTTTCATTACTTGTACATTCTCTGTAAGCGGTATGATTTAACCGGGGTGCAACTGAAACAGGTAAGTTAATTGAAATATCTTGGTCACCACCGATGATTGGTGTAACAATGATGACATTGAGAGGGACCGTAGAGCTTTGTCAGCCTATTTTAATATGCTGGTGCGCAGGTTTGCGTTGTACTAAGCCAGTGAAGGTAACATTGTTTAAAGCACACGTGCAGCCTGTAGGCTAGCTTTACAAATCAGGCATACAAGGAACTGATATACATTAAACAATGCATCCAGGATATTGCTAGGGATAACACGTTTTCGCAGCGCTACAGAAATGTTCGTACAGGCTCATGTCAATGATTTTCTTGCAATCTCGAGAAAAATATTAGTATTATGAGCTAGCAATGTTTCCTCTGTGTTAAAGTATTAAACATGTATTTTAATTCATAATTTTAAATTAATGTGTTATTTTTTGTTTTATTTGGGGTTTATTTAATTTTAAATCTTAGGAGCTCTAGAACTGAAGCTCTGGCTACCCTTTTTTGGAATTCATTGCCTTGATTATAAGTATGTATTACTGCAAAATAACTAATTTTATATATTAAAGCTCAAGAAATGTTAATCTTTTATAATATATATATGGAAACTAAACAATATTTAAAACAGCATAATCTGGCTGAATGCATTATCTAACCACCAAGTAAAAGTATTTTTTTCTAATAAATAAAGGAAAGAAAATTTTCGTCACAGGCGGGAATCGAACCCGCGACCTCGGGTGCAAGCCCATTCTTTATTTATTAGTAATAATCCCCACATGAGGTTTTCACGGACAAAAAAAACCGTTGTACTAATCTTTAATTTATGCAGTAAAAAGTCTCTCCATGCTTTGAACTCCGGGTATCAACTGCTTAATAGCATCTGCAAAATATGAAACACAAACATAATCTTTGCCAGTACTCCATCTATTTAGGACAGAGCTCTTTGCAAAGTAAGTGTCATGAGGTTTTCAGCTACAAGATATATAATCTGCTGTTGATCTCCCGCGAAGACGCCTGAAATTATGACATACTTTATACTTTTATTTGCGGCGTTTTATGGTAATCTCAATTTAATGTACAGATTTGGGAACGTCATTAAAAGATCTTCAAGGTTTTTGAAGACATTATTTAAATTATAAAATGTGGATAAGAGAAGCATATAGAACTAAAATAAGTAAAGCGGATACCAAACGTAGTTCAGTACAAACATTGCTAAAAAAAGTGCGCAAAAACACAAATTGTCAAAATGAGTTATCCCTACACCGTGATTTTTTGATTGCACTGAATCATATATGTTAGTTAATTATTTGCATCAACTGTTATGCATTATAAGTTCTTTTAAACGTAATTGCAAGTGAAAATATTACAAATGTTAACTGTGTAGTGTTGGCTTAAAATAGCACTGCCCATTTCTTACCGTGGGTGCTCGTAGGAGCCTAATAAAGTGATTTCTGGGTGATGCGGTTGAAGTTTCATCATCAGCCACATTTATTTCACAATATGTTGCCTAATCAACTTCCGAAAGTGGCTGAGGAGGATCTAGTTCTGAAGCTCTGGCTACCCCTTCTAAGGATTTATGGCCGTGAGTAATATGTATGTATGCTCTGTCTTACTCGCACGAAACGAATATTTGGCTTTTGGTTAGTAAATGTAAGTGTGAAGATATTAGTAATGATTCTACTGACTACCATCATTGTTTAATAGAGTGAACATACATACATACATACATATACTCACGCCATTAATTCCCATTGGGGTAGGCAGAGACTATCGATCGCCACTTCGTACGATCCTGACAAACCTCTCTAGCTTCGTTTACATCCATCAATCTTTTCATACATGCTCTTTTGTTCTTCATACTTCGGACGCCAGCCTTTTTGAGCACACTCTCAATTTGGTCCAAGTGTGTTCTCCGTGGTCGTCCTCTACTAACATTACCATCCACACTAGCTCTATATATCCCTTTTAATATAGTGAAGTAATGCAATATTTTTATATTATTATATATTTATATCTATTCAATTTTCCGTGTAGTGCCGGCTTAGAATGTCGCTACCCCTTTCTACTCACGGCAGTCGTAAGAGGCAACTAAGGGTATTGGCGCTTTTTATTGGATTTTTGGGCGATGCGGTTGGAGACTCATCACCAAAAACCTTTATTTTACCGCCTTTTCCCCACTCAACTTCCAAAAGAAGCTGAGGAATTTATAAATCCCTGGCTTTGGCTCCCTTTCTAGGGAATTATAGCCGTGAGTATATGTATATGTACGTATGTAATGCAATATTTCATTATTAGTTTCTTTACTTACTACTCGTTTGACTTTATGGTCCATAATGGCCGCCAGGCATATGGGGTTGTTTTGGTATACACACCTACATTGGTTGTGGTCCTTGCAAATAGATATTCCTACCCCTCTGGTTCTTCGAACAATCTATAAGAGCTGATAATAGATTTTCTAAATGGGAAATGCTCGTACAAATAGCCCCAACGAAATTTTAAGTATTCTACTTTATCAGTACTAAATAAATTAGACTACGTAATGTGTAAAAAGAAACAATTTGCTCCTATTTCTTGTGCATTTCTACTTATAACTCCTTGAAGTATTTGGAGGAAATAAAATGTAAATTTGGAATTATTAATTTCGTCTTAAAGCGATAATCCGTTTTTGTTTTGTGTAAACAGTTGTTAAATCTGAAAAAAAATAATCTTATTTTCTTTAGCTGAGTTTTTTTTACTTAATTTATAACACAATAATTTTATAACACAATAAATACATACTTATAGTCACGGCTTTTAATCCCTAGTACGGTAGCCAGAGCTTCTGAAAAAGGATTTATTCGGCCACTTTTGTTACTTGGTAAAAGATTGTGAAATAAATGTGGCTGGTGATATATCTCCGACTACATCGCCCAAAAATCACTTCAAAAACTTTAATACCTTTAGCCGTCTCTTACGAACACCCACGGGAAGAAACAGGGTAATGCTATTCTAAGCCGACATTGCACAGCAATTATAGATCAGAAATTAGTTGCAAGAGTAGGCCTCCTGTCATGAGTGACATGTAGCGCTATTGGACTATCGTGGAACAGATAATTTGCGTTTATCTAACAGATAATACATATACATACATATACTTACGCCTATAAATCCATTAACGGGGTAGCCAGAGCTTTGGAATGAGAAATTCCTCAGCCATTTTTGGAAGTTGATTGGGGAAAAGATGGTAATAATAAGTGTTTTTGCTGAAGGGTCTCCAACCTCATCGCCCAAAAATCACTTAAAAAGCCCCTTTACCATTAATTGCCTCTTACGATCACCCAATGGTAGAAATGGGGTAGTGTTATTCTAAGGCGACACTACACAGCAACAGATAATCAACATATTAATAACTTATGCAAAACTTATTCGTACATTGTGACTCAAGTAATCATGAATGCTCACTTATTTCTCAAAAACGGGCGTGGCGTCTGAATTTTTTAAACGGTTTACTAGTTTTGTATCGATCCATTCAATATTGGTATTAAATGAAAGGAGTCAACTCCTAGAATACAATGTACTTTAAAGAATAAAAACCAAGATGGCCGCCGCTGTAAAATGACTGATTACCTTTTTTTATTTTATCAGTCCCAACGGCTTGACATGTGGAATACAGTGCACTATACATCTTCCAAATTGGATTCTAAGATAAAACAAAACGCGAAATCAAAACAAGGAAATACAAAATTGTGAAAAGACTTTTGAAGTTCAACTGTTTTATGTTAAACATATATTGTAATGTTTAATATAAATGTACTAAAAGATAAAAAAATAATGTAATACTATCGCGGGCATTTTAAACGTAGGCAAAGACTAGGCTAAAATAAAACCGTGGAGCACGTCAATTGTTCATAATCATACATACATATACTCACGGCTGTAATTCCCTAGAAGGGGTAGCCAGAGCCAAGGAATTATAAATTTCTCAGCCACTTTTGGGAATTGAGTTAGGAAAAGATAGTAAAATAAAGGTTTTTGGTGATGGGTCTCCAACCGCATAATCGTCGATTAATCCGCCCCAATTGTTCATAATCGTCGATTAAAATGTGCCATAGAAGAATCGTTCATTTCGTCGTAAGGAAGTTGGCCCACCGCTGGTAGTAAGACCACAATTACTATTTGTTCGCTCAAGAAAAGTTCAATAGTTATATACTCCGTGTAAACAAAAGAGATGTTCAAAATAGTATATCGTTGACTGTTCACACTGTTGGCTGGTGAGGACTCGCTTCAATATTCCTAATTTGTCCCTCAGAGACAAAACTTATGATGAAAAAAAATACTCGCTCAGCACTATGAAACCCTAAAAATCGCTTATGGTTGAGCTTGCTAGCTTTTTTCACGTTGTAGCCCTACTTGCCACTCGTCCATCGTTGCCGGTGGGACAGCTGCCTTATTTCTACAATCATCTATAGATTGTAGACAATTGACGTGCCCTACGGTTTTATTTCCGCTTGTCTATGCCTATGTTTGTCCCACGACTGTATCTATTTTATATTTTTTAGCTTTTAGTACATTTATCTTAAAAATTACAATATATGTTTAACAACCAACCGTGATAGCCCAGTAGGTAGAACACTCGGTTATCGTGCAAACGACTATTGTTCAAATCCTGGGTCGGGCCTACACCAATTAATCTTTTCTAAAGACATATGGGTGGTTAATTTATCATGGTTGTTAACGGTGAGGGAAAACATCGTGAGGAAACCCACATGGCTGAGTTGTACTTAGTCATGTGATAGTGTATTCGTATAAAACGGCGATAGGCCTGCTCCCTATCACGTGAGTACACTGTCCATGCAAAACGTGGGTACTCTGAACACCATGTGACAAAGTCACGTGATGTTCAGAAGTATTAGTATAACCAACCCCTTCGGGGATATTCGGCGTGAGCGTTTATGTTATGTTTAACATAAAACCGTTTAACTATTTTTCATTAAAAGTAAAAATTACTTGGAATATGATGACAAATGTATTGCTAACAAATTCAAAAAGCTTTCACATCACTCACCCACACGACACCCACGGGAATATCCTCTTAATAATATCAAATATACAAGCTCCAAGAAACCAATACCAAGAAACACAAAACTTTACACAAGATCTTCAATATTGTATTATATTAAATTTAAAGTTGACATGTGGAATTCGTAATTGCGATTTCGACTCGGTCATTAGACGGCAGATTTCTTCAACTTATTAATCTTGTTCAGCTGTTTGATGTTAGCGAAATTAATTTAATTTTCAAGTATTTACGGTGCTCAAGTTTGGCGAAAGGGATCGCGAATGAAACGTAATGAGATATTATTACAGACTTGGAGGTTATTTTGTAAACTAAGTTGTTAACTTCATAAAGATTGATTTGGTATTGTTGTGGTAGTAGGTACAAAGTTTCATGCAAGGTTATTAAGACAGATATTATGAACATAGTAGTTTTATGAAGGATTATTTTAGTTTACATCGCATAGTTATTTATATTATGCTGTGAATAAGGGTGAATTTAGATGAAACTAAAACTATGTATTATGGGAGAGAGGAGAATATGACTGAATGCGCGATTGAAAGTAATGGTAAGAAAGTGGAACAAGTGAAATAATTTGTATATTTGGAAATTTTCTTTAATAGGAATGGAAAACGTGATGAAAACATCGAAAGACAAGTGAAAAATGGTAACTGAGGTAAGGTAAATGAGGCACTTAATAGTCCAATGACTAGACAGTCCGTACCTGAAAAGGCCCGAATGGATGCATGTTGCTGTTCTTGCTCCTATGTATGTATGGCAGCGAATGTTGGGTATTGCAGAAAAAGCTTGAAAGTAAACTTTAAAAAATTTATAACTCAAGAACGGATGAACTGATTAGGCAAAAAAATTGTGGAGAGGCAGCTTAGAACCAAGAAAAGGACATAGGATACTTTTTATTTTATTGAAAGGAAGGAAGATTTGTTTCTACGTTTGCATGTCTGAAAAATGCTCCGCATCAACTTATCCGATTTCAAAAATTCTTTCACCGAATGGAAAGCTAAAACTATCAGAAGCAACATAGGCTAAATATTGTAGGGTACCAAGTGACAAATACTTAACCCCACCCGTGCAAACCACTAGTTGTCAATAAAATAACACATATCTGTACTATAATAAGACTGTACCGAGGCTAAAACTGTAAATTGAAGAAAAAAATATAAAAACCGGTGAAATATGTTTAACTTTCGATTCTAAAGCCAAATTTGTGCTTTTTGAAAAAAAAAACTGTCTTTCTGTCTGTCATCACGTTAATTCTACCAGACGGATCTTGATCAAATTTATGCTTTTACACCTGGCCAACATATATGATATCATTTATCCCAGATTTCGCGAGGGTTCCCACAGGAGCATCAAAAAACCATAACCTTCCAAATCAAATCGTTACTAATGTATATATTTTATACTAGATGGCGCGAGTAGTTGCTTTCTACATTGCGGTATGAGTTCTTCTTTTCTTTGTTATGAATACTTCTGTGCAGACTCGAAGTCTGTTGGGTCAGTTAGTTGTAATATTGACATACATTACATTAGAACCCTATTTTAGAACCGTTATTTATGACTGATCGGCTATAAACTCACCCACAATCATCAACGATCAGTGTAGGGGGCAGCACCGGGCCACCACCGCAGCGCCAAACTGCTATCCATCCATACTTACTAAAGATGTTCTCATTTTTTAACATAGTAACTTGGTTCAAAATGGATGGTTTCATGATTTTTAATGTAATGTTAGAACAATGAAAAAGTGGTTGAAATATCAAGTAAATATATATTAGTATAGAGATTTTTGACATTTCTGTATCTAGAAATTTTAAACTTGATGCGATCGACTGTAACCACTGCAAAAAGGAATGTATGAAATTCATCTATCAATCATTCATAAATATAATACTAACGAGCATTAATCCCAAAAAAGGGTAGCCATAGCTTCAGAGATAGTAATTCTTTATCCACTTTTGGATGTTGAATGGTGAAAGGGTAGTCAAATGGGTGTTCAACTGCATCGCTCAACAATCACTTCAAGAGGCTCAATGTTCTTCATATTCTTTACAACGACCGCGAGAACATAAATTTAAAAAACAGAAGTTAAGACAGTCTTTTGGTATTTTGAATGTAAACCGAATGCAAAAAATGTAGTCCACGCGAACGTAGTCGCGGGCAAAAAGCGTTCGTAAATAAAACCACTTCCTTTTTAAGTTTGTAACTATCATCTGCAAACCACTAAGGTAATTCAGGAGGGCAATTCTCCCAAGTTCGATATCATTACTATCATAGAAATTATATCAGGTGTTCAATGTCATGTGAAAAATATCACAAAGTGAAATATATTTCTATTGATAGATTGAAACTGTATTCTCGCACACGGTAGTAATTTTTCCTTAGACATTAAAGAACGAAGACCGAAATCAATGATCCAAGCGAATGAATTGAACGAAAGGTCAGTTTAACTGTCATCTTAGATATGAAAAGGTCTTCATATCTGTCAATATTTTTACTCGACATTGGCGAAATAATTGTGGCAAACACGATTGAAGCTACCTTAAATTAAATATTGAATTTCTCAATATTTACATATGTTTTGGTTTGTTTAAATTTTCCTTTGTACTTTGCCGGTAACTAGCAAAGTCTGAATTCCCAAATGGACCATCCGACAACCGAATTTAGTTTCGGAAATTTCATAATGGAAAAATAATATATTTTTATATTTTAATAATATAATTAACGTTGATCCAAGTAGATATTATTTACAACTTCTAAGACTATTTGATCTATGATCCATTTAATATATTTACCTACATTTTAGTTTTCTATCTATAAGTATTCAAACAAAATTTGTAAACAAAATGGCTACCGTTCGCACGACATCTTTAAATATCATCATATCGTCTGATCGTGACCACACGATATCATCCTTTGATATATATCATCATATCGGCTGGTTTTCAATAGGTAGAAAAATATCGATCGGATGGAGTGAGAATAGCTCAAGTCAAATATCGATTGCAAAATATCACAAAAGTGATAAATATCGACAGTGATATAAAATCTACCGTGTGAGAATTGCCCTCCAGCACCTATTTTTTTAAACCAGCAATTGCACTGTAACTAGAAACGATCTACCAGGGCCCCATAAAACTGAGGCGTCCAATCAAATGCAAATAGTGAGCATTGCACAGAATTATGCATTCAGTACAGTGTACGAGTGTTTGTCGCGGGGCGCTGATTAACCAACGTCTAATTGAGTAACGAACTCGCGCGACTTGCCAATCAGGAGCGGCGACGTTCAAGCTGCTCATGTTAAGGTACAAGCTGTAGCGGGGAATTTGTTTTTATTCTTATTCAGTTTCAGCTGAAAAGAGATTTTGTTATCCCTAGATTAACTAATCTATTACTACATATACATACATACATATACTCATGGCTATGAATTGCCTTAACGGTGGTCAGAGCTTCAGAAACAGAAAAGTCATCAACCATTTTTGGAAGTTAAGTGGGATAAAGATTGTAAAATAAATGTTTTTGGTGATGGATCTCCATCCATCCAAAAATCACTTTATTAGCACCGATATCTTTAGTCGCCTCTTACGATCACCCATGGGAAGAAATGGGGTAGTGCTTTTCTTGGCCGATATCACACAGTAAAGCTACTATTATTTATAATTTGATCAACATCAATCAAGCGGTCTAGGATTAGTTGAAAGATAGACGAAATGCAAAGCAGGAGGGGTTCAAATGGATTTTCCATCTCATTTTGATATAACTGGATAGAACTAGTCTGAGAACTGGATCCATGGTTTCTTGACTTCATTTTACGATGGGTACACCCACAAAACCCTCACTACGCCATAGTATCTATATAAAATTATTTATACAATATAATATTTGTATAAAACATATATTTGTAAATTATCTACAGCATTATCGAGGCATAAAATATACTAAATAATATTTGGCTAAAGTTTACCCTTGTACATAGTAGTTGTTGTCTGCTGTAGACATTTTACATGGCTAACGCTGGACAAAAAAAAAATACAATGTTTTCAAATTCAGGAAATCATGTTATCTGGAATGAATATTAAGTTTATGCTATTAATCTATGATTATTTATTATTTTGAAAACACAACACATTCTCTAATGCTTAAGTAATTAATTACTTATATTCAATGCCATTTATCTTTTTATTTAAAAATGTATTGACTCAAATTATAATTATATGAATATGTCCTAAAATTAAACACTGGTCCCAAAATCCACTCCAACTTCAGTACAAAGCATCATTAAAAGTTAAAATAAAGTTACTTCGTGTGACTTTATCGAAGATGAATAAAAAAGAAAATTGTGCAACTTTCCACCAAAAAGTACTATTGTAAGTATGTCATTCTCGCACAGTCTCACTGAAACACCACATTTTTCTCTTCTTGTGCAAAGCGTGAACATGAACAACATACATATTTTTTATATTACTGTCCTGGAGTGAGTAGTAGGAATTGAATTAAGATACCGCATTAATAATGTGCGGCTTATGTTGCAAGCGTGTTGGAATGATTTTTGTAGTTGATTATTCTATTAAAGTCTTTCCGATGCAGAATTTTATAAACTCAATGGAAAAACATACAGAGAGAGTTATATTTATGTAATTAGTCAATAATTCGTTAAAGTATCAGTGTGAAAAATTACTTTGTTAAAAAAAAAAAAATATAATTTGCTGTGTAGTGTCGGTTTAGAATAGCACTATCCCATTTCTTCCGGTGGGTGTACGTAAGAGGCGACTAACGGTTTTGGGGCCTTTAAAGGCTTGTTGGGCGATGCGGTTGGAGACCCATCAATAACATCCTTTATTTTTACCATCTTTTCCCCACTCACATTTCCAAAAGTGGCTGAGGAATTTTATAATTCCTTAGCTCTGGCTACCCCTTCTAGGGATTTATGGCCGTGAGTATATGAATGAACAAATAAATGTTAACATGGTTTGGACACAAATAGAGGGTAAATGAAAGTAAAATGTGTAAAAGAGAAACCAATTCTTAACTAGGTATACCTTACCCACGTGATGAAGTAAAATTTTCTATAAGATAACACATACGTGCATACATCCATAAACTCACGGCAACAAATCCTTGGAAGGGGTAGGCAAAGACTTTTGGTGATGGGTCTCTAACCGCAACGCCTAAAAATAAATAAATAATTCATAAATTAACCACTTACAAATCCGCAATACACTTTTCACCTCTTACGACCACTCACGGGAAGAAATTGGGTATTGACATTCTCAGCCGACTCAGCTAACAATAACATATATAGAATTTAATGTTTTTTGACATGAATTCCTCATGTGGGGATTATTACTCATAAATAAAAGATGTTATTAAAGGAAAGAAAAATTTCGACACTGGCGGGGTTCGAACCCGCGACCTTCGGGTATACGCCCCCGTCGCTCTGCCAACTGAGCTACAGAGTCAGTTGGCATCCAGCGCGAAATTTCTCTATCCTTTGTTTCTTTTTTTTTTATTTTTTTTTTCTTTTTTTTACACGTTCAAGTAGTGTTTGCGTTTCCTACCTCCGAAATTCTGGATGCCAACTGACTCTGTAGCTCAGTTGGCAGAGCGACGGGGGCGTATACCCGAAGGTCGCGGGTTCGAACCCCGCCAGTGTCGAAATTTTTCTTTCCTTTAATAACATCTTTTATTTATGAACATATATAGAAGTTGATCACTTAAACCAAACACCTTTTAGTCCTGAAACAGTGAGCGAATTCGTTAGATTACACTAATTCTGCCGAAATATATTTAGCTGTAGAAATCATCAGAGTAAGTTTTACTACTAGGTACTTCTTTATTATATACATTTTTGTATTATTATTAGTACTTTAGTATTAGCTATTATTTAAAATAGTGAGTTTCATTTTAACATAGTGTGTATGTAAGAATGTTCTACTCTAGCGCTTAAACTAATAAACAGATTTAAAAACCACGAAATGTCAATCGATATACAAAAATATTAAAGCTCTGTCTCGGCCGGAAAAGAATCAATACCCGCTATGATAACTAACATGCTTCTCATAATCTACTATTAATAAACTAAAGTTAATCCAGGCAGTAACAATATTCCAATATGGAGCAAAATTCCTGTTTTGGAACCAAAATATCAATTTATTTTGTACAACGAGCTGCCATTGACAACATTGATTCAAATAAGTACATGAATTTTAAAATCTAGCTAGACATCTTGGCATCCTTTTCGTTCCTAGTACACTTAGAAGAGATGCACTGAAATGCTATTTGGGAAATAACAGTATATTCCCGGTTCTCTTCAAATAATTACGATGGGTTTAGTTTGCACTGTCGTATGCAGACATTTCCGAAGCTAAAACTCGCGCATTTTTTTATGAGAAGTATTTTTTAAATTTACTTTAGCTGCAGAAAAAATCAAATAAAGACATATAAAATTTAGCGTAGTCAAATTAAGAAGCATCTTTATTTCACATAAACTAAAGATCTAAATTTAAAATTTAAGATAATCTTAAGACAAAGACATCATAAGGGAAACTGGAATTGATGTAAGTTTAGCCCTATTTTTGACGCTTTCTTCACTCTAGGCCGAAAAATAAAAGAGCATGTATGAAAAGATGATGGATGTATACGAAGCTAGAGAGGTTTGCCAGAATCGTACAAAGTGGCGATCGATAGTCTCTGCTTACCCCAATGGGAACTAACGGCGTGGGCATATATACTGTATGTTACTTGATTAGTTAGTAAGACCCTGGAGATAAATATCTTTTGGTGTTCCAATGGGTGTCATACAAGATGGGTTAACCATACGGAACGTTTCAAGACTAGGGTGAAGTGGTCGCAACCTTAACCTTAAAAATTGTAAGAGGCGACTCGTTAGTCGCCTCTTACGTACACCCACCGGAAGAAATGGAGTATGTAAGAAGTGGAGATGCTATTCTAAGCCTAAACAGCAAAGTTGTTTTTTTTAAGATACAAAGGAATCAAGATGGGGATTGAGAAAATTAAGGTTGCGACCACTTCACCCTAAGTTCAGCAAAGTTGTTGTTTGTTGTCAATACCGTTGTATTGGGGCTTTTAAGGGATTTTTGGGTGATGCGGTTGGAGACCCATCACCAACAACCTTTATTTTACCATCCTTTCCCCACGCAACTTCCAAAAGTGGCTGAGGAATTGTATAATTCCCTAGATCTGGCTACCCCTTCAAGGGATTTATAGCCGTGAGTATATGTATGTACGTATGTAAAAAAACAAAAACCAATAGTTCATAAAAGATAATTCTTAACTCAACACAACTCAAACGTGATAGGGGGCAGCCTATATCTGTTTTCTACGAATACACTGTCACATGAAAAAATACAACTTAGGCATGTGCGTTTCCTTACGATGGTTTTCCTCACCGTTAACAACCTTGATAAACTAAGCACACATACTTTAGAAAAGACAAAAAGGTGTAGGCCCAACCCGGGATGTAATCCCTCATCGACTGCACAATATAATTAGGATTATTGTGAATATTTTACGCGTCTTCCTGTAACCGTTATTAATATTGATTAATCTGTTTTTAGTATTTGCTTTGTAGCGGCAACTTAAAATATTAATAATTTGTAAATAAATTATTCGCGGAATTATTGTATCGACATATGTTCCGGGAATAATATTATACTAGTATTAAAACAATTTTACCTACAGATGGAATGATTAAAATAACATACATACATACATATACTCACGGCTATGAATTCCTTGAAGGGGTAACCAGACCTAGGGAATCAGTAATTCCTCAGCCACTTTTGGAAGTTGCGTGGGGAAAAGATGGTGAAATAAAGGTTTTTGGTGATGGGTCTCCAGCCGCATCGCCCAAAAATTCCTTAAGAGCCCTAATTCCGTTAGTCGCCTCTTACGTACACCCACCGGAAGAAATGGGATAGTGTTATTCTAAGCCGACACTACACGGCAACAAAAGAAAACGCATCAAATTCAGCGTCTGTCCCTAAAATAAGTAAGGCGATAAAAGATCAGTCAGTATGGCGCTTCTTTACAGATAAACTCAACTACTCAAATTCAACGTACTAAAGCCCCGAGGAGATGACACAGGTACATATTAATACTTCTGAACATCACGTGATATTTTTGTCACCTAGTGTACAAAGGAGTTCACGTTTGAGGGGTTTTGGACAGTGCATTCGTGAGACATGGTGCAGGCCTATTATGGAGGAAAAGGGAAGATCTTCCTCCAGGCGGTGGTGTTTCTGGGGACCGCGGTCCAACTGTATTAAGTTGGAACTTCTATATATGCTAACATTATTGTGTCGTAAGAGGCGAAAGGTATGAGGTAGTTTTTGGGCGATGCGATTGGAGACCCATCACCAACGAAACTTTATTTAAACCATCTATCTGGCTCTGAATTTCTGGCTACCTCTTTTTGAATTTATGGCCGTGGTTATATGTATGTATGCACTCGGTGGTCAGCTGCCGAACTGTCTACTAACTGCTCGTCAATGACTCGTGTTGAGTCGAAACGCGTCGCATGTTTGTGGTTGCCTGTGGTTTTCGCTTGCGGGTGTGTGTGTGGTGCATTGTCTGCTTTTCGATTTCTTGTAAGTGGAAGGGCGGGCGGTGCACAGTGCATGTTGCATGAAGACTGCAGGTATTATTTAGCGGAATTAAGCGAAGAAATTTATTAATATTAGTATTGCTATGGATTTCCGCAAAGTAACGCCTGATTCAATCCAATATATGTATGTATGTATTGTAGAAACTTTGGTACCGCTATATAGGATTGTATGGCGAGTCTTGATGACGAGTGTGACGTATATTGCTTGGTTACGTGTTGCTGTGGAATGTGATACTTCTTGCACTGTCAGCGTTTCATTGTGTACTGATAGCGTATCGCTACACCTATCACCACTGTGTATGAATACGCTGATATATGACTAAGAGCGTCTCACCTGTGAGTTTCCTCACGATGTTTTCCCTTATCGTCAGCAATGACGGTAAATTTTCCACACATACGAAATAATAAAATACACACATAATTGTAGTGCTATTCTAAGCCGACACTACACAGCAATTCTTCCCATTTCTTCCGGTGGGTGTACGTAAGAGGCGACTAACGGTATTGGGGCTTTTAAGGGATTTTTGGGCGATGCGGTTGGAGACCCATCACCAAACCTTTATTTTACCATCTTTTCCCCACTCAACTTTCCAAACGTGGCTGAGGAATTTCGAATTTCTGAGCTCTGGCTACCCCATCAAGGGATTTATAGCCGTGAGTATAGGTATGTATGTATGTATGTACACATCATTGGAGAACCGAAGCGATTGAGGTTTGGAACTCGCGTCTCTAGCATGAAGTGGTGGTTCGCCTACTAAGCAATCAAGATTTTTTATTAACTCATTTACTTACAAATAATAATTTACTCATGTCCCATTGGGGTAGGTAGATACTATCGTTTGCCACTTTTTACGATACTGATAACCCTCTCTAGATTCGTATACATCCATCAATCTTTTTATACATGCTCTATTATTCTTCATACTAAATTTAATTGAATCCATACGATTACTACCGCTCAGGGGCATTTCTGATCCAGAGGATTTCGCTCGCTGTGCAGCGTGGAAATGCTGCCAGTGTGTTGGGGACCTTTGGGCCGGTTATGGCTTAGGGCGGTTTGTTTGCCTAATTTAGTTGTGTTACTTTTATTTTTTTTATATTTTTTGATTTAGTTAAAGTTAATGGTTAATTTATTTTCTACAATGTTCATATATCTAAGTTCACAACTAATAAAATTGTATTTGATTTACATAATTATCACTGTATGAATGGATCTTGACGCATTTAGGGAACTCCTTTTTAAGGGCGTCCCCGGAAAAATTAGGTTGATATTGATTGTTTGGAAATTCTATATAAAGTCTGATTTGATGATATTGATATGAAATGAATAAAATATATGTTGGTGATTAGTTTATGGTGTTAAAATTTGATGTTTAACATTTTAATAATTTGTTGAAATATATGATGAAATAAATTGAATTGGAACGTGCTCTGTTTTCATAAAAACCGTATAGGCTCCACTGGCATAACATACATGTGAACTCATTATGTGTCTATATACGCGTAGCTTTAAGATCTGTAACTTTGATGTTTAACTTTTCATTTAAACATTATAGTTATTCAATAAACTAAATAAAGTACATTTATCCTGCGCGCGCGTTTTTTCCGTCCCTGTCACTCTCAGTAAATTTGACGTAAGAGTGAGCGCAATAGCTGCAAAATGCGGGGAGGCCCTTAAAATAAACATTTATATTGAATCCATTTCTGAGAACTAACAAAATCATTTATTGAGTACGGTTGAAATCAAAACCAATAATAACGATACATGAAGCTAATCTGTTAATGGATTTCATAGTCGCATAGTGGAACTATACTCGTTACTATCTAAACCTATCGCAGTTAAGCTTATTGGGGTTTATATAATAGCTTTGGTATTATGCTGTATTATTTAGACAGAGGACAATTTAGCTCAGCACATTTTCGTTCATTTTTTCATTTGCGCTCTCTTGATAATATAAACCAAACATACACCAACAAAGCACGAAAAACGGCCTGGCCAAACAGTGCTTTATGCAATGATAAGCACTGTTTCACTGACAGTCGCGTGCTAGATCGTGCAAAAAATAATATGTCTTAAGAAAAAGCGGTAAGGTCGATAATTGAAGAAAAATAAATATTTTACTGTCATTCTTGGGATTCTCGCGGTAAACTTTTGTGCATTGAGTTTATATGGAGTGCGGCATCTTTGGTATATATGATTGAAGTTTCCGCTATATGAGGAAAAATATGGTTGTGGTGTGACCAAGGTTACTTAAATAAGTGTAACAATTAAAATAAACCTCTGAAATGTAGATCAGAATCCAAAATATGAATAATTTATGACGCTCAAAAGTTCCCAATAAATTTAATTTAGTCGAAAATGCTGGACCATAGCTTGCACTTTGTATTTACATCACAATATGCCTTGACAGAACGCTATAAATAGACTGGACGTCCCCACGGGAGTACCAGGCCATCAGAAGCGCAGTGCAGTTATCTTTGAGAATGGTTCGGTTGTTGTTTTACCAAACTGTTCTTCACATTATTTCTATACATACCGTCTATATCTATTACAAAAAAAGAGAGTGTAAACAAACCATTGCCGGGAATAAAATCGAAGATTTCCTCAAGAAAATACTTCCATGACACTAGAATTTCACATCCGTCAATTATAAAACACAGTCGTCGACTAATCGAGCTAAAAATTAAGTACTAATTGGAGATAAAACTTGCGAAATACGATTAAATGAAAAAAATTAGGTTATTTAATATTTTTTCCAATGCAAAAATTTGGGATGGGTATTGACATTAAAATAGTAATGAAAGAATGACAGTAATCGATTACCGATTGATGAATCGATGTTAGAAGATCCAATATATTAAAATCGCAATGAATAAAATGTATAACACTGTAAACTATTGCATATTTAACAAAAATAATAATATGTATATTGATACACAAAACAAATTTATTATGTTTTAAGTCCAGAAATTGTTAGTGAGTATGCAGATTATAACTATTATTAGAGTTAAGTTAAATTTGCGCCGGCTCTGGTTATTTTTAACTATGTCTTTGATTAATTGACTAGCGGCCCGTCGCGGCTTTGCACGGGTTGACACATTTAATTTACACATACAAAACATTTTGTTATTCAAGTTAAGTCAGGTATTTAAATAATGTGGTGCGTGTGGCATTAATATTGGCTGTCAGTCACTCGGGGAATTTAATCGGTCTTTTTAATTTTACACATAGGAGCTTTTAGTGTAACTTTTAAGGTTTATTGTGGGTTTTGGAATAGTTTAATTTTATTAAATAAGTTCGCTATTGCGCCGGAAAATCGCTATACAGATTTTTGCTTAAATGTGCTTTCATGTTAGTACGCCAGTTAAGAGTCTGACTCTTTTAGGGCCTATTCTAAAATTTAGCGCAATGGTTACAAATTATAGCACTCTTGAATAGTGTAGCTTTGAGTTTGTGAAAGCGCTTTTATGAACGTTTAAGTATCTCTGAAAATAAGCCCTTTCAAACAAACAATCAGAGTTACAAACTTTGCATACGTCATACATATACTTACGACTATCTTTTGCCCCCGCAACCGTATTCAGTAGTCACGTGCGACGACAGCACGATGGCTTATTTCATGTATAAGATTGGTGTTTCCATATCGATTTCTATGATTCTTTTTTTTTACATACATACATACATACTTATACTCACAGCTATAAATCCCTAGAAAGGGTAGCCAGAGCTAAGGAAATAGAAATTCCTCAGCCACTTTTGGAAAGTTGAGTTAGGAAAAAATGGTAAAATAAAGGTTGTTGGTGATGAGACTCCAACCGCATCGCCCAAAAATGCCTTAATAGGCCCAATACCATTAGTCGCCTTTTACGTACACCCACCGTAAGAAATGGGGTAGTGATATTCTAAGCCAAGAATTATGTAAACTTTTTTGAACTAGAGATGACTGAGAGTGTTATAAACGAAAAAGTAAACTAATATTATCAGAATGCTCCGAAGTGCTAAGCTATCAGGAGTTACACGTGTTATTGTGAGTCAACCATAAAAAATATACATATGCTGTACCAAATATTTTTTAGATATTAATATGTAGAATATTTCCGTCATACATCATTTCTATTTAACTTTAACCATAGAGGCTGCACACGTGACGGAAGCTTAGAAAATGAAGTATTTCTTCCCTTTTCCCAGAATTCCCCTTCACTATTCTGTTGAAAACTATAACCTTTAACTTTAATATACTATAACCTCCCCAGGAGCATGAAGAATAATTGTACCAAGTTTCGTTAAAATCCGTCCAGTAGTTTTTATTTCCATAAAGTACAAACAAATCGACAGACAGACAAAAATTTTACTGATTGCATTTTTGGCATCAGTATCGATATTGGATCCAATAAATCTTTTTTTTTTTATAGTTATAAAAAGTTGATTCTGAAAAGAACACTATATTTAATACACAAAATGTATTCAAAAGTAAACTCGTATGCTGCATTGAGAGCCGACTGCGCGACTTCCTCTCTCGTTTATGTTCCGTCTCCCTCTCTCCGAAGCCGATCGGGCGACGAGACAGCGACTTCGCGCTTTAATTAAATTGTATTATTTTTTAAACTATAAGTCCAAATCTGATGTAGTAATATAAAAAACATAAGTCATCTACGTTATAGTTCCTATTTACAAAATCACTTAAATTAATAAGGACTTATTGTTCAGATCCAATAAGGTTAAAAATGTAGCTTTTTTTAAAAATTGACATACATATCTATATTCTGAATTACTTCAAGAGAATAGAGATAGAGAGATTCAAGAGGATAGATATACTCTTACGGACTTTTTTTGTTTTTGTTATATATACTGATATCTTCGTTCATATTACAGAATATTTTTCTTCTTCTATCTCTTATGGTGGGTATCCACTATGTTCGCGAACCTTTTACCATCAGCTGCTCTGCCCCAGAGTTAAATACCGTAAGACATTATGCTTTGAGAAAAGCTGTTACTAACTAATCGAGCTGTCTGTACATCTGTCAAATGTCTTATTTTCCTAGTGGCACATGCAGCACTACTTAGCCTACCAGCTAGTAAGCTAATGCATTTGGTTTTTTTGCCATTCAATTCAAGATTATCGGACACAAACATTGTTTGAATCTGTGTTATTCACCTCGTTAATATCCTGATTATTTCTTTTAACGTCAAATACTAGAAGTATAATCAGAAAGTCTGTTTTATAAGTATACGATTAAATTGGATCACAAATCTGCATACCATTAGTAACGTATTCGATGTTTACGTCGCCGTCGATTATATTGGTAACAACACTAAAATGTTAAAAGGTCATTGACGTTTCTTTGTTTACAATCTTATTTTTTCTAATTGATATAGACTATACATACATGCATAAACATACTTACGGTTATAATTACGGAAAAAGGGAAGTCAGAGCATCAAAATAAAAAATCCTCAGCCACTTTCGGAATTTCAGTAGGAAATATTGCAAAATAATGATTGTTGGTGATAGGTCTTCAACAGCATCGCCCAAAAATCACTTAAAAGCCCTTAAACTCTTAGTCGCTTCTTACGATCATCCACAGACAGAAATGAGGTAGTGCTATTCTTAGCTGACACTACACTATTCAGCTGTGCATTATAACACTGTGCAAAAAATGGCTAAACCTGGAAAAACTCGTAAATGAATATTGATTATTAATATTTACGCCATTATTTCGGGGCAGTTGGCAGGCAGGCGGTAGGCAGAGACTATTGATGCCCACTTTGCATGATCCTGGCAAGCCTCTATAGCTTCTTTTACATCCATCAATCTTTTCACACATACTCTTTTATTCTGCATATTTAGGACGCATGCCTTTATGGGCACACTCTTTATAAAAAACACACTGCGTTGTAAAGTCACTTTTAAAATTGTAAGAGGTATAATATGTTAACCCCAAAGTTCATAATTCAGATACCAAAGTTATAAGTGAATTTCGATCAAGTTCGCTAATGATGAACAAAACTGAATGACCGAATACCGTTGCAAAGCTTATTAAAAATATGGTACAATTATGGTATATGGTATAAATATGGTATGATTATTAGTAATCACCAAATCCCCACATGAGGTTATCATGAACAAAAACATTCAAAATATGGTGCAAATAAAATCGTCGCTACAAATTCCTTCCCAAAAAAAACTTCGCCACCGCCAACCCTGTTTTATCATTACACCTATACCGTAAGCAGATATTTGTTCTTTTTTCCGTGCTGAAAACTAATATAGGTGCAAATTCTTACAACAGGAAGCGTACTAGATACAATCTAATCCCGGAGGTACAGTCGCAGATAACGTTTGTAAACGACTCCGCCCGTACTGATGCAAATGTGTACTGCACCCGCCGTGCGAGCAACACTAGTCGTATATACCTTCTAATAAATAGACGTGGCTTGTTATACAAAAACCGTGGTTATTATTATAGGTTCTAACAATTCGATATTCCGTATTTATTATTAGTACTTGTAGCCTGCCGTGTAGTGCCGGCTTAGAATGTCGCTACCCCTTTCTACCCACGGGTGTCGTAAGAGGCGACTAAGGGTATTGGGGCTTTTTATTGGATTTTTGGGCGATGCGGTTGGAGACCCATCACCAAAAACCTTTATTTTTACCATCTTTTCCCCACTCAACTTCCAAAAGTGGCTGAGGAATTTATAATTCCTTAGCTCTGGTTACCCCTTCTAGGGAAATATAGCCGTAAGTATATGTATTTATGTATGTAAGTTTAGAAGTATCAGTGCTCCTGCCACGCCTCTAAGGATGCACGACGAAAACGTTAGAGTCTGTGAGAAATCCTGTTTATTAAATTTGTAACTCTGTGGTTCGAAAGTTATAAGCGAGATAGAACCAATTATCGTTGTAGTATGTCTGTGGGCAATACGACTTAGATTAGGATAAGGTTTATAATATACCTGTCTCAGGAATCCGTATGTAAATGAAGCTATATCAATTAGCCACGACCGTTGTATTGAATCAGCGAGAAGCTCATCAATTGGTATTGTGGGGTTTGTTAGGAACATCGAACAATATACAAGAGCCGTGTAGTGTCGGCTTAGAATGACACCAACCCTTTCTTAACACGGGTGTCTTAAGAGGCGACTCAGGGTATGGGGAGACCATAACCAACGGCTTTATTACATCCATCTTGTCCCCTATCAACTTTCAAATGTGGGTGAGGAGTTTATGGCTGCGTCCCCAGTAGGCAAACTGTTAGCCGCCGACTAAGTTAGCGGCGTATCGGTTTAGTACGCCCTTCCATATATTTCAAATGGAGTGTTCACAGTTTGCTAGTTTTGCACTCACTGTACGCAGTTTGCAGCGTTACGCGCGCCGACTACCTTAGTGAGCGGCCGACTCCCACCAAAACCGGTTCCAGTCGGCGGCGGCGATTGGTTGTTCGCCGGGCGTAGTGACTCCGTTTGCTGCAAACTGATTACAACAAAAGTAAAGTGATAATTCAGTCGGTCGGCTAAACTCTTACAGTTTGCTTGCGACGCACGAAAATTGATTTGAGTCTGCAGCTAACTCAAATTTCAGTTCGCTGCAAATTTGCGGCTCACTCTGTCGGCGGCTAACAGTTTGCCTACTGGGGACGCAGCCTAAGGCTCTGGCCACCCTAGTTTAGGATTTTTGGCCGTGAGTATATGTATTATGTCAGAATGTATCGACCAAATGTATTTCAAGTTAGTTTCCGACAGACAGCAAGTGCTGGCATAATTTGCCGCCCCACCGCCTACCATAATTTAGAATAATCAAAAATAAGTATTTCATCCTTCTGCAAAAGCAAAACAAACTTGACGTATTCACATTTAATGTACGTGCACACTTAAACCGTGTTATGCCGTGTAGTGCCGGCTTAGAATGTCGCTACCCCTTTCTACCCTCGGGTGTTGTAAGGGGTGACTAAGGGTATTGGGGCTTTTTATTGGATTTTTTGGCGATGCAGTTGGAGACCCATCACCAAAATCTTTATTTTACGTTCTTTTCCCCACTCAACTTCCAAAAGTGGATGAGGAATTTATAATTCCTTAGCTCTGGCTACCCCTTTTAGGGAATTACAGCCGTGAGTATATGTATGTATGTACACACTGAAACTATATTTACTCACTACAGTAAATCATACTCACGGCTATAAATTCTTAAAAGCAAATATTGAACCTTATGTTTTTTTTTATTATATAATTTTCCGTTGGTTATAGGAAAAAGACTAAGTATGTTTGGTGAAGGGTCTCCACTGCAACAAATAATAGCTCCACTCCACAATCGCTTAAAATGGCCCGAAACTCTGAGCCACGCTATAAATGGGTAAGTGCTATTTTCAGCCGACACTACACAGCTAATCTTTTAAATAATACTCAATATTTCAATTACATCATGAAAAGTGTAACTTAAAAACAAACAGAACGAATACTAAAATACTGGTGCCCTTGCAACCTCTTCTTGCTATATTTGAAAGGTCGTGCTAAGTGCGTGCTTGCCATTTTGTTACCATACCTCAATTTAAGTGCCGTGTAGTGCCGGCTTAGAATGTCGCTACCCCTTTCTTCTCACGGGTGTCGTAAGAAGCGACTAAGGGTATCGGGGCTTTATATTGGATTTTTAGGCGATGCGGTTGGAGACCCATCACTAAAAACCTTTATTTTTACCATATTTTCCCCACTCAACTTCCAAAAGTGGCTGACGAATTTCTAATTCCTTAGCTCTGGCTACCCCTTCTAGGGAAATATAGCCGTGAGTATATGTATGTATGTATGTACCTCAATTTAACACTCATAAATAAATCAATAAATAATAATAAAATAAAATGCCTTTCTTAACTTGAAACATTATATACATTAATGGCAAGGTGTATTACAAAAGTACAAAAAGGTTCAAATCTCGGTCTAACATGTTTTGCATAATTTCTTTATTTATCCAAGTTGATATTTTTTCAAATTAGTGTCATAAAAAAATGTCATGAATTATGTTATTGAAAGATATTATTATTGTTGTGTACGTAAAAGACGACTAACGGTATTGCAGCTTTAAACGGATTTTTGGGCGATGCTGTACCCATCACCAACAACCTTTATTTCACTATCTTTTCCCAACGCAACTTCCAAAATTGGCTGAGGAATTTCTAATTCCCTAGCTCTGGCTACCCCATCATGGGATTTATGACCGTGAGTATATGTAGGTATCTTCTAGTTTCTTTCCTTTCTTAGGGCCAAAAAAAATATTGTGAAATATGATAATTGTATAAAAAATACTGTAGGTTTTTAAAAAAATGATGTAAAACGTGTCCAAATCTCACAAAATTAAGGTTCCACTGCCAACAAAGTGCGCGTCCTAAAGACGAGCACTCACGTTTAAGGCCTCCAGGGAAATCAAACCTTATGTCCAATCATATATAGCCACTATCTTCGAAACTAGTACGTAATAGAGACGAAATCTGATAGAATTATTTTGCTGAAACTGAATTACTTTATAAGATTTTACATCTCCTTCGGGAGTATTTTGTTTCTTGGTAAACTTGGATATCATGAAAACTGATTACGGTTTTACTATCTATGTCAAAGTGTCTGTGGTAATATGCTTGTCCCTTATCACAAGGTTGGTATACTATTCAGAATAAGATTGGGTACTTTGAATGCCTATAGTACAGAAAATATTGTTTGATGTTTAGAACGAAAAGGTACCTTTGTTTTACTTTCAGGACCATGTGTCTCCGAGTTTACATAACATACATATACATACATAAACGTTCACGCCGAATATCCCCGAAGGGGTTGGCAGAGGTACTAATACTTCTGAACATCACGTGACTTTGTCACCTGGTGTTCAGAGTACCCACGTTTTGCATGGACAGTGTACTCACGTGATAGGGGGCAGGCCTATCGCCGTTTTGTACGAATACACTGTCACATGACTAAGTACAACTCAGCCATGTGGGTTTCCTCACGATGTTTTCCCTCACCGTTAACAACCATGATAAATTAACCACACATATGTCTTTTTTAAAAGACAAATTGGTGTAGGCCCGACCCAGGATTTGAACACTAGTCGTTTGCACGATAACCGAGTGTTCTACCCACTGGGCTATCACGGTTGCTGCTTTAACTAACAATAAATTTTTATTACTCCTTAAGTTTAGTGCTGTGTAGTGTCGGCTTAGAATAGCACTACCCCAATTCTTCCGATGGGTGTACGTAAAATGCGACTTACGGTATTGAACCTTTTAAGGGATTTTTGGGCGATGCGGTTGGAGACCCATCACCAACAACCTTTACAACACCATCTTTTCCCCACTTAGCTTTCCAAAAGTGGCTGAGGAATTTCTATTTCCTCAGCTCTGGCTACCCCATCTAGGGATTTATAGCCGTGAGTATATGTATATATGTACGTTTAGTTTTTAGAAAAAATACAATTATGAATCACGGTTATAAAAAAACCCATGGCATGTTATTTTCTGAACAGGGTAGCCACAACTTAAAAATCAACTATGCCTTAAAAAAGTGGCTAACTTTTTTAAGTTGTTATGAGAAAGTATAAAATAATGTTTTTGGGTAATAAAAGAATCATTAGTGATGGGCATTCATCGACATTGCCCAACAGCCTCTTAAAAAGGTCGCCCTTGGTCAACCTCTATACCAAAAGTAAAAGATGCAATAGTAAATAAAATTAAAAGTAAGAAGTGTAATAAAACTAATTCATTTATTTCTGCCAATGACGAAGAAACCATTTTTCAATAGATCATATTTTCCCTTTCAACTTCAAAGAAGGGTTCGTTATTCTGATGCCATGGCCTTCCTTTTTTTTTGGGATTTGTAGCCGTGAGTATATGTATAAAAGTGATTGTAACTAAATTAAACGGTATTTTTACAAGTAAATTACTTTATTTATTTTATTTTATTCAAAAGATTTAAAGCCTTAAAACTTTTAGATACAAACTTAGTGATTATCTTATAGCCATTTACAAATCTTCACACATAATATCTTGCTAGCTTAAGGAAAAACAGGTACTGCAGAGATTTTTTTTTAAAGTTAAATACAAATTACATTATGTACAAAACAATATTTAAACACTAAGTTTAACAATATTGATACTCTGTATCTTAAACTGTCGCGTTTCAGTGCTGTACGAGAACATTGTGTATTTTTTGTTGTATTTTTATTGTTTTTTTGTGTGTTGTATTTGTAAAATAATTGTTTTTCTTGTGCCTACAACGGCGAATACAAGTATTTTCTTTTTTTCTTTCTTTAAAGATTAACAAGGTGCCTGCTACTGGTTGTCATCAAAGTACTGCGGGGTCAAACTTGGCTTTATAGATGTCACCGTGCTATCAAAAATATCTATATTATTATCGTTAATAATTTTGGATTCCCTAAGGATTTTACGGTAGTTAGTTTTGAAACGAGGAACTGCCAGTGGTGCATACCTTCTTTGCGTCCTGGCTGGAACATTAATGTTGATTCTCGAAGTTAGTCAAGGACAGTCAACCGCTCCATTCAATAGCTTTACAATGTAACAGATATAAGAAATATCTCGTCTTTTCGACAGTGGCAAGAAGTGATACCGCACACTTACTTTACATACATTCATATACTCAGGGCCATAACATAACAAGTTAAGAAGGTAGAAATAAAGTATCGTTGGTGATGGGTCTCCAACCACATCGCCTTAAACCATTTAAATAAGCTTTATTTTCCGTTCACGACACCCGTGGGTAGTAAGGGGGAGTAACTTTCTAAGCTACACGGCAAAAAATACTATCTAGTTAAGAATGAAACCAGGTTATCCCCTTTTGCACTTTTTTATCTTTAAGCTAAGCTGCTTACATGCATACTCACGACTTAAATCTTAAATAGAGTTTGTTAGATTCAACTTTTTCACGACATCGAAAAAACAACAACAAATTCATAAATTTTTCAGGTACTGTTGGTGAGAAATGATAAAAAGTAGTTTAAAGCCATGTTTGCTGATGAGTAGCCATCAGTATCATCCACTACCCATAGGATAATGAAAAGAAAAAAAAGAAAAGAAAATATTTATTCGTTGCATACAAATTAAAAACACTTAAACACAAAAACAAACAACAAGTACAGTAAATCCAGATAAAAATGAAAAAGTCTTGCAACGAAAGGGTTGCTAACTCAGCGTAATGTTGCGAGTGTCACCATAATGCATAATTTTAATTTAAGACTCAACGCCATGTTCACGCCTAAAATCACTGAAAGGATGGCAGAGGTACTAAGCTTTTTTGGCACCCTGGAGTTTACTTTACCCTATTATTGTATGGAATCTGCATCCTCGTGGCAAAAAACAGGCATATCGCCATTAACTACAAATATTCTGTCACATGACTAAGTTAACAAGTTTTAACATAGTTGTCTCATGGAAACACATACAATTCATACGTAAACTATAATAAACCCTTATAAATTTAAATAAAGATACCTTATTAATAGTAACTAAATCAAACTTCAAACAACAACTTCTTTAAAATCTCATAAATAGTACACATTCAATGACCCCAACCCAAAATAGTTCACCCAACAAACCAGCGAACCTCAACATTCCGTTAACAAAAGGGTACAAACGAAAAGGATTACTTCAAACGCGGGATCAAGCGGCAGTTCCGAAGTATTAAACCCGATTCGGGCACCAGAGCGCACCGGTCTTGTTATAACTGCTGTGCCAAGTGTTCTTGTTCTGCGGGATTACAGTTTGAGAGCCGATTGTGTAGTGAGTATGACAGAGAATTGCATAAGTTCTATTGTTTCCTGGTATATTGCGGGGATATTTAAACGTTTAATGACTGTTCTCAGGGGTTTTTATATAGAGGATCTAAACTTACTCATATTTGCGACAGCATACATGCGGACCTACATATACTCAAGGCCGTAAATCCCAAAAAGTGGTAGCCAGATCTTTAGTCAGAAACTTCTCATCAACAGATCGCCCAAAATTACTGACAAAAACCCCATAACCTTAGTCACCTATTAAGACACCCGTGGGTAGAAAGGGGTAGTGACATTCTAAGCCGGCACTACTTGCAGCCACTGTGATTCTAAAAGCCTAAAAGATATCTTTAATAAGCTTGGTTTATATCTAACTATATTGTGATACTTATAGTTCCCTGCCACTATACATTTGAATGGTGAAATATATTTAAAAAATACCTCTTTATTTTATGTAATGGAAAAAATTTGAAGTAGGTGCTCTGAATCGATCCCACGTCTTTTAACCATGGCAGCCGGTGTAAGATGGGTGCAAATAATCTTTTGCACAGGTAGGTATGCAGGTAATCACCTGTTTTACTACTATCAGAAAGATCAGTAGCAGCATTGCAAATGACCATGTTAAAAATATTGAATAAACAAATTGCACGACAGTTTTAAGCATTTAATGCAGATTAAATAACTTTTTCCATTATATCAATAGCATAGTTTGGAAATATCATCGTTAGAAGGTATTAGCAGCAAAACAATATAAGCTTGGCGAGCCTTGAAATGTACATACTAGTGATGTAGCGAATATACGCACTTGCATTCGCATTCGCGAATATTCGCGTGTTTTTTTATATTCGCATTCGCATTCGTGAATATCTTTTGAATAAATTGCGAATATGAAATTGCAAAAACACAGAATGTTATGACAGTATAAATGTAAATGAAACAAAATAGTGTTAATATATTTTCTTTTTAATTGTAAAACGTTCCAACTTAACATCTTTTTCTTTTTAGAATTTACCTTTTTTGTGTTTATAAATCACAGTTCTTATGACATCACAAAACAAGTAATACTGTGTGTGTTCATGTTTAGGCATTTTTATTAAGTAGGTACATAAAGTAGTGCTTTGATCAGTCTTCGTCTTGCCTACACATACACATACTTTGATAATAATTTAAAATTAAAAATAAAATAAACTGAATTTTCTACATATTTTGCTTTATAAGATTTTGTTCTAAGAAAGAAAAAATCAAATCTTTATTTTCTTTTTAAAAACTAAACAACATACACTTAACCTTCTCATTTCTCTCTTCTCTTTCTTCTCGTTTCTGATGATCTCGGGACAATGATGCGAATGAAAGAGTTTTCAATGTCTTCTGTTTTTCTTTTTCACGGTTATCTAATTGAGAAAACTCGGTTTTATGCATTGACTATAAATGATTTCTCATAGCTCTTCCTTTCCGTGAATAATCATTGTTACACAGCTTACATTCAGCTCGTTCAGCATCACAAATCGTAAAATAGGACCATATTTCACTAGAAGTTAATTTACTCATGTTAATAGTATAAGATCCCGCTGCTAAATCTCTACGTTCATAACGTATTGAGTCAAACACACATTTTAACATAAGTTTATGAATAGGAAAATACACTGACAAGACGCAGCCAGGCAAAAGTGGCCGCAAGTAATTTTAATTTAATTAATGTTTATTATTTTTCGAAGATTAATTTCGTTCATTTGTTTTCGAAATATAATAACATCCCCATCATAGCAATGTATATAAAGAATATAAAAATCCATAGGTGCCGTTGCAAATTCGCCAGCAAATACCTCGCAGCCAGGTGTAAGTAGGTTATATTTTGGTGTGTTTTATACGTTCATAAGTTACACGCATATTTCTTATATGAAATTTAAATTACTTGCGACCACTTTTGCCTGGCTGCGTCTTGTCAGTGTATTCTCCTATACATAAACTTACATACATACATATGCTCACGGCTATATATCCCTAAACGGGGTAGCCAGAGCTTTGGAAATAAAATATTCCTCAGCTACTTTTGGAAGTTAAGTGGGGAAAAGATGGTAGTAATAAATAATTGTTGGTGACTGGTCTCCAACCACATCGCCCAAAAGTTCCTACTCATAAACTTATGTTAAAATGTGTGTTTCACTCAATACGTTATGAACGTAGAGATTTAGCAGCGGGATCTTATACTATAAGAAATTATAAACAAAAATCTAACCTCAAAATTCACTGAATCGCCGGTCACAATACTAACAGTAGCATACCAACATGCCAAACATACTTCACACTTAAAATTCCGTGCGACTCGTACGGACTTCACACCGATAATTTGCACTAGCCGCAATAGCGCTGCGCGCACCAACAGATATTCGCATTCGCATTCGTATTCGCGAATGCTTAAAAACGGACCTTCGTTACATCCCTAGTACATACATACATATACTCAGGGCTATAAATCCCTAAAAGGGGTAGCCAGAGCTAAGGAAAAAGAAATTCCTCACCCTCTTTTGAAATTCTTCACCCTAGTACATACATACATATACTCAGGGCTATAAATCCCTAAAAGGGGTAGCCAGAGCTAAGGAAAAAGAAATTCCTCACCCTCTTTTGGAAGTTGAGTGGGGAAAAGATGGTAAAATAAAGGTTGCTGGTGATGGGTCTCGAACCACATCGCCCAAAAATCTCTTAAAAGTCCCAATACCGTTAGTTACCTCTACTCTCTACTCTACCTTCTACTCTCTAGCCTCTACACTCTACTCTCTAGTACACCAACCGGAAGAAATGTGGTAGTGCTATTCTTAGCCGACACTACACAACATAAACCTTGAAATTCCTACACGCCAAATCCACCCCCTCTGCCCATATTGGCATTGACCACCTGCTCCTGTTATGAACTGTCCAAATCGGTCCACTGGCCTCGGAGTAATATAAAACAGTCAATACTGATTTATTTCAATGATGATAAAGGGTTACCACATCATCATAATTTAAAACCTGATAAACATTTTACATAAACACATACTAAATTGCCGTGTCGTGCCGGCTTAGATGTTACCACCCCATCTCTACCCGAGGGTGTTCGTAAAAGGCGACTAAGGGTATGGGGATATTTTCTATGGTTTTGGGGTGATGCGGTTGAAGACCCATTACCAATGGTACTCTATGTCAACCATCTTGTCCATCATTTCTATCAACTTCCAAATGTGGCTAAAGAGTTTCTAGCTCTAAAACTCTGCCTACCCTTTCCTACCCTATCCTACCTGGCTAAATACTGAAATCGCGGGCGAAGCTGCGAGATTTTGCTAGTTTACATACATACATATACTCACGGCTATAAATCCCTAGAAGGGGTAGCCAGAGCTAACGAATTAGAAATTCCTCAGCCACTTTTGGAAGTTGCATGGGGAAAAGATGGTAAAATAATGGTTGTTGGTGATGGGTCTCCAACCGCATCGCCCAAAAATCCCTTGAAAAGCCCCATACCGTTAGTCGCCTCTTACGTACACCCACCGGAAGAAATGGGGTAGTGCTATTCTAAGCCGACACTACACAGCAATTTCTAATAAATTAATCGCTTTGAAAGGAAAATCAAAGATATTTGCCGTTAAAAGATCAAACTCACAATATAAAATAAGCCTTGAATACTTGGCAAAGTGGTATAAAGTTTTTGAACAAAAGGATTATACTTAATATATGTTTGACATTCTTAATCTCAGTTGATTCATCTATTCTTAATGCCAGAACACCGATACAAGAACAAAGAGATCTCGAATTAAACATTCGGAATTTAATAATTAAGGATACGTTTATATATTAAATTTACGATAATTTATACTCACATTTGCATGACTTCAACCGTGATAGCCTAGTGGGTAAAACATCGCTTATCGTGCAGACGTTTTGGGTTCAAATCCCGGGTCGGGCCTACACCAATTGGTCTTTTCTAAAGACGTTTGTGTGGTTAATTTGTTATTGTTGTTAACGGTGAGGGAAAACATCGTGGGGAAACCCACAAGGCTGAGTTGTACTTTGTCATATTCGTACAAAACGGCGATAGGCCCGTCCCCTATCACGTGAGTACACTGTCCAAGCAAAACGTGGGTACTCTGAACAGCAGCTGCTACGTGATGTTCGGATGTATTAATACCTCTGCCAATCCCTTCGGGAACATTTGAGTTTGACTTACATGCCTGATAATGAGAGAAATACACTGATCTTGCTATAATTGTTTGTCACCATTTTTCAAGATGATGCAAACGAATTTGGTTTGATTCAATTCAATTGTTTTTCACTTGCAAGAAAAGTCAGAATACATTCAAACTCCAGCCGTTTTTCACTATCAATACTATCCAATTACATATATTTCTATTAACTATGAATCGTAGACTAATACTTCCAACTTATTATCAAAGAACTTTATTTATTTGCTGTGTAGTGTCGGCTTAGAATAACACTACCCCATTTCTTCCGGTGGGTGTACGTAAGAGGCGACTAACGGTATTGGGGCTTTTAAGGGATTTTTGGGCGATGTAGTTGGAGACCCATCACCAACAATCTTTATTTCACTATCTTTTCCCGACGCAACTTCCAAAAGTGGCTGAGGAACTTCAAGTTCCTTAGCTCTGGCTACCCCTTCTAGGGATTTATAGCCGTGAGTATATGTATGTATGTTATTATCAAAGAATTTAAAAAACCGGGTAGCCGTGTAGTGCGGCTTAGAATGTGAATGCTTTTTTAAATGATTTTGGACGATGTGGTTGGAGTCCCACAACCAAAGATATTTTATTTCTATCAACTTGTCCCCTATCAACTTCAAAATGTGGCTGAGGAGTTTCTACCTCTGAAGCCTTGGCTACCCCTTTCTGGGATATATAGTCTTGTATGTTTATAATAAAAAATGTATGTATGTATGAAGTGTATTTTAATATGTTAAAATAATAAAGAAGTTTAATATATTTTATGTATACGTAAAATTGATATTGAAATGTTATGGCATGTAAACGTAGAATAATAAGAGATTTTTGTAATTGAAATGAGATAGCCAATTATTAACGAAAGTTATATAAACTTAACAAATATTTTAGATTTAGCAGCTCAAATATTTTGCGAATTATATAAAATCTTTGAATCTCTTTTAGCAACAGAAGTATACCATATCATACTTTTACTATAGTTATGGCTACATTTCCAACAACATACATACATACATACATACACACGGCTATAAATCCCTTAACGGGGTAGCCAGAGCTTTGGAATTAAACATTCCTTAGCCACTTTTGGAAGTTGATTGGGGAAAAGATGATAATAATAAATGTTTTTGGTGACGGGTCTCCAACCACATTGCCCGAAAATCACATAAAAAGCCCCTATACCCTAAGTCGCCTTTTATGATCACCCACGGGTAGAAATGGAGTGGTGTTATTCTAAGCCGACACTACACGGTATACATTTCCAGCAAGAGGTAGTCATATCATCAGAATAAGGAATTCATCAGTTTATTTTTTCAGAAAAACATCTTTACCTATCTTTAAGTATACTAACGATGATATAGCTGCATAGTGTCGGTTTAGAATAGCACCACCCCATTTCTGCCGGTGGGTGTACGGTACGTAAGAGGTGACTAGCGGCATTGGGGCATTTGAGGGATTTTTGTGCGATGCGGTTGGAGACCCATCACCAACAACCTTTATTTTACCATCTTTTCCCCACTCAATTTTCCAAAAGTGGCTGAGGAATTTCTAATTCTTCCCCCCTTCACCTCCTCTAGGGATTTATAGCCGTGAGTATATATATATGTATGTATGTAACGATCATAAATACCAAAAAAAGAGTTAGAGATTAAGACTTCAAATTTTGTAAACCACTTTCAAAATGTACTTTGGATTGTTCATTCAAAATATGCAATTGTAACTTACTAATACTATTGACTCCTGAGACTATCAGAGTACCTTTACCAGTATTACTAATTTAGTAACGACAGCATCCATTTGTTTTAGAATCGATGTCTCAGAATAACTTCTCTTCTTAGAGAGCTCCTAAGCTCAACGATACATATTTTAAACAGCTCCCCGAATCGTCATGAATATTAAGCAACCGACTCAGGAATCCGGATCGTTTCGTTAATAATTAAAACGATTTTAAATAGAATCGAAAACGTACTACGTTCCCCCCGTTATTTAACGTAAACTGTTTATACTTGAATAGGAGTTTAGGATGCATTGAATATTCTATGTGGTGTAAGAGAACTTTTATCTTGTATTCTAAGGCCCCCTATTACGTGAGTACACTGTCCAAGCAATACGTGGGTACGAACACTAGGTGGTAATGACACGTGATTTTCTGAAGTCCTAGTACCTTGCATGATATAGTATGACTATAAGAGCACCAGGCTGGTGGTATAGTTATTTAAATGGTTGTGTAGTGTCGGCTTAGAATATCCCTACTCCATTTCTATTTCTGGGTGTTTGTAAGAGGCTAGTAAGGGTATGAAAGCTTTTTAAAGAATTTTTGGGCGTTGTGGTTAGAGACCCATCACCAAAAATCTTGACTTTGTAATCTTTTCCCCACTTAACTTCCAAAGTGGCTGCAGCATTTCTTATTTCGCAGCTCTGGCTGCCCCTCCCAGGGATTTATAGCCGTGAGTGTTTGTATATATGTATGACACTAACTCATTTATTTCAGCGAGAGTCGCACTATTTTTACCCGCCCAAATTAGGCAATTGCTTAGGCAGATTCATTAAGATTTGTAGTCATGATTATATATAAAGTTGGTGATGTTAAACGAATAATTTTTCAACTTATTCTATTCTAAAAATATTATTGTTCAATTTACCAATTACATAGAGTTTAGTATGAACTATTTGATGATTGGAATAATATACGTGTAGTATCAACGGATTACGTTCATCTCAATGCCACCAATTTGGGTCGGGTTATATTCGGGTTTATTGGTGGAAACCGTTTTAGTTAACAGTATTAAACAATCAAAGAACATTTTGGTATCATATGTATTGTATATACCATATGTTGTGTTGCTGTGTAGTGTCGGCTTAGAATAACACTACCCCATTCCTACCCGTGGGTGATCGAAGGAGGCGACTAAGGGTATAGAAGCTTTTTAAGTGATTTTGGGCGATGTGGTTGGAGACCCGTCACCAAAAACATTTATTTAAACCATCTTCTCCCCAATCAACTTCCAAAAGTGGATGAGGAATTTCTCATTCCCAAGCTCTGGCTACCCCGTTAAGGGATTTATAGTCGTGAGTATATATATGTATTGTAATATGACTAATAGATTAAAATGTAACTATTTTACAATTTATTAATATAGGTTTCCTAACGATGGTCTTAAAATTTGCTGATTAACATTTTGACAATTCGGTATGCAAAATTTACTAAATGATGCTGATTACAAAATCATTTCGAGATATTATGGTTATAAACAATATTTTCTTGAAATTATATCAATTGAAGCTAAGATGACGAATGTTGATGTTGATGATAAATATAGTTTCAAAGACATACGGTTTTGCAGTTTATTAATAAAATATCGAAAATCATAGGTTTGTTTAGTATAATATCGTAATAATTTCATTTGACATCACAAATTCGTGATATGTTTTGCAATCAGCAACATTTTATAAAACATTTCGCTTCATTTGCATGTCGCTACGTAATCGTTTATCGATCGATGACGTCATTAAGTACAAAAGTTGAACAATCTTTAAAAAATCATAACTTTACAATTACTCATTTTAAATGGAAAATATTCAAATTAGTCTTTTATTTTCGTGTTTACTATCGAATAAAAATATTTTATAAATACCAAAAAAAAACTATGCATACCGAATTAGTTGAAATATATGATGAAAAAATTGTATTTCAACATGCTATATATGCTAACTCATTATGAATGTATATGCGCTTAGGTTTAAAAGATCTATAATTTTGCTGCTTTACTTTTTATTAAAAAATTATAGTCTATACTAATCTATACTAATATTATAAAGAGGAAAGGTTTGATTTTTTGTTTGTTTGTTTGTTTGAATTGAATAGGCTCCAAAACTACTGGACGGATTTGAAAAATTCTTTCACTGTTTTGATGCTACACTATTCCCGAGTGACATAGGCTACATCTCATTTTCAAAAAAATTAGGGATCCTTACGTAAACTTCAAAAATGCAACCCAAGGTGTTAAAGAAATACCAAAAAAAAATCCTTTTATCGCGTGCGCTGCGAAAACTATTGACAATAGAATAAAATTATGTACTACAATTTTATAGAACACATCATTATCTAAAAAAAATGCCCCAACAGCATGTCTCTAACTATTATAGTTATCTCACAACAAGCGTCATAATATAAAATTATTTAAAAATTAAATTAAAATCCTGCTTTAGAAAAGGCTCTTTATATGGACCTATCTAATCCTTATAAAAAAACGTATATATTATTTCAGACTACTTCAATACCCTTATATTACTTTTTGAATTATTCGATTCGAACATTCCATTCGAAAGTTATCTCGAATTAAAAAAATAGATAAAACTCCGCTCGATTAGCTATGCATAGTAAGTTGTTGCAGGCGTCACGAAGGAAGGTACGGGAGGCTGCTTATCAAAGAGTTAAAGCAAAATTTAATTGTAGCGACTATTATCACTGGCCCAGCAGCCGGTCAATTAGCTCATATACCGATGATCCCAACTGATCTGCCAATTCCATTTAAACGGCTACAATTTCCGGTTAAAACATCTTTTGCTTTAACAATTAATAAGTCCCAAGGCCAAACCTTCAAATTAGTAGGGATTGACCTGCGAAAGAATTGTTTTACTCACGGTCAACTGTACGTTGGCCTGTCGCGGGTGGGAGCTCCTGAACATCAATTTATTTTGCTGCCCCAAAATACAACAACGTCAAATATTGTTTACAGGGAAGCTCTAACTCTATAAATTGAATGGCTTTTGATGTAATTACTCATTATGAAAAATAAAAAAATATATCTAAATATAAATACAAAAAAATATAACATACATACATACATATACTCACGGCTATAAATCCTTAGAAGGGGTAGCCAGAGCTAAGGAATCAGAAATTCCTCAGCCACTTTTGGAAGTTGTGTGGGGAAAAGATGGTGAAATCAAGGTTGTTGGTGATGGGTCACCAACCGCATCGCCCAAAAATCCCTCAAAAGCCCCAAAACCGTTAGTCGCCTCTTACGTACACCCACCGGAAGAAATGGGGTAGTGCTATTCTAAGCCGACACTACACAGCAAAAAAATATAACATAGCTTAAAACTTAAAAAAAATATATTAAAACAATAATACATGTAATAAAATAAAAAACAAAATGTTAATGATAATTTATGCCCGAGCGAAGCCGGGACGGGCTGCTAGTTATTCAATAAAACTAAAAAAAGTACCTTATTAATGCGCGCGCCGTAATTTTCTTCGTCCCTGTCACTCCCAATAAATTAGACGTTAGACCGTGCGCAATAGCTGCAAAATGTGGTAAGGCCTTTAACAACCATGATAAGGAAATCACACATATTTCTTTGTTTAAGATAAATTAGTATAGATCTCTTTCAGCACTTTAACCTCACTTCTGTATGCAACCGTGATAGCCCAGTGGGTAGAACACTCGGTTATCGTGCAAACGACTAGTGTTCAAATCCTGGGTTGGGCCTACACCAATTTGTCTTTTCTAAAGACATATGTGTGGTTAATTTATCATGGTTGTTGACGGTGAGGGAAAACATCGTGAGGAAACCCACATGGCTGAGTTGTACTTAGTCATGTGACAGTGTATTCGTACAAAACGGTGATAGGCCAGCCCCCTATCACGTGAGTACACTGTCCATGCAAAACGTGGGTACTCTGAACACCAGGTGACAAAGTCACGTGATGTTCAGAAGTATTAGTACCTCTGCCAACACCTTCTGGGATATTCGGCGTGAACGTTTATGTTATGTTATGTTCTGTATATATTGCCGATTAGTGTAATTTCACTAGTATAGTATATTTTTCTATTTTAGTGTAAGTACTGATACCCTTAGTCGCCTCTTACGATTCCCCATGGAAAAAATATGGTAGTGCTATTCTAAGCTGACACTACACAGCAATCAGGGTGGGAAAATTGAAAAGTTGTTGTTAAACGAGCTCGAATAAGGTCGTATCCAATCGTCGTTAATCCCAATCATCAAAACTGCGCCTAATTGAAAATAAAGCCTTCAAACGGATATCCGCTTCGAAACTAGTTGCTCTAAATAAAACGATTATTCGTCTTTCTTGTATTACCTTTATATTTGTCTGTTGTTAACTGAGAAAAAATGGAGGAGGTTACAGATTTAACGCTTAGATATTATCATTGTGAATGATCTGATCATGCACTACTTTTTACAGAGTAGTTTGATTGTGTTTGATACATAAATTATTGTTTCTTAGTCTTGGATGTTATTTATATGTGCATTATCATATCATATTAAACATATCGCTGAGTTAATATCCCATAAAACAAGTTCTATTTAGTTTGGGGCTAACTTGATCTGTGTATAATACGTTTGAATATATTTAGAATAGTATAGAATAGAAAAATCTTTATTGCACATCAAATATGGAGAAACATTTACAAATACACAGAATTAAATATCAAAAGTACAATTGGCGGTCTTATCACTAAAAGCGATCTCTTCCAGACAAGCTTTGAATGGAGAGGTCAATGAAGTATAGTCATGTGAGATAGATGTACAACAACATGGTGAAACTGATAACTATGCGTTAATCTACACAAACAATACAATAATCCAGTCATAGTTATATCTATCTATAGTTATAAAATAATAAACTATTAACAAACATATAAATACATATGATACAATAAATTAATACTTATAATACATATACATATTATGATATATATTTTTATCTATATACCTAATATATATAATTTAATTTGCAACAGTATTATAGCGTTTCAGCGAGGTAGTGCTTTTTTACCATATCCTTGAAAATAGATTGAGATTTAGCCTGACGAATCTCTACTGGAAGTGCGTTCCACAATTGAACAGCCTGCACAGTGAAGGAGGAGCCATAGTAATTGGTCAAATAGGAGGGATTACTAAATAGAAGATTATGTTCACTAATAGAGAATACAGATATGTTAGCCCCATATCAAATATATACAACATACTCTTAAGGGCTAAATTAATTTTAGTGCTGAGTTGTGTATTACAAATAGTCGGATTATAAGTTTAAAAAGTATAATCTGGTCCATTAGATCTTAAGGTAAATATAAATTTACTTTAAACTAAATGGTTGACATAATCGAAGGTATTAAAAATAAATAAAGCAGATATATAAATCAAATTTGGAGGTTCCTTATGTTTCCAGTACTTGCATGCTTATTATTGAATGTCATAGGTTCTCCCCTATCAACTTTTAAATGTAGCTGAGGATTTTCTAGCTCTGTAATTCCGGTTACCCCTTTTTGGGATATATGGCCGTGAGTATAGGTATGTATGTACAATAAATTATCATAAAAATCTTTATAAGATAATTCATTTTTTCCTAAGAGCCACATAACGTCGTTTACAATTCTAACATTTAGGACGTTTTAAATCGTTAATACTTTTAGAAAAATACTTCCCATACTTATTGTATAAATAAAAATATGATCTGCAAGTTTGTACTGTACTTTCTCATGGCTGGCCAATCCTCACTGCATTAACTGGCACGTGGCGACCTCACTAGATTTTTCGTCGATATGTCGATCTCAGTATTTATCTGTTACTCCGAATCAACTTGTTATAATTTGTGATACCAAGTATTGCTAGATAAGTAATAACCATTTCTTCCCGTGGATATAGGAAGAGGTGACTTAGAGTAATCGGGCATTTTTATTTTATACAAACTTTCCCTCTCAACTACCAAAGTGGCAGTTTTTTTAAAATTCTAAACACGCAAGTTTGGGAATTTTGGATGTATGTATGACATCTGATACAAGTACAATATCCTTTTCGATTGGCTGCTAATTAAGGGTATTGTACTAAAATCAGCATATATTCTAGTTATCCTTTTTACTTATATTTACAGTTACTGTTCAATAAATACGTCGTGAATATAGGAAATTACTTAAAGGATATCGAAATTGGAACGTAATATAACGAATTCAATTTCTCGATAACTGAATTACGACCGGCGTCGCGGAGGCAAACGTTCATTTTCCAATCCATTGCCGGCTTAGCTTGATATGTATGAAACAATTTATGTTGCGGGCCAGCAATGCATGCGATCCATTGTGATAACTGCCAATCCCTGAAAATTTTTATTCGGTGTTTGCTATTAAACGATTTCATTTAAATGCATATTTTGTTCTTTCTTATATTTCCACTGATTATTATTTTTTCCACTGAACTAGAAAGATATACAAAGTATACGACAAATTGGGACACACTTATATGAAGTAACAAATACATAACAAACTTCCCTTTTCCCTGCAAAAATAACGGATGCTATAATTTAAAACTTCGATATTATTAAAGGCTTATTAAAAGAAACCCCAAATGTACGAGTTCAATAAAAAATACGTTTAGTTACATGTATGGGGACAGCCCCACATTTTTTAAAATATTTTTTTTATATTTACCCTAACAACTTGTAGAGGTTTACCCGTTAACTTTTATTCTCGTTATCTCTATAGTTTTTAAGTTAATTCGGCTCACCGATAGACAGCCAGACAGACATGTCGACACCAATATGGTTTCGTTTTTTGCCTTTCGGCTACGAAATTCTTAAAACGGGATATTAACTTGAAAATTTTATTTTTATGGTTAAAGACAAGGTTAAAAACAGCGCACTAACCCGCATTCACATTTCCAATATGAAACCCATAAAGGCTTTCACTTAAGCTTCTATTTTACAAATTCTCAATAGAAACCGAGCGTTTCTGTCATTTAATTGACATTCCAAATTCAGCTGACATTTATTCCGTTCGAAATTCAAATCCGGGCAGATTGAAAGATTACACTCTGTCACGTATGTTTTGTTTTTTTCTCTTTTCGTCACGAGCTTTGATCTTTCATGTCTATGAAATTTTGCTTTTCCTTGTCTTGATTTATTCAGTGAAATAGGGGATCAGTGTGCGCTTTACTGTCAAGAGATATAAATGAGTTTCAGTATTTTTACGATAGCTTTGCTTTGTGACATGCTTACAGAGTACATTATATCATAGTTGTTTGCTGAGTATATTGAATAAAAGAAAGGTATGGATGAACAACAATAAGCTGAGGCAGGACCTTTTCACATTTGTTAAATTTATAATTTTCTTTATCAATTGTTTTTTTATGTCTTTTTTTATTGTTTTAATGTGTAACTATACTTTGTAAGTACCATTTAGTAATTCCAATGTGAATAAATGTCTCTTCTTCTTCTTCTTATTAAAACGTATTTATAAATTGTAGTAACGAGAGGTTTTCCTAAACGGTACAAAGTATTTACAGTCATCGCCTTTCCCAATATGAAATTATATTTTAATCTGTATTCGTACATGTATGTTTTTCTTAGAAGTTTCTTAAAAAATATCGTATAAACAAACACATTCTGGTTAACACCCAAGTACAAATATGTCCTGAAAAAATAACACAAAAAAGGAAAAAATATACGACTAAAATAAAAAGACATATCAATTGACTTGTTTTGTTCAGTTTTATTGTATTTTGTAAAAAAAATGACATGCAATTAATTGTTTTTCTAATTATATTCAAATCTATTTATCAGAAAAGTCTAAAAATGAAATTTATTTTTAAAATCAGAGCAAGAATCATAGAATCTTGCACAACGAATTAAATATCGTTTCAGCTTAACTAGTAAAGAGATCGGTCATACTGTCAGTGGTCCATTAGAAGCAACATCCACTTGGCTTCATACCAAATACCGAAATCTTCTGAATGTGATCAATGTTTAACTTAAGTTTACATAAAAATCTAGTTTTTAGTCTTTATCTGGTTTAACATTCTTTTACAATTTTATTTTGTGAATATAGATACATTTTTTTTGTATTTTAACTATTTTATGCCTTAAATAAGATGATTGAGGTAGTTAAATAAAAAAGCGTTCTTTAGCGTAACAAAGTTAAAATGATGGTAAAATAAAGTAAAGTGATTGATGCATGCATGCAGATGGCTATTTAGCTGAATTGCAAGTCAATAGTTTAAAATACTCTCATGTATAACTCTGTTCGCCTGGTAGGAAACCAACATCCACGGGTGACTACTTGAAACATCTTCTCAAAGTGTTTCAGAAGCAGGAGTAAGGTGCTGGGGATTTTTTAGTAGGTATAGTTGGTAGGTAATGCGGTTAAAAACCTATTAGCACAGAGACAGTATTTTGAAACGATACCCAAGATAATATTTGTGGTTGTACTATACTTATACTATACTTTTGTGCCGTGTAGTGTCGGCTTAGAATAACACTACCCCATTTCTACCCGTGGGTGATCGTAAGAGGCGACTAAGGGTTAAGGGGCATTTTAAGTGATTTTTGGGCGATGTGGTTTGAGACCCGTCACCAATAACATTAATTATTACTATCTTTTCCCCAATCAACTTCCAAAAGTGGCTGAGGGATTTCTCATTCCAAAGCTCTGGCTACCCCGTTAAGGGATTTATAGCCGTAAGTATATGTATACTTTTAATACACGGTATACACATACATACATATGCTCACGGCTATAAATCCCAGAAAGGGATTAAAAGGCCCTTAAAAGGCCCCAAGTCCGATAGTCGCCTCTTACGTACACCCACCGGAAGAAATGGGGTAGTGCTATTCTAAGCCGACACTACACAGCTAGGGGATAACATGATAAAAATTAAGTATCGTTGGTGATGGAAAAACCCCATACCCGTCGCCTCTTACGACACCTGTGAATGGAAAAGGGTGACATTCTAAGTCGGCACTACACGGCTACACTTTAGTTCGATTCTGAAAATGAGCCTGGTGGTTGTTAAAATTAGTTAGTAACATTCATTTCTTAAAAAAAACGAGTGATACGACGGCGGACATCAACTGAAAATTAGGAGATTCTGGTAAAAAGTTCTTGTTTAAAACTTGTCAATGTACATTATGTACATACATGTACATTTTAGTAGTCGGATTCTAGTTTTGTAACAGATATTTTAAGTAGCACTTTGGATTTTGTTTTGTCCTTTTTGCTTTACAGTTCTTTGTCGTGTGATTAAAACATTTCAAGTATTCTTAGTTTGTTTTTGGATACTTTTGCTTAAAAAAAAAAAACTGTGTTTTAGTAATTAATAATTGTATATACTCTGTCGAAGACGTTATAGCAAATTGTAATATTAATTAATTACTATTTATTTACAGCCCGCAAGGTAGAACAAGATGAATTATTGTAAAATACCTACCACCACATTTACTCTTGTTACTTGTACATAAACATAACATAAACACAAACTTTCACGCCGAATATTCCCGAAGGGGTTGGCAGAGGTACTAATACTTCTGAACATCACGTGACTTTATCACCTGGTGTTCAGAGTACCCACGTTTTGCATGGACAGTGTACTCACGTGATAGGGGGCAGGCCTATCGCCGTTTTGTACGAATACACTGTCACATGACTAAGTACAACTCAGACATGTGGGTTTCCTCACGATGTTTTCCCTCACCGCTAACAACCATGATAAATTAACCACACATATGTCTTTTAGAAAAGACAAATTGGTGTAGGCCCGACTCAGGATTTGAACACTAGTCGTTTGCACGATAACCGATTACTTGTACATAAATGCTTTTTATTTATTTAATACTTTTTGTTTATCTACCTATTCATATCTAAACGGCACTACTTACAACCGTGAAACTATATATTTTTAATGTACACGGCAACCATGCATCATATATCAGTATTTAATATGAAATTCAAAATCATATCATATCATTTTTCATATTAAATAAACCATCATGTCGAAGTGAATATTGTCAGGGAAATTATATCGAAAATGCCAGTCAAAATTTGTTGCAAATGGCTGTTTGGAATTTTGCGGTTGATTAACAATTATTATCTTATCAAATATTCTCAGTAGTAAACATTGATGAACAGAATACCTGGTATTTGAATTAGCTAATAGAGCTTTGAGAAACCTGTGTCAATAAGTCAATTTTGTTATTTTAGAAACAGGTATTAGGTTTTTTTATATTTTTCTAATTTTCTTAGTCTACCTTAAAAACACATGCAGGCTGGCTCAAGTAGTGTGATAAATAGTTGTTTTCAGTTTATTTTTGATAACTGCATATTAATTTAGTTACACGGGTGCTGTGTAGTGTCGGCTTAAAATAACACTACCCCATTTCTTCCGGTTGGTGTACGTAAGAGGCGACTAACGGTATTGGGGCTTTTAAGGAATTTTTGGGTGATGCGGTTGGAGTACCCTTAACCAGCAACCTTTGTTTTGCTATCTTCTCCCAACTCAACTTTCCAAAAGTGGCTGAGGAGTTTCTTATTCCTTAGCTCTGGCTACCCCTTCTAGGGATTTATAGCCGTGAGTGTATGTATGTATGTATTCATGTACAAATTATATCACAAGAAACGCCTCCTATAATTTATATTATAACCATTTATTCTATAACCATTTAATTTAAAAGTCATACAAATTTAAAGAAATAATTAAAAAAACAAACCATAAAAAAGAAAGCGGAAATTCCAAAAATACAAATAAAAGTTGAAAGTCAAGTGAGTGAGGTTTGCAAGGGCTCATATGACGAGACATAGTTTCTGCTCATCGCCAAGAAATCAATGGCTTTATGAAAGGAAACAGAAACTACCAGCACAAAACTGTAATATTAATTAACATACAACCAAAAACCATATTCGAAAGATGAATACGTATCATAATTACAGTATTTCGATCCGTAGACTCCTATCGGTATAATTACGAATTCGCAATCCAAGTCTTTGAAATAGAACCTAGAAAATCAAAGTGGTCAAACAAAGCGCGCATTGGAACACGAATAACACGAGATTTACACAGTCTATTAGTGAGCGCTTAATTAATCCGCTAGCTATCAGAGTACTGGACCTTCTCTACATCCTGATTCATGTGGGACGAATATATCAGAGGTCGATTTTCAGATCCTACATATTAAGTGCTATTGAATTATACGTGTAAGTCCTATGCGTTTATGGGAGCCTAGTATTATTATTTATTTTATAAAATGATATTATGACCTTATTAATTATTACATAAAGTTTTGAATATACAATATTTATTCATATTCAATAAATTAACATATATTTACACATTTAACTATATATACAGGTAAAAAATAAAATAAAATTATAATATATGAAAAACCTAACCTACATTAAATTATATAAAAAATACTCTCGAAATCGCTGCCGCCTGGTGGCAGGGTTCCGAGAAGGCTGGCTGCATTACCCCTTTGAATCGCTAAGCTGATTCTTTGAGCGAAGAATGCGCCAGCCCTCGGATCTCCGCATTTCTCGATCAGGCGCGTTGAAATTTCTTTGAAAAAACGACGCGCATCTGGGCCCCACGGACCGAGAGTCTCTACAGCAAAAGCTGAGAAGTAATGCTCCTCAGCTAAATTGCTATATTTGCGCCTCTTCAGACCCTCAGCTTCAGCTGCCGCAGTGCCAGCTTTCGATGCAGACCCCGACAAATGAGACGGCGCTAGCGTGTCGACGCAGGTAGCGTCCCACACCAGCGTCCTCCCATTCTTCCATGGAATCAATGACATTCCGTCTGGTCTCTTACCATCGTCCCGCAGCAAACCTGATGGCTCCAGGATTGCTGGTATGTTGACAGTGGTAAGGGCCCATCTGATAATATCATTGATTGCAGCATGGCGAGGTATGCGACCAGCACTACGACGACATGATAATCCATGGTGCCCCAACTGATCGACAAATACTCCACAGCGGCAGCGATGTCTCTCATTTATTTTGGTGCCCAATCGCAGACCCATAGCTAAAGAAAAGGAGCCTCTGTCTAGCAATGTGCCGAGGTTGCTCGATGGTAATGCTCTCAACCAATGCCCAGAATCTGGCTCACAGCAAGCCAAGAGACGCGCCCGCTCCGCCAAGTCGAGAGCTGAACTAAGAAGATTTGCTTGAACTTGACAGCAGAGGGGCTCGTCCCATTGCCTCTGAGATGCCAGACTGATGGGAACATTGACAGTAGGACCAACTATATCCATCCAAACTTTCTTAGCATTTGTGAGATCGATGATCTCTGCCGAACTTAAAGCTTTACTAATGATGCTTAAGAAAAGATTGTAATTGGCAAAACCAGATGACAAGAAAGCTGGTAAGGCTATACTTGAAACGCTGCGGATCCCAATACCACCGTACCGTATTGGGAGCGTGGCTTGTGTCCAGCGTTCATTTAAGGAAATGTTGAGAATTTTGATCAAAGTGTTTTTAATCACGTTGTCTATGTCCGAAAGGACTGAGATTTGCCTCCATAAACCAGAACATCTCAGTACATAAGTAAATTTTGGAACAAACAAACAATACTTTATTATTGTATATGCTACATGAGGGTTAAGTTGTGCCAATAAAGAAGATGATTCCTGAAATTTAGAAATTTTTTCTGCTATAAATTTTTGAATAGAATCATCCAGAACTGGGGCACCTAGGAGGCGAAGCGAAGCCGAATTTAAAATTTTGATACCTGGGGCTAATGAATTGAATTTTGATTGCATTTCTGTAACAGTTTCTTTGTTTAAATCGGGGCCAAAATACAGTTCACACTTTTCATAATTCAAATCTAGACCAATTTTTTTGAATTCTCCTATTATTGTTTTCAAATCGTTTATAACTTGTTTTGCCTCGCCTCCAATGGTGCCGTCATCCAGGTACCACACATTAAACTTGGAGGCTAAGTTTTTGATGTGTGGGTGTATAGCCAAACTGAATATAGCTGGGCCCAGAGGGTCACCTTGCTGGCAACCGACACATGAATTTAATAATTTTCCACGGTAGATCAATTTAGTAGGTTTGCTATAGCATTGCCAAAGGTAATTGTATAAAGCTGGAGTTTGTTCTTTGACTGCAGCCAGCAAGGCGGCTCTATCAACTGAGTTGAAAGCATTCTTTACATCCACTTTCAACAGAACGTCACTTCGGCAATGCTGCAGGAAAGCACGAACACTGTGAACAGCTGCTTCACAGCCGCCGCTGGTTCCGAAACCTAGTTGAACAGGTTGGAAGTAGTTTTTTATGTCCGTTACATGCTTACAGCATATTTTGGATACCAGCCGGCGGATAGTGTTTCCCACAGCGATTTGAATTATTTAAACCTTCATGCTTATTGAAACTTTCTACCCCAAGGGCGTCGTAAGAGGCGACTAAGGCTATGAGGCTTTTTTAATTGATTTTGGCGTTGTGGTTGGAGACCAATCATCAACGATACTTTATTTCCACCATCTTGTATCATCAATTCCAAATGTGGCTGAGGAGTTTCTAGCTCTGAAGCTCTGGCTATCCCTTTTTGGGATATATAGATGTGAGTATATGTATGTATGTGTGTCAAATTGACTAAACGTTTACAATCTGCTCATTTACTGATATATTGTACTGAAATTATTTTTGCATGTAGAATCTCTTAGTACCAGAACTGTAAAATTAACTTTATCAATACATCTTCGTAGGCTGCGTAGTAGTTTTATTTGATTTTTAAGTGATGCGGTTGAGTGGGAACCCACCAGAATCAATTTTTTGTTTCACAACATTTCCTCCACTTCCGAATTTCCGCGGAATTTCTTTATCTGGAGATCTGGCTAGCCCTTTCTGGGATATATTTATGTATATATACATTTTACTCTCCATTCATAAGTGCTATCGTGTAGTAGTTGCGTAAAATAATGAAGGTAAAATTATATTTTCATATAACTTTTACTACCTCGTATTCCGTATTTAATGATTTCACGACCATTTATAATTTATAATACATGAAAATTTAATTGCAATCACATATGTAGGTAAATGAAATGACCCAAATAAACATGATAATACTTTAAAATACTTAAAATGATTTCAGAATTACAGCAAAATGTAAATAATGCAAAATCTCATAACACAAAAATGTAATTTTACTGTAAGATCGCTTACAATATTTTCAGAACATACGGAGTAATGAGCTCACTACCATTTCTGTTTCGTGAGATGCCTCTGATGTCTCTCTGTCATGGTGTTGTCTGAAAATCAGTTCTGTGAGTCAAAAGCTCACAGAAAATGCTGAGACAGCACCAATTCGCTGTTCGGGTGGCACGGGAAGTGCATGACAAATTTTTGTATGTTTTTTATTGATTCTCTTTCTTATTTTTTTCTTTTTTTTTTTTTATAACTAATTTATTTTAAATGTTGTCTAATTTAAGTTGTAAAAATTTATGTTACTTCTTCTTGTGCCTACAAATGGCGAATAAACGTTTTTCTTTTCTTTTCTTTTTTCTTTTTTTTAGCTTACATACAAACATATCCTCCCTCCATAAGTTCCTCATGGGGAAGCCTGGGACTATCAATCGGCACTTTGTACGGTCATGACAAACCTCTCGACTCTCAACTACATTCATCAAACTTTTCGTAAATGCCCTTTCAGTTTTCGAATATTATATACATACATACATATACTCACGGCTATAAATCCCTAGAAGGGGTAGCCAGAGCTAAGGAATTAGAAATTCCTTAGCCACATTTGGAAAATTGAGTGGGGAAAGGATGGTAAAGTAAAGGTTGTTGGTGATGGGTCTCCAGCCGCATCACCCAAAAATCCCTTAATAGCCGCAATACCGTTAGTCGCCTCTTACGTACCATACGTTACGCCCATCGGTAGAAACGGGGTAGTGCTATTCTAAGCCGACACTACACAATTTTCGAATATTGTATGACTGATTTTGTAAGCTGCCTCTTATTTGATGTAATTATGCCCTCCGTGGTCATCTTTTTCTTTCAATAACACCCGCACTAGCTCTATTAACATGAAAATAAAATAACACATTTTTTTATTTGTATTTCCATATGCGATCGTCTTTTTAAAATTCATCTAAAGCTATAGATGAATTTTTCCTTATTTAAAATAAGTAATCTGTGGTCGCACGCTACTTAAATCCTGTGTTGTGGGAGCTGTTTTATATAGATATAGTACATTATTGAGATATAATATTTTTTTCATAATTTTGCTTTCAGCCATCCTCACTATATTAAATTAAAAATATTAAAATGGTTCTGCGTCCCCGATAGGTAAGCTCTGTTTACACTGATTTGCCATTATATATTTTTGTGAGTTATTAAATTTATACCTAATCTAGTTGCAATTTCTACTGCGTAATATTGATGCAGAAAATCCTAAACTCACTTTTCATCTCTCGTTTTTCAGCCATTTTTTTAAAGATAAGGAAAAATATTGAAGGACTATTTATCATTAAAAAAATCCATAATTCCCTTTTGTACGTCTCCCGCGGGAAAAGATGGGGTACTGATATCCTAATTCGACTCTACAACGTGATATCTGCCATGACTATCGTTTCATACTTTTTTGGGACTTAGGCATTCACTGTTTACATCTATGTTGTTTTAATGGTTAAAGTTAAAAAGTGAATAGATTCATATTACTATCACTAGATAACATATTAATTAATACCACCAATCTTTGAATAGCCCCAAAACCTTTTGTTACCTTGTCATACCCATAATAGAGCGTACAGTAAATATGATTTCTAATATCCTCACAATATAGTCATCGTTCTGATAACGAAGTTGAATAGTTTTACATTGCAAATTCGATACTGAATCGGGCAGTAATCGACCCGAATAAACGGCAGATTCCGATTCTCTGATTTCGCTTTGCGCTCTATATTCGTGTATATCATGACTTTTGCGCAATCATGGATTTAATCAGACTAATCATCGTGTTATGCATTCCTGGTAATATGTCTGGGTATAAAGGTGCTTTTGTACTGTGATATTCAAATAGTGAAACCCAGTCTCTTGATGTCAACAATCTCCTCTTTCAAACTTCAATAAAATTGATTTTTGTTGCAGTCGTTGATTTTATATGTAGTTTTTTAATTATCTGGGGGCACGGCAGTGCCCCCGCCAAGACGAACCAAGCAAAGCGCACGGGCACTACTTACCTTTTCTCGAAGCGCTTCGTCGTTTTTTTAGACATTCATAACTTGGGTTTGGATAATGCTAGATCAACAAAATTTTCGGGATATATTGTTAAAAGCGGACTTATTGAACCTATAAAATTTTAATTACTTTAGCTTTTATACTTCAGATTTTATTTATATCTAAAAAACGCTAATTTCGTCACTGACTCACTGATGATCATCAAAATTCTTAGGGTATTTCCTAATGTCCTAGAAAGCTGAAATTTTGTATGTAAGCTAGTATTAGCACACAAACAACAAAAAAATTATAAAACTTGTAACTTTCATCCTCCGACCCCTTAAACTAGGGGATGGGAGTTTGTATGAGACCTTTCAATTTTGACGCTAGAGGTCTAATCTGATCTAAAACTTGATAGATATATATAGGTATAGGTACTCCATGTTTAAAAAAAAATGTTACAAACAACTTACAAAAAGAAATGAAATCCCACCAAAATCATTTTTATGTAAAATGTTGCCAAGACGAGCCCATATGACTCTCACTGTCAAAAAGTTATCAGATCTCATGTAGAGCCAAGCTTCTAACACTACACGCCCTAACTCTACAAGGCCTAACTTTACAAACTCTACACCTTAGTCAAAATATGTGGCTTGGCCGTTCGTTACTACAAGAACTATTGTATAACACAAAATTAATTAACAGTGAATTAATTTTTCACCTTACGCCGATGTGAATGTACCGAAATGGCCAAGCCACATATTTTGACTAAGGTGTAGAGTTTGTAAAGTTAGGCCTTGTAGAGTTAGGGCGTGTAGTGTTAGAAGCTTGGCTCTACATGAGATCTGATAACTTTTTGACAGTGAGAGTCATATGGGCTCGTCTGGGCAACATTTTACATAAAAATGTTTTTGGTGGGATTTATTTATTCGGACATATAAATATGAGTCTCCGTAAGATTTTAACGTATTTAATGTTAAAAACGTATCGTTGCCTAAGCTCCCACATTTACAATTTAGGTATTGAACAAGTACTTCGTGTAGTTTTCTAAGGTTGACAGAAGGATGAATAATTTCGGAATATAACCCCAACTGCATAGCGTCAATAGTTTCGTAAATAGTAAGTGACAGTTATATATGTATATTATAGACATGACAAACCAATAAAAAAATATTATTCGAATACGGTTCCTTTAAATAACCTAGTATACTATTGTCAAAGCCACATTCGGATCGATTTGATTCCCCCATTCAGATCGAGCACCAAGTTGATTCTGTTGCAATAGGACAGTCGTATTTCAAACAATATAAAATCGACTCAACAACTGACAACTGCACGGTCCGAGCCGAACTTTGGCTAACTGCCACGCGATGGGGTCAGTTTCCACTGAGGAGATTTTCTGCGATCTGAAAACTATGACTAATACATAGATCAAGTGTGTATTGTATTTTATTGTATATTTTTGATTTTTTAGTTGTACTTGAACAGTTGCAGATACTTAATTTTGATTTTAATTTTAAATTGCGGATTTTTATAAATATATATATATATATATATATATATATATATATATATATATATACTCAGAGCCTTAAATTCCAATCTTGACAAACCTCACTTGCTTCCCTTCATTCATTAACTATATCTTGGCTTAAGTATAACTAGTTTTTAAGGCGTGCGCTTTACCTGCGTGTAGTTTGATTACATTACAATTTCGGAGCTCTTGTTAACCCGCTTAGAGATTTATTAACTAAGGAAAAGGTTGATAGAATAACGGTTAAGTACGCTGGGCTGTAAAAACAACATGGCGTCATTTTGAAGCGTCAGGTACTCTGCTGTGTAAAGTGTCTCTGAACTATCTATTTTGGGCTCCGCAATTAAATATATTAACATAGTTTTTAAAGCTGTGTAGTGTCGGCTTAGAACAGCATTACCTGATTTTTCCGCTTGAGTGACTAAGGGTATTGAGGATTTTTTTAAGTTGGAGATTTAACCAAAACTTTCACTTTACTATCTTTTCCCCACTCAACTTCCAAAAATCTCTTCCAGGGGTTTTTAGCCGTGAGTATGTATGTATGTTTCCCCGGTCAATGAAAAAAATGGCTAATGAATTTCTAATGACGAAACTAAGAGTTTGGTTGGAGAGGGTTAATCCTCTTATCTCTTAAGGGATTTATAGTCGTGATGTGTATAAAATTATATTTAAAGCCGTCATAATATGTCAGTCTCTAAACTATCTAACAGTTCATATTATATTATCTGTCGCGCATACTGGAAATATACCATTAGATTTCGTTATAGATAGATAGACGTTTGAGCGAGTCTGAACAGCGGTTGTTAGCTGACGTTCTGTGGCGTTAAATTTTATACGATATTTAGCTTATTTATGAGGGAATTAAATACATTTGTATGAGGTGCGCTTTTGTTTATGCATACATTATTAAAACACAATAAGTAATCAAATGAATAAAATAACTCCATTGCATTTTATGTACTCCTGGTACTTGTACGACTCATTATAACATAACTTACCTTTATGATTATGATTTTAAAAAGGGGTAGTCAGGAAGAGTTAGATAGGAGCTATTCCAAGCTTTTAATAAGACACGAGGATAAAAAGTATCGGGTTAGCCGTACAACATACATAAACATAAACATAACATAAACATAAACGTTCACGCCGTATATCCCCGAAGGGGTTGGCAGAGGTACTAATACTTCTGAACATCACGTGACTTTGTCACCTGGTGTTCAGAGTACCCACGTTTTGCATGGACAGTGTACTCACGTGATAGGGTGCCCCCTATCACGTGAGTACACTTTCCATGCAAAAAAAGGCCTATCGCCGTTTTGTACGAATACACTGTCACATGACTAAGTACAACTCAGCCATGTGGGTTTCCTCACGATGTTTTCCCTCACCGTTAACAACCATGATGAATTAACCACACATATGTCTTTAGAAAAGACAAATTGGTGTAGGCCCGACCCAGGATTTGAACACTAGTCGTTTGCACGATAACCGAGTGTTCTACCCACTGGGCTATCACGGTACAACATACATACTCGTAAATATACTCACGCCATTAGTTCCCATTGGGGTAAGCAGATATTATCCATTGCTACTTACTACGTCCTGACAAACCTTGTGAGCTTCATGTACGTTGAAAAGTATTATAATTCACATCCATTTATTGGCCTGCACTTATGTGTTTATTTGAAGCGTTTAAGGTCATATTTATGTCGCAACTGTAAGGGTTGTTAACGTTTATAGAAATACATTGAAATAGTCTTGGGCATAGTTTTATTCAGTCAATTGAAATGAAAGTGTATCGAAACAAATGCCGCGTAGTGCCGGCTTAAATTGTCACTACCCCTTTCTACCCAACGGGTTTCGTAAGAGGCTACTAAGGGTGTTGGGCTTTTTTAGTTATTTTTGGGCTATGCGGTTTGAGACCTATCACCAACGATACTTTTCTACCATTTTGTCATCTACTTCAAAACGCCAACTTCCAAATGTGGCTGAGGAGTTTAGAGCTCTGAAGCTCTGGCTACCCCATTTTGGGATATATGGCCGTGAGCATATGTATGTATGTATCTAAACAAAGTGGTGTAAAGTATAACCTAGCCCTCTATTACAGCTGTGTAGAAAAACTAGTAACCCTGTCACCGTTTCCTACGTTAAATTATTAAATACTTTTACCAGAAAAGCTAACAAATACTCTTAAATTATAGATTTAGCGCTACACAGCAACTAAGAGGCTTCTGTTCCACAGCAAAGCTTTTCTAATAAAACCAGTTAGTGTCTTAGCCCATTTACGCTAAAAGGTTTGCGCTATATAACAGCAAGTCCCGAAATAGCAACTTTTCAGGTACTTTAGGGGTCCGCACGGAGAAAACCTTTTTGGAGTCGGTGTTTTTAGTTTTTTGACGAGCCACCTGAGGCTGGGCAAGTTTTGATATATTTCTTTAGTTCGGATAATTGAGTGAGTTTCAAGAAGTTGTAGTGAAAGTGAGGTTAACGGCGACAACTTGCCTTTTGTGATGGTAAAGTTTTTGATATTGAATTGTTCAAGCATTTAAAAACATGTGTTTTTGTACTGTGTTGTGTTGGCTTAGAATAACACTACCCTATTTCTACCTGTGGGTAGCCGTATGAGGCAGCAAAAGGTATAGGGGCTTTTTAAGTGATGTTTGTGCGATTTGGTCGGAGACCCATCACCGACAACCTTAATTTAAGAACCTATTCCCCTCTCAGCTTCCAAAAGGCTGAGAAATTCATTATTTGGAAGCTAATACTACCTCTTTGAGGGATTTATAGCCATGAATATTTGTGTGCATATATATTTTGTATTTATTCATATTATAGTATAAAAACAAGATTAAACAATAATACGAGGTTTAGGAAAGCAATAAATTTCACATAGAATTGACGTATATTTTGAACGTTCCTTGATTCATTTCTAAATAAAGCAGCCAGATTTTTTAAATAAAACATGTATGCGTATTTTTAGGAACAGGTTCTTGATAAAATACTTAAATATACAAAAAAATATCTCACTATATGCTACTACTAATTTCGATATTATAAAATTTCAGAATAAAAAATTCCATAGTTTTTTTTGCCCTCACGTTTATTGCATAAAGAAAAAAAAGAAAAGAAAATCTTTATTCGCTGCTGCAAATTAACTTAACACTATGGATACAAACACATAAAACATATTTAAAAGAACAATAAAAAACAACATAAAAATTTTAAAATATAAAAAAACATAAATTAAAAAAGTAACATGCACAGCAACGAATAGGAATCTGACTCAGTATTTTGTTATGAGTTTTACCTCATAACACATTTTCAGTCAGTCCTATATTTGTGACAATGACACCCTATAATTTTAAACTAAATATAAACAACTCTACAGCATATTATAATATAGAAACAAACACAATACACGCAAATAAATTTAAAAATGATATCACTCACACAATGCAATGGCCACAAAAATCATATTAAATAGATTATGAGAGGATGGATGACAGTAAATTGGTGAAAGAGATATATAGAGCCAATGTGGAAGGTAATGTTAGTAGAGGACGACCTCGGAGGACACATTTGGATCAAATAGAAAATGTGCTCAAAAAGGCAGGTGTCCGCAGTATGAAGAATAAAAGAGCATGTATGAAAAGATTGATGGATGTAAACGAAGCCAGAGAGGTAAAGCCATATTAAATAGATGATGAGAGGATGGATGACAGTAAATTGGTGAAAGAGATATATAGAGCCAATGTGGAAGGTAATGTTAGTAGAGGACGACCTCGGAGGACACATTTGGATCAAATAGAAAATGTGCTCAAAAAGGCAGGTGTCCGCAGTATGAAGAATAAAAGAGCATGTATGAAAAGATTGATGGATGTAAACGAAGCCAGAGAGGTAAAGCCATATTAAATAGATGATGAGAGGATGGATGACAGTAAATTGGTGAAAGAGATATATAGAGCCAATGTGGAAGGTAATGTTAGTAGAGGACGACCTCGGAGGACACATTTGGATCAAATAGAAAATTTGCTCAAAAAGGCAGGTGTCCGCAGTATGAAGAATAAAAGAGCATGTATGAAAAGATTGATGGATGTAAACGAAGCCAGAGAGGTTTGCCAGGATCGTACAAAGTGGCGATCGATAGTCTCTGCCTACCCCAATGGGAACTAACGGCGTGAGAATATGTATGTATGTATGTATGTATAAGATATAATTATATATATTGCATATATAAACATGCTAATCTCAGGTTACCTACAATTACGGTATAGTGGAGATTCTCTTAAAGTTGCATCAAAATCCCATTACTAAGAATACGAATATTAAATATTTAACAGATTAATTATTTGACACATACATTAACTGTGAATATCCTACGGAACCCTGACAACAAGCCAGTTACAAAAAGGTCGCATAGTAGCTTTTTAACAATGTATGTCTCGGAAGTTGCGCGCTAATCTTCAAAATGGACGAAGCCGCCATGACACTTTATGGATTTTTACTTACATTTCATACTTAGTTTCGCGGACGTGTACTAGGGAGCTATAATGCGTCTGGAAGTACACTGAACATGAAATGGATATATTTAACAGATATCTTTCGTTGGTATCATTTAAAGTATTTTACTGGAGTTTTAAGTTTTAAAAGTTTGGGTGCACGTAAAATTTTCTTGGATATTGTGTATATGCTGTTCTTGTTCCTACGCTTATGTATGGAAGCGAATGTTGGATGTGGCAGAAGAAGCATGAGAGCAGAGTGAATGCAGTAGAGATGAGGTCCCTCAGAAAAATTTGTAATGTTAGATTGTGTGACCGAGTGAGAAATAGCGTTATTCGTGAAAAGTGTGGTGTGAAAGATGATATTGTAAGAAAGATAGAAAAAGGAATGTTGAGATGGTTTGGGCACATAGAGAGGATGGATGATAGAAAATTGGTAAAAGGGATCTATCGAGCTAGTGTGGATGGTAATGTTAGTAGAGGACGACCACGGAGAACACACTTGGACCAAATTGAGAGTGTGCTCAAAAAGGCTGGCGTCCGAAGTATGAAGAATAAAAGAGCATGTATGAAAAGATTGATGGATGTAAACGAAGCTAGAGAGGTTTGTCAGGATCGTATGAAGTGGCGATCGATAGTCTCTGCCTACCCCAATGGGAATTAATGGCGTGAGTATATGTATGTATGTATGTATATTGTGTATCATGAGTCATGACTTATAGAATCACTTAAAATATTTGTGACCTTGTCAATTCTAATCAATACATTTTATTTTCTAAAAAACTTTCATAACATCGTAGTAAGTGACAAACAGTAGTAATATTCAAAGTATCCAGAAGGGAATGCAGAAGTACGGAACACATAAGAGACACAAACCTAATTCAAATATCTCAATTTGAAATTCGAAGTTTTACTTCTCAATAGTCTCTCTTAAAATAGCCATTTGTTCGTTCGTTGTTAGCTTCTACAAATTAGTACATTCGATAGTGTAAAAACATTTTGTTTTCTGGGTATTTCAGTCTAGATTATTACCAAGAAACCATAGAATCAGTAGGATACTACTCGTAGCTCTCTCTTACATATTCAATTGATGTTGAAGATCTGGGTCCATTAAATATTAATGAGATATCACCGGCTAACATAGCTGACTAAATATAATATTTGTATCATATAATGTAAGTGATATATGTTAGTGTAAAATCCTGCTGATTGGTAAATGATAAGTTTGCCGAGCAATTCTAAGAATTAGAAATATCAGTAGGTAAAAGTTAGAATAAACAAAATAAAACGGGAATTAATCACCATAGTTATATACGATAGGTTTTGCCAATGAAACGTAAATATTGATTTTGGAATAAAACGGTGAGAATTTATAAATAATTCATAACAATAAACTGATTTTAAAACGCCTCACTACATCTGTGTTTGATCATGTATATGTACAACCCTAACCTAACCTATTTTTTCTTTAATCCACATGTGAATATCCTAGGTGATCAATAACTACTTTTATACATGAGAAATATGAAAGTATGTAGATTTGTTAACAAACTGGCTTACATGGTAACATATTATATCGTGTATTGTCACAGGATGAAGAATATCAGCACTTTAACATGCGAATGAACATCAAAGCCAAGCTTGAAACATTCGGTTTATAGTATTGTATCAATTGCGTCGTAAACATAGATCGAAGAACCAATACAGGACACCTGAATGGCTACTCTTAGTGTAATCTGCGTCCCGTATTATAAAGCTTACAGGCTTGCTGTACTTTATGTATTTCGTTTCTTTTGTTACATACAAATATATACATACATACATATACTCACGGCTATAAATCTCTAGATGGGGTAGCCAGAGCTAAGGAATAAAAATAACTCAGCCACTTTTGGAAAGTTTAGTGGGGAGAAGATGGTAAAATAAAGGTTGTTGGTAATGGGTCCAACCGCATCGCCCAAAACTCCCTTAAAAGTCCCAACACACCGTTAGTCGCATCACACGTACACCCACCGGAAGAAATGGGGTAGTGTTATTCTAAGCCGACACTAAACAGCTATAAATATATATTCACGGCATTAACCCTTCCTACGGCAGCGATTATATTATAGTCACCATAATTTCAACATGAAATACCGAAATATAGAAGTGAAATTCATAATGTTTGATCTTACTTCTATCTTATACTTACTAGCTTACTTATACTTACACCCGTTGTTCCCATTGGGGTAGGCAGAGACTATAGATAGCCACTTTGCACGATCCTGACAAATCTCTCTTGCTTCTCTTCTGAGAGATTCTATCTTATGAAAGGTTAAATGCAAAACATGGTAAGCCAGAGTTTAAGAATAAGAAATTTCTCAGACACTCATGAAGGTTCACTCAGGAATGGCAACAGTATGTAAATTATTGTTATAATTTGTTTCTAGTTTGATATAAAATATTGAATGATTGGTGAGGGTTCTCCAGTCACATGCTTCAACAATCACTTAAGTATCCATGTACCATTCGTCACCCTATATGACAATGAGCTGACACTACAAAGTAAAAAACAACATACATACATATACTCACGGCTATAAATCCCTAGAAGGGGTAGCCAGAGCTAAGGAATCAGAAATTTCTCAGCCACTTTTGGAAGTTGTGTGGGGCAAAATGGTAAAATAAAGGTTGTTGGTGATGGGTCTCCAACCGCATCGCCCAAAAATCCCTCAAAAGCCCCAAAACCGTTAGTCGCCTCTTACGTACACCCATCGGAAGAAATGGGGTAGTGCTATTCTAAGCCGACACTTCACAAAAACAATAGTAACTAATAATAAAAAAATACAATACTTTACCTACACGGCTTATCTTATTTTGTTGTTAAAAATAATTGTTTAATCATGTTTTTTTGTTGTGTAGGTTTTTAATAAAGCTGCTGTGTAAAGTCGGCTTTGCTGTGTAGTATCGGCTTTGAAGGGCACTACCCTATATTATCCTGTATGTGTTCGTAAAAGTTTGCTGTGTAGTGTCGGCTTAGAATAGCACTACCCCATTTCTTCCGGTGGGTGTACGTAAGAGGCGACTAACGGTATTGGGGCTTTTAAGGGATTTTTGGGCGATGCGGTTGGAGTCCCATCACCAACAACCTATATTTTACCATCCTTTCCCCACTCAACCTTCCAAAAGTGGCTGAGGAATTTCAAATTCCTTAGCTCTGGCTACCCCTTCTAGGGATTTATGGCTGTGAGTATATGTATGTATGTATATGTGTTCGTAAAAGCCAATTAAAAATGTTCGAGCTTTTCAGCTATGCTTAACGAGACCCATCTTCAAAACACTATTGTTTTGAAGATGATTCCCTACTTAACTAATAAAAGTGGCTGAGGAATTTCCTATTCTGAAGCTCTGGCTACCTCTTCTAGGTATTTACAGCCGTGAGTATATGTTTGTATATATGTAACAAGGAATCGCATTTTGGTCCACTTCAATATTATAGTTCTTTCCTACACCATTTTTAATAAACAATGTAAAGAGGATGATTACAATTAATCATTCAATACCCCAGTCACTACATGAAAGATAAATTAACCAACAATGGTGAAATATACGCTTGTAATAATTGTGTTCCTAAACACATCACTACAAAAACTACGTCAACCAAATAAAAAGTGCTGCTGCTACTTTAAACCGACGCATTAGAGCTCATAAATAAAAGATGTTATTAAAGGAAAGAAAAATTTCGACACTGGCGGGGTTCGAACCCGCGACCTTCGGGTATACGCCCCCGACGACCTAGAGTAATAATCCCCACATGAGGAATTCATGTCAAAAAACATTAAACGACGCATTAGAGCTTTATAAAAACATATACATACATACATACTCACAGCCATAAATCCCAAAAAAGGGTAGCCAGAGCTTCAGAGCTGGAAACTCCTCAGCCACTTTTGGAAGTTGATTGGTGACAATATGGTAAAAATAAAGTATCGTTGGTTATGGGTTTCCAACCAGACAAAATTGCCGTGTAGTGTCGGCTTACATTGCCGTGTAGTGTCGGCTTACATTGCCGTGTAGTGTCGGCTTAGAATAACACTACCCCATTTCTACCCGTGGGTGGTCGTAAGAGGCGACTAAGGATATAGGAGGCTTTTTTAATGATTTTTGGGCGATGTGGTAGGAGACCCGTCACCAAAAACATTTATTAGAACCATCTTTTCCCAATCAACTTCCAAAAGTGGCTGAGGAATTTTTCATAAGGGATTTACAGCCGTGAGTATATATATGTATGTATGCAACCAGACAAAAATGAAACATCAAAATGTCTGTTACCATATACTTTATTTCCATTAAGATCGTTACACTCAATGACATCTTTAGGTATTTTCTGTTTTCCTCACATCATTAAACTAATAAACACATGTATCACAGAATTATTAGAGAGTGCTCGAAAATTGACCGATTATTTATATTTGGTAAAGTGGACGTACACATTAACTTAATGAAGAAAATGACACATTTAGTTAGGAAAAACGATTCGTTATTACAATTATGTTGTCGAAAGTTTTTTACTCAATTTAGAATGAACATACATTTTACTTACTCATATTCTTGTTGAAAACAATAAGTAAATTTCATAAGAAACTTGTGGAAACAGCAAAGATACTGGCCAATACGCCCTGCTGTGTACTTACTTATAATTTGTATTTATATTTAGGGAGAATGAAATTTTGATACCGCGAAGTAGGGTTTTTATGAAAATGCGAGTGAGTCCGCTATCTAGAGATCCCCACAGTGCTCCCCTCCTAGTCGATAGATAATAGCGAAGAGCTAGGAGATACTCATTACCAATTGTAGAGACTTACAAATTTTTGAACATAATACGGTGGGAGTTTTTATAATGTATATCTGTAATAATCCGATGGTTCTTTTAATATATTTAATTAATTCTTAGTCATTAGTTTTTTTATGTTGCTGCGATTTCGATATAACTCCTCCCAGCCCATATATGTCCCCACCAAGGGGCTCGAGCCTACCCTATATAGGGTGATTTGGCCATAGTCCACTACAGACAGGCAGACTAGCGACTACTACCGTAATAGTAGCCGGGACCGACGTCTTGACGTTATTTCGATATACTCTTGAAAAAAAACACAGTCACAAACCGTTACAATTTGGATATACTCTTTAAAAGAAACAGTAACAATGTTACAGATTTCAATTATGAAAGTAAAATTGTAGTCTTTGTGGCGTTCCAAAACGGTTCCATTTAAAAAGTACGAAAAAAGCTTCGAAACTTAAATTACTTTGTCAAAGTGGCTAAAACAACCGTTAACGGTTATTGGAGTGCCGATTAATAGAGTGCTGTACAAAAAAGATTTTTTTTTCAAAAGTTGCCAAAGGTTATGATAACTAGATACTTTCCTTTAACTTTGATTTTTACTAAAATTTTTGCAACAGCTACAATTTGTTACAGAGATGACGTACAGTGTTATACGGGTATAATGGTTTAAACGGTTTTTAATCTTATGCGTCTTTATGAGCCTGGTAGTTTTAGTATCCTAGATCCTAAAAAAATGATGCGGAATTTTGATAAATTATTTGGTTCTCAACAAACAAACAATATTTTTTAGCTTTTGATAACTTAACAAATTATCTTAAGCTTTATTAACTGAGATTATAAACGTAGATTATTGATATAATAACTGTTATGTAATAAGAAAAGGAATAATTAATCACAACTCCGAGAACTGATAAAGATTGAGTAAAAAACTTTCGTTCATTTAGACAGTGAATTGTACTTATTCTATCTAATTCCTTATTTATTTTATACCATAATTATATAATTCGTTTTTACAATTGGCACAATAATATTATGATTAACATTTTTCTGATTTCAATATTTAAACAGAAATAAAAATACCATAATTATTTTAACGTTCATAATTAAATATTAATTGCAAAAAACACATGATTCAAAGACATACATACATACTTATCAAATAATTTGGATTTAAATATAGCAACAAAACTATTAAAATTAAAATAACAATCAACAAAATTTATTGTTATAAAAATGTAGATTCTTAAAAAAATAATTTAATACCGTTTAAGTTCATGCAATAAACTCAAAAAATCCGTTTAATAAATCAATTTAGATTCAAAGGATTCAGTAAAACGTAAGATAAACTTTACCCAGTTCTATTTTAACGTGATTTTCGCAGCTTCCTTCCATCCATTACTGCGCTGGCTGCGTTGATGTGATGTTATTTTAGCACAAAGCAATCAATGTAAACTGATAGCCGCTCAATATTGGATGGCAGTCATCCATCAGAATTCTGCTGTCCAAATATTAGTGGACATGTAAGCGAAATTCAATGGTATCAATATCTAGAAATTGGAGAACTGTTATTCGGGTTAATATTTCAACAGGCTTTACTCTCTCTCTCTCTCTCTCTGTACTGAGTAATTTTATTGACATAATTATTCTAGCAATTCGGTGTGCAAGGTTTGTTTTCGTGTATCATCTACAGTAAATACAATTTTAAATCTGATTGAAACATTTTCCGTTTAAATTAACGAATAACTTAGTTATGGTTTTTATATTACCTTTCCTGGTAGAGGTTTGAGTTACCTAAATGGGGGTTCCGATCTTTCATTTCTGTTTAAAACTATATATATTTAGTATTTGTATTTAAACATTTATAATCTTTCACTATCGGTGATGTCATCGATGCCAAGAACGGAGTGTATCAAAATGTTTGATAACTTTGTACTAATTTCAAACTAACAACATCATCACGATATGAAGTTTAATAATACTATGAAACTTGCAATTTCCGAATAAAATGCAAAAACAAGTGCTTTTGCAAGACTAATGAAAAAATAAACTTAACTAAAGTATTTTTTTTCTCAACGTAACATCAAAATAATATTTAGACTAAGAAATCTCCAAATGGTTTTGTAACTAGCATCCCTTTTAGCAAACTTTGCATACCGAATTAGAAAAAAATGCAATTAAAATTTGTGACAAAAGTATAATATATTTTTTTATATATAATTTAATACAACTGCTAATAACTTAATTGAGTAAAGGTGACACTTTATACGAAAACATACTTGGATACCAAAGAGATGTAGGATATAGGTAATAGATACAATTAATATAACACAGCAATTTACCTTTCAACATCAATTTTTTACATTCTATATACAAACAATGACAATATTTAAATCGTATTTCTTCTTTAACTACATTAAGTCAAAATTATAATTACAATTAAAATGTATAAAAAAATCTGACGCACCCTTTTATCAACCGTTATAAAATTAGTTGATTGACGATTTCAATACGCCATGCCAAGAATATAGACTCATTTTATATTAAGATCAAACAGTATTGATTAAAGAAATATTTATTTGACAACAATTGCAAATAAATATTATCAGGTGACCTAACACATCAATTTCAGTGCTTCTTATAAATATATGTTATTTATATGATTTTAGATAATTTACAATTAGTTTAAATATAGTTTTCATTTGCGTTCTGCATTTAAAATGTGTAATTTGATATCTTTGAAGTAGATTTCTGCCAGTTGTAAAGTAAAGTAGATCCGTAATTAATTAAAGCAACTCTCTGCAAAAATATGCTTCCCTGGTTGCAAAAACCTATAGAGTTGATTTTACATTAATCAAAGTATCTCTGCCTACTTAATTGAAGTACGGCATTTTTCTTATTACATTATTTAGATACACAACGCTTTCATATATAACATCCAATATTTGCAAAACATGAAATCACATAATTGTCCTTAACCGTTCAATCGGCTAATACTCACTCAAGGCACTAAATTTAGACAATACATAAACAGACACACATATACTGAATAACATTACTCCGTCGCTAATTCGTGTTGTCGGGCTTGAACCTGAAAGTAAATTCGAAATCAAATATCAATATTTCCGAGGCCGAATAGGATAAATTACGGGCATAATTTTCAAAAGAGATCCGTTACTAAAATTGTGTAATTTATGATAATTTGACATTAATACTCATTGAGGTTAGCAAAACTGCATGCATTCCACTGCACGTGGCCGTGTAGTGCCGGCTTAGAATGTCGCTACCCCTTTCTACCCACGGGTGTCGTAAGAGGCGACTAAGGGTTTTGGGGCTTTTTATTAGATTTTTGTGCGATGCGGTTGGAGACCCATCACCAAAAACCTCTATTTTACCGTTTTTTCCCCACTCAACTTCCAAAAGTGGCTTAAGAATTTTTAATTCCTTGGCTTTGGCTACCCCTTCTAGGGAATTATAGCCGTGAGTATATGTATGTATGATTTTCAATGCTTTTCACCATATATATATTCATGCTTGTTCTACTATGCCCATCATTTCCTACCAAAAATCTGCGTAAGAACCAACAGCATTATGCACTGCCATACGAGTCTTTTGAAATGAGACTGTTCATAGCTCTATTCACCGGACTTTCCTTTTTAAGTCTTCTTTCAATATACTTCACACATGTTTCTCTTCAATTATTTGGTTGCCTGGTCGAAGTTATAATCACAAAAAGTAATGTTGTATCTATATTGTTTTTCAAAGCTTAATTAATAAACTTAATTAACCCAGCAGTTTGGAGCGTATCAGCTGAACGGCGATGTAATTGTGGTCTTCAATTACTACGTTGAAACTTATATAGTTGCGTGATGATTTTATGTTATTGATTCCATTTATTTAAAGAGTATAATTATAAATTTATATCTTACCAAAAAATATTGACTTACCATAAGCTGTAAACATGGAGAGATGTGGCGACCTAGCGATAATTACACTGACTTCTGCGGCCCTGGTGTAAAGAGGCCGCGTGGGTTGCGTGGCCTCACACCTTAGACTGACCATGCTTTGAGCTGAAGGAGCCCGTAGTTTTATACTACGCCAGCTAGACCTCAAACCCGAGTCATCCGGTGATGATATCTTCGTGTGATCTAACCATGGTTCTGACTAAAAAGAAAATGAATATAGAACACGAATATATACTTTTTGTTTATTTTCTAAGATAACTCAGTTATTTAAAGATACAAACAACATTGTATTATTTAACTTTAGTGTCTATTTTAAACGAAAATTCTATATATTAATAACATGGATGTAAACGAAGCCAGAGAGGTGTGCCAGGATCGTACAAAGTGGTGATCGATAGTCTCTGCCTACCCCAATGGGAACTAACGGCGTGAGAATATGTATGTATGTATTAATAACACTAGAAATATGCTAACTATTTGTAACCTATTTATAAAGTGTAAACACTTTATGGTAATCAATATTAATAAATAAAAATAATAATAATTAGGCATTAGAGCGCTCGTTTTATTAAAGAAAGGGTCATAGAATCCTCCTCGGCCTTAATAATTTGTGAACTTATATTATAATGTGATACATTTCGTACCTCATCTGGTTTCCCATCAATATACCACACAATGTTAGCTGGTGGCATTGCTGGAGTAGTTGAGCAATTTAAAAATATATCTTCTCCTGGTTGCACACTCCCTGGTGTTCCCATAATTCTTGGATCTTCTTTGAGTGCAACTAAAAATGACCACCATTTATTAGTTTAAAACATAAATGCAACAATATTAAATTAGTAAAATAAGTGTGTAGTTTTTTTATGAGTAATTACTCTGGCAATGACTTTTACATAATTGTCATTTGACAAACAAAGTAAATCCAAAAACAGATTTTAACAAAGCTATCGTAAGATTTTATTCCGATCGACGACATTTTAAAAGCATATATCGGAAGCTAGGGAAGATAGCAATGACACCAAAACTATCACTTTCATTACTGCACAAGCAATAACGAGGTTTCATTCTGATATTATAAATTCAATAGTTTAATAAAAATGTCCTTACCAGCCACCGTCAAATGTTTAGTCTGCTTGACAACGGCAAAGCGAGGTCCCTCAGTCGATACCTCACATGTATATGATATCCTGGTATTATACATCTTTGGCAACACGACGCTGATGGTGCAACTTTGCATATGACACGAGCCGTTTGTCACTAACCCTATCGAAGTGTTGAACATTCTTGTTGAGGGCTGAAAAAATCATGTGATAATTTTATGGTACACATAGAGACTATACCTATAGTATAATGCGGAGACTAAAATAACTTACTTACTTACTTATACTCACGCCCATTATTTCCATTGGGGTAGGCAGAGATTAAAATAACTTACTTACTTACTTATACTCACGCCTATTATTTCCATTGGGGTTGGCAGAGACTATCGATCGCCACTAAGTACGATCTTGACAAACCTCTCTTGCTTGCCTTACATTAATTTATTCTTCTCATACATGCTCTTTTATTCTTCTCACTTCGGACCCCGCCTTTATAAGAAAGTTTTCTATCTGGTCAAGAAACGTTTTACGAGGCCGTCCTCTACTAACGATCTCATCCACATTGGCTCTATATATCTCTTTCGCTACTTTATTTTCATCCATCCTCTGTATGTGCCCAAACTACCTCAACATTCCTTTTTCTATCTTGCATACTACATCATCTTTCAAACCTACTCGTTCACGGATCACAGTATTTCTCACTTTATCACGCAGCCTTACATTACATACATCTGTCCTATATATCATTATATCCTTCTGAGGGATCTCATTTCCACTGCATTAACTCTACTTTCATGCTTCTTCTGCCATGCCCAACATTCACTACCATACATCAGCGTGGGAACCAGAACAGTATTATGCACAGCCATTCGAGCCTTTTCTGACAACGACTGGCTCAACAGCAGACTATTCATGGCTCCATTCACCGCGTTTCCCTTTTTAACTCTCCTTTCAATATCTTCCTCACATTTTCCATCACTAGTGAACAGACTCCCCAGATATACTAAAATAAGATTTTTTTTATACAAAGCAACCAAATGCTGAACAACCTTTTGTCTCCGAAAATATTCAATTCCAAAAGATAAGCAATCAATTATATGATAAAAGTATTATTTTTCAGAACCATGACATTTACATGTATAAAACTATATTTTGTTCGCATGTTATTATTTACAGTATTGATTAGATTTAGATGTACTTATAACTCTCTATTAATAAGCCTCACCCTAGGAGATGATCATAGATACAAGCTGTTTAAATAATTTTAGTAATATATCTACTCACCCACCAACATATTACCCACATCGGGTTTAATTTCAAAAAGGGCATCCAACGTTTAAGAACAAAGTTTTAAAATAGTCGTTGGTGATAGGTTTCCAACCGCATCGACCAAAAACCACTTAAAAAGTTCCATACCCTTAGTCGCCTCTTTTGACACCCGTGGGTAGAAAGGGTTGTGACATTCTAAGCCGGCACCACACGGCATACCAACGATACTTTATTTCTACCATCGTGTGCCCTATCAACTTCCAAATGTGGATGAGGAGTTTCTAGCTCTGAAGCTCTGGCTAACCCTTTTTGGATTTTTTGCCGTGAGTGTATATATGTTTTAGAATAATATTGCCAAATTTAGTTAGATAAGCCTCGGTGGACTTTTTAACACACATTTTACAAGATACCAATAAATGCAAGAGTTGGACTAGTGCTCACTACAAATTAATGTTATACAGCATACAGCAATCATAATGTATAATCTCACTAATTATTTATATTAAAATATCTTAATTTTCATTGCACAGATTGCTATTCTTCTTCTCAGTCGTAACACTCTTGACAGAGTGGTCGTGGTCGTCATTTTGGTTGGGTGACCCGCCGCACAATTCGTCGCCATTCCTCTCTGAGGGCTGTTTTTTTGGTGCATTGGTACAGGGGGTCATCCAGCGCTGCTTTGATTTGGTCCGTCCATCTCATTGGTGATCGACCACGCATTCGGGTGCCCTCTACTCTGCCCTGTACCACCAGTCGCTCGATTGACATGCGCCCGCGTCGAGATATATGTCCGAAGAAGGTTAAGATACGAGCTTGGACTATAGATGATAGGCGCTGTTTGACACCTAGTTCTTGGAGGATTGAGTCATTGGTACGGAACTCTGTCCACGATATCCCAAGCATTTTCCTCCAGCACCACATCTCAAGAGCATCAATCCTCTTCTTCTCGCTTTCCCGAAGCGTCCATGTCTCTGCAGCATAAAGGAATATGGGGAACACAAGCGCTCTGACTAGCCGGGTCTTTGTGGCTTTGGTGATGTTGCGGTTCTTCCATATTTTCCTAAGTCTGTCCATAGAAGACCTTGCAATCGCCATTCGTCGCTTTATTTCGTCCACGCATCCGCCATTGTTGGATATCAGCGCTCCCAGATAGACGTATGATTGTACAACGTCACAATTTGCAATTTTCGTGACTTCAGGCATGTTGTTGTTGGCACGATCCACAATCATCATCTTCGTCTTACTGCGATTTATCTTAAGGCCAAATTCCAAACTGACACTTTCCATCTTATGCAGCAGGTCTTCCATATCTCGCATACTGCTTGCGAATAGGGTGGTGTCATCTGCGTAGCGCAGGTTCGAGATTCTCAGGCCACCGATTGCGATACCGTCCATCCAGTCTTCGAGGGAAATTCTCATTATCAGCTCTGTGTAGATGTTGAACAGAAGCGGAGAAATAATGCATCCTTGACGGACTCCCGCACTAGGGTGGAAGTGGTCTGAAAGCATCTCGTCTGCTCTCACTGACGCAGTCCCATTCTCGTAGAGGCGTCTCAAAAGGTGCACAAGGTGTGTTGGTGTACCCATCTCTAGCAGAGTTTTCCAAAGTTTCGGCCATTTCACTGAGTCAAACGCCTTTGAAAAATCAACAAAGCAAATATAAGTGGGCTTGTTAAATTCTCTGGCTTTCTCGATGATCTGGCGCACAGTCAGGATTTGCTCCCGGGTTCCTTTTCCTTTTACGAAGCCGGCTTGTTCGGGTGCAATCTCTTTGGATAAAAAGGTCTTGAGGCGCTCGTTGAGAATGTGCAGTAAAATCTTGCTCGCGTGTGATATAAGGGCAATGAGGCGGTAGTTACTGCACGTTTTCGTCGAACCTTTCTTATGTAGAGGGATAAATACAGTGTGAGCCCATTCTTGCGGCCATGTCCCTGTCTGCCATATTTTGTTGCATAGGGTTTTAAAGATCTGGACACCATATTCGCCTGACGCTTTGATAGTTTCTATCGGGATAGCATCTCTGCCGGTGGCTTTTCCATTCTTCAGGTGTTTGATCGCAGCTCTCACTTCACTTTCGAGGATGTCTGGTTCGATCTCTTCATCCCTAGGTTCGGTGGATGTGAAACATTGTGAGTCTGTATCCTGAAATAGTGACTGGCAGTATTCTTTCCAGGTTTCGGCTATGTCTTTTATTTCAGTGATCGTCTCACCAAGAGCGTTTTCGATGGCCCATGTCTTTGAAGTTAGGGTCTTAGTAATGAAACGTATCTTCTGATAGAGATCTCTGGATTCATATTTATCTGCGTGGGCTTCGACTTCTGAGCATACATTCTGAAGTTGGGCGTTTCGGTCTTGCCTGCATGCTTTTTGAATCTGCGCAGATATGGCGTTCAGAGATTTAACGTCAGCTCCTGACGCTTTCATTCTTCTCCTTTCTTCTACAAGTTCCATAGTAATGTCGCTCATCCAGTGTTGTCGTTTCCGTGTTTGTTCAGATGGTTCGGACTCCTTGACAGCGTTCTCTATTATGGTTTTCGGTCGGTCCCACAGCTGATCAGGGGACTCAGAATCTGGGTTTGCATTTGTCCATTGGGTCCAATTGTGTTCAATTGCCTTTAAAAACTTAAAGCTATCCTTCACCTCAATCCTTTTTTGCTTTTCAAGTTTTCTAGCTGCCCTTAGCTTGAGCTGAACTTTGGAAATCAAAAGTTGGTGATCCGATCCACAATCGGCACCAGGTAACGTGTGACTATTTCGAATCGATGTCTTCCACCGTGACCTAATCAGAATGTAGTCGATTTGGTTGCGATATTTGCCATCTGGTGATGTCCATGTATAAAGTCTCCGTGAGTGGTGTTGGAAAAAGCTGTTGGATACTACCAGATTATTGTTGGCTGCAAATTGTATCAGACGTTCACCTCTTTCATTTAGTTCACCCAATCCAAATTTACCCACACTGTCACTTAGAAGACTGGAGTCTGCCCCAATCTTCGCGTTGAAGTCACCTAAGATTATCAGAACTTCCCTACTGGATATTTTAGAAATAGTGGTATCCAGTTCAGTGTAGAATTGTTCCAGGACTTCATCGCTTGCCTTACTTGTTGGAGCATATACCTGTATGATGTTGAGGTTTACAGGCGTCGCCTTGAGTTTTATACTCAGCACTCGACCGCTAACTGGCTCATACCCCAACACACAGTTCCTTAGATGTTTGGGAATCAGGAAAGCAACTCCGTTGTGGCTGTCTTTGTCGTTGCCAGAGAAGTAAATGGCGTGGGTCTCAGTGAGTAGATGACCGTTACCTTTCCAGTGAGTTTCACTAAGGCCACAGATACTCACGTCGCATCTAGTTAACTCCTTCTCAATGATTGGAAGTTTCTCTGGCTTCAATAATCCACGCACGTTCCACGTGCCTATCTTGTGCATTTGTCGCATCGTGAGGGAGGCTCCAGTAGTATATTTTCCATGCGTTGCCTGGTCTCCTACATCCGCATGGTATCCGATTGCTATTCAGAAATCATAATTTAAACACTTGCTCAAAGATACTAGAAGAGACAGTTCGAAACCTTTAGTAATTAAAACCTCCATTCAGCCTCTTTGACTAAAATAATATTTACCGGGGCATCATAAAGCTAAAGGAACAAACCTGTTGTCCGGGCGTATATCTGAAAATCTCATTATTCTCTCGATACCACTTGACGGAGTGAAGTGGCGGGTCCCCCTTTTCATTGATATAATGGCAGGTAAGTTGAGCTTCACGCCTCGGGTCTCCGTAAGTGGGAACTTCCAGGAGAGTTATATTATGACCTGCCGCTATCACTGTGAACAACAGGAAACATAATTTGAGGAACTTGAAAAATATTTCGAGTGTCGAGGGAAAGACGGCTTTTATTTATTTCTGGTTGAGTTATGCGCTCTTGTTGCTTTTTGCATGGTTTTCTTTTATTTTTAAGGTCTTTTTAGTATGTATTCTTTCAACACCGTCCGCCGGGTCGTATTGCTGGGCGATGTCGGCGGCCCGGCAGGCTCATTGTGTGTATTGTGCTTAACGCTCTCATATCATTAATTCCCATTGGGGCAGGCAGTGTTAATTGATCGCACTTTGTTTGGTTCTGACAAAACTTTCTAGCTTTACTACATTAAATATTTAAAAAAATTGAGCAAATATGAGTAAGACGTGAGGAATTTTGTAGTAGCGGTATAAGCGGAGAATTGTAGGAGAGTACCGTGCAACATTTTGAAGCAGAAATCGAAACGCCATTTGATTAAGAGGATAGAATGTTTTTTATAAAAACTAAACCAAATAATTTTATCCCGAAACGTTCACGAATTGGTTTATGTTACTAAAATAATATATATTTGAACAAATAAAAGACCAACTTAAGCCATTTGAAGCCAGCTCTGGGAAGGAGACCCGATCATCCAAAATTCGATAAACAACAGAGTCGTCTACGTATGCACTTTGAAATATCTTTTTAACAACGCCTAGGTGTGATCAATTTACATCCAAAAAAATGATTTTTTTAAGTGTTTAAGTTTAAGTGTTTTTTATAATGTTAATACCCATCTGAGTGGGAATCGAGAGGAGAAAGTAATTGTATGGGTGTTACTTGACTTTTTATTGAGGCGGTGCTTCATTTACCCCTGACGTTGTCTTTCGTTAGTTATTCAACTACTCTCCCATTTGACCGATATTGTTCAAATATTATGTTATATGATCAATTTGACGAATATATTTTAAGCGCAATACACAATGAGCCCGCCGGGCCGGCGACATTGCCCGGCGACACCACCCGGCGCCCTGTGTTGAAAGTGTCATACTACATACATACCAATTTAATGCATGATATACTAGACCACTGACAAAAAGTTACCGACGTATCCATTAGCCCGGCGGTCTCCATATGTATTGCGCTTTACAAAATGGTACATACATATACACACATATACTCACGGCTTTAAATCCCTAGAAGGGGTAGCCAGAGCTAAGGAATTCGAAATTCCTCAGCCACGTTTGGAAAGTTGAGAGGGGATAAGATGGTAAAATAAAGGTTGTTGGTGATAGGTCTCCAACCGCATCGCCGAAAAATCCCTTAAAAGCCCCAATATCGTTAGTCGCCTCTTACGTACACCCACCGGAAGAAATGGGGTAGTGCTATTCTAAGCCGACACTACACAGCAAAATGGTAAGAGTGTGTAAACATTTTGTTTCGTAAATAGCGTTTAGTCGTATGCCGATGCAGTGTCCACACCAAACCCCAGTCTAGCTGCACTTGAAACCATGCTTGGCGCCAATTGCTACTATAGTATTGCTACTATAGTAATTGCTATTAGTAGTACTGGCTGAAGTGCGTGCCATTTTGTTGCCACGGACCATACTTATTATCATTTCGACTAATACATTTATTTACACAATAAACAATGAATAAAATATGTACACGTTTAACTATATATACAGGTACAATAAAATAATATACGAAATACCTAACCGAGATTAATCTATATAAAAAATACTCTCGAAATCGGTGCCCCTGGTGGCAGGGTTCCGAGAAGTTTGGCTGCATTACCCCTTTGTATTCATGTATTGTTATTTAGTGCTTCTTTCAGAGAATTTCATTACTTTTTTTAAATATTTAATGAAATAAATTTTGTGGTAGTAAATTCGCCCAAAATTTATATACGTTTTTTATTTCTTGATTTATATCATACTCATACACGAAATACAACAATACTATTTACAATGAATACAGAGCTATCCGTATCAACAATTATAGAAAATATAAAAATGATGCCAAATAAATCTCTAAAAAAACAAACCATAATAAAGGACATCAAGTAACCGAGGATATAACAAAAAATGCAAAAATAAATCGCGGTCCCAACCAACGATGCGAACAATGTTCAATATCAAACAAGAATGCTGTATCAATTAATGTAAATTGAAATTCCACATCGTGGGCGGTTTGACGTTGACAAATCATATTTTGCATATCACCATGTTATACGGTTGTTATGTGCGCCGCATCTCCGATGTCTTGTTTGCATGAAAACTTTCAGGTGGATTGAGGCTATTCAGTTAGCGTGGTCGGTTTTGAAAATTGATGCTAAATATTGCAAAATTTGCTAGTAGCGCGAAGAGGTTTGCAAGAAGTATGTCAACTAACAATCAAAAACTATCTTTTATTTTAGTAATAGTTGAAGGGTGTTAGGAATATAACAAAAATTAATTAAGTCAAATCGTATAGTGTACCATGAGAACGCAAATATTTTTTGCGAATTTTGACCAATGTTTAAAAGTTTCATTAAAGTACGTTTATAAAATTGGTCATTTTCAATCGCCTTAGGAGGAAATTGGTGCATTTAAATAAGTCAGGAGATCTATTTAAAATATATATAATGAGGGTTCAAATCACTGAGTGCACTGTCCAAGCAAAATGTGGGTACTCTGAACACCAGATGAGAATGTCACATGATGTTCAGAAGTATTAGTACCTACCCCAATCCCTTGGGGGATATTAACGTGAACGTTTGAGTTTGAGTTGACTTTTAAAAAGTCCCGTAAATAAAATAAAAAACAATTATATCTTCGGAATGCTGGTGCATATTTTTTATTATAAAAGATCATGCAATTTTTGAATGATGAGTTTAATAATTTAATTTTATTGTTATAATATTACTATTACTTTTTAGGAAGGCACATTTTATATGTGTAATAAGCGGAAATTATATAAATTTTGCTTTACTACCAGTTTTCATGATTACTTGTAAAAACAAATTATATTTTAGAGCTAGATGTAATGAATGTCTCTGGTTGTATATAATCAATCTTTGGTATTTTGTAATTACAGATTTAAATTAATAAATAAAAAATAAATAAAGGAAAGTAAAATTTCGACAACCGGTGGGGTTCGAACCCGCAACCTCGGGTATACGCCCCCGTCGCTCTGCCAATTGAGCTACAGTGTCAATTGGCAGAGCGACGCTCCTACCCTTTGTTTGTTTGCACTTTTTTAGTAGTGTTTATAATCATATCCCGCCGGTTTCAAAATTTTTCTTTCCTTTATTTATCTTTTATTTATTAGTAATAATCCCCACATGAGGTTCTCATGTCAAAAACATTCAGATTTAAATTCTTTGTAAAAGTCCAACGTCCGAAGTGAAAAGAATAGAAGAGCACGTATGCGAAGAATAATTAATGTGAAAGAAGCAGGAGATATTTTTCAGGATCGTGCACAGTGGTGATCAATATAGTCTCTGCCTGTGCCCAACGGGAATAATGGGCGTGAGTATGATTACTTGATGCTTAATGGTATTTTTTCAATAATTTGGAATTCTTGGCTGTAAAGGTAGTTAAGTAACTGTACTTTATAAATTTATTGGCTGTATTTTTATTTAAATATTGGTATCCTATCATACATAGTTAAATGTGATAGACCGACAATAATAATGTAACTTCTTCATTGTATAAAATTTATGTGAATAAAAATATTCTGATTTTATAAGAAAGTAAAAAGTATAAGGAGCATGTATGAAAATATTGATGGATGTGAACGAAGCCTAAGCGGTTTGCTAGGATCGTACAAAGTGGCGATCGATAGTCTCTGCTTACCCCGATTGTAATGAGTGAGAATATGTTTGTATGTATGTAACAAACAGACTCACTCTCTCAGACTCATTTTATATCGCAAACGGGTGCTTGACCATCATAAAAAAAATTGGTGACGGATCTCCAGCCAGATCACCGAACAGCCACTTTATAAGCTCTAAACCTCTAATTCACGCTTTCAAATATACATACATATACATACTCACGGCTGAAAAACCCTAGAAGGGGTAGCCAGAGCTAAGGAATTAGAAACTCCTCAGCCACTTTTGGAAAGTTGAGTGGGGTAAAGATGGTAAAATAAAGGTTATTGGTGATGGGTCTCCAACCGCATCGCCCAAAAATCTCTTAAAAGCCCCAATACCATTAGTCGCCTCTTACGTACACCCACCGCCAGAAATGGGGTAGTGCTATTCTAATCCGACACTACACAGCATCCAACAACGTTTTCAAATATACGCGGGAAGAAATGGGTTTGTATTATACTTGACTACATCAATGGTTACTAACGGCGCGAGTATATGTATTTATGTATGTATCATGTTATCATGTAGATGGGGTAGCTGTGTTACAAATGGCACTAACTCATTTCTTCCCGTTGGTCTTCGTAAGAGTATTGGAGCTCATAAAGTGAGCGTAGCGGTTGGAGACCCATTATAGTAGTAGGGGAGGCGAAGCGGGGATTTTTGAAGTGACTTGAACGTGTCAGATTATTATACAGGGAGAATCCTTGTACCCTTTTAGTGTACCTCTACTGAGTAAGAACTCTTCATATAGCTGGGTATGCTGTGGGGAATCCTTCAGATTATTAAAATAATATCTATCCTCCGAAAAACTCGAGCGCATCAGATTAAGTAAAGGTAGGCTAATTACATTTAGAATAATGTATATCTGGATAATCTGACGATTTGGACGTGGCGTTAAGAAATTAGATGGTGAAGAATCTTCAAGCGCTCGATGCGAGTGACGGCAATGTTCCCGTGATGGTGTTTTGACGAAATATTTGTGCAGGCGTTAAGTCTGAACATTATTGTTAAAATTCCTTTAAAATGGCCAGAATGACGATTTCCCTTACATAAATCGTTAGATTAATATATAATGGTTATTAGAAATCTAAATCGCGTTTATGCTGTTAATGGCTGACGCGCTCGAGTATTTCTATACAATTTTTTTTTACATTTCAAAAATGTTAATACGTTTTCTTCCCCACTAAAATGAAAACTTGTAATATACTTTTTTCATTTTGAAATATAAACTACCAAATCCAATAGGTTTCTACGACGCTTGAGCAACTGCAAATTTAGCATCCCGGCCTCCCCTACTATAGCAAGCTTTATTTTATAGTGTAATGTCGGCTTAGAATAGCACTACCCCGTTTCTTCCGGTGGGTGTACGTAAAAGGTGACTTACGATATTAGGGCTTTTTAGGGAATTTTGGGTGTTGCGGTTGGAGACCCATCACCATAAACCTTTATTTCACCAATATTTTTCCACGCAACTCCCAAAAGTGGCTGAGGAATATCTAATTCCCTAGCTCTGGCTACCCCTCCAAGGGATTTATAGCCGTGAGTATATGTCCTGTGTATGTATGTATGTATGTATTTGTTATGTAGGTAGTCGTTAAATATTTGTATTGTCGTGAATGGTAAAATGTACTATTCTATATTCGACACTATTCTGAAGATATTCATCTGAAACTTGACTAAAACTTCGAGCTTTAAACTTATGCATCCTGTACCCTGTTTTTCCTGGCTCCAACTGCAACGTAATATGCAATATTGCACAACTGCATATTAATATGTTTTTGTTCAACGCTGCACAATGCAGCTGCTATGATTAAAAACTTGTGCTAAAACTAATTATGTAGTTTCATTTACGTTATTTAAACGACATTTGTTGTTGGTGATAATCAACAAGTTATTGGCTAGCAGCAGATAAATATAATATTACCGTGACATTAATAAACATATTGAAATTATATACTTTATGAATATTCTTAGTATATTGTTCTTATCATATCGCTTTTTTCTCTCATGAAACAAATAAATAAGAATAGAATAAGTTTATTAACTATTCTATGCCAGATACTTGTCATTAATATATATTTAGTGACTTTATATGAACTAACGCGCCGCTGTCACTCACCGGATCGCCGTATCGTTGCAGCATATTGAAGCAAAGTGTTTTGATATCTCTCAAATTCCGATATACCGGGTGGCTCATTCAAATCGGTCAGTATGGGAAAGTCTGAAACTATAAGACATACAAAAATTTGTTCTTAGGAACCATGTCACCGATTTTGATGAAAAGAAAAACTGCATTCATACATTTAAAAAAAAAACTGTACCCAGCTCGGGAATCGAACCCGGTTGTTTTGAAAAAATAAACTTACACTTTTTCTATTTTGATATCGATTGTGTAGGTCTTAAGCTGTAAATGTCTCCATAAAAAATGATGTCTAAAATGAATAAAATGCATTGTTTTGACATAATTAATAGTAGGTGTTCGAAGTGACCACCATTTTTTTCGATACAATTTTCAACACGTTTAGGTAACGATCTTACTATTGCATTTTGTATCTTCATGTGGTGAATTTGCGTTAAAATTGACTCTATGGCTGCTTTTAGGTCTTCAACGGTGTCATAGCTTGTTTTGTAAACTTCATCCTTTTATGTTATTTACGTTATTTTTTCAAAACAAACGGGTTCGATTCCCGAGCTGGGTACAGTTTTTTTTTTCAAATGTATGAATGCAGTTTTTCTTTTTATCAAAATCGGTGACATAGTTCCTAAGAACATCTCTTCGTATGTCTTATGGTTTCAGACTTTCCCATACTGACCGATTTGAATGAGCCGCCCTGTATTATTAATATTCCGAAAATATTATAACCGTTGTCTAATTATACGGATTTTTGCAAAGTCCCTAGGTTTTTTGCAAAAAACCTAAACATCAAATCATCCTACGACACATGTATATTTATAATAAACTTACACATATATACGATATAGACCTAAAAATTATATAAAATGTATGAATAAAGATATTAATTATATTGTTGAATAATAATAGCCATTCAATTGCAGGTGTGTTGTTAACTCGTATGTTTGAAGTTATTTAACATCGTAATCTTAAGCTTCTTTTTGAATGACGCTTTATTTTTACAATCTATATATACTCACGCCATTAGTTCCCTTTGGGGTAGGCAGAGACTATCGATCGTCATTTCGTACGATCCTGAGAAACCTCTCTAGCTTCGTTTACATCCGTCAATCATTTCATACATGGTAATTTATTCTTCATACTTCGGACGCCTGCCTTTTTGAGCACACTCTCAATTTGGTCCAAGCGTGTTCTCCGTGGTCGTCCTCTACTAACATTACCATCCACACTAGCTCTATAGATCCCTTTTACCAATTTTCTATCATCAATCCTCTCTCTATGTGCCCAAACCATCTCAACATTCCTTTTTCTATCTTTCTTACAATATCATCTTTCACACCACACTTTTCTTACTCGATCACATAATCTAACATTACTTACATTTTTTTCAGAGAGACCTCATCTCTTCTGCATTTACTCTGCTCACATGCTTCTTACATGTCTATACATACATATACTCACGGCTATAAATCCCTTAACGGGGTAGCCAGAGCTTTGGAATGAGAAATTCCTCAGCCACTTTAGGAAGTTGATGGGGGAAGATATGGTAATAATAAATGTTTTTGGTGACGGGTCTCCAACCACATCGCCCAAAAATCACTTAAAATATCCCCTATACCCTTAATCGCCTCTTACGATCACCCATGGGTAGAAATGGGGTAGTGTTATACTAAGCCGACACTACACGGCTCATGCTTCTTCTGCCACACCAATCCAATGTAATACTTGGATTTTCATTTGCTGCAGGTTTAAAATACTATTTGAGTTTTTGGTGTCTTCAATTTCCTTGTGTCCCTTGTGTTCCGTAATATTATACTTAAATACTAGACTTTATTTTCAAGAATATCTTCCTTATCACCGTCTATACAAACATAAAGTAAATATATTAATTTAAGCGCAGCAGAACTTGCATTCAAGCAACAGTGTAATCTTATATGCTAAGCAAAATTCCAACATCATAGCAAGTGAAAACATCTTTAGTTATTCTAATGCAAGACTTGGCTTACCGGTTGCGCCATACAAAGAAAACTTATGTTAATATATATAACGAAGATTGCATTCTGATGTTAAGTTAGATAGAGCTTCAAGATTATTAATATTTCAATCGATTTTGTTTTCTTTATGGCGCAAATATTGCCCAAAGAAGGTCTCGAGCTTAGGTACCCCGAATAGAGTGATTCGGCAATGGCCCACCATTCTGGCCTAGAAAGTTTTATAATTAGAAAGTATGAGATGAGAAATAATGATAATGAGTATGTTTAAGTGTTGTTTACTTATTGTGCCACTATTTAATCAATTGTTTTATCTATCAAGTAAGTTGGAATGAATATATTACAAAAATGCGAGTAAGTCCTTTTTTTCTACTCGTAAATTTATTAGATACATGGATGTTTATTTTAAAATGTACCAAGCTATCATAGATTACATAGAGCTCGCTGTAAAGACTCGCCTTCTAAGTTAAGCTATGCCTGAACCACTAAGGCAAAGTTTAGCATAAATTACTAACGAGATAGTAACAAGTGTAAAAGCACGTCTTCTTATTCGACAAAGGTATTACATGCTTGAAACAGAATTATTCTGTTAATTGCTAGAAAGTTAAATAAACTATGGATGTATTTTTAAAGGTTCCGTTTGCAAAGTCGTGCTACTTAAATAAATATACGTTATGGTTGTAAAACGACATGATAGCTCAATGGGTAGAACACCGGTTATCGTGCAAACGACTAGTGTTCCAATTCCGGGTCGGGCCTACACCAATTTGTCTTTTCTATAGACATATGTGTGGTTAATTTAACATGTTTGTTAACGGTGAGGGAAAATATCGTGAGGAAACCCACATGGCTGAGTTGTACTTAGACATGTGACAGTGTATTCGTACAAACCAGCGATAGGCCTGCCCCTATCACGTGAGTACACTGTCCATGCAAAACGTGGTTACTCTGAACACCAGGTGACAAAGTCACGTGATGTTCAGAAGCATTAGTACCTCTGCCAACCCCTTCGGGGATATTCGGCGTGAACGTTTATGTTATTATGTTGTAAAATGGTTAGTATAGAATGTCTTAAACTAAAGATAATTTAATTAATTTTTCTACACACCATGCTCAAGACTTAAACCACTTGTAAATTCGTATTAGTGCAATCAAAAAAATCTACTAAGCTTGAAAATTAAATCCAGTATATTAAAAACTAAATTTGATTTGATTTGGATATTTTGTAGGTCGTGAGCATTATAAAACATGATGTATTAAATTAGTAAATAGCTCTTTGTTCCTATCCCTGATCTTCATCATCTTCTCACCAGAAATCTCACAAAACACTGCAATTTAAGTGCACTGCAAATTAATGAAAACGTCATTTTAACATTATCATATTTTTTGTAACAGTTAAGATTAAGTAAATAATAATTTAAATAAATTTTGGGGTTCTAAATAATAACTTATACTCTATTTAATTAGACACTGATTGTCTGTAAGATTAAATAGAAGATAATTATTTAATTTCATATATACTGTCTGCTTGAGACATCTTATTCTGCCTGCGTAGGAAAGGGGACTACAAGTAATATCAAAATTTGAGTAGGTGTATCTTGTACATTTCAAGAGTGTTGTAGGCTTGATTTTTATTTTTATTTACTTCTTATATTATGTAATTTACGTTAAAGAGCTCTTCAAATTCCCATCCGTGTATCCGATAAAGTCCCAAGATTATAACAATGATACCCTCCTAGCGCCCTCTCAAACAAAAAGGCGTTTAACATGAATAAAACAGTATTCCCGACGCGTTCACAGAATAATCCCGAAATTCAGTATCAAGGTGTCAGATAACGGTACTCTCTCATTACACCGCTTCGTGATGTGCATACTTAATACTAGCTTTTTATGATACCCTGGTACCTACGGACACTTTGTTTATCTTTTGCACCTTTTGTTATTTATGAGGAAAATGAGTGAAATTGCTTCTCACATTTGAGAACGTGAGTTAAATATTCAAAACTTACAAGAATCAGTCTATATAATCTATTTTAAGAATTGTAAACGTTTGCTATTATTCTTATATTCTTCTAAGTGGCATTAATTACTCCAACTCGATAACAATATGTTTGTAGGCTCCATTATTTACTAAATCAATTTCCATTTTTTTTTATAAATCATAACCATGAGTCATAAATGTATGACATGAAATTTTCATAGATATAATATAAATTATAATTTTGGCTATAAACATAGGCATAAACGGTTATATCTGTCTTTGTTTACATTTCCTTTAGGAATGGAATTTTGCTTGTTCAGTGGGAACATATAATTAACGTGTTAATTTAAAAATTCAATCGTTCACACCGTATATCCCTGCAGCGATGGTAGAGTCAGTTTAGAGTACCCACGTTTTGCTTGGACAGTGTACTCGCATGATAAGGGCAGGCCTATCGCCGTTCGTAGGTGTACATTGTCACATGAATAACTACAGCTTAGCCATTTGGGTTTCCTTACGATTTTTCCCTAACCATTAACAACCTTGATAAATTAACCACACAAATTGCTTTTGAAAAAATGGTGTAGATTTAACCTGGGATATGACCCCATGATAGGCGGTTGTTGTTACCACTAAGGCGACACGTTACGTACAAAACGGTGATAGGCCTGCCCCCTATCACGTGAGTACACTGTCTAAGCAAAACGTGGGTACCTTCTCTGGACACTAGATGGCGCTGCCATGTGAGTTCAGAAGTATTGGTACCTCTGCCAACCCCTTCGGGGATAAACGGCGTGAACGTTTATGTTATGTTATGTTTTGTATGCTTAACCTGGGATATGACCCCATGATAGGCGGATGTTGTTACCACTAAGCTATCACGGTTAGACAGAACTAAAGTATCGTTGGTGATGGGTCTCCAACCACATCGAACCAAAACCACTTAAAAAAGCCCCACAGTCGCTTCTTACGACACCCGTGGGTAGAAAAGGTTAGTGACATTCAAAGTCAGCACTACACGGCGACCGGCATTATTCCACAAGGGGATATATATCTGTTCTCAAATTTCCCATTTAAGCCATTAATATATTCGCCTTAAACGAGTTCAAACATGAGCGGAATGCTAACTTCGATCGGTTCAAACCAATTCCACCATGAGTTATTATCAAACCATGAGTGTTTTTTTTAAGAGATTGCAAATATATCAAATAATCAAGTAAGATGGGCGAGACACAAGTTGAAAGTGTTTGAATCATGTTTTTTTAAAGTTGTTTTTTGTGAAACTGTAAAGCCCGTTTACGTTAATATTTCTTTTGCTACGTGTAACAAAGGGTCTATGTCTTTCTATTGTTATTAAATTCTATTCTATCTTCGGGAGTCGCTAAAAGAATTATAAATAAGCCGAAAATATAGTAGTATGCATATTACGTTCGTTGTTGAGCTACATAAAGATCAATGTTGCTTAATAAAAAGACAAATTAATAAATATAGGTTCGCAAAATTATCAACACAAGGTTTTGTGAAAATTTCTATAGCCAAACCACAACTCAATCAAATGTTTAAACAGTGCATTTAACTACTTATATACGAGTATCTGACTGAAGTTTTCTCTTTAATTAACTAATTTAAAGTAGTATTTTCTAAGACTTTCACGATTGCACAATATAATTAAAACAACTTTTGACTTTCGGATATTTTAATCGCGTGTTATTACACGGTTTTTAAAGCCCGACGTTTCGAACATTGTCACATGAATAACTACAAAAAAACCATTAAAAGATCATGTAATAACACGCGATTAAAATATCAGAAAGTCAAAAGTTGTTTTAATTATAATTTAAAGTATCTAAACATTGACGCAATCAACAGTTGACTGCGACATTTCATGATAATGACAAAATGAAACTAACTAAAATCTAACCTAGTTAACACAATGGCCTACATCTCAAAACTACACCAAACATTTTCAACAATGCTAAGCTTTTAGTAAAGCTCAAAAAAATTAAAATAAATCCTAAAATTTTCGCTGCTAAAGTAAATTTAATACTCACTCGCGTGCTATGTACACAGAAAAGCTTTTAACACTATGAACACAAAACTGCAATAGCCTTCATCCATATATTTTAATTAGTAAGGTTGTAAAAACGGACACATTATAACAAATGTTGTTTTATGTTCTAGTTGTAGAAGCACACTTAGGGCCAGTTTTTTGATCCGGAGTTAAAAATATAACCATTTGTTACATTGACTATAGTTAAATGACCAACCAGTAGTTAAATCGTTTTTGATGTCTTTTTTAACTATAGTCAATGGGTTAACATAATATATATGGAGTTTGTTCTATTCCAAATTATGTATTGCCAAAGTGCAAGTAAGCGTTTATCTAGCGATAAATAAATAACATAACATATACTTACGCCATTAGGTCCCATTGGGGTATGCAGAGACTATCGAACGCCACTTCGTGAGATCCTGAAAATCCCCTTTAGCATCGTTTACATCCATAAATCTTTTCATACATGCTCTTTTATTTTTCATACTTTGGACGCCTGCCTTTTTTGAGCACTCTCTCTTTTTGGTCTGAATGTGTCCTCGATGGTCATCCTCTACTAACACTACCTTCCAATTTAGCTCTATAGATATATTTACCAATTGACTGTCATCTATCCTCCCTATGTGGCCAAATCATCTTAACATGCCTTTTTCTGTCTTTTATATACTTATGTATCACGGTTATAAAAATGGACAAAAAAAATGGGATATCTTTGTGGTAATTTCCAAGAATTAATTTATAAGCAGTATAAAGCAAATTACAAAAAAAAAGCTTACTTAAAAATTCAATTTACCTGCTCCGATTTTCAATGAAAGGACTCGTCTTTACTTTTTGTTCTAAATACAGTAAAGGCAATGAAGCCCTCCATTTATTTTCTTAAGAATCTCATTAAATTTATAAACGTCTAGTACGAGTCACTTTTGATGCTGAATATTTTATGTGAAAGTTGGCCGGCGATACTTTAGAGGTTTCTTTACTTAACCTGACTAGAAATTGCTGGAACTTATGCGCTTTTTTGCGAACTTTATTTATTTTAAGTGCTCGATTTTGTTTGACGTCTTTGATGTTATAAAGATTTTAATAGGATTAAGGTTTTGACTTAAATTATTTTAGGGAATTATTTACAGAAAATACCTATATCTAGAAAGGGTTTAGCAATTAACAATGACTGGAATAAATTTCTAGGCAAAATAATAATAAAAGATGTTATTAAAGGAAAGAAAAATTTCGACACTGGCGGGGTTCGGAAATTTTTCTTTCCTTTAATAACATCTTTTATTTATGAGTAATAATCCCCACATGAGGAATTCATGTCAAAAAACATTAAATTAAAATAATAATAGTTTATCATAACGAAGGTGACATTCAAACACTTCATCAGTTATAAATAATGGCGTGAGTATATGTATGTTTGTATGTATCAGTTATATGTTTTCTTTTTGTTTGAATAATTTTACCTTAGGCTTAGATAAGCACTACCCCCATTTCTTCCCATCGGTGTTCGTAAGCGCAATGCTGTTGGAGACCCATCACCAAAACCTTTGTTTTACAATCGTATTCCCACACAGCTTCCCAAAGTGACTGAGGTATTTCTCATTGGAAAATAATTATCCGTTTACCAAACATATTTTTAATGATAAATAAAGAATAAATAAAGGAAAGAAAAATTTCGACACAGGCGGGAATCGAACCCGCGACTTCGGGTATACGCCCCCGTCGCTCTGCCAATTGAGCTACCGTGTCAATGGCTGCCAGCGCGAAATTCTTCTATCCTTTGTTTCTTTTACACTTTTTATTCAGTAGTGTTTGCTTTCCCTACTTCCGATTTTTTTTACAAATTCGGAGGTAGGTAAGTAGGTAGGCCTGTGTCGAAATTTTTCTTTCCTTTATTTATTAGTAATAATCCCAACATGAGGTTTTCATGAATAAAAACATTAAAATTATCTTTTTAATGAACATCTAAATTTTAAAATGAGCAACTTATCTAAGATTACAAGTAAGTACTTTTGATGCAACATCAGTTTTTGGTTAGGTTAGACTTTATTGATGTATCGTTGAAGCTCTGGCTTTCCCTTCTAGGGATTTATAGCCGTGAGTATATGTTTGTATGTACTTCACCAATTAAAATTATCTTATCTTGAATTTTTAATTTTTCTGTGAAAAATGTTCGCCAAATAGTTGACTCATTATATAAAATCAGTTTGGAGATTCCAAAATATTTAAACGTACAAGTTGGCCTATTTATCATAACTCTGAATTTAATAACAATTTTTATAATTACTTTCGCAGATTAATATTTTTCAAAAATAACTTTAATCTATGAATTTGAGACCTGTATTTATCGAAAAAGTTTGATGCGAATATTTTAATCAAAGTTAATATTTTTACCAAAGGTAAGGAATTTCATGGTAAGGATTTTTTATGGGATTTGAAACAGAAACGGATGTATATAAGTGGTATAAGAGATATACAAAGCCAATGTTAATGATATTCTTTCTAGGGGACGGATAAGTGTGATAAAGATCAGACGGGTGTGAAAAGTTGGTAAATTTTGTACATAATTCATACCTTTAACGTAAGTTTCAATTCAATAATAATAAGTTTGTAAATTATATGCCAAATAATATATAATTATATTGCCGTGTAGTGTCGGCTAAGAATAACACTACCCCATTTCTACCCGTGGGTGATCGTAAGAGGCGACTAAGAGTAAAGGGGCTTTTAAAGTGATTTTTGGGCGATGTGGTTGGAGACCCGTCACCAAAAACATTTATTATTACCATCTTTTCCCCAATCAACTTCCAAAAGTGGCTGAGGAATGTCTCATTCCAAAGCTCTGTTCATTCAATTAAGGGATTTTTAGCCGTGAGTATATGTATGTATGTATGTATATAAATGATATGATCATACAAAAGTTATTTTGCGCCGTGCGGTGCCGGCTTAGAATGACACTACCACTTTCTACCCATGGCTTTCGTAAAAGGTATGTAGGTTTAGTAGTGTAGTGTTTGTGTGTTAGTAGGCTTTAAAAGTGTTGTTTGGGCGATCAACTTCCAAATGTGGCGGAGGAGTTTCTAGCTATGAATCTCTGGCTTCGCCTTTTATGTATTTATGACAATAAGTATATATATTAATAAATAAAGAATAAATAAAGGAAAGAAAAATTTCGACACAGGCGGGGATCGAACCCGCGACCTCGGGTAAGCGCCCCGGACGCTCTGCCAACTGAGCTACCGTGTCAGTTGGCTGCCAGTGCGAAATTCTTCTATCCTTTATTTTGTTTACACGTTTAAGTAGTGTTTGCGTTTCCTACCTCCGAATTTTTTACTAATTCGGAAGGCCACTTGTCTACCTTTTCAGATAGAATGCAAATGTTGAAAACGCCTAACTATCACATAATTCAAATCTTTTTGTTCATGAAAACCTCATGTGGGGATTATTACTAATAAATAAAGAATAAATAAAGGAAAGAAAAATTTCGACACAGGCGGGGATCGAACCCGCGACCTCGGGTAAGCGCCCCGGACGCTCTGCTTTCTGCTTTTTGAATTAGTAAAAAATTCGGAGGTAGGAAACGCAAACACTACTTAAACGTGTAAACGAAATAAAGGATAGAAGAATTTCGCACTGGCGGCAGCCAACTGACACGGTAGCTCAGTTGGCAGAGCGTCCGGGGCGCTTACCCGAGGTCGCGGGTTCGATCCCCGCCTGTGTCGAAATTTTTCTTTCCTTTATTTATTCTTTATTTATTAGTAATAATCCCCACATGAGGTTTTCATGAACAAAATGATTTGAATTAAGTATATATATATGCATGTAATGTGTACAAAAGTTATTGATTGACTTTACATAGAATTGTTTAGAACAGATATTTATTTATTTAAGAAAACGAAACCCAATAACCACAACAAAGCAACCATGCAAGTATAAATAAAACTGTGTTTTCTTCAAGTGTTGTCTATTCGACCCTTCCCGGATCCTACTCGACTTACAAAGGGTTAAACCTTCCAAAGCCAACACAGTAGGGTAAGGGTCAACTTACAATAACGTTTATTTAGAAAGATGTTGTGTCTAGGAATAGGCAATACAAGGTTGCAAGTGTAGTATAAAAACATGTTTTTCTTTACCTTATAAATGAAAATTGTGTCTGCTGTGTAGTGTCGGCTTAGAATAACACTACCCCATTCCTGCCGGTGGGTGTACGTAAGAGGCAACTAACGGTGTTGGGGCTTTTAAGGGATTTTTGGGCGATGCGGTTGGAGACCCATCACCAACAACCTTTATTTTGACATCTTTTCCCCACTCAACTTTCCAAAAGTGGCTGAGGAACTTCTAGTTCCTTAGCTCTGGCTACCCCTTCTTGGGATTTATAGCCATGAGTATATGTATGTATGTATGAAGTATATGTATGTTTGAATAAAACATACGAGTTTTGGTATTCAAAAAATATTTAGTAAATTTTGTAACTTAAAAATTAAACTTAATAATCTGTGGCGGTTGGAGACCCATCACCAACGATATTTTATTTCTACCATCATGTCCCCTATCAACTTTCAAATATGGCTGGTTGTAACAAAGGTGTGAAGTTTCTAGATCTCAAGCTCTATATGGAGGATGGATTTGAGTTCATAAAATTTCCTATACCTAATATCGAGGGTAAGAAAGCACTGTCGAAACTTTATCTTTATTACGAAGTTTTGACACAATATTATGATAAACGACGAGCGATAAGCAATTTAAAAAGATTTCGTTGCTTCATCTTTAATGTTTCGTAAAATCTTTGTTTACCAGCAAGAATAATTTGTAAATGTCTTATGATATAAGTATCAAGTTTGAAAAATTAGTAAACACTCTTTTCTTAGACCAGAAATTATTAAATGCAATATTAAGTGTGTTTCTATTACATTATTTTCAAATCATTGTGGAAATATTGTATATGTATTTAGTAAATATTGTAGATAAAAAAACTTTTTTATATGTTATGTTTTTATTTTTTTTTGTATTGTCACTAATTGTTTAATATAGTACACATATTTCTTAAAAACCTTTTGTATAATATAATATTATGAGTTACTGAGCTAGGTAGAGAAAATTTTATACTGAATTTAATACATTCTAAATTTACTGATTTTGTTATAAATACTATAATAATAACAAAATGTAAGATTTTAATTTTAACACATTATTGCATACAGATATGTAGCGACATGATAGCCCAGTGGGTAGAACACCCGCCCGAAAACAGAAGGGCGTGAGTTCCAATCCTGGGTCGGGCCTACACCAATTTGTTTTTTCAAAAGTCATATGTGTGGTTAATTTATCAAGGTTGTTAACGGTGAGGGAAAACATCGTGAGGAAACCCACATGGCTGAGTTGTACCTAGTCATGTGACAGTGTATTCGTACAAAACGGCGATAGGCCTGCCCCCTATCACATGAGTGCACTGTCTAAGCAAAACGTGGGTACCTTCTCTGGACACTAGATGGCGCTGCCATGTGAGTTCAGAAGTATTGGTACCTCTGCCAACCCCTTCGGGGATAAACGGCGTGAACGTTTATGTTATGTTATATATAATTTTTTTTTTGCAAAGGTACAAATCATTTCAATTTAGTACACCAAGTAGCTTTTTGTGAAAATAATATTTGAATTATAATGTTTATAGTCTGATTTCTTAAACTCTGTTAATTAAATAGGGTTAGTAATTTTTGAAAAATAGGAAAAAACAAATTGGAGAAAAGGAATTATTTCATGAAAACCGCAAAGATGAGTTTATCTATGCATAGTATATTTGTTGAAAGCTTCTAACATGTGTAAACAATCTAGGCACAAATTTGATACTCTGAACATGTGAAAACAATGTTCAAGCAAGTTTTTTTTAAATATGTGATGCGCAAAAAGTTTCAATATCACTTGTTACAATATAGAAACCATTTCATTTGCTATAAATGTACAAATAAAAAGAAAAATGTTTTATACACACAACGATGTATTTCTATATTCCAAAGGTATTCGTGTATAGTATTCGATTAGTTTACGTTTGAAATTTTTGGAGTAAAAAATACAATTTTATTTATAACGCAAGACATAATCTGTCTTGAATCAGATTAATTCCTGAAAACTTGATATTTAAAATTAGTAACGACTGCTACAAAATAATTTGACTACGTATTCTTCGTAGACAGAAAATTGCTATAAGCACAAGCGAGTACATGCTACACAGGCAACACGTAGTCGTTATTACATATTCGTAACATATGGCGTAGTCATATTTAAGCTGACTAAACTTATTAATACCCTTATTAATTTACCAAATTAGTTGAATGTGTTAGCTGATACTCATTTCTTAAGAATAGAAAAAATAGATAAAGATTAGAAACCAATTTTTGTACCAATTCATTGACAATCGGGTAAACATTTTTTTTTGTTGGTGTGATGGTATTTTGTGATTTCACTATTTCGGTAACACCCAACCTATTCCTAATACTATAAGTTATAACCAGCTATAATTTAGAATTATTCACCAACCCTGATGGTATATTAGCCGCGTTATCATCAATTTATGAAAATTTTGATCATGTGAAAGTAAATCAATTAATTTGGTATAAACAACATCAGAATGTGATGGAAAATTATGTATTAAAATTACCGAACAGGTTTGGCATAGCATTTGAGCTTCAGTAAATTTCCTGTTAGTTATGTCAGCTGCTACACGCTGGTTTTCAGTCAGCAAGCTCAGCAAAATGTATACTCATCATGATTTGATTAAACTAAATCCCTCACTAAATTGTCGTGTGAATTCATTCGTGTTGTATCCTTACATACATACGTATATATATATACTAGCTGACCCCACAGACTTCGTACTGTCAAAAGTGTAGACTTTCACGGCGTCGAACTGAAATATTTAACTGACCCGTTGAGGGTCTCTGTCATGCGATGAGAATAAAAGTGTTTTTAATAGTATTTTTTTATTTTATATTTTTTAAGTTTATAAGTATAGTAGTTTGGGCTGAGATTGATTCTGAGTTAGTCAGTCCGTCTTGTCTTGCGCTTCATGCACGCGTGTCAATTTTGTTGCGAAGTAATTTTAAAATTGTATCATATTCTAAGATGTTAATTTAAATTAAATGATGTCAAGGACAATTTTGTTCAAAATTAAATACTCTTAATCAACAACACAATTATTTGAGTAAGGATTAATATAATGTTTATAAAATATTATGGCAAATAATTGGCAATAGTGCATTAATTTCGACCAAATTTGATTGTCATAAAAAAGTTATGGTGAGTCAATCTTAAAAGATACACACATACTGTCGTGGACATTTTTTTTAGATCATTTAAAAAGGAATAATTCTTTCCGTGTCCGTTCTTTTCTTTCCGTTTGCGCAGCGCACACAACGCAAGCCTTAAAATATGAATAATTATCCCCGTTTTTTTATTTATTTTTATTTTATTTATTTATTTGGCACACAAACAGTATTATGACATAGCATTGGTATACAAAATTTAAAAAACAATACAAATTCGGACATAATACCAAAAAACTGTGTACACAGCATGATGTTAAATAATCAGTTGAGATGACAACTTAAGAAATATATTAAACATTGTTCGCTGATTCTTTTCTCCTATTGGTCGCAGCGTGATGATATATAGCCTAAAGCCTTCCTCAATAAATGGACTATCCAACACAAACATATTTTTTCAATTTGATTTGGCAGTTCCTGAGATTCTAGCGTTCAAACAAACAAACTCTTCAGCTTTATAATATTAGTATAGATATACTCACGAACATAAATCCTAATAAAATATTTTTTAACAAAAAGAAAACCGACTTCATAGTTGAAAAAACAACCGAAAATAAACCATCTAGTACTAAAAAGTACGAAATAAGTTTTTTAATTGAATATGAGTACTGTGATTAATACCTTAGCAATTTCTTTATTCCACACGCGTCAGTTCAACCTACCTAAATATTAAAATTCTCTTCATTTAATTTGTGAGCCGGTGCCAGCCTCGATGATAATTGATAATAAGAAGTGTGTATTTCGCACTTCTTACACATGTAAAATGTAGGGTACCTTGTAGTTGTAGGGTAAATTGATTTTTGTACGTATTACCATTAAAAACGTTAGGCAATAGATATATATTGTTTAGATTGTAATAATCAGAGATAAATAGTAGGGTGAATTTACTTTTGTTTGACTGGCACCGACTCAAAAATTAATTTAAGAGAATTGTAATATTTAGGTAGGTTGAACTGACGCGTGTGGAATAAAGAAATTGCTAAGGTATCAATCACAGTACTCATATTCAATTCAAAAATTTATTTCGTACTTTTTAGTACTAGATGGTTTATTTTCGGTTGTTTTTCCAACTACGAAGTCGGTTTTCTTTTTGTTAAAAATTATTTTATTTTACGAGTTTCTGGGATAAGAAGTGGTGGGAGACCGCTCAAAACCGTCTGGAGTGTAAGAAGGGAAGAGAGGCCTTTGCCCAGCAGTGGGACATAAATGGCTAATAATAATAAATAATACGAGTTTTAGAGATGGGTAGACCTGGCAAAGATGCCTCTCGGATGAGGAAGCGACGGTTACTTCATTATTCTTCGTATTTCCGGTATTTCTATTATAGTACGATATTAAATAGGCTCAACCATATGTTACCTTACATTGTTCTTAAAATCCTTCGAAAGGCGATGGTCTACAATTCTACATCTCAAGAAAGACTCAAACGTTCACGCCGAATATCCCTGAAGGGGTTAGCAGAGGTAGTAATACTTCTGAATATCACGTGACATTGTCACCTGTTGTTCAGAGTACCCACGATTTGCTTAGGTAGTGTTCTCACGTTATACAGGGCAGGCCTATCGGCGTTTTGAACAAATACATGATTGTGAGTTTCGACAGTCCCCTCGATTTCCTGGGACGCCATCATCAGATCCTGGTCTCATGGTACTTTCTCGGTAACAATAACATAACAAAAGAAATGTTTAGTAAACCTGTACTTCTCTTAGAATGTGGAAAGAACTGTTTCCTAATACCTAGTGATTGAGGACCCACACCTTCCATCATCAGCTCAGCAGCATAACAATATGATTTTCAGAAGCAAATGCCAATATAAGTTCAGAAAATATGTAAAACGCGGTACATTTGCCTATAAAATTTGAGGGTTCCCCTCGATTTCTCCAGGATCCCATCATCAGACCCTGATATCCTCATCATGGTACCAAACCGGGAGTATCTTCTTTCGAATAAAAAAATAATAATCAAAATCGGTTTATAAATGGCGAAGTAATCGGCGAACAAACATAAAAAAATATATATGCGGTCGAATTGAGAACACTCCTTTTTTGAAGTCGGTTAAAAAAGGGTGTCCAGAGCTTTAGAGCAAGAAACTCTTTAGCCACATTTGGAAGTTGATAGCGAACAAGACGTTAGAAACAAAGTATCGTTGTTGATGGGTCTCCAACCGCATCGCCCAAAAACCACTTAATAAAGTCCCATACCCCTTAGTCACCTCTTACGACCTATATCCTTCTACGTATAAAAGTTAACTGTGAATTGTTACTTCAGTAGAAATAGATCACAGAGGATGCAATACATCAAATAGATGATGTGTTAAAATAACAGGCGTCTGAAGTATGTCTAATAGGAACAGGAGCTTTTATTAAGGGCTTTACAAATGTTAAAAGATAAAGAAGTTTATCAGATGCAATTAGTAGTCTCCGACTACCCCATAGGATATTACGAGCGTGAACTTATTTCCATATGTAAGTTTACTCTCCCGTAAAGGGGCAGCCAGAGCAAGTGAATCAGGCATTCTTCAGCTGATTTTGTTGCAGTGTTCATCTTGTCAACAAAATATTGAAATATCACAGTTCCCTGTTGGTTAAAAAATATTAAAGCTATAGATGTTTATAACATATGCTATATAGGGTCGGCTCAAAATATTGTTATTCGTTATTAACATTAATATTGTATTTCTAAGGGTGTTGAAGTTTACTGAGATATTTTTGTGCGATGTGGCTGGATACCCATCTTATATATTCCTCACTTCCGTAATCCTTATCATATCGTTAACGCAAATATCTTGAAGCGTATAAGGCATAGTAAACGCCCTATAAAAAATATAATTTGAATTTTGTTAACTAGTAATAAGTCACTTAACTTCCAAAAGCATTTGAGCGATTTCCGTTTTTGACGCTTTGGTTATCTCGTTTAGAGATTTATAGTCCAAAGTATATGTATGTATTGCCGTGTAGAGCCGACTTAGAATGTCAATACCCCTTTCTACCCGGTGTCGTAAAAGGCGGACTTTTCAAATGGTTATTAAGCGATGCGGTGGGAGACCCATCACCAACGATACTTTATTTCTAACATCTTCTCACATATCAACTTTCAAATTTGGCTTAAGAATTTCTATTCTGAATTCATTCATTCATCAGGGGTTCATTGAGATACATGTATGTTATGTAATTAATGTGTCTGAATGAAATCATGTATGAAAAGATTGATGGATGTGAACGAAGCCAGAGAGGTTTGCCAGGTTCGTACAAAGTGGTGATCAATAGTCTCTGCCTACCCCAATGGGAACCAATGGCGTTAGTATATGTATGTATGTCTCTTGCAGACGTCGAGCTCATTTTCGATTCATTAACCGTCGGTAATGGCAAGTCATCTAACTAATGGGAACACAATTACCGCGTGACTTATACAAGTACATGTTGCGGCTTCGTTCGTGATTTTAGTATCGAAATTAATAATTGTGTTTACGAATTAGGTTTGGATTTAATGCTGATGAGCATTTACTTCTGTCAGGTTCGTGCAAAAGATGATGAAGAATCTGCCTATGTCAATGGGAATTAATTGCTATAGCATATTTTATATTATAGTACATTACAATAAATGTAAAAGGTATTTTTAGTAAATCAAAGATCGCCTTTTCAATTGATAAATAAACCCATTTTTTTAAATAAAAACTATCATTTCATACGAATACTCATAAAAGATTAATATATGCTATTATCTGCTTTTCAGAGTTACCAAAACTCTTACGAATTCGTACCGAAATTAATATTATTTATTTGCACAAATGTGTGTTTATTATAAGATAATATAATTAAAAACGATCTTTTAACAATACGATAATTACCAAATATATTAAGGTGAATTAAGTTCAATAATAACGAAATAATAAAACAACTTACCAACAAAAAATCCTAACACAAGTAAAAGCGCCATGGCAATCCAGAAAACTATCCAAAATTATCTTTAAAACTCATTGCACAGCACAATTCAGCTAAACACTTTCGAAGGCATAGTCAAAAATATTCGCACATCGAAGTATTTTTCAGGAAAACTGACATACGTTTTCCGTACACTCTCTCCGAAGGCTCTACGCTTACTGCGGCACGAGAAAACCTTTGTGACAGATAACGCCCCTCTTTCCCTCCTTCACCCCCGCCCTCCCTTATCGCGATCCCGTAATTAGATAAATGTCATTGCTTTTGTCCCCAAAAGTTTTCCCTCAGAATTTTATTCTTGTGTAATAGACTCCATAGTTGCTTAAGAGCTCATTTATTTGTGTTTGTTGTAAATGATACTTTTGTTGATAGCTCGATATTTTTCTTGTCGGTTTATGACCTCCTAGTATGTATATTTGTTACAATTTAACGCTTTATTTATTCATAAGATGCTCGGGTAATTGGGGCGTTTTATGTTTTTAGGTACGACGTTGGTCTATGTTAGACTATTTTGGTAAAATAATTGAAGAACATACACTTTTTCATCTAAACAAACTTAGTTTAATATATGAACAAAATTTAAGAGCTGTTTTTCTTAAAATAAGCAAAACATTTAGAATGGGTTTTTTGTTTGGAATGTGTAATATATTATTTCATTTTACATATTACTTTATTTTCTCTTCTATTCGAGGTATTTTATTTAAATCTTTACCCAGTTATAGTTTAATAAAATTACATGTGCTATAATAAAAAATATTCAAAATTTAAAAACCTTAGACATTTGTATCTTTATCCTTTACTATCCTGAGTAGGTAATAAACTTGCACAAAAAGAAATGAAGTGCATGCTTCTTCTTCCAGACAAAAATGTTTTTGGAAGCTGGGAAATATGTTTAACAATACTACTTACATTTAACAATGCTATCTACTTATTCTTACTTACTTACTTAAACTCACGCCGTTGTTCCCAATAGGGTAGGCAGAATTAGATCGCCACTTAGTCCGATCCTGACAAATCCCTCTTGCTTCTGTTACATTCATTGTTCTTCTCATATATGCTCTTTTATTCTTTACACTATGAACTCTCGCTTTCGTACTTACTGTTGTTGTTTAGAATGCACTCATGCGTGTATAATTTACATGAAAATAAGTGAAAATGTTAATTGAGAAGTAAGTTATTTATATCGTAACGACAGAGAATCTTCATAGACTCTTCAAATTATGCCATGCTGCTCTTTCAGCTCACTGTTCATGACGGATAAGCTGCGCCTATTTTAATTCACGTAAGAACTTCCACGCTTCGCTACCACCATTAATTTTGATAACATATATGTTCATGTACATGAAACTAGAGAGGTTTCCCCGGAACGTACAAAATGAAAATCAATAGTCTCAGCCTACCCCAATGGGAAATAATGGCGTGATTATATGTATGTATGTACAAATTTTGTCGCTACTACAACCAATTTTGATAACACATTTGTACATTATTTCTTGTTAGTGACTTGGTGACATAAGAATAGGCGAGGCGGGGCGGCAGGTGGCATGCAGCCTGCAGGCAGTGACGCGAGCACTTCGTCTACATAAAGATGTCTTGGATGGAAAGTGCAGGCAGGCGTACAAGTATGCGATGAAGACACGTTTCCGTCGATGGTGTCGTTAATAAAACATCTTTACAATTAAGGAATACGACAAATATTACTTCTTCAAATTAACGTCAACTAAGGTAATATCGTTGTTTTTTTCTGGGAACAAGAAGGCGAAGCAAGAAAAATATCAGTTTCTTCAAGCATTTTGAATCCTTTTTCTAAAGAACTTGGTAAAAATACTGTATATTTTAAGTTTTATTTAATTTAAACCCTTAGTTCAAGGCTTGTAACAAATCAAAGATTCTTAATCTTCTCTATTCTCGCTTACTGCAAAATTTCGTAGACAATTCATAGATTGACAAAAATGTAAAAATAAATTTAACGCGTAGTGCCGGCTTAGAATGTCGCTACCCCTTTCTACCCACGGGTGTCGTAAGAGGCGACTAAGGGTATTGGGGCTTTTTATTGGATTTTTGGACGATGCGGTTGGAGACCCATCACCAAAAACCTTTATTCTAACCATCTTTTCCCCACTCAACTTCCAAAAGTGGCTGAGGAATTCATAATTCCTTAGCTCTGGTTACCCCTTATATAGCCGTGAGTATATGTATGTATGTAAATTAAACATATGTAAATGTAAACGGGACAGTAAAAACGAAACAAGAAAGGTTTTTTAACGCATCCTTAATTTATAAAAAAAATAAAAATCATTTATTTCAGACTATTTTGTACGGTCCATAGTTTGTTAGTACCAATAAACTTAGTAATGTTAGTAAGAACTTAAAGTAAACAAAACTAATAATTAAGACAGAAAAAAAAATGCAGACAAACCATTCTTTATGATGAAGAAACATCCGCAATACAATAAACGTACCACTAAAAGGTAAATCCTGTTTCCAATAGTTATTGTAGGAGTGACGAAAATTGTGATTGATTCTGATGACAAATGACCGACAAAAATAGTCACTTAAAAACATTTAAAACACGAGATTTAAAAACCAATTTTCTTTTACTTATTAAGTTGTACAACAAATATTACACTTTCTTTTTTCGAACACAAATTCTACCACTTTGGGAGTTCATATATTTCAAACTCTACATTTTGAGAAATCTCTATTATTTATTTAAACTCCTGTCTAAAGACAACCTACATGCAGGGGTGTTAACCACATTGTTTCTATAGTTTCTATAATAAAGTGCTGTGACACACGGACAGACAGACAGACAGACAAACATGACGAAAATATAAGGGTTTCGACTTTTGCCATTTGGCTTTCAATTCAATTCCATTTATTTGCATGTCACAAGTTCATGAGATGTTACAAAAATTTAAAAATACAGTATAAGTACAGGTGACGCCCTGTAAAGGCACGGCAAACATCGTTTAATGGTAGACTAGTTGTAGAGCAATCGGGGCATTCTATTTATTGTACGGGTCATCAAAAAACTCCTTTATATTGTACTAACATTTAATGATAAGATGATTTTTTAAAGTCGTAATAAATAAATAAAGTTTTTTAGTATCTTTTATGTCATTTGGTATGTGATTATAAATTTTTATTAGCATGCGGTGGGGATACACGATACTAATTTCATTGTGGTGAAAGGTATTTTGTAGTTTATTTAAATAACGGTCATTTCTTTTATTATTTCTCATTGAAGAGTAAAACTCATTATTTTTTCTAACAAATTTACAGCTTTCTAATATGTGAATTGAAGTTAGTGTTAATATATTATTTTGAAACCTTGATATATGCATACTAATATTATCGGAAAGTGAGTTTGTTTGTTTCTTTGTGCTGCTTTCACGCCGTAACTACTAAACCGATTGCTTTAAAAATTTTCAGACTTATAGTTAAAAGCCTTGATTAAATAATAGGGTACTTTATATCACGGAAAAAATGATGTTCCCGAGGGGAAAATAAAATATTGTTTGCTTTCTGGATGGATTGGAGATGGCGCTGTGCGTCGTTTAAAACAAAGAAATATATTGCAAACTAATATAAACATGTAAATTTAGAAGCTAAATGATACGATAATGAATTCCCGAATTCGAGAAATTCCCAAGATGATTTCCTATTTGTTTTATGTGTCTAAACTGTGTTTTACATCTACCTATTTATTCCAAACGAATAAAAACCTGCACTGAAATTAAAACTTAATTAGTAAAACTATAGTGTCTTGAAGTATCTACAGCCCTCTTGTAAAAATTTCATGTGCCTTTCAGTCTCCATATTACTATACCTTGATTACAAAATCTATATGTACTCTATGGTATGCAGTAAAAGTTTGAGTTTGACATAAATAACTATTATCAAAAAACCGTTTTATTGCATAAAAACATATAGTCAACTTTGTGACAATATATTTATTAGAGTATTTTTTTTTCTCGAGGAAAATAAAATCATGAAAAAGAAAGAAGTTAACTGACTTAAGTTCATACCAAAAACAAGCATAAAACACCGCCTTAGGCCTTCTTAATAATCGTGAAGGCCTCAGTAAACTTCGAAACAAACCGCAAGTGATAAACTTAGCCAATCAAACTACACAAAGCTTTGAAACTAACATAAATAAGTAATACAAATCATATTTCTACGTTCACTTCATTATTTTATACGTTACCTTTAACTAGAATGGCATCGTGGAGTGTAGTTGACAGCAGGAAATAAAGCCTTTAACGAACGATGTACCTACAGACAGACTACGATGCCATTATGCACTCCTGGTATGGAAAACTTGTTATTGAATATATTTTATTATTAAAATATTATAATTTAGTGCCGCTATTCTTAGAATGTCACTACCCCTTTATTTATTTATTTATTTATTCATTCGGCACACAAACAGTATTATAACATAGCATTAGTATACAAAATTTAAAAATAATACATATTCGGACATAATACCAAAAAACTGTGTACACAGCATGATATTAAATAATCAGTTGAGGTGACAACTTAAAAAATATATTTTTTTGACTACCGTGGTGTGGTTCACTCCGAATTCCTTCCAGCGGGAGAAACAGTGAATAAAGAATATTATTTAGGCGTCATGAAGCGTTTGCGTCAGAGAATCCGCCGAAAACGTCCAGATTTGTGGCAACACAACTCATGGATGCTGCACCATGATAATGCACCAACACACACAGCCATTATAGTGAAAGAGTTTTTAGCGAAAAATTCAACAAAAGTTCTCGACCAAGCACCGTATTCACCTGATATGGCTCCGTCCGACATTTTTTATTTCCCAAGTTAAAATTACCACTTCGAGGAAAACGTTTTGAGTCGATAGAAGCCATAAAAGAAAATTCGCTGAATGAGCTAAAGGCCATACCGCAAATAACCTATGAAAAATGTATGGAAGACTGGGTGAAGCGGTGGAGATGTTGTATTGCAAGCGATGGGGCCTAATATGAAGGCGATAAAATAAATTTAGATGAATAATTTTTATTTTTTGTTTTATTGACAAATTCCCGATACTTAGTACACAGAATGTATGTGTATGTAGTTAAGCGGTTTTGCGTTTGTTTAATAGTTTTGAGAAAACACAACTCCATATTATTTTAATGTTTTTTGACATGAATTCCTCATGTGGGGATTATTACTCATAAATAAAAGATGTTATTAAAGGAAAGAAAAATTTCGACACTGGCGGGGTTTCTTTCCTTTAATAACATCTTTTATTTATGAGTAATAATCCCCACATGAGGAATTCATGTCAAAAAACATTAAATTATGTGATAGTTAGGCGTTTCCAACATTTGCATTCTATCTGAAAAGGTGGACAAGTGGCCGTCCGAATTAGTTAAAATTCGGAGGTAGGAAACGCAAACACTACTTGAACGTGTAAAAAAGAAACAAAGGATAGAGGAATTTCGCGCTGGATGCCAACTGACACTGTAGCTCAGTTGGCAGAGCGACGGGGGCGTATACCCGAAGGTCGCGGGTTCGAACCCCGCCAGTGTCGAAATTTTTCTTTCCTTTAATAACATCTTTTATTTATGAGTAACAACTCCATATTTCTTTACGTATGTAAATAAACAAGGGTAGGTCTTGAGGGACAAAGGAGCAGGGTAAATTGTGCTAATAAATAAATAGACTAATGATAAGTTAGTCGGTGTCCAAAAATACCTAAAACGGTGTAGTGGGGATCCAGATTATATTAGATTCCCAGACTCGCATATACAGGCAGAAATTGTTGGGTTTGTCAGAACAATTACGAGACTTGAGCGAATAGTGTAGAAAAACTCAGAAAATTATAATATTAAGCTATGTGATTGAGTGAAAATAAACAGTATGTAACATGATAACAGATTGATGAATGTTAATGAAGCATATAAGATTTGGTAGGATCTTATAAGGTGCGATCGATATTCTCTTCTCACCCTCATGGGAACCAATGAAGTAAGATACGAGGGCGGGTCAATAAGTCCGTGACTTTTGGAATAAAACACAGATTTATTTGATAAAAAAATATTTTATTTTTCAACGTAGTCTCCCTTGAGCTCTATACACTTTGTCCAACGCTTCTCCAATTTTTTTATCCCTTCCAATAAAAATGATTTGTCGAGGTCCTCAAAATAGGCCTTTGTTTGCGAGATGACTTCATCATTGGAGTCAAATCTTTTTCCACCTAGCCATTTCTTCAGGTTTGGGACAGGTAGTAGTCGCTCGGAGCCAAATCTGGAGAATAGGGTGGATGAGGGAGCAATTCATAGCCCAATTCATGGATTTTTGCCATGGCAACTGCACATGTGTGCACCCTTGCATTGTCTTGGTGGAAAAGAACTTTTTTCTTGGCCAAATGAGGTCGGGTTTTTTTCAAATCGTCATTGAATCGGTCCAATAAGTTGGCATAATATTCCTCATTGATTGTTCTTCCCTTTTGTAGGTAGTCAATGTGGATTATCCCGCGTGCATCCCAAAAAACATTCGCCATAACTTTATTGGCTGACAAACCCACCTTGGCCTTCTTTGGCGCCGATTCACCTTTAGGAACCCACTGTTTTGACTGTTGTTCGGTCTCTGGTGTGTTGTGATGGATCCATGTTTCGTCCACAGTTACAAAAAGGCGAAAACTCCTCCACATTGCGATTAAACAACGCCAAACCTTCTTGTAAAGTTGTTACACGATTGCGTTTGTGGTCGACTGTGAGCGGCACCCATCTTGCGGAAAGCTTTCTCATGCCCAAGTAATCATTCAAAATTGAAACCACTGAGCCATGCGAGATCCCTATGGCTTCCACAATCTCTCGCACTTTCAATCTTCGGTCGGCCAACACCATATCGTGAATTTTTTCTATTGTTTCGGGTGTAAAGACCTCAACTGGGCGTCCAGGACGTTCGGCATCTTCAGAGCTTGTACGGCCACAACGAAATTCAGTAAACCACTTTTTCACCATTGAAATCGATGGTGCAGCGTCCCCATAGTATTTATCAAGCTTAGCCTTGGTCTCGGTAATGGTTTTTTTTCGCAAGAAATAATGCTTAATAAGCAATTCACATTTTTCCATTTTCTCCTCAAATTTGTGAGTAGTCTGATAAAAATAGCTGTCAAACACATGTCAAACACAAACTAACTGACGCAGCAATTTAAAATTTAGACAGGAGTCAACTGACAGATGCCTGTTCACACGAGCAGTGTTGCTGTTTCAGTAAAGAGGTCAGAAATTCAAAAAGTCACGGACTTATTGACCCGCCCCCGTATATAGTTTGAGGATTTATATTTTCGGACCATGTTACTATGTACCAGTAATGTAATGTAAGAATAAATGTGTCTTAAGATAATGTTGCTATATTCTGCAACTACAAAGTTAAGTATATATCTGTGGTTATAAATGTTATGTTATTTTTTAATAAGCAATTGTTACCTTGTTTCATAATGTGGAAATAAATCATTATTTATTTATTTTTAATATTTATTATATTTATCCTATAGCAAAACTTTCAAAATGACTAAAGAATAAAAAAATCTTTAACTTTTCTTTTTTGATGTTTTATGCTATGAGTATTGATCGGTAGCTTTTTAAATCAAAATACATACGACCATGCATGAGAAACCTACAAAAACATATATAAGTCCCAAGAATCCATAACAGCACTGCCCCCACAAGAGCCGCTCTTTGTACCGCAGCGCATAAACACACTTTGTGACGTCATCGCGGGACATCATTCCGCAGATTGATCCTCGCGCTGTCTGCTAATGAGAAAGCACAAAGGTTACTTCATTAATTATGTCTTATTGTTTGACGAAGTTTATCTCGCGTGATTCATCTTTGAAGTAAGTTTGGTATGGTTTTTTAGAGAAGCGCGTTGGGTCTGTATTTTTTATTTTAAGATCTAAAAAGAACTTTGTCGATGTAAATATTTGCGCATTGTTCTGAGGTTAAAAACCAAAAAAAATTGAAAGTGAGGGAGTCGTAAGTAAGACAAATAAAAGAAGATGTATAAGACAGTCAATGAATGTGACCAAGATGGAAGCAATATAGATTGGTCTGGATCGAACAAAATAACCATCAATGGTCCCTACTTACCCCAATGTTTAATAATGGTATTAAATTAATATTATTGACAAATATGTAGACAAAAAGGTTTTTCTCTGTTTTGGTTTTTAATATAAACTTTATATGATACAGTACCACTTTTTTAATAGCTCCTGAAATACAATAGGTTTATAAAAAGAAACTTTAAATTTCAATCTTTGTTCGATAATGAAATCCTGTATTGAATTGATATCCTTTCAATACTGTCAATACATGTGTCAGTATCAATAGCAGTAAGGAATAATGCTTCCGGGCACCTGCTGTTTTGGCCATTTCCATCTGCCATTACCAGGACCTCATAGGGCGATACGGCAGTGTAAGGATAATAAGAAAAATATGATTGTTTTGCTGGGCTGAAAATAGGACAGGGGTCACCGGATATAATGTAAGAAGACCATTGGATCAATGTATTTGTTTGATTTTATTGTATGTATTTTTGCTGTGATATATAAAACCAAACAAATGTTGTTGTAAATTTTCTGAATGTATTATGTTAAAATTTTAAAACAATTTTAAAAGCACAAAATAGATTTTACAATATTTTGATTGAAGAACCACTTAGGATTAAATTAAATTAATCACTTTTTGATTTAGTTAAAGTTAATGGTTAATTTATTTTTTAGAAATATATGTATAGATATTTATATAAAAGGCATGTATGAGAAAATATTGATAAATAAAGTACTTAGGATGATAGATATTTCTTTTCTCAGCCCATAAATGACCCCAACAAGGAGCGGGAGCCTACCCCAGATAGGATGATTTAGCCTTAGTCCACCACGCTGGCCATGTATAGGTTGGCACACTAGCGACTACTACCGTAATAGTAGCCGGGACCGACGGCTTAACGTGCCCTCAGAAGCACGTATTCATCATATGTATAATGTATGTTTGAGTAATTTATTTATATCTTATTACCGCCATCCATGCATCCGTGCATCCGCTGATATATTTCATGATTCTGTGACCTCAGTCAAAAAAATAGTTTTAGATTTATAAATAAGTTATTTCTAAATAAGTTAAGTTTTTAGGTTAATGTTACAATTAGAATTAGATTAACGAAATTGTAGTTCACTTAATTCCAGTTCATGAAGGCATACTGTGTCTACTCTTAGTAGGATTTCATTTCTGTTCACTAACGCATTTTGTTTATTCTTAAGTTATAATTTAATCCAGTTTGTAGACCAAATAATAATAAAAAAAATACCGAAAATGGAGGATGTGATGCGGCCTGTATTGAGAGTTCACTCTCTGATTATCATGTTTGACTATGCAATTCTTATAATAGAGTAGTGTGCTTTATATGTTTTTTTAATGGTAAAAATATACTCCGAGATTGATGACATACGAGTGTAAAAATGAAATTTCAAATCTAAGTTTAGAAAAACGAGAGATTAAGATAAGAGTAAGATCTTTATGAAACATAACAGAAGATTGATTTCACAAAAAGAAGTTTCATAAAGAATAAAATCAAAATTATCATTTTATAAATAGAAAATGTGTGAAAATTTTATTGCAAAGTGAGAATATCATGAAGTTGTACTTGCGTTGGTTTATTTATGGTTTATGACGACGTCCGTGCCCGAGTGGATAGGTGACTAGTTTCCCGGTCAGAGGTTCGATACCCGATGAGAGAGATTTATATGATGAACATAAATGATTGTTTCTTAGTCTTGGATGTTATTTATATGTATATTATATAATATTCAATATATCGTTTAGTTAGTATCCCATAATACAAGTGTTACTTAGTTTGGGGCTAACTTGATTGTCAAATATGGCCGTATATTAATTATTTATTTATTATTATTTTTTATTTATAAGTATGTAATGCAAGCTATGTTATTTGTCATATGTTCTAAATAGCCTACAAAAGCCATGAGCCAATAAAACCTTGGTTCAATGATAAACTTGGCGAACTAGAACAAGGTTTTTAAGCAAGTCAAAAAGATTACGCTGTTTAATTAATTAATTTATTTTTAACTCACTGCTTTCTCTCCAGAGCGGAATTTTAACAGCTCCAGAAGTAAACTTCCCTCACCTTCTTTAAGAATTTAAGAGGTTGAGGAAGTAAAATTCACGAGTAGGATCATTAATGATCGAGCAACAGAACTAAGACTAACGCATCCCATAAAATATGACTTATAAATAAAATACACAGATTTTTATTTAATAATTAAATCATAAAAATGGATTGAAATGATAAGTAAATAAAGGAAATTACTTAAGAAATTTCAATATTTTTTAAACACATAACGCAAAATACAACACATCATCAAATCTGAGTAACGTATACAGCTTTAATCAAATCAAGAAGTCCATCAAAACATTAATTACTGTGGAAACCCGACGCTAATTATGATTATGTTCGCTGTATAATACGACGCAGGAAGTCATAAATGCCATAACAGCGCTATTACAGCACCATTATAGCTGTATAAAGTTACTTAATCGAGTAATTTTGCGCTTGCATATTGGCAACTTGTAGTTTTTTCACTGTTACTATTTAAAAAAGCGTTGTACGGCAGTAGAATACGTCACTTTTTGAATGCAATATAATAACATAATAATGGATTTTTTTGGACGTCAAGATTAAAAACTAAAATATTGATCTGAAATATGTAAAGAGCATAAAGATTTATATATATTCACTTATAATTTAATTTTAATGATTATGTATACATCGTTGCCTCGCCGTGTAGTGTCGGTTTAGAATAGCACTACCCCGTTTCTACCGATGGGTGTACGTAAGAGGCGACTAACGATATTGGGGCTTTAAAGGGATTTTTGGGCAATGCGGTTGGAGACCCATCACCAACAACCTTTATTTTTACCATCTTTACCTCACTAACATTTCCAAAAGTGGTTGAGGAATTTCTAATTCCTTAGCTCTGGCTACCCCTTATATGTATGTATGTATGTATTCGTAACTAAAAGTTTTGTGACAAAGTAATCAGAATTTTCATAACAAAATAAGACATAATACATTTAGAAGCTAAATAATTGTAACCAAGACTATTATTCCGATATCAACGAGGGCAAATCTTTACGTTCAGGCTCATCTGCACGTTGGGTCTCAATCCTTTCAACATTTTGAACATGGTACCAGTATTTTTTACAAGTGTACTCCTTTTAAATTGTCTCAAGAGTAATTTTAACTACTAATTTTTGTTTCATGAGAGGATCATCATTTCATATGTCCTAAAAGAAATATAATTACTTTGTACAGTCTATACTTTCATGTATGAAGCTTGCCCTAATTCTAAGATTTAACAATACACCTGACAGGAACTACACTGCACTTCAAAAAAGAGCAAAAGAATTCTGAAAAGAGTTCAATTTAAGCTCAAATCGTTGAGAAACAATAGAGAAGTGCAATTCCAACACTATATACATACATATTTTCACTTTCATGAAAGAATAACTTTCCAAACTTATTAAAAACCACCCCATTTGGGTCTGTTATAATATATCCATAAAATTTGCATTTTGATAAGTTTTAAAACCTTTTCAGGAATGTGCAATGTACAGAACTTTTGTTTTAGAAGATTTTAATCGTATTTAAAGGGATTAGGTTTTAAATTAGTTTGGCAAAGAAGCTGTAATAAGCTTTGTTACGTTTCATTTTTTCTGTATAAGCTGGAACATTCCAAATATTTACTGTAGTTTGAGCTGTGGTACATATCAAAATTGTGTTGTTATTGTTGAATACGTTCTGTGGGAACAGCAAAGATATACTGGCCAGTACACCCTGCTGTGTACCAACTTAGAATTTGTATTTATGTTTAGCTAGAGAAACATTTCGATACCGCGATGTACGATTTTTTATGACGCTGCTAGTCTGCGAGTGAGTTCGCCGTCTAGCGGTCGCCACAGTACTCCCCTCATAGTCGATAGACGATATCGAAGAGCTAGGAGGTATCTGTTACCAATAGTAGAGAGGGACTAGAGTGCGAGCAAGTTCGCCGTCTAGTAGTAGAGTGCAGTGTGAGCAGTGAGGCAGAGTAGCGTGCCAGTCGGTGATCGGTCGGGTGAGTCGAGTAGTTTGGTAAGGAGGTAAGCGAGGAGTATAAGATGTGGGTAGATTGAGAAATGTAGTAGAAAGATTCGTCATGTTGTCGTCGGGGGTCACCACTGTGGGAACAGCAAAGATATACTGGCCAGTACACCCTGCTGTGTACCAACATATAATTTGTATTTATGTTTAGCTAGAGAAACATTTCGATACCGCGATTTACGATTTGCTAGTATGCGAGTGAGTTCGCCGTCTAGCGGTCGCCACAGTTCTATATTAAATAGCAAAATAGACATAACTTCATGATTTATTTAATTGACATAACTATTTTGAGGGACTCTTTGAAAAAGAGGATACATCCATTTCTTCGCCAATCGGCAGTAATGTTGATTGGAACGATGTTATGGGTGATTTTAGTGACAGTGAGATCAGTATGGAAGAAATAATGAAAGCAATGAAAAGTATGAAACTAGGGAAAGAGGCAGGGTATGACAGGATAAACACTGAAATGCTGAGGGCTGGTAAAGGGGTGGTGGCTTTCTGGTTGTACTTCCTTTTCCAAAAAATCTGGTCGAGTGGCAAAGTGCCACAAGACTGGTGCAAAGCGGTAATTGTGCCTTTATATAAAGGAAAGGGGTCACACCAGGAGGCTAGAAACTACCGTGGAATTAGCCTACTCAGTATTGTCGGTAAATTGTATGCAAAGGTTTTGATTGTAAGAGTGATGAATGAAACAGATGATAAAATTTGGGATGTGCAAGCAGGATTTAGAAAGGGAATGGGATGTATGGACCAAATCTTCTCTTTAAGAAGCATCACCGAAAAGTTCTTAGCTAAGAACCGAAAGGTGTATTGCTCCTTCATTGATTTAGAGAAGGCGTATGATAGGGTGGTAAAAAAGTGTTTATGGGAGGTGTTATCCAAGTTCGGTTTGGGGAGTCAACTTATACGTGCACTGGTATCACTCTATGAGGATTCCAGTGCATGTGTGAGAGTAAACGGGGAAAATACTGACTGGTTCCGAATCTCTCGGAGTGTCCGACAGGGTTGTATAGCTTCTCCGTGGCTCTTCAATTTGTTCATGGATGACTGTTTAACAGAGTTGCGTGAAAGTGATTATGGATTGAGAATGGTGGATTCATCATTAAATGCCTCTTATATGCCGACGATCAAGTGATACTTGCATCATCGGCAGAAGAGTTGCAAGAGATGATGAATATTGCATGTGAGTCTTTTGTAAGAAAGGGAATGAGGGTGAATGTGGATAAGACCAAAACGATGGTTTTTTAGAGACAGGAAGATGTGACAGAATGCGTGATTGCGATTGATGGTAAGGATGTGGAACAGGTGAAGGAGTTTGTATATCTGGGAAGTTTGTTTACTAGGGATGGAAAGTGTGATGAGGATATCGAGAGAAGAGTGAAAAAGGGTGATGCGGTAAATGGAGCACTGGATAGTCTAATGTCTAGTCAGTCGGTGTCTAAAAAGGCCCGAATGGCTGTGCATGATGCTGTCCTCGTTCCTACGCTTATGTATGGCAGTGAATGTTGGGTGTGGCAGAAGGAGCATGAAAGTAGAGTGAATGCAGTAGAAATGAGATCCCTCAGAAAAGTGTGTAATGTAAGGTTATGTGATCGTGTGAGGAATGATGTTGTAGCGACGCGCTGTCAGTACACAATGACGCGCACTACATAGAAACGCTGACAGTGCAAGAAATATCACATTCGACAGCAACACGAAACCAAGTAATATACGTCACACGCGTCATCAACACTCGCCATACAAATCGTATATCGTGCAATCGAAGTTTCTAAAATATTTACTATAAATACAAGTTCTAACTTAATACAGTTGGACCGCGGTCCCCAGGCATACCACCGCCTGGCGGAAGATCTTCCCTTTTCCTCCACAATGTGATTCGTGAAAGGTGTGGTGTAAAAGATGATATTGTAAGTAAGATAGAAAAAGGAATGTTGAGATGGTTTGGGCACATAGAGAGGATGGATGACAGTAAATTGGTGAAAGAGATATATAGAGCCAATGTGGAAGGTAATGTTAGTAGAGGACGACCTCGGAGGACACATTTGGATCAAATAGAAAATGTGCTCAAAAAGGCAGGTGTCCGCAGTATGAAGAATAAAAGAGCATGTATGAAAAGATTGATGGATGTAAACGAAGCCAGAGAGGTTTGCCAGGATCGTACAAAGTGGCGATTGATAGTCTCTGCCTACCCCAATGGGAACTGACGGCGTGAGAATATGTATGTATGTGTGTATGTTCATGATTTAGCATGAAAAAAAATTTGTAGAAAAACTTTTTAAGTTAAACGGTTTTATGTTAAACATAGATTGTAATTTTTAAGATAAATGTACTTAAAACAAAAATAAAATGTAGTCGTTGGGCATTATAATCATAGGTATAGACTAGACTTAAATAAATCCATGGGCACGTCAATTATCTATAATCGTCGATTATAATGTGCGATAGAAGAATCGTTTCATTCGTCGTTAGATCTTAGCAAAAAGTATTAAATTGTTTGTAATGAAAATTACAAATTATCAAAGCCGTTTAGTGTCGGCTTAGAATAACACCACCCCATTTCTGCCCGTGGGTGATCTTAAGAGGCGACTAAGGGTATAGGGGCTTCTTCAGTGATTTTTGGGCGATGTGGTTGGAGACCCGTCACCAAAAACATTTAGTCTAAGAGCCCGCGACGGCCAGACCTTCCTGTAATAATAAAAGCTAAAAGTTTTTCTATGTGTGCCTGTAGTAAAGGTAAGAACGATCCCCACCCGTGATACCTGGCTAGTGGTGGCTTTGGCAGGTAACAGGCAATAAAGGTGTATACAATTTCATCTTAAATTTATTAATTTATAAAACTTATTTTTTATATATTTTACTTATAACAATATCAGAACTTACGTCACGCATTACCAGACGCTTTATATGGTTCCAACCCCTTGTCAGACACCCCTAAACTATAATTATTTGTAATTTTACTTACGTTATGTTTTATAAGCTGAATTTTATATATGTTAATTGGGGAACTATTAAATGATGTTTCTTTAATAGCCAGACACATTTAAGGTTTCTATCATTCTGCCAGACGCATTGAAATGCGTAGAAAATGTGAGAGCGCGGTGCTGATGTACTAACTGGTGCGAGTGAGACAGACCGTTCGGTTTATTATGATCTTTTACTGCGCATCAGCTGTCTGTCTTTACCCTGTATTATTCAGTGAACTGCTATATAGCCCTGGTAAAAGTAAACATTGTAATATTAATCTCTGTTATTTGGTTAATAAATGATCGCAATAAACTGAACGCCTGTCTGACTCGCACCAGTTAGTACATCAGCACCGCGCTCTCACATTTTCTATGCATTTCAATGCGTCTGGCAGAACGATAGAACCCTTGAATGTGTCTGGCTATTAAAGAAACATCATTTAATAGTTACCCAACTAACATATATAAAATCCAGCTTTTAAAACATAACGTAAGTAAAATTACAAAATATTATAGTTTAGGGGTGTCTGGCAAGGGGTTAGAACCGTATAAAGCGTCTGGTAATGCGTGACGTAAGTTCTGATATTGTTATAAGTAAAATATATAAAAAATAAGTTTGATAAATTAATAAATTTAAGTTAAAATTGTAAACACCTTTATTACCTGTTACCTGCCAAAGCCACCACTAGCCAGGTATCACGGGTGGGGATCGTTCTTACCTTTACTATAGGCACACATAGAAAAACTTTTAGCTTTTATAATTACAGGAAGGTCTGGCCGTCGCGGGCTCTTGCCCTAATTTATTTATTGTTACCATCTTTTCCCCAATCAACTTCCAAAAGTGGCTGAAGATTTTTTTCATTCCAAAGCTCTGGCTACCCCGTAAGGGATTTATAGCCGTGAGTATATGTATGTATGTAAATAATCAAATAAACTTATGTTACTTACATACGATAACTCTAAAATACAGCGTTAAGCACCACAAAGTTTAAATGATACAATAACTATTTAAGTCTTCTTGTCGTTTATGCAATCCTGGTATTAAAAGTTATTGTTACTGAGTAACTATAGCTGACTGTTTGTAATCCACCCCTGAGACGCATTGTTACAGTGACTGTGCGAAAATTATTTGACTGTGAGAATAACACTTGAATTTCTGTGTGAATTTTTATTGTAAATAAAAGATGTTATTAAAGGAAAGAAAAATTTCGTCACTGGCGGGGTTCGAACCCGCGACCTTCGGGTATACGCCCCCGTCGCTCTGCCAACTGAGCTACAGTGTCAGTTGGCAACCAGCGCGAAATTTCTCTATCCTTTGTTTCTTTTTTACACGTTCAAGTAGTGTTTGCGTTTCCTACCTCCGAATTTTAACTAATTCGGAGGTACACTACTTGAACGTGTAAAAAAGAAACAAAGGATAGAGAAATTTCGCGCTGGTTGCCAACTGACACTGTAGCTCAGTTGGCAGAGCGACGGGGGCGTATACCCGAAGGTCGCGGGTTTCGAACCCCGCCAGTGACGAAATTTTTCTTTCCTTTAATAACATCTTTTATTTATGAGTAATAATCCCCACATGAGGAATTCATGTCAAAAAACATTAAAATTTTTATTGTGTTTGATCAATAGTTTTGGTTCTGATTTTAGTTTAAATACGAAGTCCTTATTTTAAATCGTTATTATAAGAACCGTATTTTATTAAATAAATAAAGACATTGTTCTAGCTGACCTGTACATATGTATAATTGACTTAGAATAGCACTAACCCATTTCATGTCGTAGGTGTCATAAGAGACTACAAAATATTGGGGATTTTTAAGGGATTATTGGGCGGTTGGAAACCAATCAACAAAACCCTTCATTCTACAATCGTTTTGCCAATCACCTTCCAAAAGTGAAAGAAATTTCCAATTACAATCTGACAACTCCTTTTTGGGGTTTCTGGACGTGAGTATATGTATGTTTATTAATCTATTAAAATGGGATGTAATATCTATTAATATGTGGTTTTTTGTCGTTATTTGTATAGACCAATCATCAAGTTAACAATATAGCGGTGAAATGACATTCTGTATACTGTAAAACTAAATAGCGAGTGAAATTTATGGGATCAATTATGCACTCAATTTATAATCCGGCGACAATTTATGTTTCAAATACATCGTGACAGGTAAAATTATTATATTATTTTAACATAGACTGTTACTTGACGTTATTATGAATAGTAAAAGTTTATTACTGAGAATAGAATTGACCGAATACTTTGAAATACAATAAAATGTCAAGTGGGATCAATAATAAACTTAAGTTGTTTTACGAGTATTACACCTGCGAGAATGATAAATGATCTGTCTTGTAAAAAACTGTAAGCATTTCAAGGCTCCTGATTTTCTTTGGAGGAAAATATTTATTTCTGTAATAATTAAGTTTGAGAGCTGTGTTTAACTTTCCGATTGTTATAAATAGTCAAACCACGTCTTTATACTCTGAACAATACATTTTAAATGTTTCAAACTAGACGAAAGTAAAAAGAACTAAAATTCTTATGAGCTTTTGTATTTCAACTGTAAGAATTATTACATGAATTGGAATGTATTTGGTCATGAAAACCTCATGTGGCGATTATTATTAATAAATTTTGGTGTCGAAATTTTTCTTTCCTTCATTTATCCTTTGTTTATTACATGAATTGTTATTCTAGGAATTTATCTATCTGATGAATGTTATTGTTTATTTACAAATACATATAAAAAATATTATAAATAAATGTATCCATATAATATTCTGTGCACTATATTTCAGTTTCTTTCATTGTAGTTAACTAATCGATAAATCCAATCTTCATAGACTGACCAAAACTTATAACTGAATAATTATTAAAATCTTCATAACTTTTTTAATATCACCAGTGTGTTGATACAAAAACAATTGCATAATATCATTTCAACAAACACGAGTTTCCCACTTGAGCAGCAACATCGCCTTGGAGATTTTCATTTCCGGTCGCACTCCAATTTGATCTCTGTTACTACTCTGATACCCTGATACCAGACAATTCTTACTTACCTATGACGTACAAGGTTCCAATAGAAATAAATTAGGGCGTATCTTTAAATATATTTCAAAATGCATCATCAGGATGCCGAAAGTTTCCATTGGGGTAGGCAGAACTAATGATTTCCATCCTATAAAAAATTTGAAAAACTCTCGAGCTTTGACTGCATTATTCAATCTCTATATACATACTCTTCTTTCTGTTAATAATAAAAATTACATCACGCATTTTTTATTCAAAGTTAAGTCTCAACTACAATGTCATGTGTATGTTTATGTAAGTACATTTATTTTAAGAACAGAAACAATCAGCGACTACCATCAAATTGTGTATGAATTTATCGTTTTTTTTATAAACCATATTTATTTAAATTAAACTCTACAGAAAGACAGATAATTGTGTTATCACAACACGCACGACATACACAAACTCAAGTAAAAAACTAGAAGATCAGAATAAGACAGAACGCGCAGAATACATGTGAGCAAACTTGTAACACGCAAATGGAAATCTCCCTAAAAATTTAAATCCACATCGCCGTCATCTCACAACCACGGGGCGTCTCTCAAATACTGTTTGTTTCGTCATACAATATGCAAACTACAATTGTTAGAAGCGCTCAGATTTATCTCTAGCGCGATTTATACAAGTCCTTTCGCGTGATATAAAAATGTAACTGAAAAATATGGAGTTGGGATAAGGTGGGTGACATACAAAGCTTTAATGTTTGAATTCGAATAAAAATTTTCTGTGTTATTGTATATTTTTTTTAGATTTTCTATACTTATAATAAATCTGTAGAGAGGTCAATTCTGTACATGAAATATATTTTCAAAATAACTATCAGGTGGTGATTAGGGATCGATACTGATGCCAAAAATGCAATCAGTAAAATTTTTGTCTGTCTGTCTGTCTGTCTGTCTGTCGGTTTGTATGTTCCTTATGGAAACAAAAACCACTCGACGGATTTTAACGAAACTTGGTACAATTATTCTCCATACTCCTGGGCAGGTTTTTGTATACTTTCCAGCAGAGTAGTAAAGGGGAATTTTGGAAAATTTTGGGAAAACGGGAGAAGTTACTACATTTTTTAAGCTTCCGTCGCGTGTGCAGCCTTAATGGTTAAACTTACATAGAAATCAGGTATGACAGAAATATTCTTCATAAAATTATCTAAAAAAAAATCCTCGACAGTTTTTGTCTATCTTTTACGGTTGACTCACAATAACACGTGTAATTCCTGATAGCTTAGCAGTTCGGAACATTCTGATTATATTTGTTTACTCTTACGTTTGTATACCTCTCACTCATCCCTAATTTAAAAAAGGTAACATTATTACCTATTCAATAAAAAAAGAATCATAGAAATCGGTAGAGAAACACCGAAATTATACATAAAATAAGCCATCGCGCCCGTGACCAAAACCGAATCGTTACTAATTTACATATAACATACTAGATGGCGCCAGTAGTTGCATCCTACAACACGTAATTATTTATTTTTTAGATTGTTATAAATACTTCATAGCGTTTTATTCCAAAATTTGCTATTAAACGGAAATACTGAACCGTTCATTAAAGCGCATTAAAAATCACCAAACTACACTGTTTAGGGAGTGCTATAAATTTAATAAATTGAAAACATTGCGCTGAATTTCACAATGCTTGAGCAGTGACTAAAGAAAGAAACCTCAGATATTTAAAAAACAACGCTACCCGTGCGAAGCTGGGACGATCCTGAAAGGGAGCAGCCCTTGTGCGTCTGCTCCACTTCCACGAAGTTGGTCCACGTTGTAGGAGTCTCTCGTTGACGACGGTTGGTGGTAGATGAATAAAAATAAAACCCAGATATGCTGCGAGAAGGGTTTACTGCTGCTACAGTTATAGGTTATACTAAATGGTTATTACAATTACATTAATAAATATCTTCTCGTCTTCTCCGTGTCTTATAGTTCAGTTTGAGATGAAATAAGGGGCGAGTTGAGCCGGTATCGCTGTTTATATAGAAAAAGTCTTGACAGCTGATACGTTGTTGTTTCATGATTGGATTGAAGTGACGCGCCTCTGGCTTCTCCCATGTTTTCAGCCAGTGTCAGCGTGCTTCTGTTGAAACGCTTCAACATACTGGGGGGCCATTGAAGACTAGTCTTCAATCGAACTTCCACATCTCTCCAGTTGTCGCGGTAGGTCTGGTGGCTCTTGCTTGGTGAGTGACCTGCCGAGGAAAAAGTGCCTTGGTGTGAGAACTGCCAAATCATTTGGGAGGAGGAAGAGAGGGGAGAGTTAGGTCAAGTTTTAGGACGACCTCAACCCGAGCAAATAGGGAAGATAGTTCCTCATATGTGAGGTGGGTGTTACCCATATATTAAATTAAATTGGGCTAGCTGAATGCCAGCCTCTGTGCTTCAATTGTTATTGAAGAAAGGATGCGTAAGCCAGAGAAAGATTATTAAGAATCATGAACACTAGCAACTACACAAATGAAATAATTAAATTAAAAATAAATAGTTAAGTTACTAATGGCAACGAAATGTGTTCGTTGGCATGAAATATTTTCCTGGGCTTTCCCCTTGAGAAAATAAAAGTATAAAGAAAATGATGATGATGACCATCGTTGATGATGATGACCATGTGATGATGATGATGACCATGGTGATGATGATGATGACCACGGTGATCGCGCTGATTCAAATACATCAGATAAATGAATCCAAAAAATATATATATGCTTAAGTTCAAAGTCGATGAACTTGTGAGGTCAACTACCTCGATGTCAATGACCTTTAGGTAGTCAGCTGTTTACTGTATCTAGAAGGAAAGACATAACAAAATAGCAAATAGTGTGATTGATCCATGTGTAGGAATCATGTTTGTAAAGTGTATATGTATTGTATAAAATAAAATATTTGTAAATGAATGTAAATTAAAAGTAAACCATAAACAATTGTTGAATGTTTGTTGTGTATGAATTCATTCAACTTAGGTTATTAATAACCAATTCGTTTTGGTAAGGTGTAAGTATCACCAAGACGGTAATCTGGTGCCTTGAGTGGGCTAAGAGGACAGAAACGTCTAGTTTTTAGTCTATGAGTTCTAGTTAACTTGGTAAAAGAACTGCTACTAACAAAATTACTAGTTTGTGAATTTTGTGATGATGAATGGGAAATCTTGCCAGCTATAATCCAGCCTAGCTGTGAATGATGCAGCATGGGTAGGCCTGGACCTAAGGTGAGCCTTTCGGAGCCAAGTAGATCCCAGAATAGATCGCCTCCAATCATAATATCAACCTTTAGTGGTTGATTGAATTGAGGATCAGCTAATGTGATAGCTGAGGGAAGGGTGATATTTGAAACATCAATGGGTTGATTAGAATGCCTTCTTGCAATGGAAGGCAACACCAAAAAGGTGTGAAGATGTGAGTATGTGCCGGTGCGGGCACGAATCAACGCTGAGCACTGTTGTGGTCTCAGGTTAAGAGAGGTGTTCCCAACGCCTGCAACACTGTTGTGTATTGAGGGTGTGGAAGCTAACTTAAGGCGATTCCTTAAGTCAGCGGAAAGAAAAGAGTAGTCAGAGCCGCTATCTAGCAAGCATCTGACTGTCTCCACCTTACCATTTTGGGGATTGATGATGTCAATCATGGCGGTGGAGCGAATGATCCCTGAAGGGGAAACTGGAGGACTGAGAGAAAGCAACTGAGGCATTGAAGTGACAGGATGTGATGATGGAGCAACATCATTTTGAAGAAGGGGAGAGCTGTGTATCAGAGTGTGATGGCGTCCACCACACTTACGACAGTCTCCATAGGGACACTTGGCAACCATATGGTCAGACCGAAGGCAATTTGTGCAAACCTTAAGCCCAGTGACCCTACTCCGTCTGTCAGCCAATGTGAGCTTTCTGAAACGTAAGCATCGGAACAGTAAATGTTTACCTTTGCAAAGAGAGCACTTTAAGGCAGTATTGGTTGTAACTGTTGATGCTAGAGGGGCATTGGGTGAACGTGAGGGCAATTGAGGATTGCTAGCCTCACCGCTTACCTTACCTGAAGTGGAAACAATAAAGGCTTGAGGTGGATTTATTGTTTGTTTAATATGACTGTTACTATGATAGTGTTTTAAATCATGACTTTTATTATTATTACTGTTGTTTGAACCCTGTGATGTGTTAACCCTTACCTTACTTTGAGGTAATGTCTCTAAAATGTCAGCTCTTATCTTTAAAAATTCTTTTAAGTCATTAAAGGTTGGCAACTCTGAATGAAGATTGCCTTTGTATTCTTCCCATTTGATATTAGTATTTAGATCAAACTTTGAGGAAGCTAAATAAATTAAAATAGAATCCCAGTGTTGAACTGGTTGACCTAAAGTTTGTAGGGCCCTAACATTCTTAGTGATGTGGTCACTTAAGAACCTAAGAGACTTGTCTGATTCACTCTGCATAACCTTGAGATTAAAAAGTGCACTAAGATGATTATTAACTAATTGTTTTGTATTGTTATACCTTTCACATAATATATTCCATGCTTCTACATAATTGAAATCAGATACCTCAAGATTTGCTATAACCCTGGCTGCTTCACCTTGTACGTATGAGCAGAGGTAATGAAATTTATGAATAGGTTTAATGTGATTATTATTGTGAATTAATGATTCAAATGTATCTCTGAATTCAAGCCATTTGAAGTATGAACCATCAAACTTAGGTATAGTGATTTCAGGTAGCCTAAACCCCATTGTGCCTTGACCATTACAGTGGCATGGATGGGAGGCCTTTGACCCTTCAGTGGCATCTTGGAATTGGTCTGCAGGTTTGTTGACACCGAGCAGATTTCGTGCCTTCACAATACAAGAACAGAATTCATTTGATATGAGTTCTCTTTCATCTAATTCATAATCTAGGTTACTAAAATTAAGAGCTTCCATTTGTGATTGCAGGTGTTCAAATTGAGAGTTTAACTCCAAGAACTTATCTAGCTTTAATGATAACATCTGTTCATCCCTTGATGACAATGGATGGGATTCACAAAACTCTAATAAATTAAATAAATATTTCTTAAAGTGGGTTATTTGCCCTTTGATGGAACTGCGTTTATAACTGAGTGCAGTATATTCCTCACTAATGACTTTAGCAGGGCTAGAACCTCTGCTGTGTTGTGAAGTCATTGGTTTGAGAGTTGACTGACTGTCTGTCATGATGAAATAAGTCAACAAATGTATAAATTAAATGTAAAAAATTGTAAATGTTTGTAAATAATAAGTTCCTGGAGTTAATGTTTTGTGTTAAATGGGGAAATGTTAAATACTAAAATTGTAAAATTGGCTTACGCTCCTTGTAAAAGTGAAGTGAAGCCACTGGGATGACAGGCTGTATATGCAGTTGCTTGTAGTGTAGTCAACCACTTGTGATACAGCTAGCTGTCTCCTCTGGTTGAATTCAGTGTATGTATTGCTGAAATAGTTTAAGCACAAATGAGTATATGCACTTTGAAATTGTTGCCCTTAAGTTTAAGAAAGACACAGAGACTGGCATGAACCTAAGCAATGTGACAAATGAATAATTAAACAAATTAATTCAATAAAAGTAGAAGGCCACTATGGTTAGTGGTATGCCGGCACATGTGAGGTTAATCCTGCATGTGACAAACCTATATCAATATCTGCGCTGTTACTTCCACTGATTGAATGTAGATGAGTAAAGCGAGTATGTTGATCACAATGTGCACTTGGTGGCTGCAGAGGTGATGCCTCTGGTTGGTCAGACTGTTGTGCGAATGACCATGTGGTTTGCTAAGTAATGTGGCTCATGCCAAAGGGACGGAAGACAAGATTGTGAATGTAAAAAGATAAATGTGACTGTGAGAGGCCTATATCCTACAGCGGACCATGGAACCCAACAGCAATGGATCAGATTAGCGTGAACAATGATAACAAATGTGTCATCAGTTCAGCTCTTTGTCATCATGGAAACCATGCGGCTGAGAACCAATTTCCTGTTGGGAAAAAAATGATTTTAATAAAATAACCTATTTAGAGGTTAGGAATTTTATAAATGAAATTATTATAATGTGAAACTAATGCAAAATACAGGGGGATTGACTAGATAAAAGGGGATTAAACTTGGAGGTAGGTTAAAAACTAAATATATCTACCCTGTATTTGCCTGTGGTGAGGGGGTTTTACGGTGAGGAAAAGAAAGGAAAGAATTGGCTCACGACACTCTCCTCGGTCAGATGCTAGCAGGCGGGATGGCTGCTGTGTCCAACCCTTGTCCTGGCTTCTTCACCGGCGGCGTGGCGTGGCTTCAGCTCCTCCTCTTCCCCCGTGCGCATGCGGTTGTTAACCGAAAGGTTGAAGTCGTGCCTGGGGGCGCCAATATGAAAGGGAGCAGCCCTTGTGCGTCTGCTCCACTTCCACGAAGTTGGTCCACGTTGTAGGAGTCTCTCGTTGACGACGGTTGGTGGTAGATGAATAAAAATAAAACCCAGATATGCTGCGAGAAGGGTTTACTGCTGCTACAGTTATAGGTTATACTAAATGGTTATTACAATTACATTAATAAATATCTTCTCGTCTTCTCCGTGTCTTATAGTTCAGTTTGAGATGAAATAAGGGGCGAGTTGAGCCGGTATCGCTGTTTATATAGAAAAAGTCTTGACAGCTGATACGTTGTTGTTTCATGATTGGATTGAAGTGACGCGCCTCTGGCTTCTCCCATGTTTTCAGCCAGTGTCAGCGTGCTTCTGTTGAAACGCTTCAACAGATCCACTAGTCTCAAATAAAAGCAGCAATCATTAATGTATGATTTATAATGATTATTGTAGTTGTCGATTGTCGACAGCTTATTTTGTTATTTTTATATTTATTTAGTTTTACATAATATTTTAAGTAAGTCATACTATTTTGTTCCGTTCTTATCAGTGTAAATAAGTCGTAACAGTAAAAAATATAAACGAGCAGAAATTGTTACATACTATGTATCGAGTGTTAAAAATCGCTGCATTTAGTTATTATCTCTATTTTTCTTCGCTTGAGTATGTAAATAATCAGATGCTCTAGAAAAGCGCTAACAATCATCCTACAATGTATAAACCTACGTGCCTCTTCAACCTAATATTTAAGAAGTATCACCAGATAAGTGAGCGGGCGCGTTTGTTGGCCCAACACAATTCACTGTTATTGTGTTGTCGAGAACAATGTTACACTTTTGTGCATTACTGTACTCCGCTGCGTTCCGCGGGACCAGGGCACCACGACACATAAAGAGTTTTTGAAGAAGCGCGACAAGTGGCGCAGTTTATTTAGTCTATTTTAGAATTTGAATCATATTATTGTGGCTTCAAATTTTATATTTTACTTCAGTTATTTTATATAACTTTCTTCGTAGGACAGGCCAATCTTTATACTGGTTCATCTATTTTTACTTGTTTATTAATATTATCATGAATAGGCTCAACAAGGACTCGATCAATTTCAATACTTGTAATTCTATCATCAATAGAATCCTAAAGCCTTAACAATGAATTTAGGGTATAAATCATTACCCTTAATTTTATAAGAAGTGAGCAGTGACTGAGAAACCTTAGATGTTTTATAAGTAATACTATCAGTGGGAGTTAGGGCAGTCTACTTATATTATAAATGCAGCCATTATAAGGAATTTAATCAAGTGAGGAAGTAGTTAAAAAGAATGAAAAGCTGTCCATCTTAAGTAGAGTACCCAGCAGCAGTTAATAGAAGTGAAGGTTTCATTCCAAGATTTAACATTGTGTTGTATAATACCAAACTAATACTAAACATTTACGCCGAATATCCTCGAAGCGGATCCTTCTGAACATCACCCATGTTTTGCATGGACAGTGCACTTACGTGATAGGGGGCAAGCCTATCGCCGTTTTGTACGAATACACTGTCACATGACTAAGTACAACTCAGCCATGTGGGTTTCCTCACGATGTTTTCCTCACTTTTAACAACCATGACAAATTAACCAAACATATATCTTTAGAAAAGACAAATTGGTGTAGGCCCGACCCGGGATTTGAACACTAGTCGTTTGCACGATAACCGGTGTTCTACCCATTAAGCTGTCACGGTTATAACTATGATGTATATAATCTCTTTAGCAACCACTTTCAGCTGTTCTAGTCATGAAACAGCTACACCGAATTCACACAACAATGCACGGTTATATGGATACTTAGACACGGACACTTTGAGCTTTATTATATGTTAGTATTCTACCGTTAATCAACCAGGAAATCATAGCTGCCCAACAATAGTAGCAACGACATTTCATCAGTTATCTTCATCGTGTCCGTCTGTCGCCCAATCGTAGCGGGCGGTGAGTGCCTATTAAGATTACAGCCACTTCCTGTACGATTGGTAATAAGAAATCGTATTTCTGTTTAATCTTTGTTTTAGAAGAAAATAAAAGAATACGAAAACATACATACATACATATACTCACGGCTATAAATCCTAAAAAGGTACCCCTTTTTTTATAGGCTACCGCCAGAGTGTCGGAATTAGGCTTTTTTCTGCCACTTATTGAAGTTGATACGGAAAAAGAAATAATAAAGTATTGTTAGTGATGGGTCTCCAGCTAACACACACTAAATATATACCCGTTTTCTCCTCATACGCCAACCGCCGGAAGAAATAAGTAGTGCTATGCTAATCCGACACTAAAAAGCATTTCGAAAACTACGCACGTATTCTTTGTTTTAGTTTGTAAAGATAAAATGACGAAGATACGTAGCGTGGAAAATTCAAGTGTCTGCCGCCTTTGTACAAAATTTGCTGAGCTGTGACGTTTTAATCACAACCCCATTCAGAGTGGTTATTTATTGAATATGTGGAAAGAGCAAAGATATACTGGCCAGTACACCCTGCTGTGTACCAACTTATAATTTGTATCTATGCTTAACTCGAAAAACATTTACACTCCGCGATGTAGGAATATGAGTGAGACGCTGCTATGTGCGTTTGAGTCCGCAGTAGTGTGCGCTCTAACATGACTCCCACAGTACTCCCCTCCTAGTCGATACGACGATATCAAAGCTAGGAGGTACCTATTACCAATTACCAAATTCAGTGTAAGCAATGAGGCCGGTGATTGCATGCCTGTAGATGCTCTGCTGAATGAATGGTGTGGTGAGGTAAGCGAGGAATAGAAGTTGCGGGTAGATCGAGAAATGTAGTAGAAGGAAGCGTGTGTTCTTATCGAGGGGTCACCACTGTGGAAAGAGCAAAGATACACTGGCCAGTACACCCTGCTGTGTACCAACTTATAATTTGTATCTATGCTTAACTCGAAAAACATTTACACTCGCGATGTAGGAATATGAGTGAGACGCTGCTATGTGCGTTTGAGTCCGCAGTAGTGTGCGCTCTAACATGACTCCCACAAATACACAAAACTAAAAATAAGAGGTCAGTATTTTGTTATTAAGTATAAGTAATAGTAAGGCAGCAATTTTAGTAAACTTATATTACTTATTAAATCAGCAAACTCTGTTATATGACTGGGAGTTGAACTTTACAATATAATATACCTGTGTAGTGTCGGCTTAGAATAGCACTACCCCATTTCATCCGGTGGGTGTACGTAAGAGGCGACTAACGGTATTTGGGCTTTTAAGGGATATTTGGGCGATGCGGTTGGAGTCCCAACAACCTTTACTTTACAATCTTTTCCCCACTCAGCTTTCCAAAAGTGGCTGAGGAATTTCTAATTCCTTAGCTCTGGCTACCCCGTCTCGGGATTTATAGCCGTGAGTATATGTATGTATGTATGTATAAATAATAAAGAAATCTTAGTAAGGAGTTTTAGGCTTGGCACGACTTAGTGTAGATTTCATTACTTTTTAGAGTTGGCTAGTTTTTAACAGAATGTTTGATGATTAAGTTCAAAGTATTTTTTTAGCTATAAATTAAATTGCCAAATATTCTAAATACCAGGAAAGCATCAAACAGCAAGAGTCCAATCTGACAGACGCGACCTTGCGTCGCAAAGAGGCAAGGAGGTCCATTCATCATGAAGACGGAGTGGCTGCCACAATCCTTTGTGTAAAAATTAATTTATAGTTCTATTTACTCGCACTGTTAAATGACAAATGAATCCGGAAAATATTTTATCACTGATACGTTTTATTCAGAAAAAATACATACATACGTTATACTCACGGCCCTAAATCCCAAAAAGGGATTGTCAGAGCAACAGAGCTAGAAACTCCTGGAAGTTGATAGAGGAGAAGATGGTAGAAATAAAGTATTGTTGGTGATAGGTCCCCAACCGCATCACCCGAAAAACACTTTAAAAAAGTCCCATACCCTTAGTCGCCTCTTACGACACCCGTGGTTAGAAAGGGGTAATGAAATTCATAGCCGGCACTACACAACAAATATTTTAGAAAAAATATTTATCATAAATATGATAATAGAATGAAGGACACTGAATACAGTTTTTTTTTTTTTGAAATGTATGAATGTAGTTTTTCTTTTTATCAAAATCGGTGACATGGTTCCTAAGAACAAATCTTCGTATGTCTTATAGTTTCAGACTTTCCAATACTGACCGATTTGGATGAGACACCCTGTATAAATGCATACACCTAAGAAAAGTTCCCAGAGCTCTAGAATGTAAACGGTGCACATTTGTAATAAATAATAGAATATTTGATTAAATTAATAAAAACACTTTATTCCCCAAAAATTAGTTATAGATACATAGACCCTGAATAAATCTGAAGTTATTTTAAAAGTTTGATTGGCTTTTTACTACACCAAATCGCATATCGTCTGCAAGATTCAATATACCAGGAGAGAATAGAATGCTAGGATTATACAAGATAAACTCTGTGACGGAAACCCCTTCACATTTAATTTACTACAACACAAGGACAAAATATCACCCTAAATACTTGCGAGTCCCCAACATACCAAATACCAATAAATGGACAAAGAGCAGAATGACTAATGTGAAAGATTAGATCTGTAGTATCAGATGAGCTGTATAAATCCGGAATAATGGCTGCTGCGATTTCGCTTATCAGACAAATATACAGAAATAACAAATTCCATCAACAAATAAACATATGAATAACAATGAGATGGCTCATGGAACTTCATGTCTGGAATGTTTTTTGAGCAAAATTATTTAACGCAGTTTTTACTGAAGCTCTTAGGTTTCTTAAGAGCTTATTCCATTACACTTTGTCGTTGCTGAATTCAGACGTCCTTCGAAGTTACTGCCGCAGACGCTTGTTATTCCACTACACAAATTTCAGTTTGAACGTTATTCCACTAGTCTGAATTCAGATTCTGTGGCTTTCAGACGTCTTCGTTCAGACAAATGGAATAAGCTCTTTATGGTGAAAGGAGTTTGAAAATCATCCAAAAACACCCTCTTTATAAAATGTGCAGGTAAAATCAGTCAGCCCAGCTAGCACGAGCCTTTTAACTAGATAACGCATGGTACAAAACAGCCATCTCTTTCGCACTTACAAAGTATCTTATATTTTTATCTCATTCTAACCGACAGAGTTACGACGAATGTGCTAGGCCTATTGGAGTAGGTATTACACGGCATGGAAGAAACCGTTCAGATATGGTAGCAAGTGAACAGTGGTGTGAAAGTAAGCGCTTAGTTTGTCCAAATTAGGTTATCACACTACACGTTCTTGTGACCGCTCTCTTTCTAGCATGTCGTTTAATACCACTTATCCCGACTCGGACTAAGGAGTGTGATAATGTGAATAATGTCATTGCGTTACGTGGTACCTAGAGTACATGATTCCACAAATAACATCTTGAATTATATTTACACTTCCCTGGTGCAATCTGTGTTGGTGCATTGCATAACAGTTTGGGGTGGTTGTACCAAAACGTATCTAATAGACTTGGAGAGAGCGCAGAGATCTTTAATTAAAATAATGTAATTTAAATCTTTTTGTTCATGAAAACCTCATGTGGGGATTATTACTAATAAATAAAGAATAAATAAAGGAAAGAAAAATTTCCGAACCCGAGGTCGCGGGTTCGATCCCCGCCTGTGTCGAAATTTTTCTTTCCTTTATTTATTCTTTAGTTAAAATAATGTATTTTAAAACTAGTATGTTCTCAACCACATCTCTTTATAAGGAATGCGAACTTCTCTCAATAAGGCAATTATATATCTTAACTTGTTGCCTAAAAAAGCATAAATCAATAGATTATAATGAATCAAACAATTCTCGTAGAAGGAATACACATGAACACACATGCATACACTCAAACACACACACACACACACACACTTACAATCGTTTGTTACCTACCTTTATATAATATAATAATAGTAGCTTTCTGTATTAACTAACCTAGGCATAAGGAAGATAAAATAATTTAATTTTAGTTTTGATTGTGATTTTGATTTTAATTTTAATTTTAATTTAAGTTATGTAATGATTTTTCATTTTAATTATTATCTTTCTTTCATGTATTCTATTGAAGAGCGGGGTTTTCTAACACAGGCTTTAAGCTTAAAAGAAGACCCCAACCAATTGTTTACAAATACTTGTTTTTATCAAATAAAGAAATTTTGAATTCTTTGAATTTGAATGTAAGAGTACTGCTTAAAATGAAAATATAATAATCACACGTAGTTAGTTAAAAAGTAACGTTGTTTCATATAATTGCCGGTTTTCCGGCGACGCTGATAAATAGATCGGAGCGCCGCGCCGGTTTTATTGTATTTATCTCGCGAACATTTTATGTTTCCCGCGAATGAAAATTGTGGTTTATGTGCCGAATTATTATTCGACGCTTGGGATTAGATTTGCTACGGAGATTTCCCTCAAAGTATTTTGCATGATAATACGAATCGCTTCACGGCTTAGAATGCCCGGAGGGAAAGAAGACTTTTTTTCTTTAATAATTAATGTTGAGTAAAGGAAATAAATAACCTAGTAGCCGTGTAGTGTCGGCTTAGAATAACACTACCCCATTTCTTCCCGTGGGTGATCGTAAGAGGCGACTAAGGGTATAAGGGCTTTTTAAGTGGTTTTTGGGCGATGTGGTTGGAGACCCGTCACCAAAAACATTTATTATTACCATCTTTTCCCCAATCAACTTCCAAAAGTGGCTGAAGAATTTCTCATTACAAAGCTCTGGCTACCCCGTTAAGGAATTTATAGCCGTGAGTATGTGTTTGTATGTAGGTATATGTATCTCAGTGGAAAACCGCCACTACTAATACAGGAGACATGGGTTCAAATCTTGAGTCGGATACCAAAGCCATATGTGTGTGAAATCAAGGTTGATAACGGTGACGTACAAAACGACGATAGGCAATTAGGCATGCAATTTGAAAACAAAACTCTGAACAGCGGGCGAAAAAATATCACATGATGTTTATAAGTATCTCTAGTACCTCTGCCAACCCTTCGGGGAATTACGCTGTGGACAATATAAATGTAAACATTAAACATTTTGAACACTTGTACGTAAATAACACTGGTCAACAAAAATTTGTAACAAGAAAGGTGCTTACTAATATTGAATTACCTACCTACCCTCATATAAAAACTATATTTACTTTGATTCCATCAGGTCTTGTTTTCGTGTTACAGCCACTATATTATACATACTTTATACCACTATGTACCACTGGGCGAGGCTTGTAATATAAAAGTATCTTGTGAAACTATTAAATCTATCTATTATTTTATCTTGGAAAAGATTCAACATAACGAACACAACTGGAAAGTTTGTGGAGATTTGAAGGTAATTGCCCTAATATTAGGATTACAACTAGAATACACAAAATACTGTTGGTGTGTTTGTGAGCGGGACAACAGAGACCGAAAAAATCATTATTGTTCAACCTTTGAACATGCAACGCAGCAGAGGAGCGAACTAGTTAGCGCGACCCACTAAATCTGCAAGATTCAGCTGCGTTGACAAGTTACACGCATGAGATACATAGATTTAATTTGAATGTGTGTATTGATTGTAAATAGTATATAAACCGGAGTTTATTGTAAATAAAGCAGACGACATTACCAACTTTGACTGAGTGTTTCATTGACTGACGAATCTCTTCCTCTCACTGCGGCCAAGACACCTTAAGCCGTCATTATTGATCACTCTTCTGAGCCTGGTTGAGTGGCAGTGAGAAAATCCTTTCCTGTGCACATTGCACGTCGTGCACACCCCCGATTTCCTTCCCCCTGTCCGTCTGTTACCTTAGGTCTCATGGTAACAGGCTTCCCGTACTTATATATCTATATAGATATTCACGCCCTTAGGTCCCATTGGGGTAGGCAGAGATTATAGATCGTCACTTAGTGCGATCCACGACTTTCTACTTATTTATCTATTTAATCACCTTGTACTTATTTTATTATACATAGTTATCTATATATGTATTTTGTTTGTATGGTTAGGGCTAGGAACTTAGGGATTTAGGGTCTGTAGGGATATAGGCTTTGTAGGTTCCATACCCCATCATACGAACAACTTAATGTTACAGTCAACTAGCTATATTTGTGACTACACAGACCACTTTTATATAGTTCCACTGCTTACCTCTATACAGAATATACAAATATAGTTGGGTGATTGTACATTTGGTCCTTCGTTAACCGTAAATAACAGCGCGTACCCCCGGTAGGTTAGGGCGGTTAGGACCCCAACGTTTATCTATCGAACTACAACTTCGGGTTTGTGGGATTACTGTTCCTCAATCGCAGTAATAACATTATTCCTGAACGACCTGGTTTGAGGCGCTTAGTATATTTTATATCTCGCCACGACAGCGGATCGGATACTGGCTTCCCACCAGCGGGATTCCCCAGTTATTTGAGAAGTCGCTTATGTCGTATGGTTGATGAGATTTAAAATAGCTGAGTGCGGATAACGTTCGTAGGGTCGATTAGGGACTTCAAGAATAAAGAAGACATACCGAAGAAAGGAGAGTCAAGACTGAAAACAGAAATTCATAGACAATATGGACATTCAAAAAATAAACGAAATACTTAAGAGTCAAGAAAAAGACAGTGAGGAGTTACGAAGAGTTTGGATAAATATTAAAAAGGATTCGTCAACCAGGAAAACACTGAAATACATTAATGACAGAAGAGAACAACTAGACAGTATTTACAACAGAGCAAAACAGTATCACGAGCTACTACAAAAACAAGAAAGTTTGTCGTCTCACAGCTACCTGACCTTGAACTTCTTCGGTAATGACATCGAGAAGTACTACAAAGAAGCGATAGACCACTTACGAAAGTGTGAAGATAGAATAAGAATAGTCGACCAGATTTACGTACCCAAGACCAGCCAAGCCATCCAAGACACCGACGAAGACATTGTTAGTTCGCCAAAGCTATTTGTTCAGATGTTCCGGATAAATCAGCTTAAAAAAAGGTTAACTAACGCTCAGACCGCCATCATAGAAAACGAATTTGTGTGGCATTTACAGACTATTTCACAGAGCTTGCAAAGACATTGGCAAGACATTGAAAATACACATTTAGAGCTTCTAATGGAACAGAGTACATTGGAGCACCAATATTTCAAGGACGAATATTATGAGACTTTACAAGACCAATTTGAGAGGGTGGTAGGACTTTTAAATGCGAAAATAAGAGCAAACGATTTACAAACCAATAGTGCCATTAGAGCACCTAAGACAAAGCTGCCGACCATCACTATCCCGGTATTTTCGGGGACTTATGAGTCATGGGATTCATTTTATGACTTATTTGTGAAAATTATTCACGACGACTGTAGCATTTCTAAAACGGAAAAAATGCAATATTTAAAAACGCACTTATCAGGAGACGCAGAAATGTTGATACGGCATTTATCTGTAAACGAGGTAAATTACGACGCCGCGCTGGCATTACTCACAAATCGCTACAAGAACGAACGAATTATTATAAACAAATACATCGATCAGCTGTTGAACTTACCGAAAATAAATCAATCAAATGCATCAATGTTAAAAAATATGCATGATACAATAACGGTGTGTTTAGAGGCACTAAGAAACCAAAACATCGACATCACTACATGGGGACCAATTTTATCAAGAATTATTTGTCGAAAATGGGATCAAGCCACCAACATAAAATATGAAGACCAACTTGAAGATTCAAATAAAATCGACGACTTTAATAATCTCATGAAATTTTTAGAAAAGCGTTTTAAGAGTCTGGAATCGACCTCGTCCCAACACACAGAAACACAAAGTGAAAACTTTAACCAAGAATTACAGAGATTTGAAAAGGCACCGGTATCAGAGAGAAAAGGTCTTTGTTGGTACTGTCAAAAAGAACATAATATTTATCAGTGTCCAACTTTTCTCCACCTAAACGTAAATGAACGCATTAAAAAAGTTAAAGAAAAAAAAATGTGTTATGTTTGTCTTCAACACGGTGAGTCGAAAACATGCATAAGTCAAAAATATAGGTTTTGTGAAATATGCAATAAAGCGCATAATACATTGTTACATAGAACTCTGGATGAATATTTATCAACATCAAATGTTTCATCCACCACAAATGATAAAAACAAAACGGTTCTTCTCGCCACTGCCTTAATCTCAACAACAAGTATAGACGGGACCCCTCAATTACTTCGCGTATTATGTGACCAGGGCTCTGAAGCATCTTTTTGTACTGAAGAAGTTGCGCAGTTATTGGGTTATCCAAAACAAAAAATTAAGGCCGAGATTATTGGTATAGGAGACGAAAAACCAAAAACGTCCAGTTACATAATAAACGTAACACTCAGACCAAGATTTACCAGCGAGTTTAAATTAACTACGTCACTCATAGTGCTACCTAAACTAACAAGTGCGTTACCAAGACAAGAAGTGCAGCAGCTAGACAAAGAGACATTATGCAATAAAATTATAGCTGACCCTACATACTACAAACGAGGCCCCATAGATTTGATATTGGGTGCAGAAGACTATAGCAGACTATTATTGAACGGGTACGAAAGACTAGAGCATGGCATTATCGCTCAAAATACAGAATTTGGGTGGATTTTGTCCGGTTTCTCTCCTACAGAAATACATCCGGGAAGTGATGGTGATACAAGGGTAGTAACACTACGAAAATCAAATGGATCTGATCAGAAAAGACCAATTCACACATTGATACCACTGCCTGTAAATGAACCGTCAAAAATATGCACACCAAATACCGCAACACCAATTAGTTCAAATTTTGTGACTGTTCATAAACCAAGAACAAGAAATAACAAAAGAAAAAGTTTTTTAAACTGGATATTCATGATGATTTTCATATTTCAACTAGTGTGCGCAACAACAATTGCAACAAACCACTATAGTCTAAAAAAATTACAGCAAGGAATATATATAGAACAGATGGGAACAGCTGCTATTAATAGAGGGACTTTTAGAATCGAAAAAAGCTTTGAGAGACAAACAATAGACTATTACTTAATAAAAATGAAAGAAACAACAGAAAAATTTAAAGAACTCTGCGACAACGCTATAGCTTTGGACAGTTTAACTCAATGTTCTCAATTTTACCATCATCTAGAAGAAGAAGTTGAAAAGTTTGAAAAGACGAAAGAATACTTAACTGAAATAAACAACACAAGAAAGAAAAGAGGATTGTTAGGACAAATTATGACATCGATATTCGGAATGAATGATGAGGTTTATAAAGATATAAATTATTTACAACAAAACCAACAAAAACTTATAGAAGCCGCGAATCACCAAACAAAGTTTATGATCTCAACTATTTCCGCAGTCAACCAGACCGAAGAACGTATACAAAACAAATTAGAACGTTTTACAATTAAACTTAATCAAGCAATCCAATACATGAACACGTTTAATGTTTGGTATAGTAAAATTGATAACAATCACATTAAAATTCAAGTTATGCAATCATATCATTTGGCATATAACTATATGTCAGAAATAATGAATTATTACTCCGGACTCTTAGAAATATACCTAGAAAAAGCAACAATTTATAGCATTTTATCCCCAAAACACGTCAAGGACATCATCGATTCAGCAAACAACAAGTTACCACAAAATTTAAGAATTATTCAATCGCAAATAATTGACACGAACTTACGTGAAAATGAGACTCACATACAAGTGTTTGCTTACTTCCCAATAGAAGAAAATTCCAAGTACACATTCTTACATTTAGCTCCAATACCAAAGAAATTTGACAATCAATCCGTCCAAAGTTTAGTAATTAAAAATAAATTTGTTGCAATAAATTACAATAGTGAGAGATATTTTGAACTAAGCAACGATGAATTTAAAGACTGTTACAACAGATTTTTGCATTATATCTGTTTTCCTGTGGCCGTCAGGAACATGCAATTAAATGAAAATTGCATCGTTTTGCAACTGTACAAGAATAGCTCTACGACAGACTGTCCGACATCAAATTATCGACTTAAGACAGAGATAATTTGGAAACAACTTCAAATGTTAAATACCTGGCTTTTTGTTTCCAGAAATCCATTAACAGCTTCAGTTATTTGTGACGGACAAAGAGAAGAAGTTTTATTTCAAGACGTAGGAATAATAAAGATTTCAGAAAACTGTATAATAAAAACAAATAGTAATATATTAGTTGCACGACGAAAGACTTCTGTGACCGTATTAGGATCTTATTATAAAGTTATAACTTTAGTTTAAATAGCACAGTAGTAGATAACAGACATTTTAATATTTCACTAGAGGAAGTTTTAGATAGTTCCAAGGATTTGTTCCAGACAGTATTTAATAAAGAAATATCCTTGCAGACCAAACTAGATAACACTATTTGGCAGAACATTAACACTCGAATCTATGTAGCTAGTTTTGGATCAATTAGTGTTTGTATATTTACAGTATTAATTATTTATTTTTGTATTCCACAGGTCAAACGATACATCCAAAACAGGGATACGGACAAAAAGACGACTGCAGAGGAGCCTGGGCAACCGAATGAAACAACTGCTCAGACACGGCCACTGCCCACCAGCAGTGCTCCATGCAACTCAATCTACGCCAAGATCCACCGGCCAAAGACGGAGCGGGAGCGCCCTGAAGAAATCAAACTATACCAGATGAAACCTTCTGCCTGAGAGACGGGAAGATGTTCAACCTTTGAACATGCAACGCAGCAGAGGAGCGAACTAGTTAGCGCGACCCACTAAATCTGCAAGATTCAGCTGCGTTGACAAGTTACACGCATGAGATACATAGATTTTATTTGAATGTGTGTATTGATTGTAAATAGTATATAAACCGGAGTTTATTGTAAATAAAGCAGACGACATTACCAACTTTGACTGAGTGTTTCATTGACTGACGAATCTCTTCCTCTCACTGCGGCCAAGACACCTTAAGCCGTCATTATTGATCACTCTTCTGAGCCTGGTTGAGTGGCAGTGAGAAAATCCTTTCCTGTGCACATTGCACGTCGTGCACACCCCCGATTTCCTTCCCCCTGTCCGTCTGTTACCTTAGGTCTCATGGTAACAGGCTTCCCGTACTTATATATCTATATATATACTCACGCCCTTAGGTCCCATTGGGGTAGGCAGAGATTATAGATCGTCACTTAGTGCGATCCACGACTTTCTACTTATTTATCTATTTAATCACCTTGTACTTATTTTATTATACATAGTTATCTATATATGTATTTTGTTTGTATGGTTAGGGCTAGGAACTTAGGGATTTAGGGTCTGTAGGGATATAGGCTTTGTAGGTTCCATACCCCATCATACGAACAACTTAATGTTACAGTCAACTAGCTATATTTGTGACTACACAGACCACTTTTATATAGTTCCACTGCTTACCTCTATACAGAATATACAAATATAGTTGGGTGATTGTACAGTAGGTATTCATTAGGCATAATATGATACTTTTTCAGGCTAACCTATCTGTTTATCTCTACTCTTTCTTAAATCATTCCCGCACCGAAAACCCCGATGTATGATCATGAGTCATGACTTATAGAATCACTTAAAGTATAAATTTGTGACCTTGTCAATTCTAATCAATACATTTTATTTTCTAAAAAACTTTCATAACATCGTAGTAAGTGACAAACAGTAGTAATATTCAAAGTATCAAGCAGGTAATGCAGAAGTGCGTAACACATAAGAGACAGAAACCTAATTCAAATATCTCAATATTCGAAGTTATACTTCTTAATAGTCTCTCTTAAAATAACCATTTGTTCGTTTGTTGTTAGCTTCTACAAATTAGCACATTCGATATTGTAAAAACATTTTATTTTCTGGGTATTTCAGTCTAGATTGTTACCAAGACACCATAGAATCAATAGGATACTACTCGTACTCGTAGCTCTGTTTACATATTCAATTAATGTTGAAGATCTGGGTCCATTTAATATTAACGAGATATCACCGGCTAACATAGCTGACTAGGATTATATTTGTATCATAAATTGTAAGTGATATATGTTCGTGTAAAATCCTGCTGATTGGTAAATGATAAGTTTGCCGGGAAATACTAAGAATTAGAAATATCAGTAGGTAAAAGTTAGAATAAACCAAAGAAAACGGGAATTAATCACCATAGTTTACGCTAGGTTTTGCCAATGAAACGTAAATATTGATTTTGGAATAAACCGGTGAGAATTTATAAATAATTCATCACAATAAACTGATTTTAAAACGCACTACATCTGTTTTTGATCATGTATATGTACAACCCTAACCTAACCTATTGTTTCTTTAATCCACATGTGAATATCCTAGGTGATCAATTACTACTTTCATACATGAGAAATATGAAAGTATATATGCTTAATAATGATATTATACATACAATTTAAAGAAATTAATTTTAAGTGTTCTGTAAAAATCCAAAATCTACATTGAAATGTATGCGCTAAACGTATGAACGCTGATGGTATAAATATGTTGTTTACGTTATTTTTATTTCAAATCTTTGTTTTCCGACTCATACTAAATCTAGGGAATGCTAGGTAAAACTTAGGATTTGTTAACAAACTGGCTTACATGGTAACATATTATATCGTGTATTGTCACAGGATGAAGAATATCAGCACTTTAACATGCGAATGAACATCAAAGCCGAGCTAGAAACATTCGGTTTATAGTGTTGTATCAATTGCGTCGTAAACATAGATCGAAGAACCAATACAGGACACCTGGTTGGCTACTCCTAGTGTAGTCTGCGTCCCGTATTATAAAGCTTACAGACTTACTGTACTTTATGTATTTCGTTTTTTTTGCTACATACAAATATAAATTCACGGCATTAACCCTTTCTACGGCACCGATTATATTATAGCCACCATAATTTCAACATGAAATACCAAAAAATGGAAGTGAATTTCATTTAATATTTGATCTTATATTTACTAACTAACTTATACTCACACCCGCTGTTACCATTGGGGTAGGCAGAGACTTATAGATCGCCACTTTGCACGATCCTGACAAATCTCTCTTGCTTCTCTTCTGAGAGATTCTATCTTATGAAAGGTTAAATGCCGAACATGGTTAGCCAGAGTTTAAGACTAAGAAATTTCTCAGCCACTCATGAAGGTTAAGATGGAACAGTATGTAAATTATGGTTATAATTTGTTTCTAGCTCAAAAGGCGGCCCAATTGAAGTGGGATTGGGCCGGTCACGTTGCTCTGATGCACCCGGACCGATGGGCCAAAAGAGCAACGCAATGGACTCCCGGTGTAAAGAGAAAGCGTGGCCGACCAAGTAAAAGATGGAGTGACGAGTTAGGTCTCTGGGACAAAAAATGGTGGGAGACCGCTCAAAACCGTCTGGAGTGGAAGAAGGGGAGAGAGGCCTTTGCCCAGCAGTGGGACATAAATGGCTAATAATAATAATAAATAATAATAATAATTGATATAAAATATTGAATGATTGGTGATGGTTCTCCAGTCACATTCTTCAACAATCACTTAAGTATCCATGTACCATTCGTCACCCTATATGACAATGAGCTGACACTACAAAGTAAAAAACAAAAGTAACTAATAATCAATAAATACAATACTTTACCTACACGGCTTGTCTTATTTTGTTGTTTAAAATTATTTGTTTTGATGTTACATACATACATATACTCACGGCAATAAATCCCTTAACGGGACAGCCAGAGCTTTGGAATGAGAAATTCCTCAGCCACTTTTGGATGTTGATTGGGGAAAACATGGTAATAATAAATGTTTTGGTGACGGGTCTTCAACCACATCGCCCAAAAATCACTTAAAAAGCCCCTATACCCTTAGTCGCCTCTTACGATCACCCACGGGTAGAAATGGGGTAGTGTTATTCTAAGCCGACACTACACGGCATAGCCGACACTACACGGCATCAATGTTTTGTTGTTGTGTAGGTTTATAAGAAAGCTGCTGTGTAGAGTCGGCTTTGCTGTGTAGCATCGGTTTTGAAGGGCACTACCCTATATTATCCTGTATGTGTTCGTAAAAGCCAATTAAAAATGTTCGAGCCATCTTAAAAACACTATTGTTTTGACAATATTTTCCCTACTTAACTAACAAAAGTGACAGGAATTTCTTATTCTGAAGCTCTGGCTACCTCTTCTAGGGATTTACAGCCGTGAGTATATGTTTGTATATTATGTAACAAGGAATCGCATTTTGGTCCACTTCAATACTATAGTTCTTTCCGACACCATTTTTAATAAACAATGTAAAGAGGATGATTACAATCAATCATTCAATACCGAATAATGGTGAAATATACGCTTGTAATAATTGTGTTCCTAAACACATCACTACAAAAACTACATCAACCAGATAAGAAGTGCTGCTGCTACTTTAAACCGACGCATTAGAGCTTTATAAAAACATATACATACATACATACTCACGGCCATAAATCCCAAAAAATGGTAGCCAGAGCTTCAGAGCTGGAAACTCCTCAGCCACTTTTGGAAGTTGATAGGTGACAATATGGTAAAAATAAAGTATCGTTGGTTATGGGTTTCCAACCAGGCAAAATGGTCGTGTAGTGTCGGCTTACATTGCCGTGTAGTGTCGGCTTAGAATAACACTACCCCATTTCTACCCGTGGGTGGTCGTAAGAGGCGACTAAGCATATAGGAGGCTTTTTTAATGATTTTTGGGCGATGTGGTAGGAGACCCGTCACCAAAAACATTTATTAGAACCATCTTTTCCCAATCAACTTCCAAAAGTGGCTGAGGAATTTTTCATAAGGGATTTACAGCCGTGAGTATATGTATGTATGTATGCAACCAGACAAAAATGAAACATCAAAATGTCTGTTACCATATACTTTATTTCCATTAAGATCGTTACACTCAATGACATCTTTAGGTATTTTCTGGTTTCCTCACATCATTAAACTAATAAACACATGTATCACAGAATTATTAGAGAGTGCTCGAAAATTGACCGATTATTTATATTTGGTAAAGTGGACGTACACATTAACTTAATGAAGAAAATGACACATTTAGTTAGGAAAAACGATTCGTTATTACAATTATGTTGTCGAAAGTTTTTTACTCAATTTAGAATGAACATAAATTTTACTTACTCATATTTTTGTTGATAACAATAAGTAAATTTCATAAGAAACTTGTGGAAACAGCAAAGATACTGGCCAATACGCCCTGCTGTGTACTTACTTATAATTTGTATTTATATTTAGGGAGAATGAAATTTTGATACCGCGAAGTAGGGTTTTTATGAAAATGCGAGTGAGTCCGCTATCTAGAGATCCCCACAGTGCTCCCCTCCTAGTCGATAGATAATAGCGAAGAGCTAGGAGATACTCATTACCAATTGTAGAGACTTACAAATTTTTGATCATAATACGGTGGGAGTTTTTATAATGTATATCTGTAATAATCCGATGGTTCTTTTAATATATTTAATTAATTCTTAGTCATTAGTTTTTTTTTATGTTGCTGCGATTTCGATATAACTCCTCCCAGCCCATATATGTCCCCACCAAGGGGCTCGAGCCTACCCTGTATAGGGTGATTTGGCCATAGTCCACCACAGACAGGCAGACTAGCGACTACTACCGTTATAGTAGCCGGGACCGACGTCTTGACTTTATTTCGATGTACTCTTAAAAAAAACACATGTCACAAACCGTTACAATTTGGATATACTCTTTAAAAAAACAGTAACTATGATCTTGTTTACTTTTGTTCTCTAGCTTTGAGAATTGAATAATGTGTTGTTTTTTTTTTCTTTCTCTATTAATGTTATTTTTCCATGTTCTGTACAGCGAATAAATGTCTCTCTTTCTTTCTTTCTTTCTTTCTCTTTACAGATTTTGGCCAAGTTATCAATGAACCGAAGTAACTGAACAAACAATTCTGAAAGTAAAATTGTAGTCTTTGTGGCGTTCCAAAACGGTTCCATTTAAAAAGTACGAAAAAGCTTCGAAACTTAAATTACTTTGTTAAAGTGGCTAAAACAACCGTTAACGGCTATTGGAGTGGCGATTAATAGAGTGCTGTACAAAAAGGTGTTTTTTTTCAAAAGTTGCCAAAGGTTATGATAACTAGATACTTTCCTTTAACTTTGATTTTTACTAAAATTTTTGCAACAGCTACAATTTGTTACAGTGATGACGTACAGTTTTATACGGGTATAATGGTTTAAACGGTTTTATAATCTTATACGTCTTTATGATCCTGGTAGTTTTAGTATCCTAGATCCTAAAAAAAAATATGCGGACTTTTGATAAATTATTTGGTTCTCAACAAACAAACAATATTTTTTAGCTTTTGATAACTTAACAAATTATCTTAAGCTTTATTAACTGAAATTATAAACGTAGATTATTTATAAAATAACTGTTATGTAATAAGAAAAGGAATAATTAATCACAACTACGAGAACTGATAAAGATTGAGTAAAAAACTTTCGTTCATTTAGACAGTGAATTGTACTTATTCTATCTAATTCCTTATTTATTTTATACCATAATTATATAATTCGTTTTTACAATTGGCACAATAATATTATGATTAACATTTTTTCTGATTTCAATATTTAAACAGAAATAAAAATACCATAATTATTTTAACGTTCATAATTAAATATTAATTGCAAAAAACACATGATTCAAAGACATACATACATACTTATCAAATAATTTGGATTAAAATATAGCAACAAAACTATTAAAATTAAATTAGCAATTAACAAAATTAATTGTTGTAAAAATGTAGATTCTTAATAAAATAATTTAATACCGTTTAAGTTCATGCAATAAACTCAAAAAATCCGTTCAATAAATCCATGTAGATTCAAAGGATTCAGTAAAACGTAAGATAAACTTTACCCAGTTCTATTTTAACGTGATTTTCGCAGCTTCCGTCCATCCATTACTGCGCTGGCTGCGTTGATGTGATGTTATTTTAGCACAAAGCAATCAATGTAAACTGATAGCCGCTCAATATTGGATGGCAGTCATCCATCAGAATTCTGCTGTCCAAATATTAGTGGACATGTAAGCGAAATTCAATGGTATCAATATCTAGAAATTGGAGAACTGTTATTCGGGTTAATATTTCAGCAGGCTTTACTCTCTCTCTCTCTCTCTCTCTGTACTGAGTAATTTTATTAACATAATTATTCTGGCAATTCGGTGTGCAAGGATTGTTTTCGTATATCATCTACAGTAAATACAATTTTAAATCTGATTGAAACATTTTCCGTTTAAATTACTTAAAAACTTAGTTATGGTTTTTATATTACCTTTCCTGGTAGAGGTTTGAGTTACCTAAATGGGGGTTCCGATCTTTCATTTCTGTTTAAAACTATATATATTTAGTATTTGTATTTAAACATTTATAATCTTTCACTATCGGTGATGTCATCGATGCCAAGAACGGAGTGTATCAAAATGTTTGATAACTTTGTACTAATTTCAAACTAACAACATCATCACGATATGAAGTTTAATAATACTATGGAACTTGCAATTTCCGAATATAATGAAAGAACAAGTGCTTTTGCAAGACTAATGAAAAATAAACTTAACTAAAGTATTTTTTTTCTCAACGTAACATCAAAATAATATTTAGACTAAGAAATCTCCAAATGGTTTTGTAACTAGCATCCGTTTTAGCAAACTTTGCATACCGAATTAGAAAAAAATGCAATTCAAATTTGTGACAAAAGTAAAATGTATTTTTTTATATATAATTTAATACAACTGCTCATAACTTAATTGAGTAAAGGTGACACTTTATACGAAAACATGTTTCGGATATGTTGTTTAATCGGATACCAAAGAGATGTAGGATATAGGTAATAGATACAATTAATATAACACAGCAATTTACCTTTCAACATCAATTTTATAAATGTTTTTACATTCTATATACAAACAATGACAATATTTAAATCGTATTTCTTCTTTAACTACATTAAGTCAAAATTATAATTACAATTCAAATGTATAAAAAAATCTGACGCACCCTTTTATCAACCGTTATAAAATTAGTTGATTGACGATTTCAATACGCCATGCCAAGAATATACTCATTTTATATTAAGATCAAACAGTATTGATTAAAGAAATATTTATTTGACAACAACAATTTGAAATATTAGACTAAGATGTTAATTGCAAATAAATATTATCAGGTGACCTAACACATCAATTTCAGTGCTTCTTACAAATATATGTTATTTATATGATTTTAGATAATTTACAATTAGTTTAAATATAGATTTAATTTGCGTTCTGCATTTAAAATATGTAATTTGATATCTTTGAAGCAGATTTCTGCCAAATGTAATGAAAAGTAGATCCGTAATTAATTTAAGCAACTCTCTGCAAAAATATGCTTCCCTGGTTGCAAAAACCTATAGAGTTGATTTTACATTAATCAAAGTATCTCTGCCTACTTAATTGAAGTACGGCATTTTTCTTATTACATTATTTAGATACACAACGCTTTCATATATAACATCCAATATTTGCAAAACATGAAATCACACAATTGTCCTTAACCGTTCAATCGGCTAATACTCACTCAAGGCACTAAATTTAGACAATACATAAACAGACACACATATACTGAATAACATTACTCCGTCGCTAATTCGTGTTGTCGGGCTTGAACCTGAAAATAAATTCGAAATCAAATATCAATATTTACGAGGCCGAATAGGATAAATTATGGGCATGATTTTCAAAAGGGATCCATTACTAAAATTGTGTAATTTATGATAATTTGACATTAATACTCATTGAAGTTAGCAAAACTGCATGCATTCCACTGCACGTGGCCGTGTAGTGCCGGCTTAGAATGTCGCTACCCCTTTTTACCCACGGGTGTCGTAAGAGGCGACTGAGGGTGTTGAGGCTTTTTATTGAATTTTTGTGCGATGCGGTTGGAGACCCAGCACCAAAAACCTCTATTTTACCTTCTTTTCCCCAGTCAACTTCCAAAAGTGGCTTAGGAATTTATAATTCCTAGGCTCTGGCTACCCCTTCTAGGGAATTATAGCCGTGAGTACATGTATGTATGTTTTTCAATGCTCTCCATATATATATTGATGCTTGTTCTGCTATGCCCATCATTTCCTACCAAAAATCTGCGTAAGAACCAACAGCATTATGCACTACCATACGACTCTCTTCAGACAAAAAGTGGCTTGAAATGAGACTGTTCATAGCTCTAGTCACCGGACTTTCCTTTTTAAGTCTTCTTTCAATATACTTCATATATGTTTCTCTTCAATTATTTGGTTGCCTGGTCGAAGTTATAATCACAAAAAGTAATGTTGTATTTATATTGTTTTTCAAAGCTTAATTAATAAACTTAATTAACCCAGCAGTTTGGAGCGTATCAGCTGAACGGCGATGTAATTGTGGTCTTCAATTACTACGTTGAAACTTATATAGTTGCATGATGATTTTATGTTATTGATTCCATTTCTTCAAAGAGTATAATTATAAATTTATATCTTACAAAAAAATATTGACTTACCATAAGCTGTAAACATGGAGAGATGTGGCGACCTAGCAATAATTACACCGACTTCTGCGGCCCTGGTGTAAAGAGGCCGCGTGGGTTGCGTGGCCTCACACCTTAGACTGACCATGCTTTGAGCTGAAGGAGCCCGTAGTTTTATACTACGCCAGCTAGACCTCAAACCTGAGTCATCCGGTGATGAAATCTTCGTGTGGTCTAACCATGGTTCTGACTGAAAAAGAAAATTAATATAGAACACGAATTTATTTTTTGTTAATTTTCTAAGATAACTCAGTTATTTAAAGATACAAACAATATTGTTTTATTTAACTTTAGTGTCTATTTGAAACGAAAATTCTATATATTAATAACATGGATGTAAACGAAGCCAGAGAGGTGTGCCAGGATCGTACAAAGTGGCGATCGATAGTCTCTGCCTACCCCAATGGGAACTAACGGCGTGAGAATATGTATGTATGTATTAATAACACTAGAAATATGCTAACTATTTGTAACCTATTTATAAAGTGTAAACACTTTATGGTAATCAATATTAATGAATAAAAATAATAATAATTAGGCATTAGAGCGCTCGTTTTATTAAAGAAAGGGTCATAGAATCCTCCTCGGCCTTAATAATTTGTGAACTTATATTATAATGTGATACATTTCGTACCTCATCTGGTTTCCCATCAATGTACCACACAATGTTCGCTGGTGGCATTGCTGGAGTAGTTGAGCAATTTAAAAATATATCTTCTCCTGGTTGCACGCTCCCTGGTGTTCCCATAATTCTTGGATCTTCTTTGAGTGCAACTAAATTTAAAACACTTTATTAATTTAAAACACAAATACAATAAATTGGTAAAAAAGGTGTGAAGGTTTTTCATTAGAACTTGCTCTAGAAATGACTTCCACATATCATTTGACATAAATAAAGTAAATCCAAAAACGGTTTTTAACAAAGAAGTTACATGTACGTATGATTTTAGCGGTATAGTTCTGTTGTTCCAATCGACGACGTTTTAATAGAAAAATATCGGAAGCTATAGAAGATAGCAATAACTATAAAAGTACCACTTTCATTATTATACAAGCAATAACGAGGTTTCATTCTAATATTACATATTCAATATAATATATAACATTCACGCGTCACAGTGTTTGTCACCAAACTCCTGTGAAACGGCTGAACCAATTGCAATGAAATTTTGCTTACAATTTAAACCCAGAAATAATTCATATGGCAAAACAATGTTTGCCAGTTCAGCTAGTAGTATAATAAAAATTTGCTTACCAGCCACTGTCAAATGTTTAGTCTGCTTGACAACGGCAAAACGAGGCCCCTCAGTCGATACCTCACAAGTATATGATATCCTGGTATTATACATCTTTGGCAAAACGACGCTGATGGTGCAACTTTGCATATGACACGAGCCGTTTGTCACTAACCCTATCGAAGTGTTGAACATTCTTGTTGAGGGCTGAAAAAACATGTGATAATTTAATGGTAACCATAAGGGCTATATCTATAGTATAGTGGGGAGCCTAAAATAAGTATTGTTGTGTTACAAAGCAACCAACCACTAAACGATCTTTTATCTCTCAAAATACCTACTTGCAAAAGATAAACAATCAATCGATATAATAAAAATGGTTCACTAAATGTGTTGCTAAGCCCAAAACTTGAAAACGTCTAGTCAGATTCGATTGATTCTTTTTGTATCGTGTTACTTGAAACTTGGAGAAGGTTTTTGGGAAGCTTTTAAAAAAATGGCAAAGTTATGTGAATAATTTTGAAAACATATTTTTCCTCATCGCATCATCGCATCAGACCATCAGCGGGGGTCGGCTTTCATCAACGACACTTTATTTCTACCATCTTTTGCCCTATCAACTTCCAAATGTAGCTGAGGAGTTTCTAGCTCTGAAGCTCTTGCTACCCCTTTTTGGGATTTATGCCGTGAGTATATGTATGTTTTAGAATAATATTGCTAAATTAAGTTAGATAAGTCTCGGCGGACTTTTTAACACACATTTTGCAAGATACCAATCAATACAAGAGTTGGACTAGTGCTTACTACAAATCAATGTTATACAGCATACAGCAAGTATAATGTATAATCGCAACTACATACATACATATACCCACGCCGTTAATTCCCATTGGGGTAGGCAGAGACAATCGATCGCCACTTCGTACTTCCTGGCAAACCTCTCTTGCTTCATCTACATCCATCAATCTTTTCATACATGCTCTTTTATTCTTCATACTTCGGACGCCTGCCTTTTTGAGCACACTTTCAATTTGGTCCAAGTGCGTCTTTCGTGGCCGTCCTCTACTAACATTACCTTCCACATTAGCTCTATAGATACCTTTTACCAATTTCCTATCATCCATCCACTCGATGTGCCCAAACCATCTCAACATTCCTTTTTCTATCTTACTTACAATTTCATCTTTTACACCACACCTTTCACGAATCACATCGTTCCTGACACGATCACATAACCTTACATTACAAACTTTTCTGAGGGACCTGATTTCTACTGCATTCAGTCTGCTTTCATGCTTCTTCTGCCACACCCAACATTCACTGCAATACATAAGCGTAGTAACAAGAACGGCATCATGCACAGCCATTCGGGCCCTTTCGGACAACGATTGACTAGACATTAGACTATCCAGTGCTCCATTAATCGCATTACCCTTTTTCACTCTTCTCTCAATATCTTCAACACACTTTCCATCTCTAGTAAACATACTTCCCAGATATACGAACTCATTTACTTGTTCCACTCTTCACCATTAATCTCAATCACGCATTCGGTCATATTCTCCTCTCTTTCAAAAACCATGGTTTTAGTTTTATCCACATTCACTTTCTTCCCTTTCTTTCAAATGACGCACATGCAATATTCATCATCTCTTGCAACTCTTCCGCTGACGACGATGCAAGTAGCGCTTGATCGTCAGCATACAAGAGGCATTTAACAATGAATCCACCCATTCTTAGTCCATAATCACTTTCAAGCAATTCTGTCAAACAGTCATCCATGAACAAATTGAAGAGCCACGGAGAAGCAACACAACCCTGTCGGATACCCCTAGAGATGCCAAACCAGTCAGTGTTTTCCCCGTTTACTCTTACACATGCACTAGAATCCTAATAGAGTGAAACCAACGCACGTATAAGTTGACTCCCTAAACCGAACTTGGATAACACCTCCCACAAACACTTTCGCATGTAATCGCAACTAATCTTTTATATTAAAATATCTTAATTTTTGTTTGATTGCTATTTAGAAATCATAATTTAAACACTTGCCTCGAGGATACTAGAAGAGTTTGAAACTCTTCTTCCTTGCTTTAATAATTATAACCTAAAACCCTCCATTCAGCCTCTTTGACTAAAATAATATTTACCAGGGCATCATTAAGCTAAAGGAACAAACCTGTTGTCCGGGCGTATATCTGAAAATCTCATTATTCTCTCGATACCACTTGACGGAGTGAAGTGGCGGGTCCCCCTTTTCATTGATATAATGGCAGGTAAGTTGAGCTTCACGCCTCGGGTCTCCGTAAGTGGGGACTTCCAGAAGAGTTATATTATGACCTGCCGCTATCACTGTGAACAACAGGAAACATAATTTGAGGAACTTGAAAAATATTTTGAGTGTTGAGGGAAAGACGGCTTTTATTTATTTCCGGTTGAGTTATGCGCTCTTGTTGCTTTTTGCACGGTTTTCCTTTATTTTTAAGGTTTTTTTAGTATGTATTCTTTCAACACAGGCCGCCGGGTCATATCGCTGTGCGATGTCGGCGGCCCGAAAGGCTCATTGTGTGTATTGTGCTTAACGCTCTCATATCATTAATTCCCATTGGGGCAGGCAGTGTTAATTGATCGCACTTTGTTTGGTTCTGACAAAACTTTCTAGCTTTACTACATTAAATATTTAAAAAAAATGAGCAAATATGAGTAAGACGTGAGGAATTTTGTAGTAGCGGTATAAGCGGAGAATTGTAGGAGAGTACCGTGCAACATTTTAAAGCAGAGAAATCGAAACGCCAATTGATTAAGAGGATAGAATGTTTTTTATAAAAACTAAACCAAATAATTTTATCCCGAAACGTTCACGAATTGGTTTATGTTACTAAAATAATATATATTTGAACAAATAAAAGACCAACTTAAGCCATTTGAAGCCAGCTCTGGGAAGGAGACCCGATCATCCAAAATTCGATAAACAACAGAGTCGTCTACGTATGCACTTTGAAATATCTTTTTAACAACGCCTAGGTGTGATCAATTTACATCCAAAAAAATGATTTTTTTAAGTGTTTAAGTTTAAGTGTTTTTTATAATGTTAATACCCATCTGAGTGGGAATCGAGAGGAGAAAGTAATTGTATGGGTGTTACTTGACTTTTTATTGAAGCGGTGCTTCATTTACCCCTGTCGTTGTCTTTCGTTAGTTATTCAACTACTCTCCCATTTGACCGATATTGTTCAAATAATATGTTATATGATCAATTTGACGAATATATTTTAAGCGCAATACACAATGAGCCCGCCGGGCCGGCGACATTGCCCGGCGACACCACCCGGCGCCCTGTGTTGAAAGTGTCATACTACATACATACTAATTTAATGTTACCGACGTATCCGTTGGCCCGGCGGGCTCAATATGTAGTGCGTTTTACAAATTGGTAAAAGTGTGTAAACATTGTGTTCCGTAAATAGCGCTTAGTCGAATGCCGATGCAGTGTCCACGCCAAACCCCAGTCTAGCTGCACGTGAAACCATGCTTGGCGCCAATTGCTACTATAGTATCTGGCTGAAGTGCGTGCCATTTTGTTGCCACGGACCATACTTATTTTTAGTAGTATTTATGTATATTTATCATTTCGACTAATACATTTATTTACACAATAAACAATGAATAAAATATTTTTACGTTTAACTATATATACAGGTATAATAATAGTATATTTCATTACTAGTACGGAATGGCTGTCATTGCAAAGAGTTCCGACAAATGTCTACCCGAGCCGAAGGCGAGGGTTGACAGTCGGAACGAGTTGCAATGACGGTTCCGTACGTGTACTGAACGACTATTTTTAATACAGTTGCGAAAAAATTAAGCAATTTAACAAAACAACTAAACTCCCAAAGATTATTTCTGGAAAATGGCGACATTTTTTCTTCACTTATTGTGGTAGGCAAAGGAAACTATGCCCATACAGCCAAGTCTTATGTATAATTTTTTTGTTGATATGAAATGAAAATGAAATTTAATGAGTTATAATGTAATGAAACCTAACCTCACTAATTCTATCAAATCATTAAATCAGATATCGAAACAAATTAGTCGATTTTGCCTATTATTTTGTTGTTGTTGATTCATGTTAATACGACCTATGCCACGTATTAACATGAATCATAAAAACTTCTTTGATTTTTTTAGTAAAATCTTTATGGTTGGTTTTTCTTTAAAATAGACATTATTTTGACAGTTGGGAAAGAAAACGCACTAGTGCGGGAAAGGTAAAGAAAAAGCACGAGTGTGTAATAGCCCACTTCCCGAACGCTATACGTCCCTGTAATACGCCACTTTTTGAGCAATTGTATTAAAAAATAATATACGAAATACCTAACCGAGATTAAACTATATAAAAAATACTCTCGAAATCGGTGCCCCTGGTGGCAGGGTTCCGAGAAGTCTGGCTGCATTACCCCTTTGTGTTCATGTATTGTCATTTAGAGTGTTCTTTCAAAAAATTTCATTGTTTTTTTTTAAATATTAAATGAAATAAATTTTGTGGTAGGTAATTTCGCCCAAAAATTATATACGTTTTTTCTTTCTTGATTTATATTATACTCATACATGCAATACGAAAATACTATTTATAATGATTACACAGCAATCCGTATCAACAATTAAAGAAAATATAAAAATGATGCCAAATAAATCTCTAACAAAAATCTTTACCACGATAAAGTACCAGGACATCAAGTAACCGAGGATATAACAAAAAATGCAAAAATAAATCGCGGTCCCAACCAACGATGCGAACAATGTTCAATATCAAACAAGAATGCTGTATCAATTAATGTAAATTGAAATTCCACATCGTGGGCGGTTTGACGTTGACAAATCATATTTTGCATATCACCATGTTATACGGTTGTTATGTGCGCCGCATCTCCGATGTCTTGTTTGCATGAAAACTTTCAGGTGGATTGAGGCTATTCAGTTAGCGTGGTCGTTTTTGAAAATTGAATAATCAATAGGTGCTAAATATGAAAATAATGAGAATTGTAAAAGCGCGAAGGGGTTTGCGAAAATCATTTCAAGTGACGATCAAAAGTATTTTATACTTTAGTAATTGAAGGCTGTTAGGGAAATAATTAAAATTTATAAAGTCGATTAGTAAAGGGTAAGTGTATGGTGCAATACCATGTAAACGCAAATATGTTTTGGGCAAATTTTGATCAATGTTGTAAAAATTACATTGAATTACGTTTATAAAATTGGTCATTTTCAATCGCCTTTGGGGTAAAACGCTGTATTTAAATGAGTGAAAAGTGATATGTAAAAAATATTACATAATAGTTTTTTTATGATATATCAACTATAACGTTTGAAGTCGCTATATCGTAATAACAAGTATATGACCATCCTCTAAATAACGTTGAATGCTTCCATTGCAAACTTGTTTTACACATATTACAGCGTTAATTTAGTTCAGGTTTATCTAACCGAGACTTTAGTTTGGATTTTTAAAAAGGCCCATAAATAAAAAAAATATGCCTAAATATCTTCTAAATGCTCGTGCATACTTTATATTTAAACCACGGTCAAGCAATTTTTGAATGATGAGTCAAATTATAATTTTATTGATATATTATTTATATTCCTTTTTTTTGCAAATTTTGAATGTGAAATTAGCGGAAATTATATAAATTATGCTTTGTCTGTTCGACCTCGAGTTTTCATGGTTACTTGTAAAAACAAATGCTGTTTTGGAGCCAGTTTATATTATATGCAAGAGAGTATGTCTGTGTGATGTATGTATGTGGTTATAAACAATCAAACTATTATATTTTCTAACTACAGATTTTGATTCAGCATGTATGAGAAGAATAATAATTAATGTGAGAGAAGCAAGAGAGATTTTTCAGGATCGTGCAGAGTCGCGATCGATGGTTCCGCAATGGGACTAGTAGGCGTGTGAGTATGATTGCTTGATACTGTGTTATGTGTTAGTATGATATAATTAATTGTAATTAACAAATTTATAGAATTTAAATGTTTTTGTTCATGAAAACCTCATTACATGAGGTTTACAGGAAATTTTCGCTGGTGTCGATATAATTTATTGAATATATTGAAATTTATTTAAATATTTGCATTCTAGCATATAAAGTTAAATGTAATGGACCGACAATAATAATGTTAGAACTTCAACTTTATTTATGCAAAACAAAAAATGATTTTGATTTTATAAGTAAGTAAAAAGTATATTAAAAACACACAAACACCTACTCACGGCTTTATATCTCTGAGATCGTCAGCATATTAAAAAAAATGATGATGGTTCTCGAGCCACATTGCCCAACATCCACTTAAAAGCCCCAAACCCCCAATTTAAGTTTTTCTAAACACAAGAGAGGAAATGGGTTTGTACTTTTTTAAGCTGATTCAGCAAATTTGACTTATGACGTCTTTTTCATATATTTATATATATATATAACACTAACACATTTCTCCTTTTCGGAGCCTTTGAAGTAACTTTTGAGCGAAGCGGTTGGAAACCTATCACAGCAACCTTTATTTTACAGTCTTTTCCCCACTCCACTTCCAAAAGTGGCTGTGGAGTATCTAATTCTGATAGCTCTATTTATCCTGCTAGGGATACGAGTATAAAGCCGTGAATATAAGTTGTAGGTATGTATAGTATTATATAGGTCGTCGTTAAATTTTTGTATTGTCTTGGATAATAAAATACACTATATATTCTACATTCAATAATATTCTAAAGATATTCATCTGAAACTTGACTAAAACTTCGAGCTTTAAACTTATGCACCCTGTACCCTGTTTTTCCTGGCTCCAACTGCAACGTAATATGCAATATTGCACAACTGCATATTAATATGTTTTTGTTCAACGCTGCACAATGCAGCTGCTATGATTAAAAACTTGTGCTAAAACTAATTATGTAGTTTCATTTACGTTATTTAAACGACATTTGTTGCTTGTGATAATCAACAAATTATTGGCTAACTGCAGATAAACATATATTTTTACTATGTAGTTGTACTACAGTGACATAGTATACACAGTTGTATTACAGTGACATAGTAAACATATTAATATTATATAATTTATAAATATTCATAGTATGTAGTTAAAACATATCGTTTTTTGTTAGTCACTCAACTGAAGGATATAAATTAGAAAAAAATGGAAAATAATATTGCCGGGTACTTTTAATCGATATAAAATATATTTTGTGATGTACAACCGTGATAGCCCAGTGGGCAGAACACTCGGTTATCGTGCAAACGACTAGTGTTCAAATCCTGGGTCGGGCCTACACCAATTTGTCTTTTCCAAAGACATATGTGTGGTTTATTTATCATGGTTGTTAACGGTGAGGGAAAACATCGTGAGGAAACCCACATGGCTGAGTTGTACTTAGTCATGTGACAGTGTATTCGTACAAAACGGCGATAGCACTGCCCCCTATCACGTGAGATCACTGTCCATGCAAAACGTGGGTACTCTGAACACCAGGTGACAAAGTGACGTGATGTTCAGAAGTATAAGTACCTCTGCCAACCCCTTCGGGGATATTCGGCGTGAACGTTTATGTTAGGTTATATTAATTTAAGCGCAGCAGAATTTGCATTCAAGCAACAGTGTAATGTTATATGCTAAGCAAAATTCCAACATCATAGCAAGTGAAAACATCTTTAGTTATTCTAATGCAAGACTTGACTTACCGGTTACGTCATACAAAGAAATTTTATGTTAATATGTATAACGAAGATTGCATTCTGATGTTAAGTTAGATAGAGCTTCAAGATTATTAATATTTCAATCGATTTTGTTTTCTTTATGGCGCAAATATTGCCCAAAGAGGGTCTCGAGCCTACCCTAAATAGGGTGATTCGGCAATGGCCCACCATTCTGGCCTAGAAAATTTTATTATTTAAAAGTGTGAGATGAGAAATAATAATAATTAGTATGTTTAAGTGTTGTTTACTTATTGTGCCACTATTTAATCACTTGTTTTATCTATCAAGTAAGTTGGAATGAATATAATACAAAACAAAATAATTGAACATAACTGCGAGTAAGTCCTTATTTTCTACTCGTAAATTTAATAGATACATGGATGTTTATTTTAAAAATGCACCAAGCTATCATAGATTACATAGAGCTGAATGTAAAGACTAGCCTTCTAAGTTAAGCTATGCCTGAACCACTAAGGCAAAGTTTAGCATAAATTACTAACGAGATAGTAACAAGTGTAAAAGCACGTCTTCTTATTCGACAAAGGTATTACATGCTTGAAACAGAATTATTCTGTTAATTGCTAGAAAGTTAAATAAACTATGGATGTATTTATAATGGTTCCGTTCGCAAAGTCGTGCTACTTAAATAAATATACGTTATGGTTGTAAAATGGTTAGTATAGAATATCTTAAACTAAAGATAATTTAATTTATATTTCTACACACCATGCTCAAGATTTAAACCACTTGTAAATTTTTATTAGTACAATAAAAAAAAACTACTTTGCTTGAACATTAAATCCAGTACATTAAAAACTAAATTTGATTTGGATATTTTGTAGGTCGTAAGCATTATTAAACATGATGTATTAAATTAATAAATAGCTCTTCGTTTATATCCCTGATCTTCATCATCTTTCTGCAGATTTTTCATCTCGAAATTGGACAGAAATATCAAATTTAGAAATAAGGTAAAGAGCCGTTTATTTTTCTAGAAATCTCACAAAGTACTGCAATTTAAGTGCACTGCAAATAAATGAAAACGTCATTTTAACATTATCATATTTTTGTAACAGTTAAGATTAAGTAAATAATAAATTAAATCAATTTCGGGGTTCTAAAAAATAATAGACACTGATTGTCTGTAAGATTATAAAGAAGATGATTATTTAATTTCATATATACTGTTTGCTTGAGACATCATAATTGTGCCTGCGTAGGAAAGGGTACTACGAGTAATATCAAAATTTGTGTAGGTGTATCCTGTACATTTCAAGAGTGTTGTAGGTTTGATTTCTATTTTTATTTACTTCTTATATTATGTAATTTACGTTAAAGAGCTCTACAAATTCCCATCCGTGTATCCGATAAAGTCCCAAGATTATAACAATGATACCCACCTAGCGCCCTCTCAAACAAAAAGGCGTTTAACATGAATAAAACAGTATTCCCGACGCGTTCACAGAATAATCCCGAAATTCAGTATCAAGGTGTCAGATAACGGTACTCTCTCATTACACCGCTTCGTGATGTGCATACTTAATACTAGCTTTTTATGATACCCTGGTACCTACGGACACTTTGTTTATCTTTTGCACCTTTTGTTATTTATGAGGAAAATGAGTGAAATTGCTTCTCACATTTGAGAACGTGAGTTAAATATTCAAAACTTACAAGAATCAGTATATACGATCTATTTTACATACATACATACATACACTCACGGCTATAAATCCCTAGAAGGGGTAGCCAGAGCTAAGGAGCTAGAAGTTCCTCAGCCACTTTTGGAAAGTTGAGTGAGGAAAAGATGACAAAATAAAGGTCTCCAACCGCATCGCCCAAAATCCCTTAAAACCCCCAATACCGTTAGTCGCCTCTTACGTACACCCACCGGAAGAAATGGGGTAGTGTTATTCTAAGCCGACACTACACAGTTATTTTAAGAATTGTATAATTTTGCTATTATTATTATACCCTTCTAAGTGGCAAAAGATACACAAACTCAATAACAATCTATTTGTAGGCTCCATTATTTACTAAATCAATTTCCAATTCTTTTTATAAATTATAACCATGAGTCTTAAATGTATGACATGAAATGTTCATAGATATAATATAAATTATAATTTTGGCTATAAACATAGCTATAAACGGTTTATCTGTAATTAATTGACCAAAAGTAGTCAATTGGAATATATAATTAACGTGTTAATTTAAAAATTCAATCGTTCACACCGTATATCCCCGCAGCGATGATAGAGTCAGTTTAGAGTACCCACGTTTTGCTTGGACAGTGTACTCGCATGATAAGGGCAGGCCTATTGCCGTTCGTAGGAGTACATAGATACATGAATAACTACAACTTAGCCATTTGGGTTTCCTTACGATTTTTCCCTAACCATTAACAACCTTGATAAATTAACCACACAAATTGCTTTTGAAAAAATGGTGTAGATTTAACCTGGGATATGACCCCATGATAGGCGGTTGTTGTTACCACTAAGGCGACACGTTACGTACAAAACGGTGATAGGCCTGCCCCCTATCACGTGAGTACACTGTCTAAGCAAAACGTGGGTACCTTCTCTGGACACTAGATGGCGCTGCCATGTGAGTTCAGAAGTATTGGTACCTCTGCCAACCCCTTCGGGGATAAACGGCGTGAACGTTTATGTTATGTTATGTTTTGTATGCTTAACCTGGGATATGACCCCATGATAGGCGGATGTTGTTACCACTAAGCTATCACGGTTAGACAGAACTAAAGTATCGTTGGTGATGGGTCTCCAACCACATCGAACCAAAACCACTTAAAAAAGCCCCACAGTCGCTTCTTACGACACCCGTGGGTAGAATTCCACAAGGGGATATTCCACAAGGGGATATATATTCTCAAATTTCCCATTTAAGCCATTAATATACTCGCCTTAAAAGAGTTCAAACATGAGCGGAATGCTAACTTCGATCGGTTCAAACCAATTCCACCATGAGTTATTATCAAACCATGAGTGTTTTTTTTTAAGAGATTGCAAATATATCAAATAATCAAGTAAGATGGGCGAGACACAAGTTGAAAGTGTTTGAATCATGTTTTTTTAAAGTTGTTTTTTGTGAAACTGTAAAGCCCGTTTACGTTAATATTTCTTTTGCTACGTATAACAAAGGGTCTATGTCTTTCTATTGTTATTAAATTCTATTCTATCTTCGGGAGTCGCTACAAGAATTATAAATAAGCCGAAAATATAGTAGTATGCATATTACGTTCGTTGTTGAGCTACATAAAGATCAATGTTGCTTAATAAAAAGACAAATTAATAAATATAGGTTCGCAAAATTATCAACACAAGATTTTGTGAAAATTTCTATAGCCAAACCACAACTCAATCAAATGTTTAAACAGTGCATTTAACTACTTATATACGAGTATCTGACTGAAGTTTTCTCTTTAATTAACTAATTTAAAGTAGTATTTTCTAAGACTTTCACGATTGCACTATATAATTAAAACAACTTTTGACTTTCGGATATTTAATCGCATGTTATTACATGGTTTTTAAAGCCCGACGTTTCGAACATTTTCACATGAATAACTACAAAAAAACCATTAAAAGATCATGTAATAACACGCGATTAAAATATCAGAAAGTCAAAAGTTGTTTTAATTGATAAAAAAAATTTATATAATTTAAAGTATCTAAACATTAACGCAATTACCAGTTGACTGCGACATTTCATGATAATAAATAAATGAAACTAACTAAAATCTAACCTAGTTAACACAATGGCCTAAATCTCAAAACTACACCAAACATTTTCAACAATGCTAAACTTTTAGTAAAACTCAAAAAAAATAAAATAAATCCTAAAATTTTTGCTGCTAAAGTAAATTTAATACTCACTCGCGTGCTATGTACCCAGAAAAGCTTTTAACACTATGAACACAAAACTGCAATAGCCTTCATCCATATGTTTTAATTAGTTAGGTTGTAAAAACGGACACATTATAACAAATGTTGTTTTATGCTGTAGATTTAGAAGCACAGTTAGGGTTAACATAATATAATGGAGTTTGTTCTATTCCTTACATATTTGCAACTCCTATGATTCATAATTGACATTATTAATTTGGCAACTTCGTACAGATAAATTAGGAAAAAAACTTATAAGTAATATTCATTTCCAAACAAAGACGATTAAAAAACGCATCTTAAACATTTCCATAGGACTTCTTCAGTTCAACGTATTGCCAAAGTACAAGTGAGCGTTTATCTAGTGATAAATAAATAACATAACATATACTCACGCCATTAGTTCCCATTGGAGTATGCAGAGACTATCGAACGCCACTTCGTGAGATCCTGAAAATCCCCTTTAGCATCGTTTACATCCATAAATCTTTTCATACATGCTCTTTTATTTTTCATACTTTGGACGCCTGCCTTTTTTGAGCACTTTCTCTTTTTGGTCTGAATGTGTCCTCGATGGTCATCCTCTACTAACACTACCTTCCAATTTAGCTCTATAGATATATTTACCAATTGACTGTCATCTGTCCTCTCTATGTGGCCAAATCATCTTAACATACCTTTTTCTGTCTTTTATATACGTATGTATCACGGTTGTAAAGATGGACAAAAAAATTGGGATATCTTTGTGGTAATTTCCAAGAATTAATTTATAAGCAGTATAAAGCAAATTACAAAAGAATGCTTACTTAAAAATTCAATTTACCTGCTCCGATTTTCAATGAAAGGACTCGTCTTTACTTTTTGTTTTAAATACAGTAAAGGCAATGAAGCCCTCCATTTATTTTCTTAAGAATCTCATTAAATTTATAAACGTCTAGTACGAGTCACTTTTGATGCTGAATATTTTATATGAAAGTTGGCCGGCGATACTTTAGAGGTTTCTTTACTTAACCTAACTAGAAATTGCTGGAACTTATGCGCTTTTTTACGAACTTTATTTATTTTAAGTGCTCGATTTTGTTTGACGTCTTTGATGTTATAAAGATTTTAATAGGATTAAGGTTTTGGCTTAAATTATTTTAGGGAATTATTTACAGAAAATACCTATATCTAGAAAGGGTTTAGCAATTAACAATGACTGGAATAAATTTCTAGGTAAAATAATAATAGTTTATCATAACGAAGGTGACATTTAAACACTTCATCAGTTATAAATAATAGCGTGAGTATATGTATGTTTGTATGTATCAGTTATATGTTTTCTTTTTGTTTGAATAATTTTACCTTAGGCTTAGATAAGCACTACCCTCATTTCTTCCCATCGGTGTTCGTAAGCGTAATGCGGTTGGAGACCCATCACCAAAACCTTTGTTTTACAATCGTATTCCCACACAGCTTCCCAAAGTGACTGAGGTATTTTTCATTGGAAAATAATTTTCCGTTCACCAAACATATTTTTAATGATAAATAAAGAATAAATAAAGGAAAGAAAAATTTCGACACAGGCAGGAATCGAACCCGCCCCCGTCGCTCTGCCAATTGAGCTACCGTGTCAATGGCTGCCAGCGCGAAATTCTTCTATACTTTGTTTCTTTCACACTTTTTTTAAGTAGTGTTTGCGTTCCCTACCTCCGAATTTTTTTTACAAATTCGGAAGGCCACTTGTCTACCTTTTCAGATAGAATGCAAATGTTAAGAACGCCTAACTATAACAGTTTTTATTCATAAAAACCTCATGTGGGGATTATTACTAATAAATAAAGGAAAGAAAAATTTCGACACAGGCGGGAATCGAATCCGCGACTTCGGGTATACGCCCCCGTCGCTCTGCCAATTGAGCTACCGTGTCAATGGCTGCCAGCGCGAAATTCTTCTATCCTTTGTTTCTTTTACACTTTTTATTAAGTAGTGTTTGCGTTGCCTACCTCCGAATTTTTTTACAAATTCGGAGTTAGGTAGGTAGGTAGGCCTGAGTCGAAATTTTTCTTTCCTTTATCTGGGGGCACAGCAGTGCCCCTGCCAAGTCTCAAGCAAAACGGGCACGGTCGTACCATCTTTTCTCGAAGCGGTTCGCGGCTGTTTCGCCCCCCCTTTATCTTCGACGTGGACAAAGCTAGGAGTTTAGGTTTTCGGTGAATAATAGTAGGCATGAGAACAAGCTTAAGTTCGAAATTACACGCCAAATGAATAAATAGTTTAGGAGTTACGGTCGATCAAAGTTACACCATTTTGTCACTCACTGACTCACTGACAGATCATCAAAAATCTAAGGTACTTCTAGCAGACTTAGAAACTTCAAATTTTGCACCAAGATAGGTCATTAGCCACATATAAAGGAAAAATTATAAAAACATTAAAAAAATATATGCCTTAGAAAACAATTTTATATTTGCGGTTTGGCAAGAACATTATGTATGGATTTTGACTGCATTGTTAACTTTGTTCGTTGTTCAAGTACCTATTCAATTGGATGAATACATACATAGAATAGAAAAGAATAATATAAATGTAATACATAGACTATCATTAATACAAATTAATACATAAAGTTCATTAAATTAATAAAGCTAAAACTCCATTGTATTGCGATAAATATTGTATGCGCGCTCGATAGATGGCGTTGTACCTGTCTGAATCGCGCTATGGTTTCGTTACAAAGCGCAGTGTAAGGGCCAGCGCTGACTGCCGGCATGGCGTGGCATGGCATGGCAAAGGATTTCGGTACAGATATAGCATTTTTAATCTTATTACCATGAGTATAGAATTCATTTTACTTCATTTTGACACAACGATGCCGACGTTCTGTCCTACCGCAGCCTCCCTCGGCATCGTTGTGTCAAAATGAATTCTATATGCATGGCAATAAGACTAAAAATGCTGTATCTGTACCGAAATCCTTTGCCATGCCATGCTGGCAGTGAGCGCCGGCCCTTAGTAGTACTTCAAAATAATTCGATAATTTTCATCTGTCTATGATAACCTATTTCGAAACTAAAAAATATTGTAGTGATAATTGATATTCGGAGAACTTTACGTCTTATTTAGTTTAGTTATAGTTTGTAAGTTAGTAGATATATATTTATTTAGTTAGTTATTTGTTAGTAAGTTTAGTTCTGTTTAGTTTGCATATATATATATATATATATATATATATATAAGTTTAAGCCTTATTGTTATAGAAGTAATTGTAAATAGTGTAATGGAACGTGAAATATTGTACATAAATGGCGACCTTTGTCCACACAGAGTCATCTCTATTCCTGGAGATGGGTCGTGTTTATTTCATTCGTTGTCATACAGCATGTATGGGAGTTTTCAGTCGTCAAACAAGCATACGTGGCCCTTTCAAGAGTGACTAGTTTGGGTGGATTACATTTAATAAATGTGAATTTTAGTAGTATCAAAGCTCAGGAGACAGCAATAGCTGAATATAATCGACTCCGAAGTATATATCGCCCAGACTTGTCTACCTTAGAAGTAACGAAGCCTCAGAGAAGAAACAAAAGAGATAGAGATGGAGAATGGGTTCTAAGCAAAGCAGTAGCTGACGTTCAAGAAATTGTGAGGTCACCTAAAAGTAAAAGAAAGAAATACACTTACAAAAAATTAATGAGATCCCACCAAAAACATTAAATGTAAAAAAATGCCAAGTCTCTCGATGCAGTCTTTCCATCGTAAAAAGTTTTGAGATCTCATAGAAGCCAAGTCCTATTCAAAATATTTCGTAGTTATAAATCAACATTTAGTAATTATATCAATAGTTTTCTTTATATTATAATTATAGTGACTTGGCAATGAGCACAAATTAAAAGCTGCTTGCTGCCTGGAACTATATGCAAATGTTACTGACGAGACCAGTGATCAGATTATTTGTTATGTGTGAATCATGATGGTCACTACCGACTACATGCTCCAATACAATAATTAAGAATACCTTACGGGCCATCGCTTTATGAAAGTAAATGAATCGAGAGTGCACTAAGACTGACTGCCGTTGCCGAAATTCGGTTGGGACGACACGGATAAACCAAAAGAAAATTAATTTTGTGATATGTAACTTTCAACTCTTCCAAATATGCCGTTTTATTTTATTCTTCTTGTGCTCATTGCCAAGTCACTATAATTATAATATAAAGAAAACTATTGATACAATTACTAAATGTTGATTTATAACTACGAAATATTTTGAATAGGACTTGGCTTCTATGAGATCTCAAAACTTTTTACGATGGAAAGACTGCATCGAGAGACTTGGCATTTTTTTACATTCAATGTTTTTGGTGGGATTTATTCTTTATTTATTAGTAATAATCCCCACATGAGGTTTTCATGAACAAAAACATTCAAATTATCTTTTTAATGAACACCTAAATTTCAAAATGCAATTTTTGATGCAACATCAGTTTTTGGTTAGGTTAGGTTAGACTTTATTGATGGATCGTTGAAGCTCTGGCTTTCCCTTCTAGGGATTTACAGCCGTGAGTATATGTTTGTATGTACTTCACCAATTAAAATTATCTTATCTTTAATTTTTATATTTTTCTGTGAAAAATGTTCGCCAAATAGTTGACTCATTACATATTAAAATCAGTCCGGAGATTCCAAAATATTTAAACGTACAAGTTGGCCATTTATCATAACTCTGAATTTTATAACAATTTTTAATCATACAGCATGTATGGGAGTTTTCAGTCGTCAAACAAGCATACGTGGCCCTTTCAAGAGTGACTAGTTTGGGTGGATTACATTTAATAAATGTGAATTTTAGTAGTATCAAAGCTCAGGAGACAGCAATAGCTGAATATAATCGACTCCGAAGTATATATCGCCCAGACTTGTCTACCTTAGAAGTAACGAAGCCTCAGAGAAGAAACAAAAGAGATAGAGATGGAGAATGGGTTCTAAGCAAAGCAGTAGCTGACGTTCAAGAAATTGTGAGGTCACCTAAAAGTAAAAGAAAGAAATACACTTACAAAAAATTAATGAGATCCCACCAAAAACATTAAATGTAAAAAAATGCCAAGTCTCTCGATGCAGTCTTTCCATCGTAAAAAGTTTTGAGATCTCATAGAAGCCAAGTCCTATTCAAAATATTTCGTAGTTATAAATCAACATTTAGTAATTATATCAATAGTTTTCTTTATATTATAATTATAGTGACTTGGCAATGAGCACAAATTAAAAGCTGCTTGCTGCCTGGAACTATATGCAAATGTTACTGACGAGACCAGTGATCAGATTATTTGTTATGTGTGAATCATGATGGTCACTACCGACTACATGCTCCAATACAATAATTAAGAATACCTTACGGGCCATCGCTTTATGAAAGTAAATGAATCGAGAGTGCACTGAGACTGACTGCCGTTGCCGAAATTCGGTTGGGACGACACGGATAAACCAAAAGAAAATTAATTTTGTGATATTAATGTTTACGCATGCGGTGTGTGTAACTTTCAACTCCTCCAAATATGTCGTTTTATTTGTTTCTTCTTGTGCTCATTGCCAAGTCACTATAATTATAATATAAAGAAAACTATTGATACAATTACTAAATGTTGATTTATAACTACGAAATATTTTGAATAGGACTTGGCTTCTATGAGATCTCAAAACTTTTTACGATGGAAAGACTGCATCGAGAGACTTGGCATTTTTTTACATTCAATGTTTTTGGTGGGATTTATTCTTTATTTATTAGTAATAATCCCCACATGAGGTTTTCATGAACAAAAACATTCAAATTATCTTTTTAATGAACACCTAAATTTCAAAATGCAATTTTTGATGCAACATCAGTTTTTGGTTAGGTTAGGTTAGACTTTATTGATGGATCGTTGAAGCTCTGGCTTTCCCTTCTAGGGATTTACAGCCGTGAGTATATGTTTGTATGTACTTCACCAATTAAAATTATCTTATCTTTAATTTTTATATTTTTCTGTGAAAAATGTTCGCCAAATAGTTGACTCATTACATATTAAAATCAGTCCGGAGATTCCAAAATATTTAAACGTACAAGTTGGCCATTTATCATAACTCTGAATTTTATAACAATTTTTAATTACTTTCACAGACTAATATTTTTTAAAAATAACTTTAAGTCTATGAATTTGAAACCTGTATTTATCGAAAAATGTTTGATGCGAGTATTTTAATCAAAGTTAATATTTTTACCAAAGGTAAGGAATTTCATGGTAAGGATTTTTTATGGGATTTGAAACAGAAACGGATGTATATAAGTGGTATAAAAGATATACAAAGCCAATGTCAATGATATTCTTTCTAGGGGACGGATAAGTGTGATAAAAATCAGACTGGTGTAAAAAATTGGTAAATTTTGTACATGATCATTCATACCATTAACGTAAGTTTCAATTCAATAATAATTAGTTTGTAAATTATATGATCATACAAAAGTTATTTTACGCCGTGCGGTGCCGGCTTAGAATGACACTTCCACTTTCTACTCATTTCTGTTTTCTTAAGAGGCAACTAAAGGTATGAGGCTTCTAAAGTGTTGTTTGGGCGATGCTTTTACAGACCCATAACCAACGATACTTTATTACTATCATCTTCACCCCTATCAACTTCCAAATGTGGCGGAGGAGTTTCTAGCTATGAAGCTCTGGCTACGCCTTTTATGTATTTATAACAATAAGTATATATATGTATGTAATGTGTACAAAAGTTATTGATTGACTTTACATAGAATTGTTTAGAACAGATATTTATTTATTTAAGAAAACGAAACCCAATAACCACAACAAAGCAACCATGCAAGTATAAATAAAACTGTGTTTTCTTCAAGTGTTGTCCATTCGACCCTTTCCGGATCCTACTCGACTTACAAAGGGTTAAACCTTCCAAAGCCAACACAGTAGGGTAAGGGTCAACTTACAATAACGTTTATTTAGAAAGATGTTGTGTCTAGGAATAGGCAATACAAGGTTGCAAGTGTAGTATAAAAACATGTTTTTCTTTACATAATAAAACATACAAGTTTTGGGATTCAAAAAATACTTAGTAAATTTTACATACATACATACATATACTCACGCCGTTAATTCCCATTGGGGTAGGCAGAGACTACCGATCGCCACTTCGTACGATCCTGGCAAACCTCTCCTGCTTCGTCTACATCCATCAATCTTTTCATACATGCTCTTTTATTCTTCATACTTCGGACGCCTGCCTTTTTGAACACACTTTCAATTTGGTCCAAGTGTGTCATTCGTGGCCGTCCTCTACTAACATTACCTTCCACATCCTTAGTAAATTTTGTAACTTAAAAATTAAACTTAATAATCTGTGACGGTTGGAGACCCATCACCAACGATACTTTATTTCTACCATCTTGTCCTCTATCAACTATCAAAAATGGTTGTAACAAAGGTGTGAAGTTTCTAGATCTCAAGTTCTGGCCACTATATGGAGGATGGATTTGAGTTCATAAAATATTTCCTATACCTACGTAATATCGAGGGTAAGAAAGCACTGTCGAAACTTTATCTTTATTACGAAGTTTTGACACAATATTATGATAAACGACGAGCGATAAGCAATTTAAAAAGATTTCGTTGCTTCATCTTTAATGTTTCGTAAAATCTTTGTTTAACAGCAAGAATAATTTGTAAATGTCTTATGATATAAGTATCAAGTTTGAAAACTTAGTAGAAACACTCTTTTCTTAGACCAGAAGTTATTAAATGCAATATTAAGTGTGTTCCTATTACATTATATTCAAATCATTGTGGAAATATTGTATATGTATTTAGTAAATATTGTAGCTAAAAAATCTTTTTTCCATGTTAATTTATTTTTATTTCTGTATTGTCACTAATTGTGTAATACAGTACACATATTTCTTAAAAACCTTTTGTATAATATATAACATGTTACTGAGCTAGGTTGAGAAAATTTTATACTGAATTTAATACATCCTAAATTTTCAGGTTTTGTTTAAAATACTATTATAATACCAAGTTGTAAGCTTTATTTATTTTAACACTTTATGGCATACAGATATATAATGTTTTTTTTTGCAAAGACACAGATCATTACAATTTAGTACACGAAGTAGCTTTTTGTGAAAACATTATTTGAATTTGAATGTTTATACGTTTGATTTCTTTAACTCTGTTAATTAAATAGGGTTGGAAACTTTTAAAAAAGTGGTTAAAACAAATTGGAGAAAAGGAATAATTTTATAAAAACCGCAAAGATGAGTTTATCTATACATAGTATATTTGTTAAAGCTTCTAACATATGTAAACAATATAGGCATAAATTTGATACTCTGAACATTTGAAAACAATGTTCAAGCAATTTTTTTTAAATATGTGATGTGCAAAAAGTTTCAATATCACTTGTTACAATATAGAAACCATTTCATTTGCTATAAATGTACAAATAAAAAGAAAAATTTTGTATACACACAGGGATTTATTTCTATATTCCAAAGGTATTCGTGTATAGTATTCAATTAGTTTATGTTTGAAATTTTTGGAGTAAAAAATACAATTTTATTTATAACGTAAGAAATAATCTGTCTTGAATCAGATGAATTCCTGAAAACTTGATATTTAAAATTAGTAACGACTGCTACAAAATAATTCGACTACGTATTCTTCGTAGACAGAAAATAGCCAAAAGCTCAAGCGAGTACATGCTACACAGGCAACACGTAGTCATTATTACATATTCGTAACATATGGCGTAGTCATATTTAAGTTGACTAAACTTCTACACTTATTAATTTACCAAATTAGTTTAATGTGTTAACTGATACTCATTTCTTAAGAATAGAAAAAATAGATAAAGATTAGAAACCAATTTTTGTAGGTACCAATATTTCATTGACAATCCGGTAAATAGTTTTCTTGTTGGTGTGATGGTATTTTGTGATTTCACTATTTCGGTAACACCCAACCTATTCCTAATACTATAAGTTATAACCAGCTATAATTTTGATTTATTCACCAACCGTGATGATATTAGCCGCGTTATCATCAATTTTGATCATGTAAAAGTAAATCAATTAATTTGGTATAAACAACATCAGAATATGTGATGAGAAATTATGTATTAAAATTACTGAACAGGTTTGGCGTAGCATTTGCGCTTCAGTTTTCCTGTTAGTTATGTCAGCTGCTACACGCTGGTTTTCAGCCAGCAAGCTCAGCAAAATGTATACTCATCACGATTTGATTAAACTAAATCCCTAACTAAATTGTCGTGTGAATTCATTCGTGTTGTATCCTTACATACATACGTATATATGCTCACGGACATAAATCCTAAAAAGGGGTCTCCAGAGCTTTAGAGCAAGAAACTCAATTCCACATTTCGAAGTTGATAGCGAACAAGATGGTAGAAATAAAGTATCGTTGGTGATGGGTCTCCAACCGCATCGCCCAAAAGCCACTTAATAAAGTCCCATATCCTTAGTCACCTCTCTTACGACCTATATCTACGTATAAAAGTTAACTGTGAATTGTTACTTCAGTAGAAATAGATCGCAGAGGATGCAATTACATCAAATAGATGATGTGTTAAAATAACAGGCGTCTGAAGTGTATAATGTATAAACATTCACGCCGAATATCCCCGAAGGGGTTGGCAGAGGTACTAATACTTCTGAACATCACGTGACTTTGTCACCTGATGTTCAGAGTACCCACGTTTTGCATGGACAGTGTACTCACGTGATAGGGGGCAGGCCTAACGCCGTTTTGTACGAATACACTGTCACATGACTAAGTACAACTTAGTCATGTGGGTTTCCTCACGATGTTTTCCCTCACCGTTAACAACCATGATAAATTAACCACACATATGTCCTTAAAAAAGAAAAATTGTACACCAATTACACTACCTACACGGCCCGACCCGGGATTTGAACACTAGTCGCTTGCACGTTAACCGGTGTTCTACCCATTGAGCTATCACGTCGTCTTTAAGAACAGGAGCTTTTATTAAGGGCTTTACAAATGTTAAAAGATAAAGAAGTTTATCAGATGCAATTGGTAGTCTCCGACTACCCCATAGGATATTACGAACGTGAACTTATTTCCGTATGTAAGTTTACTCTCCCGTAACGAGGCAGCCAGAGCAAGTGAATCAGCCATTCTTCAGCTGATTTTGTTGCAGTGTTCATCTTGTCAACATACCCATCTATCTTACCCATCTTATATATTCCTCACTTCTATATTCCTTATCATATCGTTAACGCAAATATCGTGAAGCGTATACATACATACATACATATACTCACGGCTATAAATCCCTTAACGGGGTAGCCAGAGCTTTGGAATGAGAAATTCCTTAGCCACTTTTGGAAGTTGATTGAGGAAAAGATGGTAATAATAAATGCTTTTGGTGACGGGTCTCCAACCGCATCGCCCAAAAACCACTTAAAGAGCCCCTATACCCTTATTCGCCTCTTACGATCACCCACGGGTAGAAATGGGGTAGTGTTATACTAAGCCGACACTACACGGCATATAAGGAATATTGAATTTTGTTAACTAGTAATGAGCCACTTAACTTACCGAAGCATTTGAGCGATTTCTGTTTTTGACGCTTTGGTTATCTCGTTTAGAGATTTATAGTCCAAAGTATATGTATGTATTGCCGTGTAGTGCCGTAGGTGTCGTAAAAGGCGACTAAAAGTATCGGACTTTTTAAATGGTTATTAAGCGATGCGGTTGGAGACCCATCACCAACGTTACTTTATTTCTAACATCTTCTCACATATCAACTTTCAAATGTGGCTTAAGAATTTCTAGTTCTGAATTCATTCATTCATCAGGGGTTCATTGAGATACATGTATGTTATGTTATTAATGTGTCTAAATGAAATAATGTATGAAAAGATTGATGGATGTGAACGAAGCCAGAGAAATTTGCCAGGTTCGTACAAAGTGGCGATCAATAGTCTCTGCCTACCCCAATAGGAACCAATGGCGTTAGTATGTATGTCTCAATATTTGCAGACGTCGAGCTCATTTTCGATTCATTAACCGTCGGTAATGGCAAGTCATCTAACTAATGGGAACACAATTACCGCGTGACTTATACAAGTATATATACTATATATATGTTGCGGGTTAGTTCGTGATTTTAGTATCGAAATTAATAATCGTATTTACGAAGTTTGGATTTAATGCCGATAAGCATTTACTGCTGTCAGATTCGTGCAAAAGATGATGAAGAACCTGCCTATGTCAATGGGAAGTAATTGCAATAGCCTATTTTATAATATAATACATTACAATAAATGTAAAAGGTATTTTTAGTAAATCAAAGATCGCCTTTTCAATTGACAAATAGACCCATTTTTTTAAATAAAAACTATATTTTCATACAAATACTCATAAAAGAAGATGCTATTATCTGCTTTTTAGCGTTACCAAAACTCTTACGAAATCCTACCAAAATTATTATTATTTATTTGCACAAATGTGTGTTAATTATAAGATAAAATGATTAAAAACAGTCTTTTAACAATACGCTAATTACCAAGTATATTAAGGTTAATTAAGTTCAATAATAACGAATTATTAAAACAACTTACCAACAAAAAATCCTAAAACAAGTAAAAGCGCCATGGCAATCCAGAAAATTATCCAAAATTATCTTTAAAACTCATTGCACAGCACAATTCAGCCAAACACTTTCGAATGCATAGTCAAAAATATTCGCACATCGAAGTATTTTTCAGGAAAACAGACACACGTTTTCCGTGCACTCTCTCCGAAGGCTCTACGCTTACTGCGGCACGAGAAAACCTTTGTGACAGATAACGCCCCTCTTTCCCTCCCTCACCCCCGCTCTCCCTTATCGCGATCCCGTAATTAGATAAATGTCATTGCTTTTGTCCCCAAAAGTTTTCCCTCAGAATTTTATTCTTGTGTAATAGACTCCATAGTTGCCTAAGAGCTCATTTATTTGTGTTTGTTGTAAATGATACTTTTGTTGATAGCTCGATATTTTTCTTGTCGGTTTATGACCTCCTAGTTTGTATATTTGTTACAATTTAACGCTTTATTTATTCATAAGATGCTCGGGTAATTGGGGCGTTTTATGTTTTTAGATACGACGTTGGTCTATGTTAGACTATTTTGGTTAAATAATAGAAAAACATACACTTTTTCATCGAAACAAACTTAGTTTAAGATATGAACAAAATTTAAAAGCTGTTTTTCTTAAAATAAGCAAAACATTTAGAACGGTTTTTTATTGTTTGGCATGTGTAATATATTATTTCATTTTACATATTACTTTATTTTCTCTTTTATTCGAGGTATTTTATTTAAATCTTTAACAAGTTATAGTTTAATAAAATTACTTGTGCTACAATAAAAAATATTCAAAATTTAAAACCCTAGCCGGCTGTATCTTCATCCTTTACTATCCTGAGTAGGTAATAAACTTGCACAAAAAGAAATGAAGACAGACAAAAATTTTGTTGGAATCTGGGAAATATGTTTAACAATACTGCACACATTTAACAATGCTTGCTACTTATTCTTACTTACTTACTTAAACTCACGCCGTTGTTTCCAATAGGGTAGGCAGAATTAGATCGCCACTTTGTCAGATCCTGACAAATCCCTCTTGCTTCTGTTACATTCATTGTTCTTCTCATACATGCTCTTTTATTCTTTACACTATGGACTCTCGCCTTCGTACTTATTCTTGTTTTTTTAGAATGCACTCATGCGTGTATAATTTACATGAAAATAAGTGAAAATGTTAATTGAGACGTACGTTATTTATACTGTAACAACAGATAATCTTTATAGACTCTTCAAATTGTGCCATGCTGCTCTTTCAGCTCACTGTTCATGACGGATAAGCTGCGCCTATTTTAATTCACGTAAAAACTTTTATCGCTACCACCATTAATTTTGATAACATATATGTTCATGTACATGAATGACGTCTCTGTCTACCCCAATGGGAAATAATGGCGTGATTATATGTATGTATGTACAAATTTTGTCGCTGCTACAACCAATTTTGATAACACATTTGTACATTATTTCTTGTTAGTGACTTGGCGACATAAGAACAGGCGAGGCGGGGCGGCAGGTGGCATGCAGCCTGCAGGCAGTGACGCGAGCTCTCCGTCTACATAAAGTTGTCTTGGATGGAAAGTGCAGGCAGGCGTACAAGTATGCGTTGAAGATACGTTTCCGTTGATGTTGTCGTTTAGTAAAACTTCTTTACAATTAAGGAATACGACAAATATTACTTCTTCAAATTAACGTCAACTAGGGTAATTTCGTTGTTTTTTTCTGGGGACAAGAAGGCAAAGCAAGAAAAATATCAGTTTCTTCAAGCATTTTGAATCCTTTTTCTAAAGAACTTAGTAAAAATACTGTATATTTTAAGTTTTATTTAATTTAAACCCTTAGTTCAAGGCTCGTAACAAATCAAAGATTCTTAATCTTTTCTATTCTCGCTAACTGCAAAATTTCGTAGACAATTCATAGATTGACAAAAATGTAAAAATAAATTTAACGCGTAGTGCCGGCTTAGAATGTCGCTACCCCTTTCTACGCACGGGTGTCGTAAGAGGCGACTAAGGGTATTGGGGCTGTTTATTGGATTTTTGGGCGATGCGGTTGGAGACCCATCACCAAAAACCTTTATTCTAACCATCTTTTCCCCACTCAACTTCCAAAAGTGGCTGAGGAATTTATAATTCCTTAGCTCTGGTTACCCCTTATATAGCCGTGAGTATATGTATGTATGTAAATTAAACATATATAAATGTAAACGGGGCAGTAAAAACGAAACAAGAAAGGTTTTTAACGCATCCTTAATTTATAAAAAAAAATAAAAATCATTTATTTCAGACTATTTTGTACGGTCCATAGTTTGTTAGTACCAATAAACTTAGTAATGTTAGTAAGAACTTAAAGTAAACAAAACTAATAATTAAGACAGAAAAAAAAAATATGCAGACAAACCATTCTTTATGATGAAGAAACATCCGCAATACACGCACCACTAAAAGGTAAATCCTGTTTTCAATTGTTATTGTATGAGTGACGAAAATTGTGATTGATTCTGATTGCAAATGTACGACAAAAATAGTCACTTAAAAACATTTAAAACACGTTATTTAAAAACCAATTTTCTTTTACTTATTAAGTTGTACAACAAATATTACACTTTACCGAGGGGAAAATAAAATATTGTTTGCTTTCTGGATGGATTGGAGATGGCACGTCGTGCGTCGTTTAAAACAAAGAAATATATTGCAAACTAATATAAACATGTAAACTTAGAAGCTAAATGATACCATAATGAATCCCCGAATGTGAGGAATTTCCAAGAGATGACGTACTGTTTGTTTTATGTGTCTAAACTGTGTTTTACATCTTCTTATTTATTTCAAACGAATAAAAACTTGTACTAAAATTATAACTAAATTAGTAAAACTATCGTATCTTTTAGCATCTACAGCCCTTTTGTAATTTCATGTGCCCATCAGGCTCCATATAACTATACCTTGATTACAAAATCTATATGTACACTATGGTATGCAGTAAAAGTTTGAGTTTGACCTCAATAACAATTATAAAAAACCGTTTTATTGCATAAAAAACATGTAGTCAATTCGGTATGCAAAGTTTTACTAAAGTGATGCTGATTACAAAACCATTTCGAGATTTATTATGGTTATAAACAATATTTTCTTGAAATTATATCAATTGAAGCTAAGATGACTGTTATTTTATAAAAAAAACTGTAACAGTGTTTGACCTTCAATGTTGTTTCAAAGACAAACGGTTTTGCAGTTTATTAATAAAATATCGTAAAATCATAGGTTTGTTTAGTACAATATCGTAATAATTTCATTTGACATCACAAATTCGTCATATGTTTTGCAATCAGCAACATTTTTATAAAACATTTCGCTTCATTTGCATGTCGCTACGTGATTTTATCGATCGATGACGTCATTAAGTACAAAAGTTGAACAATCTTTAAAAAAACATAACTTTACAATTACTTATTTTAAATGGAAAATATTCAAATTAGTCTTTTATTTTCGTGTTTACTATCGAATATAAATATTTAATAAATACCAAAAAAAAACTTTGCATACCGAATTGTGTGTCAATATATTTATTAGAGTATTTTTTTATTCTCGAGGTAAATACAAACATGAAAAAGAAAGAAGTTAACTAACTTAAGTTCATACCAAAAACAAGCATAAAACACCGCCTTCGGCCTTCTTAATAATCATGAAGGCCTCAGTAAACTTCGAAACAAACCGCAAGTGATAAACTTAGCCTATCAAACTACACAAAGCTTTGAAACTAACATAAATAAGTAATACAAATCATATCTCTACGTTCACTTCATTATTTTATACGTTACCTTTAACTAGAATGGCATCGTGGAGTGTAGTTGACAGCAGGAAATAAAGCCTTTAACGAACGATGTACCTACAGACAGACTACGATGCCATTATGCACTCCTGGTATGGAAAACTTGTTATTGAATATATTTTATTATTAAAATATTATAATTTAGTGCCGCTATTCTTAGAATGTCACTACCCCTTTATTTATTTATTTATTTATTCATTCGGCACACAAACAGTATTATAACATAGCATTAGTATACAAAATTTAAAAATAATACATATTCGGACATAATACCAAAAAACTGTGTACACAGCATGATATTAAATAATCAGTTGAGGTGACAACTTAAAAAATATATTAGTATAGTTAATTTAGTTTTTTTTTAATTATTATTATTTATTAATTTACTTTCTACCCACAGGTGTCATAAGAGGCTTTTTGGGCGATGCGGTTGGAGAGCCATCACCAACCATACTTTATTTCTACTATCTTGTCCCCTATCAACTACCAAATGTTGCAGAGGAGTTTCTAGCTCTAAAGCTCTGGGCTATACTTTTTTTAGATTTATGGCTGAGAGTATACTACTCTGCGTAAAAAGTATCGGGAATATGTCAATAATTTTTTACTGCATGTTGGTAGCACTGTACTGATTTAGCGCGCAAAATTTGAGCGGGATCTGTCATTTAATTTGTTTTAAACTACATTTTTTGTTGGTCATAGTTTTGAGTCCTCGGCGATTTTTACAATGGAAAATATTGTTGAACAAAGAGTGTGCCTTAAATTTTGTGTTTCGAATGATATTTCATGTGGTGAATCACTAAAAATGTTGCGAAATACCTACGGCGAATCGTGTATATCGAAAACAAGGGCTTATGAATGGTATAAGGCTTTTAAAGAAGGCCGAGAAGTAGTAGTAGACTTGCCTCGTTCTGGTAGACCTTCAACCGCTACGACCAAAGAAAACATCGACAGAATCAAGAAGCTAGTGCTCAAAAATCGACGTATGAGTCTGAGAGAGTTGGCTTGTGAGGTGAACATATCTTTTAAGTCCGTCCACAACATTCTCATTGACATTTTAGGCATGAAACGCGTCGCCGCTCGACTAGTTCCAAAAGAGCTCAATTTTGTTCAAAAAGCGCAGCAAAAGCATGTCGCTGAAGACATGGTTTCCCGAGCTTCTACGGATCCGACCTTTATGAAACGTATAATAACTGGCGACAAGACATGGGTTTATGAGTACGACATGCAAACAAGCCAACGGTCTTCAGAATGGCGTCACGAAAACTTGCCGAAACCCAAAAAACCGCGGCAAAGTCGCTCCAAAATCAAGGTGCTGCTGACTTTGACTTTTTTTGACTACCGTGGTGTGGTTCACTCCGAATTCCTTCCAGCGGGAGAAACAGTGAATAAAGAATATTATTTAGGCGTCATGAAGCGTTTGCGTCAGAGAATCCGCCGAAAACGTCCAGATTTGTGGCAACACAACTCATGGATGCTGCACCATGATAATGCACCAACACACACAGCCATTATAGTGAAAGAGTTTTTAGCGAAAAATTCAACAAAAGTTCTCGACCAAGCACTGTATTCACCTGATATGGCTCCGTCCGACATTTTTTATTTCCCAAGTTAAAATTACCACTTCGAGGAAAACGTTTTGAGTCGATAGAAGCCATAAAAGAAAATTCGCTGAATGAGCTAAAGGCCATACCGCAAATAACCTATGAAAAATGTATGGAAGACTGGGTGAAGCGGTGGAGATGTTGTATTGCAAGCGATGGGGCCTAATTTGAAGGCGATAAAATAAATTTAGATGAATAATTTTTATTTTTTGTTTTATTGACAAATTCCCGATACTTAGTACACAGAATGTATGTGTATGTAGTTAAGCGGTTTTGCGTTTGTTTAATAGTTTTGAGAAAACACAACTCCATATTATTTTAATGTTTTTTGACATGAATTCCTCATGTGGGGATTATTACTCATAAATAAAAGATGTTATTAAAGGAAAGAAAAATTTCGACACTGGCGGGGTTTCTTTCCTTTAATAACATCTTTTATTTATGAGTAATAATCCCCACATGAGGAATTCATGTCAAAAAACATTAAATTATGTGATAGTTAGGCGTTTCCAACATTTGCATTCTATCTGAAAAGGTAGACAAGTGGCCGTCCGAATTAGTTAAAATTCGGAGGTAGGAAACGCAAACACTACTTGAACGTGTAAAAAAGAAACAAAGGATAGAGGAATTTCGCGCTGGATGCCAACTGACACTGTAGCTCAGTTGGCAGAGCGACGGGGGCGTATACCCGAAGGTCGCGGGTTCGAACCCCGCCAGTGTCGAAATTTTTCTTTCCTTTAATAACATCTTTTATTTATGAGTAACAACTCCATATTTCTTTACGTATGTAAATAAACAAGGGTAGGTCTTGAGGGACAAAGGAGCAGGGTAAATTGTGCTAATAAATAAATAGACTAATGATAAGTTAGTCGGTGTCCAAAAATACCTAAAACGGTAGTGGGGATCCAGATTATATTAGATTCCCAGACTCGCATATACAGGCAGAAATTGTTGGGTTTGTCAGAACAATTACGAGACTTGAGTGAATAGTGTAGAAAAACTCAGAAAATTATAATATTAAGCTATGTGATTGAGTAAAAATAAACAGTATGTAACATGATAACAGATTGATGAATGTTAATGAAGCATATAAGATTTGTTAGGATCTTATAAGGTGCGATCGATATTCTCTTCTCACCCTCATGGGAACCAATGAAGTAAGATACGAGGGCGGGTCAATAAGTCCGTGACTTTTGGAATAAAACACAGATTTATTTGATAAAAAAATATTTTATTTTTCAACGTAGTCTCCCTTGAGCTCTATACACTTTGTCCAACGCTTCTCCAATTTTTTTATCCCTTCCAATAAAAATGATTTGTCGAGGTCCTCAAAATAGGCCTTTGTTTGCGAGATGACTTCATCATTGGAGTCAAATCTTTTTCCACCTAGCCATTTCTTCAGGTTTGGGACAGGTAGTAGTCGCTCGGAGCCAAATCTGGAGAATAGGGTGGATGAGGGAGCAATTCATAGCCCAATTCATGGATTTTTGCCATGGCAACTGCACATGTGTGCACCCTTGCATTGTCTTGGTGGAAAAGAACTTTTTTCTTGGCCAAATGAGGTCGGGTTTTTTTTCAAATCGTCATTGAATCGGTCCAATAAGTTGGCATAATATTCCTCATTGATTGTTCTTCCCTTTTGTAGGTAGTCAATGTGGATTATCCCGCGTGCATCCCAAAAAACATTCGCCATAACTTTATTGGCTGACAAACCCACCTTGGCCTTCTTTGGCGCCGATTCACCTTTAGAAACCCACTGTTTTGACTGTTGTTCGGTCTCTGGTGTGTTGTGATGGATCCATGTTTCGTCCACAGTTACAAAAAGGCGAAAACTCCTCCACATTGCGATTAAACAACGCCAAACCTTCTTGTAAAGTTGTTGCACGATTGCGTTTGTGGTCGACTGTGAGCGGCACCCATCTTGCGGAAAGCTTTCTCATGCCCAAGTAATCATTCAAAATTGAAACCACTGAGCCATGCGAGATCCCTATGGCTTCCACAATCTCTCGCACTTTCAATCTTCGGTCGGCCAACACCATATCGTGAATTTTTTCTATTGTTTCGGGTGTAAAGACCTCAACTGGGCGTCCAGGACGTTCGGCATCTTCAGAGCTTGTACGGCCACAACGAAATTCAGTAAACCACTTTTTCACCATTGAAATCGATGGTGCAGAGTCCCCATAGTATTTATCAAGCTTAGCCTTGGTCTCGGTAATGGTTTTTTTTCGCAAGAAATAATGCTTAATAAGCAATTCACATTTTTCCATTTTCTCCTCAAATTTGTGAGTAGTCTCACGGCCTTATGACTCCTCTAGTTTGTTCTTGACCTTAGGGTAGATATGGGGTGGTTTGATACTGACAGTATTATTTGTTTGTATCCTTGTTTCATTTTAGGGTAAGATATAAACTATGCAGCCTATAGTGTTGAGTGAGTCATAAATCCTAGATGTTTAAATATAAACCAAAACTAACTCAAAGAAGGTGATCTTTTTCGTATGCATAAAAATGTTGGATGTGTAAGAACATGTGGCACTAAAAATAGTCCGGTACACTCTTCGACGCTACTTATATTTATCATTATGTTCTATTTATTTTATGATGAGTGCACATTTCCTTTCTTTATATGTATGTATCTTCTGACTGCAAAGCAAGAACGTATAATTTAATGTAATGTATGTTGCGACTACATTCCATCTTAACACCTCAACTACTGGACTGAAAACAATTTTTTCAAAAGTTTAAAACTATTTTGGATGTAAATCTAAAATGTAAGCTCTAGCTACCACTTTTTGGGATTTATGGCCGTGAGTATATGAATTTATGTAAACAAGAAGCACTTTTTTTTCCCCCAAGGGCCTGTGTGGTCCCTCTAGTTCGCAGCTGGCATAACTTACCACTATAACGCATTGGAGAGCCATTTAGTCATTCTTTTGTTAAAATAAAAACAAAACATGCCAAAAGCAAAGGTGTACACGTCAAAGACTAAAGTCTTGTCGATAGCTAGGGCAGTGGTTAGTCTGATTACGTAGTAATCTCTATATAGTTTGTGAGTAGTCTGATAAAAATAGCTGTCAAACACATGTCAAACACAAACTAACTGACGCAGCAATTTAAAATTTAGACAGGAGTCAACTGACAGATGCCTGTTCACACGAGCAGTGTTGCTGTTTCAGTAAAGAGGTCAGAAATTCAAAAAGTCACGGACTTATTGACCCGCCCCCGTATATAGTTTGAGGATTTATATTTTCGGACCATGTTACTATGTACCAGTAATGTAATGTAAGAATAAATGTGTCTTAAGATAATGTTGCTATATTCTGCAACTACAAAGTTAAGTATATATCTGTGGTTATAAATGTTATGTTATTTTTTAATAAGCAATTGTTACCTTGTTTCATAATGTGGAAATAAATCATTATTTATTTATTTTTAATATTTATTATATTTATCCTATAGCAAAACTTTCAAAATGACTAAAGAATAAAAAAATCTTTAACTTTTCTTTTTTGATGTTTTATGCTATGAGTATTGATCGGTAGCTTTTTAAATCAAAATACATACGACCATGCATGAGAAACCTACAAAAACATATATAAGTCCCAAGAATCCATAACAGCACAGCCCCCACAAGAGCCGCTCTTTGTACCGCAGCGCATAAACACACTTTGTGACGTCATCGCGGGACATCATTCCGCAGATTGATCCTCGCGCTGTCTGCTAATGAGAAAGCACAAAGGTTACTTCATTAATTATGTCTTATTGTTTGACGAAGTTTATCTCGCGTGATTCATCTTTGATGTAAGTTTGGTATGTTTTTTTAGACAAGCGCGTTGGGTCTGTATTCTTTATTTTAAGACCGTGATAGCCCAGTGGGTAGAACACTCGGTTATCGTGCAAACGACTAGTGTTCAAATCCTGGGTCGAGCCTACACCAATTTGTCTTTTTTAAAGAAATATGTGTGGTTAATTTATCATGGAATCGTGAGGAAACCCACATGGCTGAGTTGTACTTAGTCACGTGACAGTGTATTCGTACAAAACGGTGATAGGCCTGCCCCCTATCACGTGAGTACACTGTCCATGCAAAACGTGGGTACTCTGAATACCAGGTGACAAAGTCACGTGATGTTCAGAAGTATTAGTACCTCTGCCAACCCCTTCGGGGATATTCGGCGAGAACGTTTATGTTTATTATGTATCTAAAAAAATTTTTGTTGATGTAAATATTTGCGCATTGTTCTGAGGTTAAAAACCAAAAAGTTTTGAAAGTGAGGGAGTCGTAAGTAAGACAAATAAAAGAAGATGTATAAGACAGTCAAATGAATGTGACCTAGATGGAAACAATATAGATTGGTCTGGATCGAACAAAATAACCATCAATGGTCCCTACTTACCCCAATGTTTAATAATGGTATTAATTTAATATTATTGACAAATATGTAGACAAAAAGGTTTTTCTCTGTTTTGGTTTATAATATAAACTTTATATGATATAGTACCACTTTTTTAATAGCTCCTGAAATACAATAGGTTTATAAAAAGAAACTTTAAATTTCAATCTTTGTTCGATAATGAAATCCTTTATTGAATTGATATCCTTTCAATACTGTCAATACATGTGTCAGTATCAATAGCAGTAAGGAATAATGCTTCCGGGCACCTGCTGTTTTGGCCATTTCCATCTGCCATTACCAGGACCTCATAGGGCGATACGGCAGTGTAAGGATAATAAGAAAAATATGATTGTTTTGCTGGGCTGAAAATAGGACAGGGGTCACCGGATATAATGTAAGAAGACCATTGGATCAATGTATTTGTTTGATTTTATTGTATATATTTTTGCTGTGATATATAAAACCAAACAAATGTTGTTGTAAATTTTCTGAATGTATTATGTTAAAATTTTAAAACAATTTTAAAAGCACGAAATAGCTTTTACAATATTTTGATTGAAGAATCACTTAGAATGATAGATACTTCTTTTCTCAGCCCATAAATGACCCCAAAAAGGGGCGGGAGCCTACCCCATATAGGGTGATTTGGCCATAGTCCACCACGCTGGCCATGTGTTGGTTGACACACTAGCGACTACTACCGTGATGGTAGCCGGGACCGACGGCTTAACGTGCCCTCCGAAGCACGTATTCATCATATGTATGTTGTATATGTATGTTTGAGTAATTTATTTATATCTTATTACCGAAAATGAAGGATATGATGTGGCCTGTATTGAGAGTTCACTCTCTTATTATCATGTTTGACTATGCAATTCTTATAGTAGAGTAGTGTGCTTTAGATGTTTTTTTTAATGGTAAAAATATACTCCAAGATTGATTCCTCGCATGCTCCTGGCTGTAGCCAGAAGCCAGAAATAACTAAGGGAAGAAAAAAGGATAGTAAATAAATAGAAGATATATATATCACAACAACGTTTATTATAAATAAAAAAATACACAAACAATAAGAATAATCCTAACAAAACCTATACACGTATCCTAACCAATCAATATAATATAAAATAAACACTCAGCTTTAAACCCAGCTCCTGCTGCGATGGGTGGCTCGACGGTAAGGGTTGCGACTCCAACTTTCTGACTGCGTCAACCAGGGCAGCTCAAAAGTAAGGGGCTGCGACTCCGGGAAGCTTGCGTCAACCAGGGCAGCTCAAGAAGGGGCTGTGACTCCGGGAAGTTTGCGTCAACCAGGGCAGCTCAGGAAGAGGCTGCGACTCCGGGAAGTTTGCGTCAACAAGGGCAGCTCAAGAGTAACGAGCGGCAATTCCAGACGGGTATAAATTGTTAATATATAAAGGCAGTCCAAAATATTGTTTCTGACGTTCTTTTCAATTTCTTCCATAATAATAATGATGCCCCCATCGCCCCAGGAGCTCAATCAAGACTACCATCTGCCAACAAGCATGACTCAATTAAAAATTTTGAAATAACCTATTTTTTTAAGGGTTAAAGCATTCCTAAAAAGAAGTAATAAAGAAAGTAGTTCAAATAACAGTGAGAGATTTTCAATGAATTAGGAATATATAATAGAAAATAAATTAGGAAAGACAATAAATTAGGATTATGATCAACCCACTTACAATATTAAAAAATACATACATATTGTTAATTAATAGAAATTAAAATATTTAATAAAATAAATTGTAAGGCTACGACCTAACACCAGCAACCTTCTTGCAGAAAAATAATTTTTAACAATAACAATAACTTAACAAAAGAAATGTTTAGTGAACCTGTACTTCTCTTCGTAAAAGCTACGAAGAGGAGTATAAATCTATATAGAATGTTGAAAGAACTGTTTCCTAACTCCTAGTGACGGAGGACCCACACCTTCCATCATCAGCTCAGCAGCATAACAATATGATTTTCAGAAGCAAATGCCAATATAAGTTCAGAAAATATGTAAAACGTGGTACATTTGCCTATAAAATTCGAAGGTTCCCTTCGATTTCTCCAGGATCCCATCATCAGACCCTGATATCCTCATCATGGTACCAATCCGGGAGTATCTTCTTTCCAATGAAAAAATAATAATCAAAATCGGTTCATAAATGGCAAAGTAATCGGCGAAAAAACATAAAAAAAAAAAATATACGGTCGAATTGAGAACACTCCTTTTTTTGAAGTCGGTTAAAAAGAAAACCGACTTCATAGTTGGAAAAACAACCGAAAATAACCAATCTAGTACTAAAAAGTACGAAATAAGTATTTAAGTTGAATATGAGTACTGTGATTAATACCTTAGCAATTTCTTTATTCCACACGCGTCAGTTCAACCTACCTCAATATTAAAATTCTCTTAAATTATTTTTGTGAGCCGGTGCCATAAGTGTGTATTTCGCACTTCATATACATGTACAATGTAGGATACCTTGTAGTTGTAGGGAAAATTGATTTTTGTACGTATTACCATTTAAAACGTAAGGCGATAGATATATATTGTTTAGATTGTAGTAATCAGAGATAGATAGTAGGGTGAATTTAGTTTTGTTTGACTGGCACCGACTCAAAAATTAATTTAAGAGAATTTTTATATTTAGGTAGGTTGAACTGACGCGTGTGGAATAAAGAAATGGCTAAGGTATTAATCACAGTACTCATATTCAACTAAAATACTTATTTCGTACTTTTTAGTACTAGATTGTTTATTTTCGGTTGTTTTTCCAACTATGAAGTCGGTTTTCTTTTTGTTAAAAATTATTTTATTTTACGAGTTTTAGAGATGTTAGACCTGGCAAAGATGCCTCTCGGATGAAGAATTGACGGTTACTGTATTATTCTTCGCATTTCCGGTGTTTCTATGATTGTACAATATTAAATAGGCTCAACCAGGGTTAGCAGAGGTAGTAATACTTCTGAATATCACGTGACATTCCCAAGTAACACGAAAAGCCCTCTAACTATCTTTTTCTATACCTATGCAGAGCTTAAAGCCCGTTAAAGCTCGTATATAAGTTTGCCACACGTCTTAAGGCTTTATATTGGCACTCCAAAATCATTCTAACGCTCTGAAGCCGCATAGCGGTCAGATATTGGAATAAATCAATACAGTTTTGCGGCTCTTAGTGGATTCAAGTGCCATTGGCCGTATAGTGGCATTAATCTGTCGTACAATCATGCCAAAAGCCGCCTAAACTCATGAAGATATACATAATAAATCCCTTAAGCCGTACATTAGCACAACAGGATGCCAATTTACGGCAAGCATTTCAAAGGTCAACTGTGTGTTGTTTGAACGGCTAACAGCAAATCAACCAGATATACATGGCTTATTTTAAGGCCTCAAGCCGTATTTGCATCCATTGTGATGCATTTGTCAACCATTAGGCAGCCATGAGAAGGAAAATATTTGAGGTTATCTTATTATTTCTAAAAAAAGGGGACAAGTGCGAGTTGAATTCGCGTGAAGAGGGTTCCGTACGATGTTACCTATCATGTTTTTTTAAATCTGACTTAAATTTGTTTGTGCTAACTAAAAAAAGTATGAATGGTCCCTGATTGGAGAGGGATATTACTAAATATAAAGTTTCCATTAAGAAAAGAAAAAAAAAAGGAAAAATTTTTAATAGAAAAATAGTATGAAAAAAGGAATTCAACAACATATAAATCATATATATTTTTTAATACCTTTATAATATTCACATATCACATATTATTTGGAAAGCGAGGGTTTTTTTTCAACATCAAGGATCTCCAAATTGTAATAATGGTGGCACCATTTCGTTAATATTTTATTATGCATAAAGATCAACATTCTAATCTATTTCCTCTAAGAGAAATAATCCTTTGTGTTATGCTGGCACTTCAATTTAAACTCCTCAAACAACTATAACTACTAATAATAAGCCAACAAAACTCAAATTATGCTCGGAATGTACAATTATTTTATCATTTCACACATTTTTTCCTCAAAAACTACAATAAATCGAAGGCGCGTGAAATTTTTCAATGGAAACTATACAGACATTCACAGTAAAAATCAAAGCGCAGTAATTTAAGCACAGAATTATAGTTAAACTAACACTAACACTTTAAAATTTATATTTTTATAAAATAAATATGGTTGTCAAGTCACTTCATTCTCACAGCCATCGTCGTTCATCCATTGACATAAATGAATCACGTTTAATTGATAATATCACCTTTGCCGTGGTGTAAGAGAGAATTTTGCAATGACACTGTAAAAATAGTTTCATGCCGTTGGCCGTATATTTGACAGATACAATGCTATTGGCCCTTTGAATGACCATTATGAGTCTTTTCTAATGCCGTTGGCCCGTATTTTGACAACAGCAGTGCTTTTTTGCGGCCTTTGGCATGTTGTTTGAAGCAAAAAATGCTCTTTTACGGCCATTCGCCTTTTCATTGTCCAATATAATGTTTTTTTACGGCCGTAAGCCGTAATTAACTCATGCAAATGCCAATGTACGTTCTAAAGCCGTAAAATTTGTGCCCAAATAAGCCGTATAGTAGCCGTATAGCCGTATATATGCCTTTTACACAACCAGTTCAAAATGCTTAAAATATACAGCAATGCCTTGATTTGGCTGATATGCGGCTTCGACGTGTTTCTTGGGTTGTCACCTGTTGTTCAGAGTACCCACGATTTGCTTGGACAGTGTTCTCACGTTATACAGGTCAGGCCTATCGGCGTTTTAAACAAATACACTGTCACATGATTGTGAGTTTCGACAGTCCCATCGATTTCCTGGGGTGCCAGCATCAGATCCTGGTCTCATGGTACTTCCTTGGTAACAATAACTTAACAAAAGAAATGTTTAGTGAACCTGTACTTCTCTTCATAAAAGCTACGAAGAGGAGTATAAATCTACATAGAATGTTAAAAGAACTGTTTCCTAACTCCTAGTGATTGAGGACCCACACCTTCCATCATCAGCTCAGCTGCATAACAAAATGATTTTCAGAAGCAAATGCCAACATATGTTCAAAAAACAATCTAGTACTAATAAAAAGTACGAAATATGTTTTTTAATTGAATATGAGTACTGTGATAATAAATATATTTTATTGGATAATTCAAATAAATTTACATATGCAATTTACAACTTAGTTACTAATATTTACAAGTCACAATACGCGCCCCGTGTCATATCTGGTGTAAAAGTGCCTAGCACGCTTGCAGCATTGCCACGTTGTATGGCCAACGATATTCTTTGAACCAGATAAGACACGGAGCGTGGATCTGATCCAACGTCCCTCAAGCGCCGTCCAATCCATCCGGACGTTTACCATCTGTCCTCAGCAATCCGGGAGGCTCCAGCACACACGGCACCCCGGTGGAAACAAGTGCACGGCGGAGCACATCATTCAGCATGTGATGACGTGGAAACCGACCAGCTGACTTAGCGCAGCTTAACCAGTGGTGCCCACGAACATCAACTGCTGCCCCGCACCTGCATCGATGTGCATCGCACACGTTGCCTCCGAGCCGCAATGCCACTGCCACCCTCAAAGACTCATCGTCCAGGGCGGTGCCCAATCCGGGTGAAGGTAGAGCTTTCAACCAAGCACCAGATTCAGGTAGGCCTTCAGCTTTTATGCGAGCAACATCTGGCCCAGTAGCTATCTGTAGCATGTCCGATACCCTCTTTTCGCAACACGGATCGTCCCACTGCCTTTGTATGTGGGGTTTTTCAGGGTGATCTACTGCGGGACATACTGACGACCAAGCTTCCTTGGCCTCCCCAACAAATGGGATGTTGAGCTCGTCGCCCTGTAAACAAAGAATGTTAGCGACGAGTTCAACCACCCCATGCGAGGAAGCCAAAAAAGCTGGTAAGTTTGTGTCGTGTACCCGCCTTACACCCAACCCCCCGTGACGAATTGGCAGCGATGCTTGCAGCCATTGTGTCTCATCCATGCTCACGTTGAGGATCCGCTCCAATGCCACCCTAATGTATTCATCTACTTCAGCAACAGAGTCAGGATAAAGCCACGTTGGAGAGGTCCTCAACATGAACATTAACTTTGGAATACTTAGGCAACTTTGAAAGAGGGTAAACGCGACATGACTGGACAAATGATTCAAGTGCTGGCCAGCCTTTTTGAGGATTTTTACCTTATTTTGAATCGCGACCGGAACTGCGTCCCCGAAAATAGGGGCTCCAAGTAGTTCGAACGACCCTCGATCGATGATTTTAATGTCTGGGAAGACCCGACGAAAGTCCTGTACACATTCTGATGCGGTGTCATTACAGGGAAAAAGTTCGCACTTACTACCATTTACCACCAGGCCCAGATCCTCCAGCCTGGGAATCAATAACTCCAAATCCCTAAGAACTACGTCAGGCGCACCACCCAGAGTACCGTCATCAAGATACCATACGTTGAGCGGCGCGCCCAATGAATTTATAATGTCATTGATTGCCAGGCTGAAGAGAAGAGGGCCAAGTGGATCCCCCTGTTGAGCGCCCACCCGCGATGCGATTCTATTGCCATCAAAAAATAGGTGACTGGGAGCGACGTAACACTGCTCGAGAAACGGGCTAATAGTAGGCATTCTAACCCTAGCCTCGGCCAGCATCACGTCCCTCTCAATACTATTGAATGCATTTTTAATGTCAATTTTAAGAATCACATCACCGGTGCGCGCAGGTGACATCGCGAATAGCCTGGTAGCGTGAATGGCCGCCTCGCAGCCAAGAGGGGTTCCAAAGCCCAACTGATGCGGACGTAAAATGGGTGCCATCTGATCACGAACCGACTGGCAACCCAATTTGGCTACAAGACGGCGAATAACACTACCTACTGCGATTGGTCTTATGCCACCATCCTTTTTCAAAAAGGCGCAGAGCGAACCACCGTAGAGGTAGGGGCACACCGCGGCATTTAATTCGCCTCTCAGGAGAAAATTGCTAAGCTTTGTGAGAGCTTCCAGCAGCTGCGGCCCATTGTCACCAGCTGTTGTAGCAATAAGCTCCTTGAGATGCAGTGGTCGCAAGCCATCCAGCCCGGCGGCTGAGCTGGAATGGAAAGACCCAACAGCAGCAGCTACCTCAGAGCTGGTAACTAATAATGGCTGCGCAAAGTCTGAGGGGAAGGGCGAGCTAGGTACAGAGCGTAGTGGGGCTGGATGCCTCTCACGCAGTCTTTCGAGAGTGTGATTATCAGAGGGTGCCAGGGTACAATCGGAGGAGAGGAGTCTTACCGCTCCTCTTAGATCCCCGTCGTACACTTTTCCCTCAATCAGCTTATGGACTGAAGTGGGATTCCGTGAGCCCCCGTCTGGTAAGTCATCAACACTATCCCTACAGCCTATGTTCCGCTTAACTCTGCTAGTGAGAGATGCAGTTCCGTCTCTGTCCTTAGGTACCCGGAGCGAGGTGAAACTAAAGGAAAGGAAATCCCACCAGTCCTCAATTGAATTGCTTACCAAGCACCTATTGATGAGGCTAGCAAGTTTCCCTGCGGCTAGATTGCGAGCGCCCTTAGGAATGTGTTTAAGAACACGTACGTGAGCTCTGCGGTCTCCAAGAGTCTCCAACTGCTCTAGAGCCGCCGGTGGTGGAGCGGTAGTGGCTGTGGTGAGACCTGCAGGTGCCAGCGTCTGCCCTGAAGCTGCGATTGGTGGTGATGACTGTGGCGAGGCAGTGGGAGCTAACGGAATTGGAGCTTTTGGTTTGTGCATGCGCCCGTAATGTATGGCGAGGCCGTGTTTATTAAAGCGTTTTAGGCAACTTGAAGGACAGTGGGAGCAGGCAAGGTCAGCCACATCTGTTTGGGCCATTGTAAATAGAAAATTATACAACAAATTAAAACACTTAACTAAAAATACCTATCAATCGCGATACACATGCAATTAAACTAAAGTAACTAATTAAACACATAAAAAACAAATAAGTTATACATTAAATTATTTGGTTAAATTATTCGCTAAATTTAAATCATAAATTAATGCAAAGTGAATTAGATGAAATTCAAATGTTACAGTAATCAGCAAAATAGCAAACTGTGATTAATACCTTAGCATTTTTTTTATTCCACACGCGTCAGTTCAACCTACCTCTATATTAAAATTCTCTTAAATTAATTTGTGAGCCTGTGCCAGCCTCGATGATAATTGATAATAAGAAGTGTGTATTTCGCACTTCATATACATGTAAAATGTAGAGTACCTTGTAGTTGTAGGGTAAATAGATTTTTGTACGTATTACCATTTAAAACGTTAGGCGATAGATATATATTGTTTAGATTGTAATAATCAGAGATAGATAGTAGGGTGAATTTAGTTTTGTTTGACTGGCACCGACTCAAAAATTAATTTAAGAGAATTGTAATATTTAGGTAGGTTGAACTGACGCGTGTGGAATAAAGAAATTGCTAAGGTATTAATCACAGTACTCATATTCAATTAAAAAACTTATTTCGTACTTTTTATTAGTACTAGATTGTTTATTTTCGGTTATTTTTCCAACAATGAAGTCGGATTTCTTTTTGTTAAAAATTATTTTATTTTACGAGTTTTAGAGATGGGTAGACCTGGCAAAGATGCCTCTCGGATGAGGAAGCGACGGTTACTGCATTATTCTTCGTATTTACGGTATTTCTATTTTAGTACGATATTAAAAAGGCTCAACCATATGTAACCTTACATTGTTCTTAAAATCCTTCGAAAGGCGATGGTCTACAATTCTACATCTCAAGAAAGACTCAAACGTTCACGCCGAATATCCCTGAAGGGGTTAGCAGAGGTAGTAATACTTCTGAATATCACGTGAAATTGTCACCTGTTGTTCAGAGTACCCACGATTTGCTTAGGCAGTGCTCCACGTTATACAGGGCAGGCCTATCGGCGTTTTGAACAAATACACTGTCGCATGATTGTAAATTTCGACAGTCCCCTCGATTTCCTGGGATGCCATCATCTGATCCTGGTCTCATGGCACTTTCTCGGTAACAATAACATAACAAAAGAAATGTTTAGTGAACCTGTACTTCTCTTCATAAAAGCTACGAAGAGGAGTATAAATCTATATAGAATATTGAAAGAACTGTTTCCTAACTCCTAGTGACGGAGGACCCACACCTTCCATCATGAGCTCAGCAGCATAACAATATAATTTTCAGAAGCAAATGCCAATATAAGTTCAGAAAATATGTAAAACGCGGTACATTTGCCTATATAATTTGAGGGTTCCCCTCAATTTCTCCAGGATCCCATCATCAGACCCTGATATCCTCATCATGGTACCAATCCGGGAGTATCTTCTTTCGAATAAAAAAATAATAATCAAAATCGGTTCATAAATGGCGAAGTAATCGGCGAACAAACATAAAAAAAAAAAAACGGTCGAATTGAGAACACTCCTTTTTTTTGAAGTCGGTTAAAAATATGTAAAACGTGGTACATTTGCCTATAAAATTTGAGGGTTCCCCTCGTTTTCTCCAGGATCCCATCATCAGACCCTAATATCCTCATCATGGTACCAATCCGGGAGTATCTTCTTTCCAATGAAAAAATAATAATCAAAATCGGTTCATAAATGGCGAAGTAATCGGCGAACAAACATAAAATATATATACATATATACGGTCGAATTGAGAACACTCCCTTTTTTTGAAGTCGGTTTAAAACTAATGGCTGTGAGTAAATTTAAAAATAAGAAATAATTATCTGACAATAAACAAGATTGTCAAAATGGTTATTTTCGAGAATAATCTTAAACTTTTATGTTCTTGATATGCCATTCACCTCTAAAACCATTTAGTATAGGATCCCGCTATAAGATGACCTTCACCGGGCTAGTTAATGGATGAAAGATATTTTTTATTAAATAAAATATGTCAATAAATATATTGCGAATGGGTTGTCAGAAAAATTTCAGTCCAGAGTATGATTAATTAATAATTACAAAATCATATTTTTTTTTCAATTACACTGGCTTGGTTAATGAACAAATCCTATTCCAATCGAAAATATGAAACCTATAGAATATACAAACGTTAGGTTGTCTATTTATTTCCCGTCACAACTCTTGGGTTGGCAGGTATAAACAGGTAAATCGATACTAGTAACTTGCACCGGTCCGGTTAATGAATTAAACTAAAATAAAAATAAAGATAATTTTATTACGAACACGGTGGTATAGGGTTGTCTGCAACAAATCAGTCCTGAATTGCGGTTGTCGAATTTTAAAAAGTAAAATATTGCTGCGAGTGAGTACGTGCGTCATCACGAAGAGGCAGATACGAGGATTTTTTTTCACGCTCATAAAGCGGAACCAGGGTCAAGGATTTTAATTAAAGCCTCTCATACTGATGTTTTGATTATTTTGTTAGGAAATATGCACAAAATTTTAGAATCAGAAATTTGGCTTGCCACTTCAGCAACAAAAAAGACTATATAGTAATCAACCTGTTGATTGCATTAATTGCACCGATCTAGCATTGAAGTTAGGACTTACATTGTGCCAAAGTCTTCCCGCCTTCCATGCGTTCACAGGTTGCGATTACACGGCTGCATTTCACAATAAAGGAAAAGTAAAACCTTTTAAGCTGCTTTCGAGTAATGAAAAATATAAAACAGTTTTTGCGTCACTAACAGATGAAGCTGATATTTTCATTAATGAAAAAATTAACACCGTTCATGAATTTACTGTCAATATGTATGGCGTCAAGAACTGCATCAAAGTGAATGATGCGAGATATTGCATTTTTCTGAAGAAATATTCTGCCAAAGAAGACAGCGAGCAGTTTTAAAAATAAATAAAAGGCTTCGACTCCAACTTTATACCACCATGCTGGATATCATTGATTCAGAAAATTTTAAGAACTATTTTCTTAAATTCCATGTGGCTTAATGCAGCGGATCCAGTATGCGTAAAACTTCAACCTGAAAACTGCGGTTGGTTCTTCGATGGATATTTAAAACCAGTAGGATTAATTAGGGATCATACGCCTTTAAGAAAAGAAGATATTGTCGAAACAACTGAAACAGATAACGATGATAAAGAATTTTCTGATATTGAAGATCACAATTACATGTCTGATGACGGATCCTGAATAATTTGAAAATTTTAAAAACTTTAGTATTTGTAGGTATTTTGTTATAATAAAAATATTTTTTTTTTTCCTTTTTTTTCGTCTGCTGATAATTTTTATTTACCTTTTTAATTACTAAAGATGTATATACTTTAATATCATATAAAATATATACACACATATGTAATTCATTTATAAAAAGAAACATTTAAAAAACATTCTTCTATATTTTAATATTAAGCTACTCCAAAATGACGCGTAGCATTTACTAGTCTATCGCTATCTTTTTCGTTTTCACCGACAAATAGCATGCGCGCTCTCTTGTTCATTCAACCCACAAACTATACACAGCTGCAATGCTGTGTCCTCTTCTATCGCATGGGATAGTTTGCTGGGACCTCGCTGTCGCACGTACTCACTCGCAGCAATATTTTACTTTTTAAAATTCGACAACCGCAATTCAGGACTGATTTTTTGCAGACAACCCTATACCACCGTGTTCGTAATAAAATTATTTTTCATCATCATCATCATCATCATCAGCCCACACTCGTCCACTGCTGGACATAGGCATCTCCCATGGCGCGCCACCTCTTCCTATCCTCGGCCAGCCTCATCCAACCACTCCCGGCCACCTGCTTTAGGTCGTCGGTCCAGCGGGCTGGAGGGCGCCCCACACTGCGTCTACCAGTGCGTGGTCTCCACTCAAGAACTCGTCTTCCCCAGCGGTTATCGGTTCTTCGGCAGATGTGTCACATCACATCAAATTATTTTTATTTTAGTTTAATTCATTAACCGGACCGGTGCAAGTTACTAGTATCGATTTACCTGTTTATACCTGCCAACCCAGATAATACAATGATGAGACATAGGCATGTCGTCTACCGTCGTCGATACATCATATCTTTTTGATTTGCTTCTGCATATTTTAATTAAAATTAAGTAGTTAAAAGCTGAATTCTAACTATTAACTTATATTAAGTGGTTAAATAAGTGTTAAACTTCGTTGTGATAAAAGTTTTTCTGTATAATTACAACGTATTAGTGCAATATTAGTGCAAATACAAAGCTGTTCAGTTAAACGCGTAAGCGACGCACTCTGCACGGCGCTTAAGACTTTTTTCACATAACGGGAGCTCGCGCGCAGTATTGTATTGTGACTTTATTCCGGTGCTTTGCTAATCGGAACAAAATAATATTAACATGTCGGGTAAGCCGGGTAAGCAGAAGTCGAAACAGAATATTGAACCAGGCGAACCATTGGTAACGCTGAGTGGGATCGATGCTATCTTTGAAGGAAAAATGGAAACATTGAAAAGTTATATTCGCTTAGTAATACAAGAAAGTGTAGGTAGCATAAAGGAGGAACTACAATCGTTACAATCTTCGTATAACCTATCAGCTGAGTATGATGACATGAAAAAAGAAATTATTGAACATAATCTCCTAATAAGTGATCTCAGAAAAGAAAATTTGTCGCTGAAATCAACTGTTGCTGAGCTTACCAATAAGTTCTTGTCCATGGAGTTATTATCGCGTAGTTGTAACGTCGAGTTTCATGGAATACCGGAGAAAAAGGACGAAAATGTGATTAAGATCGTGAAAAAAATCTACGACATAACAGGCGCACCGTTAACCGACGAATCTATCATATCCTGCCGTCGAGTGGCTAAGATAAACACGACTACCAAGCGCCCGCGCAGTATCTTATTGACGCTGCCTACCCCGCGCCATCGTGACTGTATTTTATCATTGGTGCATAAATATAACAAATTTAACCCAAACGAAAAACTAAGCTCTCACGTCATTGGAATTTCTGGAGAGAAGAGTCAAATTTACGTTGGGGAAAATTTACCTATTCAATTAAGAAAACTACATGCCGAAGCGAGAAAACTAGCCAAAGAAAACAATTACAAGTTTGTCTGGGTCAAATACGGACAAATATATGTCAGGAAAAATGAAGATGCTAAGGAAATAAGAATAAAAAATGAAAATTCTTTAGGCCTTATAAAATAATTATAAATCTTTATTTTTTCTGTTTGATAAAACTTATATTATTTATATAACATGTATTATATATTAGATATGTATTTAGATATACGTACAATGTAAATATATCACATATTTAAACTTACATTTATGCTACAGTTATCTATAATAGGTTTTAAAAATTAGGATTTCATTACATTCACACTTATGATTACATTATTTTATCAAAACGTTAATCGAGTTAGGTCAAAAACTCATGAGGTATATAAGGGTATTTTGGCGCAAAATTATGATATAATTTGTTTGACAGAAACTAATCTTAATAGCGGTGTCTACAGCAGTGAACTTGTTGATAATCGTTACAGTGTATTCCGAAGAGATCGCGAAACGTCATCAAAAGCGATGGGGGTGGTATTCTCGTAGCAGTTAAAAACTCAATTAGAGCTGAGCGTTGTAGTGACTGGGAAACAGGTGCTGAAGATCTATACATAGCTTTACATTTAGGAAAAAACATAATTTATCTTTGTTTAGTATATTTGCCGCCTAAAATATCATTAAATACAATGGACTTATTTTTCGAACGTTGTACTGATTTGTTAATGAATAATAGTTGCAAATTTATTATATTGGGTGATTTCAACATGCCTAATATTAAATGGATCAGAAACCCTACTTGTACCGGTTTGAGTATGTCACTTGTCAGTAGCGACAAAAAAAGTGATTTGTTAGTACAACTCTTAGCATTAGGTGATTTACAACAATTGAACTATTTGGTAAATGACAATGAAACTACGCTGGACTTATACTTAACCAACATCGTCAAAACAGGTTTTACAACTTGTGAGCCAATTTCTAGAGAAGACCGACATCATCCACCTTTTTCCACACACATTCAGGTCACTAATGAGCATAGTATTCATTGTAACAGAAGTAACAGAGTATTTAATGGCCGCAGGTGTAAACTTGAGCAATGCAAGGAATTGCTAAGTGAAATTGACTGGGTCAATGTGCTAACCGACCTCAATATTGATGAAAGTGTGGAGATGTTTTACAAAATATTAGACAATATTATTTCCGTTACAACACCTATGAAAAAAAATGATTCACATTTATATCCGACAAAGAGAAATATCATAAAAAGTTTAAAAGGTTCAATAATCCTCGTGATTACGATGTATATGCATTACTCAGATGCCATGCGAAAAAATGCTTAACGACTGTTATCAGAGTTTCATTTAGGATGTTGAAGATTCTTTGCTTTCAGGTAATTCTAAAATGTTCTGGACTTATGTAAAAGATAAAAAATCTGCCTCAACTACAATACCACAAAGAGTGACATATGATAATATTACTTCTAGTATACCTTCTGAAATATGTGAGCTGTTTTCATCCTTTTTTGGGTCAGTGTACGAAAAACAACCAAATAATATTAGTATTACAACTGACAATACACATAGTCACAGTAATGTTTTGAATAAATTTAGAATAAACGAAAATGAGATTCTAATTCATCTTAACTCGTTAGACCCAAACAAAGGTGCAGGACCTGATAAGCTTCCAGCATATTTCATTAGATCTTGTGCTGAACAGCTAGTTCTACCCCTACATATAATATATAACAGATCTCTTGAATCAGGAATATTTCCAACTAAGTGGAAATCAGTATTTGTTGTCCCCATATTTAAAACAGGAGACCCAAGTAAATGTGAAAATTATAGACCCATAAGTATTCTTTCATGTTTAGCAAAGCTCTTTGAAAAAATAATTTACAATTATATTTTTTATCATGTGCAAACTCTTATTAACCCTAGGCAGCACGGTTTCGTAAAATCCAAATCAACTGTAACTAATTTACTGGAATATACCTAATACTTACACGACTCTTTCGATCAAAAAAAACCTATACATTGTATTTACACAGACTTTAGAAAAGCTTTCGACAAAAAAAAACATTTTATACTAATTCATAAACTACAAGACCAATTTGGAATCCACGGCAGTCTATTAAGATGGATCACATCTTATCTAGCCTATAGGAACCAATTAATAGCAATTAAAGGTTACTACTCAAAACCCCTTGAAATTCCTTCTGGAGTTCCGCAGGGAAGTCATTTAGGACCACTACTTTTCATCCTTTTCATCAACGACTTATCTAATTCTTTGCAATGTGATCACTTATTATACGCCGATGATTTAAAAGTTTATCAATTGATTCAATCAATAACTGACTGTGAGAATCTTCAAAATGACCTTGTATCCCTGCATAACTGGTGTCAAAACAACTGCATGGTCTTAAATGTGAAAAAATGTTTTGTTATTAGATTTAATAAAGTTCAAGACCAGTGCGCAAATTACATTTATTCGATAGATGGACACTTCCTTGAAGCAGTCAGCTCTATAAGAGACTTAGGTGTTATTTTCGATAAAGAATTAACATTTCGATCCCATTATGACTATCTAATCCGGTCTTGCAACAAAATTGGCTTTATCAGTCGGGTGACAAAAGGTATGAAGAACCCTTGATCTAGTATATTTCTTTATAATAGTTTCATTAGATCAAAATTAGAATATTGTTCAGTTATTTGGAACCCATATTACAAAAATCATATTAAGTCAATAGAAAATATACAAGAAAAATTCTTAAGAATGTAATCGTTTAGGTTTAACTTAAAATATAAATGTCGCAACTATGATCTACGATTAAGCTACTTCAACGTGACGCGTCTAGAACACCGTCGTAATAATATATCTCTTATCACTTTACATAAAATTATTCATGGTTCACTAAATACTTGTCTTTTATCAAATATGTCTCTTAATACAATATATAGATCACGTAGAAAGAAACAGGATCTATTCACATTACCTGTTAGCCCCACTTTACGTTCTCATCATAACCTTATTATTCATATGCAGCGAATATATAACTCTGTCTCATCTCAACACGATCTTGATGTCTTTCTTAGTCTTACCCAATTCAAACATAAGCTTAAACATATCTCGTACAATATATAATTCATTATTTACTGTTTATTATAATTATTATGTATACAATATTGTATGTATTTATTTTCTTCAGTATGTTAAGTAACATGTAAATAGACGATGGTAGACTTAGTAATAAGTTAAATAATTGTGCAAGTTGCCAACACACCTAGTAGGGTGGTTTTCATATATTTTATAAAAAAATGTTTTTCAAACGTGTATTGTTAACTGCCTGTTGTGTGATGCAAATAATAAATAAATAAATAAATAAACCCAAGAGTAGTGACGGGAAATAAATAGACAACCTAACGTTTGTATATTCTATAGGTTTCATATTTTCGATCGGAATAGGATTTGTTCATTAACCAAGCCAGTGTAATTGAAAAAAAAATATGATTTTGTAATTATTAATTAATCATACTCTGGACTGAAATTTTTCAGACAACCCATTCGCAATATATTTATTGACATATTTTATTTAATAAAAAATATCTTTCATCCATTAACCAGCCCGGTGAAGGTCGTCTTATAACGGGATCTTAGACTAATTTGGGTCTTCTAAGAGGTACACCAAAGGGAAAAACTTCTCACATACATAACACAAAATGTACATCACAATATGAATGTAAAAATGTGATTTCAAATCTTAGATAAGAAAAACGAGAGATTTCATAAAATCAAAATTATCACATTATAAATAGAAAATGTGTGAAAATTTGATTGTAAAGTGAGAATATCATGAAGTTCTACTTGCGTTGGTTTATTAATGGTTTATGACGACGTCTGTGCCCGAGTGGATAGGTGACTAGCTTCGATACCCGATGAGAGAGATTTATATGATGAGCATAAATGATTGTTGATAGTCTTGGATGTTATTTATATGTATATTATATAATATTAAATATATCGTTTAGTTAGTATCCCATTATAGAAGTGTTACTTAGTTTGGGACTAGCTTGATTGTCAAATGTGGCCGTATATTAATTATTTATTTATTATTATTATTTATTTATAAGTATGTAATGCAAGCTATGTTATTTGTCATATGTTCTAAATAGCCTACAAAAGCCATGAGCTAATAAAACCTTGGTTCAATTATAAACTAAGCGAACAAGAACAAGGTTTTTAAGCAAGTCAAAATAATTACACTGTTTATTTTTTTTATTTTCTTTAAACTTACGGCTGTCACTCCATAGCAGAATTATAACAGCTCCAAAAGTAAACTTCCCTCACCTTCTTTTAGAAGAGAGGTTGAGGCAGTAAAATATACGAAGAGGGTCATTAATTGTCGAACGACCATGTTAAACACATTTTATAAGAGTCACTTATAAAATACACAAATCTACATAAACTATTTAATAATAAAAACATAAAAAAGGGATTGAAATGATAAGGAAAAAAAGGAAATTCCTTAAGATTTTTCAATATTTTTTAAACACATAACGCAAAATACAACACATCATCAAATCTGAGTAACGTGTACAGCTTTAATCAAATCAAGAAGTCCATCAAAACATTAATTACTGTGGAAACCCGACGCTAATTATGATTATGTTCGCTGTATAATACGACGCAGGAAGTCATAAATGCCATAACAGCGCTATTACAGCACCATTATAGCTGTATAAAGTTACTTAATCGAGTAATTTTGCGCTTGCATATTGGCAACTTGTAGTTTTTTCACTGTTACTATTTAAAAAAGCGTTGTACGGCAGTAGAATAAGTCACTTTTTGAATGAAATATAATAACATAATAATGGATTTTTTTGGACGTCAAGATTAAAAACTAAAATATTGATCTGAAATATGTAAAGAGCATAAAGATTTATATACATTCTCTTATAATTTAATTTTAAAGATTATGTATACATCGTAACTAAAATAATTTTTAACAAAAAAAAAACCGACTTCAAAGCTGAAAAAACAACCGAAAATAAACAATCAAGAACTAAAAAGTAAGAAATAAGTTTTTAAATTAAATATGAGTACTGTGATTAATACCTTAGGAATGTCTTCATTCCACACGCGTCAGTTCAACCTACCTAAATCTTAAAATTCTCTTAAATTAATTTGTGAGTCGGTGCCAGCCTGCGTGATAAACTGATAATTGATAATAAGTGTGTATTTCGCACTTCATGTACATGTACAATGTAGGATACCTACGTGGTAGGGTAAATTGATTTTTGTATGTATTACCATTTAAAACGTTAGGCGATAGATATATATTGTTTAGATTGTAATAATCAGAGATAGTAGGGTGAATTTAAGTTTGTTTGACTGGCACCGACTCAAAAATTAATTTAAGAGAATTTTAAGATTTAGGTAGGTTTAACCGACGCGTGTGGAATAAAGACATTCCTAAGGTATTAATCGCAGTACTTATATTTAATTTAAAAACTTATTTCTTACTTTTTAGAACTTGATTGTTTATTTTCTGTTGTTTTTTCAGCTTTGAAGTCGGTTTTCTTTTTGTTAAAAAATATTTTATTTTACGAGTTTTTGAGATGGAAAGACCTGGCAAAGATGCTTCACAGATGAGGAAATGACAGTTACTGTTTTATTCTTCGTAGCTCCGGTATTTCTATTATTGTACGAATTAAAGATTTTGGTATATTGCACAGTATTAAACAGGCTCAACCATATGTAACTTTACATTGTTCTTGAAATCCCTCAGAAGGCAATGGTCTACAATTCTACATCTTGACTCAAAAAAGACTCAAACATTCCTGCCGCATATACCCGAAGGGGTTAGCAGAGGTACTTATACTTCTGAACATCACGTGACATTGTCTCCTGTTGTTCAGAGTACCCACGATTTGCTTGGAAAGTGTTCTCACGTAATACAGGGCATGTCTATCGGCGTTTTGAACAAATAAACTTTACAATGATTGTAAGTTTCGACAGTCCCCTCGATTTCCTGGGATGCCATCATCAGATCCTGATCTCATGGTGCTTTCTCGGTATCAATAACATAACAAAAAAAATGTTTAGTGAACCTGTACTTCTCTGCATAAAAGCTACGAAGAGGAGTGTAAATCTATATAGAATGTTGAAAGAACAATTTCCTAACTCCTAGTGATTGAGGACCTACACCTTCCATCATCAGCTCAGCAGCATAACATTATGATTTTTAGAAGCCAATGCCAATATAACTTCAGAAAATATGTAAAACGCGGTACATGTGCCTATAAAATTGGAGGGTTCCCCTAGATTTCTCCAGGATCCCATCATCAGACACTGACATCCTCATCATGGTACCTTTCCGGGAGCATCTTCTTTCTAATAAAAAAATAATATTCAAAATCTATACTAATATTATAAAGCTGAAAAGTTTGTTTGTTTGAACGCTAGAATCTCAGGAACTACCCAATCAAATTGAAATTCTTTTTGTGTTGGATAGTTTATTTATTGAGGAAGGTTTTAAGCTATATATCATCACGCTGCTACCAACAGGAGCAAACTATCGGCGAATAATGTTGCAAAAACGGGGATAATTATTCATACTTTAAGGCTTCTATTGTGTGCGCTGCGTAAACGGTTTAACTTACCCAAAAAAATGTATTAAAGAATTGTTTCTCTTTTAATGATCTAAAAAAATGTCCGCAACAGTATATGTCTAACTTTTAAGATTCACCTACTATAACCATTTTTATGGTAAACAACTTTGGTCGAATTTAATGCGTTATTGCCATAATGTTTTATCAACCTAACATTAATCCTTATCCAAATAAATATGTTGTTGATTAAGAGTATTTAACTGAGAACAAAATTGTCCTTGACATCACTTAATTTAAGAAAAATATCTTGGAAGATAATACAATTTTAAAATTACTTCGTAACAAAATTTACATGCGTGCATGAATCGCAAGATAAGACGCTGCGCTGGCCGGCGAACGAGGTCACCTGCGCGAGAAGCTTATGTTTGTGTGTTTGTAGCTAAATAAAGACTAATTCACAGAACGTGTTTAAAATAAAAGTTACAGGAAGCCAGATAATGATCCCAATTAACACAATAGGACAGTTATTATCCCAGAAAAATTAAGAGATCAATAATTTTTCTTAAACAATGGCCAAACTGACTAACTGACTAAGAATCGATGCTCAGCCGAAACTACTATACTTATAAACTTAAAATTTATAAAGTGAAAAAATTGTGAGGACACTATGAAAAACACCTTTTTCTCATCGCATGACAGAGACCCTCAACGGGTCAGTTAAATATTTCAGTTTGTGTTAAGCCGCACTATCATAACATAGTGCTGCGCCTTTCCCAAAGGGTTGGTTAAGAATATAATTAAAAGGACTGTATTTTATAGGTGGCGACATCTGGTGTAAAAGTATGTACATTAAAACCATCAGAGGCATATTGATATTGATATGTTAAGTTAGATTTACTATTGCTCAACAGATGTCGCTAGTAAATTACGTAATAAAGAATAGTCTCGATCAATGTAAAACAACCGTTAGGAACATTAGAACTTTCTGTTTCTTCCAGAAACATTTGAATTAATAAAGTACCGTTTTAACGGTCGATTGCTATGTATTCTAGAAGCTCCGCTATTGTTATACAGAGGGCACTTGTAACGCCCAATTATTCAAATGGACACAACTAATACAGAATTTGAAGAGATAACAAGCTAGTTTCATTATTCCTGGATACTGAACCTCCCGGACCCCTGGACGTCGGCACCTTACCAGCTCTACGAGTAATCATTTGGCGCCCAACGTAAAAAGGAAGAAAAGTAAATACCTGAGAGAAAATAGCTGGAATCCTGCTGAGACTACGTCGTTTTTTTTTTGAGACCGAAAAACCACCGAAGGAGAAGATTGAGAAGCTACCAGGATTGTGAGAGGGCTAAGTATCGGCCTGAAATCGTGAGTTGGTTGTTTTTTCCTGTCTTTCCTCATTCCTTTAGGGTTAACTCTGTCTGGGAGGTTATGTTGTATTTGTAATTGAATTCCTCTTTATTTCGTTAAAATCTAGTTTAGACCGCTTATGTTTATCGCTGTGTCCATTTATAACTGTGTTAATTGTCATTTTATTGCTATACCGTTCTAAAATTTATACCGTTACCCGTTAAAAAGAGGAAGGCGTCGTAAACGCCTTTCGATTAGATATACTAAATATCTATCCACGAATAACGTGTCTTAGTAGCTTGAAAAGAGGAAGGCGTCGTAAACGCCTTTCGATTAGATATACTAAATATCTATCCACGAATAACGTGTCTTAGTAGCTTGAAAAGAGGAAGGCGTCGTAAACGCTTTTCGATCAGATATACTAAATATCTATCCACGAATAACGTGTCTTAGCTCGGGATGAGTATCCTAAACAATAATCCCGCGGGTGAAATGTACCAAGAATGTGACGAAGAAGGTCCAACAATAGAACCTGAAGGTCACAAATTAAAAATCCTTAAAAAACAGCGATCTACTTGTAAACTGAAACTCACTTTATTTAAAAAGTGGGTCAGCACCCTTGACATGAACCGTCTGGGTGCAGACGAGTTAAGGGAAATGGGTCTCCGTAGTGAAAAGTTAGAAAAAACCTTTGAGGAGTTCGATTCCCTTCAAAGTGAAATTGAAACCTTAAGTAATAACTTAGATGAGGAATTAATTACTAGGGAATTGTATGAAAATAGTTATTATAAATTAATTTCAATAGTTAAACGATTAATTAGTCAAAATCATAACGAAACAAGTCTTCAAAGTTCGATAATTAATGTCCAAGAACCTGTAGAATCAATTAAATACCCCGATATACCTTTACCAACCTTTAATGGGGATATTAAGGAGTGGCTAGAATTTAGAGATACATTCGATGCTATAATTAATAAGGGAACGCTTAAGTCTATACAAAAATACAAATATTTAAGGGCGTGTTTAAAAGGAAACGCTTTAGAAGTGATAGGAGCCCTAGATTACTCAGAAGAAAGTTATAATATCGCATGGTCATTGCTATGTGAGCGTTATAATAATAAAAAGATTTTAGTACATAACCATTTGAATGCCTTATTTAATATCGCAGAGGTTCCCAATACAGCTAACGCCTTGAGAGGGTTAGTAGACAATATTTCAAAGCATTTAAGAACCTTGCACGGGATGAACATCCCGGTGGAACACTGGGATATTCTTATTGTGTACTTCATCACCCCTAAGCTAGATCATAATTTAGTAAGACGGTGGGAAGAGAGAAATTGTGGTAAAACTCTGCCTAATTTACAGGAATTCAAAAACTTCCTCCGGCAACAAGCGGATATGCTGGAAACGGTGCAGATGGGGCAATCCAATACAAGCAGTCCTAGTAATGTAGCCACCTCCACAAAAATAAATAGTAATATAGGAAAATATACTAAGGTAATACCTACTTTGAGAGAATTTAAATGCCCACATTGTAATTTAAGTCACCATATTTCACAGTGTACTAGGTTCTTGGCTCTGGACGTAAGTGCTAGAAATAATATTGTTCGCAGACTAAAGCTGTGTATAAACTGTCTTCGAGCAGGTCACAGTGTCAGTACATGTCGAGCGAGTGCGTGTCGACAGTGTAAAGGAAAGCACCACACAACCCTTCATGATGATACGAGAGGTAAAACTACAATGTTCACACCACCGAGTGGAGAACAGGGGTCGACTGTGATTAACACGGCGTCCCTAAAATTTAACAAAACCGTACCAATAACGAAACAAACCATTATACCTATTAACCAAATAACACCACAAAATAACCAAATTATGCCAATTAACAACCAAACCCATATTAATAACCAATCCATTCCTTTATTTAACCAAACCATACTAATGTCCACAGCCGAAATAAAAGCCAAGGACGACCATAATCGTTATATTACTCTAAAGGTTCTGCTGGATACCGGAGCGCAGTCAAACTTCATTTCACAAGGTGCGTATGACAAATTAAATATACCGAGGTACGATATCGATATGGAAGTGATGGGCTTTAACGGAGGTTCAACTAATATCACACATTATTGTATAGTACAGATTAATTCGAGAGATAATACGTTTAGTACAGAGTTAAAATGTCTTATTGTACCCACTTTGTGTCAATTACCAGTGCAAACAACCTGTGTCCAACAAATAAAAATTCCAAAACGTTTCAAACTAGCAGATGAAACATTTTATAAATCATCACAGATAGATATGATTATAGGAGCTGAACTGTTCTATAATTTAATTTGTGTAGGGCAACACAAATTAGGGACAGGTCTTCCTTTACTTCAAAAGACCAAGTTAGGTTGGGTGGTAACGGGGGCTGTAAGTCACCCTACACCTTCAAACCAAATTAATTGCAATTTTATAATAAACAAAATTAACGAATTTTGGAACATGGATAAATTGGACAAATGTCAAATAGATAACCTAGAACTAGAAGTATGTGAATCAACATTTAAGGAGCACACTAGAAGTAGTAAGGGAAACTTTGTGGTCAAGCTTCCGTTGAAATTACCATCAACTTCCTTAGGAAATTCACATAATATCGCATATAAAAGGATGATAAGCCTTGAAAGAAAATTTCAGCGAGATTTAGAATATAAAAATCTCTACACACAATTCATGAGAGAATTCGAGGATGAAGGTAACATGGTAAGATTATCAAATACAAATATAAAACCAATTAATTATTTACCACATCATGGAATACTTAATCTCCAAAAGGTCACCACCCCATTAAGAGTGGTGTTTGATGCATCATGCCCCACCTCTACGGGCATATCATTAAATGACATACAGTATAAAGGAGACATATTGCAAGACGACCTCATTAATATTGTTTTAAGGTTCCGTATGTATCAATATGTGGTCAACGCTGATGTTCAACGAATGTATACAAAAATTCATATTGATAAAGAGCAACAGGGACTCCAGTGTATCTTATGGCGTGAGAACCAAAAGGATAGACTGGAGACATATGTGTTAACGACATTAAGTTTTGGCCTAAGGTCCGCACCTTATATAGCAACTAGATGCCTACTAGAATTATACAACGAAAATAAACACACATTTCCAGAGGCAGCCAACGCAATAGCCCAAGACTTTCTAATGGATGATCTCCTGTATGGCAGCGACGACAGAGAGGAGGTAGTAAAAACTGTGTCAAATATCGACAGTATACTACAGGGAGCAGGCTTCCATCTTAGGAAGTGGAAATCCAACGAGTATGGCATCTTAGAAACCGTGAGTAAAAATAAGAACACTACACAGACCACACTGACTGAACTAGGAGACACAAATCATAAAATATTAGGGTTAGCATGGTCTAGTGATACAGACAATATGCTGTACACCCTCGAACAGAAGCCTGTGCCAAAGGTTTTAACTAAGAGGATAACGCTATCAAGCGCAGCCTCCATCTTTGACCCACTAGGTTTGTTAGGTCCTACTATGATAATAGCGAAATTATTTATTAAGAAAATAGTAGAACTAAATTTAGGATGGGACGAACCATTATCTAGCGAATTGAAAACCGAGTGGGAAAAATTTATTACAGACCTTACATACATAAATACTCTTAAAATACCTAGACATGTGGAGCAAATTAATACTCAGTATATCGAATTACATGGCTTTTCCGATAGTGCGAAAAAGGCATACGGTGCAGCCATCTACATAAGAACTATAACTGATAATTATAAAATTTCAGTCCACCTATTATGTGCCAAGTCAAGGGTAGCGAGAAAGGAAACCATGCCCCGACTTGAGTTACAGGCCACCCATTTACTAGCAAACCTATCAGAAAAGGTAAAGAAGGCTATACGACACGAAGTTAACAATGTATATCTTTGGTCAGATTCTACCATAGCGTTAGCATGGATTAGAACCGAACCACACAAATTAAATTGTTACGTAAGCAATAGGGTTAGAGATATACAAAAAATAACAAAGAAGGAGGACTGGCACTGGGTCTGTTCGGGGGACAACCCAGCTGATCTGTTATCCAGGGGCTGTCAACCTCAAAAGTTAGTTAATAATTCACTGTGGTGGCAAGGACCACATTGGCTTAGTAAACCAATGACAGAATGGCCTAATAATACACCACCACTTCTTCAGACACCCCTACCGGAAACAAAAATTAATAAAATTTGTAACACAATCTTAGAAAAGAAAAATATTAATTTAATCGATACTATAATCTATAAATTTTCTAATGATAATAAAATAATTCGAATTTTTTCATACATACATAGATTTATTTATAATTTAAAAAATAAAAAGAAATTAACCGGTAATATTACAGTAAATGAACTCAATAATTCTTTGTATTTTATTATTAAACACATACAAAGAAATCATTTTGAAAAGGAATATCAGTTACTTACTAAAGGTAAACCAATTCCAGCACAATCAACAATAATAACATTAGATCCCTTGATGGAACAAGGTCTTATTAGAGTAGGGGGCAGATTGAAACTATCCAACTTCACACATAGGAAAAAGCACCCAATAATCTTACCACATGACCACATTTTTACAAAAATTATCATGCAGAGCTTACATGTTAGATTACTTCACGGCGGTCCACAATCGTTGCTGTCAGCCACGCGCGAGAGGTACTGGCCGATACACGGTAAGAGCTTAGCAAATAAGATTGTTAGGGAATGCATAACATGCTTCAGGGCCAAACCTAGTACAACTGTACCGATAATGGGCAACTTACCTAAAGAACGCGTGACACCGTCGTTACCATTTTCTGTTACAGGAATCGATTATGCAGGACCATATAATATTCGCGATAGACGTGGACGTGGCTATAAAACCTATAAGTGTTGGATTGCCTTGTTTGTATGTTTCAGCACAAAGGCGGTACATATAGAGCTGATTTCAGGGCTTGAATCACAAGCTTTCATAGCAGCATTCAGGCGGTTCATGTCAAGACGCGGTAAACCAACTAAATTAGTAAGCGACAACGGGACGACATTTCATGGAGCTAATAATGAAATTAAAAGTCTCTATCAATCTTTAAAAAATAACTCAGGTATTTATATGGATTTTGCAAGCGATCAAGGAATAATATGGCAATTTAACCCAGTATATACACCACATATGGGAGGTCTTTTCGAAGCTGCAATTAAATCCTGCAAACTTCATTTAAAAAGAGTTTTAGGTAATGCATTACTCACATATGAGGAGTTTTCAACAACACTTACCCAGATAGAGGGAATCCTAAATTCCCGACCTCTTTGTCCCATACCCAATTCCAATTCTGACAGTTTCCCAACCTTAACGCCAGCTCACTTCTTATTGGGCCGATCACTGACAGCCCTCCCAGACCACGACCTGACTGATGTACCAGAATCGAAGTTAACACTGTTTCGTCAACTCCAACAGATGTACCAGAGCTTCTGGCGGCGGTGGTCCAGCGAATACATTGGCCTAATGCAACAGCGGCTAAAGTGGCGCAGTTCCAAGGGTCCAGCTTTGAAACCCGGGACCATCGTGCTGATCAAGGACAGCAGGGCACCGCCGTGTCAGTGGCGCCTGGGGAAGATCGAGCAAGCTCACCTCGGGGCGGATGACGTCGGTCGAGTGGCTACAATTAAAACAGCCAACGGACTTATAAAGCGGGCATTCAACAATATATGTCCGTTACCACTACCATCACAAATGTAAATTTGGGAAGTTGAATGCAGACGTCCAGGGTTCGGGAGATCAGAAAGGGCAATCCAAAGAACGCCACACTATTTGAGCCCTTACACCGAGACCATACTTGAATTAAATTACTGAACTCAATTAGCGGAAACTAGCAGTAAATTATTACCGAAGATTACTAAGTAATACTGAAGTTTAAGAAGCCAAAAAATTACCAGAATATATAACATTAAAGATTTATCCGTTCCAAGCTGATCATTAGACACAACGCCGACGAAGAAATCCCAAGGCCGGAAGTCCAGATGAAGAAAGAAAACATTTAGAATTAGTTAGATATAAGTTATGTTCCGTTTTTAATCAATTTATGTTTACCAATAAATCTTTATTATTCCTGTGTTTTAATTCAAAGTTAGATTAGTAAGTATAGGCTTGTCAGTTAGGTAGGCCAGGGTCATATATGTTACTTCACCATACCAAAAATACACTGCCTTTTGTGGGGAACATGTTAAGCCGCACTATCATAACATAGTGCTGCGCCTTTCCCAAAGGGTTGGTTAAGAATATAATTAAAAGGACTGTATTTTATAGGTGGCGACATCTGGTGTAAAAGTATGTACATTAAAACCATCAGAGGCATATTGATATTGATATGTTAAGTTAGATTTACTATTGCTCAACAGATGTCGCTAGTAAATTACGTAATAAAGAATAGTCTCGATCAATGTAAAACAACCGTTAGGAACATTAGAACTTTCTGTTTCTTCCAGAAACATTTGAATTAATAAAGTACCGTTTTAACGGTCGATTGCTATGTATTCTAGAAGCTCCGCTATTGTTATACAGAGGGCACTTGTAACGCCCAATTATTCAAATGGACACAACTAATACAGAATTTGAAGAGATAACAAGCTAGTTTCATTATTCCTGGATACTGAACCTCCCGGACCCCTGGACGTCGGCACCTTACCAGCTCTACGAGTAATCAGTTTGACAACGTGAAAGTCTACACTTTCGACAGTACGAAGTATGTGGGGTCAGCTAGTTCGTCTAGTCCGTTCTGTCCTACCGTTTGTTATACCGGTAGGACAGACCGGACAAAAATAGTCCGTTCTGTTCGACTACGCTGTCGAACAGAACGGACTACGAAAAAAGTGTCCGGTTTGTTATACCGGTGAGTTTGACAGGTAAATAGTGTTGTGCTACACAATAAGGCCTATAACGCACTAGCGGTTGGCCGCCATGCGGCGTGCCGTTGCGGTAGGCCGCACATCGATTAGTACATGAAACCGCACGATGACGACGCACTGATTTGCGGCCAGCCGTCAACCGCTCCGGTTGTTCCAGAGCTGCGACGAGCCGCGCCGGTTGAATGATGCGGCGCGCCGCATCCCCACCACGCACTCGGCGCGGTAGTCGCAAACGCCGCGTCCCGCCCGCCAGTCCGTCGTCGTCGTGTTCAATATTTCTAGAAACACTGACGATTGCGGCAGACCGCAGTGAGCCAAGAACATACGGTTAGCCGGAATACGGCGTGCCGTTACGGCTGACCGTACATACTGCGGTGTGCCGCATCGGCATACCGCATCGCGGCAGGCCGCTAGTGCGTTATAGCCCTAAATATTCTTGTGACTGGCGGGACTTGGGAAATTTTCACGAGTGAGAAATCATCAAGAGATAAAAAAACATAGGTTTTTTTAACAGAAATATTGGAATAATGCAATGATTTTGAAATGTTTCCCACCAACCAACTGAATCTGTACAACTTAAAACAGACTAACCAAACTGTGCCCCACTGCCTAATGCCGTGTTGACCTTTATAAGTTGTAATACGTTAGATTAAAACTATGAAGTGGTAAAATAACTTAGACATTTGCTTGCTTGCATATTGCTTGTTTTTCGTGTTTTTCTTATCATTCATGAAGCCATACATATATTTTTAATGAACTAGGACAATTGTTGACCGAAAATACAAAAGCCATTTATGTTTGAAAATATGAATTTTATTGCAACAAAAAATAAGTAACTTAAATAAGTAGACATTTTATTACTATCGTCAGTAATAAAGTCACGAAACAAATGTTTTTTTGTTAAACTAGATTCACAAATTTATTTATGTACTTTACTTACTTAGAACTTTTCTAGCAATGAATAATTAAACATCCTTTTTTTTTGAAAATAATTATGATTTAACTAATTTTACACTACACATAGCAAAACAAATATGAATGTTTTTATCAAATTAAAATTTGATATGGTCCAGCAAATCATCATCAGAGGGAGTGCTCTTTTCCATTGAGCTATCAAGATCGTTACTGTATTACCTCGGAAATAATTTGTGGCATTTTTTTTTTTATAGAAATTATTCTAAGTTTTTCTTTCTACTGATGTTTTTACACTCTCGAAAATTTCACAAGTCCCGCCAGGCATTAAAAATACATACAAAGTTCAAAATAATTTCTAAGTCTTTTTACCCCTTTATGTTTTAAACATGGTAGAAATTTATGAACTATAAGTATAAGTTAAGTTTAGAAAATAATTTACTTATCGTACCTTGGTAAATACCCATCACTCAAAACAATCTCTTGTCTAACAAACCGGACACTTTTTCCGTAGTCCGTTCTGTTCGACTACGCTGTCGAACAGAACGGACTATTTTTGTCCGGTCTGTCCTACCGGTAGAACAAACGGTAGGACAGAACGGACTAGACGAGCTAGTTGGTTCATAAATGGCGAAGTAACCGGCGATCAAACATAAAAAAATAAAATAAAAAAAAAGTCGGTTAAAAAGTTATATAGTTAAGACTATTATTCCGAAAACAACGAGGGAAAATCTTTACGTTCAGGCTCATCTACACGTTGGGTCTCAATCCTTTCAACATTTTGAAAATGGTACCAGTATTTTTTACAAGTGTACTCCTTTTAAATAGTCTCAAGAGTAATTTTAATTGCTAATTTTTGGATCATGAGAGGATCATCATATCATATGTCCTATAAGAAAGATACTTACTTTGTACAGTCTATACTGCCATGCAGGAAGCTTGCTCTAATTCTAAGATTTAACAATATACCTGACACAAACTACACTGCACTTCAAAAAAGAGCAAAATAATTCTGAAAAGAGTTCAAGTTAAGCTCAAATCGTTGAGAAACAATAGAGAAGTGCAATTCCAACACTATATACATACATATTTTCACTTTCATGAAAGAATAACTTTCCAAACTTATTAAAAACCACCCCATTTGGGTCTGTTATAATATATCCATAAAATTTGCATTTTGATAAGTTTTAAAACCTTTTCAGGAATGTGCAATGTACAGAACTTTTGTTTTAGAAGATTTTAATCGTATTTAAAGGGATTAGGTTTTAAATTAGTTTGGCAAAGAAGCTGTAATAAGCTTTGTTACGTTTCATTTTTTCTGTATAAGCTGGAACATTCCAAATATTTACTGTAGTTTGAGCTGAGGTACATATCAAAATTGTGTTGTTATTGTTGAATACGTTCTGTGGGAACAGCAAAGATATACTGGCCAGTAAAGATAAAGATAAAAAAAGATAAAAAATATTTATTTCAAAATAAAAAGAATTGTTCTCTATTTTTTGAACGTCACAAACTTACGTATAAGTTAAATCTTACTCTACTGACTCTACTTCGGATTCGGAAGGTGTATTGTTGCGAGAAGAACCCGTAAGAAACTCAGCAACACACATCTTTTCTTAGTCAAATTACAAGATTGGTGTATGTCTGGAAATATCCTGAATAGAGCCCTGGTGACACCAAGCAGTTTCATCTATCATATAATCATTTAAACTGTAATAAGCTTTTAAATGAAGACTGCGTTTTATAATTACTTTGAATTTCTTTTCTGTTAGATTCAAAATGTCATCAGGTATTTTATTATAAAATTTTACACATAACCCCATAAAAGATGTATTTATTTTTGACAATCTGTACTTTTGAATTGAAATTTTATTATTATCTCTAAGACTTCTAGTATGTCTGTCACAGTTTTTGGAAAATGCTTTCAAATTTTTTCTCACATACATGATGTTTTCATAAATATATTGACATGGCAGTGTCATTATATTTATGGTTTTAAACAATTCTCTAAGGGAATCTCGTGAACCTAAATTATAAATAGCTCTTATTGCTCTTTTCTGTAAAATGAATATTGACCCAACATCAGCAGCTCTGCCCCAGAGTAAAATGCCATAAGACATGATGCTATGAAAATAACTATAGTAAACTAAACGAGCGGTCTGCACATCAGTTAAATGTCTTATCTTTCTAACGGCATAGGCAGCACTGCTTAGCCTGCCAGCTAGCGCGCTAATGTGGGGTCCCCATTGGAGCTTTGAGTCCAGATGTATCCCTAAGAAAACTGCGCTATCCGTAAATGGTAATTTTTCATTATTTAATGTAATTTCATTATCAACACTTTTAACATTTGGTAATGCAAATTTAATACATTTGGTTTTTTTGGCATTTAGTACAAGATTATTTGAAGCAAACCATGTTTGAATTTGGGAAACTGCATTATTTACATCGTCAATATTTTCCGAATTCCTTTTAACGTCAAAAATTAAAGAAGTATCATCAGCAAATAATACTATTTCAGACCTTTTCTCGACCATGAACGGCAAATCATTAATATATACTAGAAACAAAAATGGGCCTAATATAGATCCCTGTGGAACACCCATTTTTACATGAGTTCCAGATGATTTTATTTTATCGATTTGCACTTTTTGTATTCGATCTGAGAAGTAGGACTTTATTAATTTAAGTGCGTCACCTTCGATGCCATAATGTCCCAATTTTATGAATAAAATATTATGATCTGCACAATCAAAAGCTTTTGTAAGATCGCAGAACAAACCGATTGCATCATTCTTAAGTTCCCACGAACCAAAAATATGTTTAATTAGGGCAACGCCTGCGTCAGTGGTAGAGCGGCCTTTCGTGAAACCAAATTGTTTAGGGTGAAACAAATTGTTGGAACTAAAATGCAAGAGCAGTTGATTAAGCATAAGTTTTTCAAATATTTTACTCATAACTGGTAGTATAGATATAGGCCTATAACCTTCAGGATTATTTTTATCACCTCCAGATTTTAGTAAAGGTACAATTTTACTATGTTTCATGAGATCTGGGAAGATACCATTACTTATACATTCATTAAATATTTTCGCTAAATAAGGAGCTATTATTACAATAAAATTATGGCATACTTTTACTGACATACCCCAGATATCCTCAGAATTTTTCAATTTCAGTGATTTAAACACTTTAATGATATCTTCGGGACTGACAACTTTAAAATTAAATATAGATTTACAAATTGCAACGTTTTGTTGCAACAGCTCTTGAGCTAACGTAGCAGATGAATTTAAGTGTTCAGTGGTCTTAAAAGGTATATCAGCAAAATATTTTTCAAAAATACAAGCAATTACATCATTTGAAGTAGTCAAACCTCGATCAGACCGAATACAAAAGTCCTGATCACATGATTTGCTTTTGCCAGTTTGAGTGTTGATAATGTTCCAAACGGTTTTTACTTTATTATCAGATGTTTTAATACGTTGGCTCAAGTATCTTGCTTTAGCCTCCTTACAAACTTTATTAAACATTTTTGAGTATTTTTTTACATATTCTATAAATTCATCATTATGTGAGAACGCTTTTTGATCGTATAAATCAAATAGTATTTCTCTAGATTTATATATGCCTGGTGTTGCCCACTCACTAAATTTAAATTTATTACATATAGTTACATCTTTAATAGTAAATATTTTATTAAATTCGTCTATCAGTACTTTAAAGAAAGTATTATAACTATTATTTGGATTTTTATTTATTGAAGAAGTGGGCAGCTTATAACTGATTAAGTTTATATATTTTTCAACTTTGAAAGCAGTGACACTCCTTTTTTTAACTATAATTTTTCGGTCTGGTGCCTTATGTGGAAAGTTTACAAAAAGACCACTGTGATCAGATTTTAGTTTATTTATTACAGATTTACTTATGAATTCAGCATTTGTAAATACATTATCTAAACATGTTTTGGTTCTAGTAGGTTCCAAGAATAAATTTTCTAAATTAAACGATTGGAATAAACTCATCAACCGTGTTTTCTGAGTACTATCTTTTAAGAGATCTATATTGAAGTCTCCACAAATAATTAATTGTTTTTTACTCTTGAAAATTTTAGTTAATACATCTTCCATTACACTTTCAAATCTTTCATAATTTTGACTATAGGGGGCTCGATATACGCTTACTATAAAGTAGTTTAGTAACTCTATGCAGGATATCTCCACGACTTGCTCAACGCTCAGTTTTACAATATCCTCACGATTTTTACATTTAATACTATTTTTTATAAATATAGCGGAGCCACCACAGGCTTTAGAATTGCGGCAGTAGCTACTAGCTAAGTTGAAATTTTGAAAACCAAATATGAGCTCGCAATTCTTAAGCCAGTGTTCTGAGACACAGAAACAATCAATTTGATATCTTTCTACCCTGCTGTGTACCAACTTAGAATTTGTATTTATGTTTAGCTAGAGAAACATTTCGATACCGCGATGTACGATTTTTTATGACGCTGCTAGTATGCGAGTGAGTTCGCCGTCTAGCGGTCGCCACAGTACTCCCCTCATAGTCGATAGACGATATCGAAGAGCTAGGAGGTATCTGTTACCAATAGTAGAGAGGGACTAGTGTGCGAGCGAGTTCGCCGTCTAGTAATAGAGTGCAGTGTGAGCAGTGAGGCAGAGTAGCGTGCCAGTCGATGCTCGGTCGGGTGAGTCGAGTAGTTTGGTAAGGAGGTAAGTGAGGAGTATAAGATGTGGGTAGATTGAGAAATGTAGTAGAAAGATTCGTCATGTTGTCGTCGGGGGTCACCACTGTGGGAACAGCAAAGATATACTGGCCAGTACACCCTGCTGTGTACCAACATATAATTTGTATTTATGTTTAGCTAGAGAAACATTTCGATACCGCGATTTACGATTTTTTATGACGCTGCTAGTATGCGAGTGAGTTCGCCGTCTAGCGGTCGCCACAGTTCTATATTAAATAGCAAAATAGAGATAACTTCATGATTTATTTAATTGACATAACTATTTTGAGGGACTCTTTGAAAAAGAGGACACATCCATTTCTTCGCCAATCGGCAGTAATGTTGATTGGAACGATGTTATGGGTGACTTTAGTGACAGTGAGATCAGTATGGAAGAAATAATGAAAGCAATGAAAAGTATGAAACTAGGGAAAGAGGCAGGGTATGACAGGATAAACACTGAAATGCTGAGGGCTGGTAAAGGGGTGGTGGCTTCCTGGTTGTACTTCCTTTTCCAAAAAATCTGGTCGAGTGGCAAAGTGCCACAAGAATGGTGCAAAGCGGTAATTGTGCTTTTATATAAAGGAAAGGGGTCACACCAGGAGGCTAGAAACTACCGTGGAATTAGCCTACTCAGTATTGTCGGTAAATTGTATGCAAAGGTTTTGATTGTAAGAGTGATGAATGAAAATTTACTATAAAGGCAAGTTCCAACTTAATACAGTTGGACCGCGGTCCCCAGGCATACCACCGCCTGGCGGAAGATCTTCCCTTTTCCTCCACAATGTGATTCGTGAAAGGTGTGGTGTAAAAGATGATATTGTAAGTAAGATAGAAAAAGGAATGTTGAGATGGTTTGGGCACATAGAGAGGATGGATGACAGTAAATTGGTGAAAGAGATATATAGAGCCAATGTGGAAGGTAATGTTAGTAGAGGACGACCTCGGAGGACACATTTGGATCAAATAGAAAATGTGCTCAAAAAGGCAGGTGTCCGCAGTATGAAGAATAAAAGAGCATGTATGAAAAGATTGATGGATGTAAACGAAGCCAGAGAGGTTTGCCAGGATCGTACAAAGTGGCGATTGATGGTCTCTGCCTACCCCAATGGGAACTGACAGCGTGAGAATATATATGTATGTATGTATGTTCATGATTTAGCATGAAAAAAAAATGGTAGAAAAACTTTTTAAGTTAAACGGTTTTATGTAAAACATAGATTGTAATTTTTAAGATAAATGTACTTAAAACAAAAAAAAATGTAGTCGTTGGGCATTATAATCATAGGTATAGACTAGACTTAAATAAATCCATGGGCACGTCAATTATCTATAATCGTCGATTATAATGTGCGATAGAAGAATCGTTTAATTCGTCGTTAGATCTTAGCAAAAAGTATTAAATTGTTTGTAATGAAAATTACAAATTATCAAAGCCGTTTAGTGTCGGCTTAGAATAACACCACCCCATTTCTGCCCGTGGGTGATCTTAAGAGGCGACTAAGGGTATAGGGGCTTCTTCAGTGATTTTTGGGCGATGTGGTTGGAGACCCGTCACCAAAAACATTTATTTATTGTTACCATCTTTTCCCCAATCAACTTCCAAAAGTGGCTGAGGAATTTTTCATTCCAAAGCTCTGGCTACCCCGTAAGGGATTTATAGCCGTGAGTATATGTATGTATGTAAATAATCAAATAAACTTATGTTACTTACCTAAGATAACTCTAAAATACAGCGTTAAGCACCACAAAGTTTAAATGATACAATAACTATTTAAGTCTTCTTGTCGTTTATGCAATCCTGGTATTAAAAGTTATTGTTACTGAGTAACTATGGCTGACTGTTTGTAATCCACCCCTGAGACGCATTGTTACAGTAACTGTGCGAAAATTATTTGACTGGGAGAATAACACTTGAATTTCTGTGTGAATTTTTATTGTGTTTGATCAATAGTTTTTGTTCTGATCTTTAGTTTAAATACGAAGTCCTTATCTTAAATCGTTATTATAAGAACCGTATTTTATTAAATAAATAAATACATTGTTCTTGCTGACCTGTACATATGTATAATTGACTTAGAATAGCACTAACCCTTTTCATGTCGTAGTTGTCATAAGAGACTACAAAATATTGGGGATTTTTAAGGGATTATTGGGCAATGCAGTTGGAAACCAATCAACAAAACCCTTCATTCTACAATCGTTTTGCCACTCACCTTCCAAAAGTGAAAGAAATTTCCAATTATAATCTGACAACTCCTTTTTGGGGTTTTTGGACGTGAGTATATGTATGTTTATTAATCTATTAAAATGGGATATAATATCTATTAATATGTGGTTTTTTCTCCTTATTTGTATAGACCAATCATCAAGTTAATAATATAGCGGTGAAATGACATTCTGTACACTGTAAAACTAAATAGCGAGTGAAATTTATGGGATCAATTATGCACTCAATTTATAATCCGGCGACAATTTATGTTTCAAATACATCGTGACAGGTAAAATTATTATATTATTTTAACATAGACTGTTACTTGACGTTATTATGAATAGTAAAAGTTTATTACTGAGAATAGAATTGACCGAATACTTTGAAATACAATAAAATGTCAAGTGGGATCAATAATAAACTTAAGTTGTTTTACGAGTATTACACCTACGAGAATGATAAATGATCTGTCTTGTAAAAAACTGTAAGCATTTCAAGGCTCCTGATTTTCTTTGGAGGAAAATATTTATTTCTGTAATAATTAAGTTTGAGAGCTGTGTTTAACTTTCCGATTGTTATAAATAGTCAAACCACGTCTTTATACTCTGAACAATACATTTTAAATGTTTCAAACTAGAAGAAAGTAAAAAGAACTAAAATTCTTATGAGCTTTTGTATTTCAACTGTAAGAATTATTACATGAATTGGAATGTATTTGGTCATGAAAACCTCATGTGGCGATTATTATTAATAAATTTTGGTGTCGAAATTTTTCTTTCCTTCATTTATCCTTTATTTATTACATGAATTGTTATTCTATGAATTTATCTATCTGATGAATGTTATTGTTTATTTACAAATACATATAAAAAATATTATAAATAAATGTATCCATATAATATTCTGTGCACTATATTTCAGTTTCTTTCATTGTAGTTAACTAATCGATAAATCCAATCTTCATAGACTGACCAAAACTTATAACTGAATAATTATTAAAATCTTCATAACTTTTTTAATATCACCAGTGTGTTGATACAAAAACAATTGCATAATATCATTTCAACAAACACGAGTTTCCCACTTGAGCAGCAACATCGCCTTGGAGATTTTCATTTCCGGTCGCACTCCAATTTGATCTCTGTTACTACTCTGATACCCTGATACCAGACAATTCTTACTTACCTATGACGTACAAGGTTCCAATAGAAATAAATTAGGGCGTATCTTTAAATATATTTCAAAATGCATCATCAGGATGCCGAAAGTTTCCATTGGGGTAGGCAGAACTAATGATTTCCATCCTATAAAAAATTTGAAAAACTCTCGAGCTTTGACTGCATTATTCAATCTCTATATACATACTCTTCTTTCTGTTAATAATAAAAATTACATCACGCATTTTTTATTCAAAGTTAAGTCTCAACTACAATGTCATGTGTATGTTTATGTAAGTACATTTATTTTAAGAACAGAAACAATCAGCGACTACCATCAAATTGTGTATGCATTTATCGTTTTTTTATAAACCATATTTATTTAAATTAAACTCTACAGAAAGACAGATAATTGTGTTATCACAACACGCACGACATATACAAACTCAAGTAAAAAACTGGAAGATCAGAATAAGACAGAACGCGCAGAATATATGTGAGCAAACTTGTAACACGCAAATGGAAATCTCCTAAAAATTTAAATCCACATCGCCGTCATCTCACAACCACGGGGCGTCTCTCAAATACTGTTTGTTTCGTCATACAATATGCAAACTACAATTGTTAGGAGCGCTCGGATTTATCTGTAGCGCGATTTATACAAGTCCTTTCGCGTGATATAAAAATGTAACTGAAAAATATGGAGTTGGGATAAGGTGGGTGACATACAGAGCTTTAATGTTCGAATTCGAATAATTTTTGTATGTGTTATTGTATTATATTTTTAGATTTCCTCAAATAAATGTTGCGACTAAGCAGCAATCATTAATGTATGATTTATAATGATTATTGTAGTTGTTGATTGTCGAAAGCTGATTTTGTTATTTTTATATCTGTGTAATACTATTTTGTTCTGTTTTTATCAGTGTAAATAAGTCGTAAAAGTAAAAAATATAAACGAGCAGAAATTGTTACATACTATGTATCATCGAGTGTTAAAAATCGCTGCATTTAGTTATTATCTTTATTTTTCTTCGCTATAGTATGTAAAGAATCCGATGCTCTAGAAAAGCGCTAACAATCATCCTACAATGTATAAACCTACGTGCCTCTTAAACCTAATATTTAAGAAGTATCACCAGATAAGTGAGCGGGCGCGTTTGTTGGCCCAACACAATTCACTGTTATTGTGTTGTCGAGAACAATGTTACACTTTAGTGCATTACTGTACTCCGCTGCGTTCCGCGGGACCAGGGCACCACGACACATAAAGAGTTTTTGAAGAAGCGCGACAAGTGGCGCAGTTTATTTAGTCTATTTTAGAATTTGAATCATATTATTGTGGCTTCAAATTTTATATTTTACTTCAGTTATTTTATATAACTTTCTTCGTAGGACAGGCCAATCTTTATACTGGTTCATCTATTTTTACTTGTTTATTAATATTATCATGAATAGGCTCAACAAGGACTCGATCAATTTCAATACTTGTAATTCTATCATCAATAGAATCCTAAAGCCTTAACAATGAATTTAGGGTATAAATCATTACCCTTAACTTTATAAGAAGTGAGCAGTGACTGAGAAACCTTAGATGTTTTATAAGTAATACTATCAGTGGGAGTTAGGGCAGTCTACTTATATTATAAATGCAGCCATTATAAGGAATTTAATCAAGTGAGGAAGTAGTTAAAAAGAATGAAAAGCTGTCCATCTTAAGTAGAGTACCCAGCAGCAGTTAATAGAAGTGAAGGTTTCATTCCAAGATTTAACATTGTGTTGTATAATACCAAACTAATACTAAACATTTACGCCGAATATCCTCGAAGCGGATCCTTCTGAACATCACCCATGTTTTGCATGGACAGTGCACTTACGTGATAGGGGGCAAGCCTATCACCGTTTTGTACGAATACACTGTCACATGACTAAGTACAACTCAGCCATGTGGGTTTCCTCACGATGTTTTCCCTCACCGATAACAACCATGACAAATTAACCACACATATATCTTTAGAAAAGACAAATTGGTGTAGGCCCGACCCGGGATTTGAACACTAGTCGTTTGCACGATACCCGGTGTTCTACCCATTAAGCTATAACGGTTATAACTATGATGTATATAAGCAACCACTTTCAGCTGTTCTAGTCATATTTACAGCTAAAAGCTCTTAAGGCTAAAAGAAACAGCCACACCGAATTCACACAACAATGCACGATTATATGGATACTTAAAGACGGACACTTTGAGCTTTATTATATGTTAGTATTGTACCGTTAATCAACCAGGAAATCATAGCTGCCCAACAATAGTAGCAACGACATTTCATCAGTTATCTTCATCGTGTCCGTCTGTCGCCCAATCGTAGCGGGCGGTGAGTGCCTATTAAGATTACAGCCACTTCCTGTACGATTGGTAATAAGAAATCGTATTTCTGTTTAATCTTTGTTTTAGAAGAAAATAAAAGAGTACGAAAACATACATACATACATATACTCACGGCTATAAATCCTAAAAAGGGGTAGCCAGAGCGTCGGAATCAGTTTTTTTTCAGCCACTTATTGAAGTTGATTCGGGAAAAGAAATAATAAAGTATCGTTAGTGATGGGTCTCCAGCTAACACACACTAAATATATACCCGTTTTCTCCTCATACGCCAACCACGGGAAGAAGTAAGTAGTGCTATTCTAATCCGACACTACCGACACCAAAAAGCTTTTCGAAAACTACGCGCGTATGCTTTGTTTTAGTTTTTAAAGATAAAATGACGAAGATGCGTAGGGTGGAAAATGTAAGTGTCTGCCGCCTTTGTACAAAATTTGCTGAGCTGTGACGTTTTAATCACAAACCCATTCAGAGTGGTTATTTATTGAATACACAAAACTAAAAATAAGAGGTCAGTATTTTGTTATTAAGTATAAGTAATAGTAAGGCAGCAATTTTAGTAAACTTATATTACTTATTAAATCAGCAAACTCTGTTATATGACTGGGAGTTGAACTTTACAATATAATATACCTGTGTAGTGTCGGCTTAGAATAGCACTACCCCATTTCATCCGGTGGGTGTACGTAAAAGGCGACTAACGGTATTTGGGCTTTTAAGGGATATTTGGGCGATGCGGTTGGAGTCCCAACAACCTTTACTTTACAATTTTTTCCCCACTCAGCTTTCCAAAAGTGGCTGAGGAATTTCTAATTCCTTAGCTCTGGCTACCCCGTCTCGGGATTTATAGCCGTGAGTATATGTATGTATGTATGTATAAATAATAAAGAAATCTTAGTAAGGAGTTTTAGGCTTGGCACGACTTAGTGTAGATTTCATTACTTTTTAGAGTTTAGCCAACTCTAAAAAGTTTTTAACAGAATGTTTGATGATTAAGTTCAAAGTATTTTTTTAGCTATAAATTAAATTGCCAAATATTCTAAATACCAGGAAAGCATCAAACAGCAAGAGTCCAATCTGACAGACGCGACCTTGCGTCGCAAAGAGGCAAGGAGGTCCATTCATCATGAAGACGGAGTGGCTGCCACAATCCTTTGTGTAAAAATTAATTTATAGTTCTATTTACTCGCACTGTTAAATGACAAATGAATCCGGAAAATATTTTATCACTGATACGTTTTATTCAGAAAAAATACATACATACGTTATACTCACGGCCCTAAATCCCAAAAAGGGATTGTCAGAGCAACAGAGCCAGAAACTCCTGGAAGTTGATAGAGGAGAAGATGGTAGAAATAAAGTATTGTTGGTGATAGGTCCCCAGCCGCATCACCCGAAAAACACTTTAAAAAAGCCCCATACCCTTAGTCGCCTCTTACGACACCCGTGGTTAGAAAGGGGTAATGAAATTCAAAGCCGGCAAAGCTACACAACAAATAATTTAGAAAAAATATTTATCGTAAATATAATAATAGAATGAAGGACACTGAATACTGTTATATAAATGCATAAACCTAAAAAAAGTTCCCAGGGCTCCAGAATGTAAACGGGGCGCATTTGTAATAAATAATAGAATATTTGATAAAATTAATAAAAACACTTTATTCCCCATTATTGTAAAAATTAGTTATAATATACATGACCCTGAATAGAAACATAATAAATCCGAAGTTGTTTTAAAAGTTTGATTGGCTTACTACACCAAATCGTATATCGTCTGCAAGAATCAATATACCAGGAGAGAATAGAATACTAGGATTATACAAGATAAACTCTGTGACGGAAACCCCTTCACATTTAATTTACTACAACACAAGGACAAAATATCACCCTAAATACTTGCGAGTCCCCAACATACCAAATACCAAGAAATGGACAAAGAGCAGAATGACTAATGTGAAAGATTAGATCTGTAGTATCAGAGGAGCTGTATAAATCCGGAATAATGGCTGCTGCGATTTCGCTTATCAGACAAATATACAGAAATAACAAAATTCCATCAACAAATAAACATATGAATAACAATGAGATGGCTCATGGAACTTCATGTCTGGAATGTTTTTTGACCAAAATTCTTTAACGCAGTTTTTACTGAAGCTTGTAGGTTTCTTATGGTGAAAGGAGTTTATAAAACGTGCAGGTAAAATCAGTCAGCCCAGCTAGCACGAGCCTTTTAACTTATCTAGTTGCGTGGTACAAAACATCGATCTCTTTCGCACTTACACAGTATCTTATATTTTTATCTCATTCTAACCGACAGAGTTACGACGCTTGTGCTAGGCCTATTGGAGTAGGTACTCGTATTACACGGCATTGTATAAACCGTTCAGATATGGTAGCAAGTGAACAGTGGTGTGAAAGTAAGCGCTTAGTTTATCCAAATTAGGTTATCACACTACACGTTCTTGTGACCGCTCTCTTGCTACCATGGCGTTTAATACCCCTTAACCCGACTCGGACTAAGGAGTGTGATTATGTGAAAAATGTAAGAGTACTGCTTAAAATGAAAATATAATAATCACACGTAGCTAGTTAAAAAGTAACGTTGTTTCATATAATTGCCGGTTTTCCGGCGACGCTGATAAATAGATCGGAGCGCCGGTTTTATTGTATTTATCTCGCGAACATTTTATGTTTCCCGCGAATGAAAATTGTGGTTTATGTGCCGAATTATTATTCGACGCTTGGGATTAGATTTGCTACGGAGATTTCCCTCAAAGTATTTTGCATGATAATACGAATCGCTTCACGGCTTAGAATGCCCGGAGGGAAAGAAGACTTTTTTTTCTTTAATAATTAATGTTGAGTATAGGAAATAAATAACCTTGATAGCTCAGTGGGAAAACCGCCACTTCTGATACAGGAGACATGGGTTCAAATCTTGAGTCAGATACCAAAGCCATATGTGTGTGAAATAAAGGTTGATAACGGTGACGTACAACACGACGATAGGCAATTAGGCATGCAATTTGAAAACAAAACTCTGAACAGCAGGCGAAAAAATATCACGTGATGTTTATAAGTATCTCTAGTACCTCTGCCAACCCTTCGGGGAATCACGCTGTGGAGACTATAAATGCAAACATTGAACATTTTAAACACTTGTACGTACATAAATACATACATACATATACATGATAAACATAAACGTTCACGCCGAATATCCCCGAAGGTGTTGGCAGAGGTACTAATCCTTCTGAACATCACGTGACTTTGTCACCTGGTGTTCAGAGTACCCACGTGGGTGGGTACTCTGATACATACATATACTCACGGCTATAAATCCCTAGAAGGGGTAGCCAGAGCTAAGGAATTAGAAATTCCTGAGCCACTTTTGGAAAATTGAGTGGGGAAAAGATGGTAAAGTAAAGGTTGTTGGTGATGGGTCTCCAACCGCATCGCCCAAAAATCCCTTAAAAGCCCCAATACCGTTAGTCGCCTCTTACGTACACCCATCGGTAGAAACGGGGTAGTGCTATTCTAAGCCGACACTACACGGCATACTTGTACGTAAATAATACAAATGAAATGTCAGCTTAAAATAAAACTAAAACTTTTCTTCCCGTACGTCTAGTACTCGGCAACCATGAGTACGTGGAGACAAACTTATTTTAGGATTATGACTGTAATCACAGGTAGCTAAGATAGGTAATAAAAATAATTTATTTTAGTATCGTATTCTATAACAAGAACACGGTTGTATAACTGTTCAAGTTTGAGTTAACCCTCAGTTAACGCTGCATTAAAAAAGGATAGGGCTTTGTAAATATATTATGTGTATATTAAGTTATGTCTTTCCTAACATAGTATGTAAGCTTTTACTAACACTAATGTGAGTCTTTGTTACTTGAATATACATTTTTATTATTATTATTTCGAAAGACATTTTTGTTTCTCGCCTCTCCCATGGCCGAAAATGAAAATATACATTTTAAATGGGAGAGGCGGTACTCCCCGACAAAAGCACAGTCGGTCGGGGTCAGGGAGTCAGGTTCAAGAACCGACGGACGATCCGAGCCGTATCGAGCAGCACCGCTTTTTGCATTTGTGCTGGTTATTATTATTAAGCCACTACAGTGCTATTTATTACCACCTATTGTTTAACACTTTTAGAAGACATTTTAGAAACTTCTTAAAATATGTATAAAAACAATATTCAACGTTTATGGTGGCAAAAAGGTGAGTGAGTGAGCATTTTTGGAAGTTGAGTGGGGAAAAGGCGGTAAAATAAAGGTTTTTGGTGAAAATCCAATAAAAAGCCCCGATACCCTTAGTCGCCTCTTACGATACCCATGGGTAGAAAGGGGTAGCAACATTCTAAGCCGGCACTACACGGCAATTCAATTAACTATTTAAGAAAATAACATGACCACAACATCAATTGATTGTTTAATACAAACAAAAGTGCCGGCTTAGAATGTCACTACCGCTTTCTACCCCCGGGTGTCGTAAGAGGTGACTAAGGGTGTGGAGTTTTTAAGTTGTCTTTAGACGATGCGGTTGGAGACCCATTACCAACGATATTTTATTTTTACCATCTTGTCCTTTATCAACTTTCAAATGTGGTTGAAGAGTCTCTAGCTTAAAAGCTCTGGCTACCCTTTTTGGGTTTTATGGCCGTGAGTATATGTATGTATGTATGTATGCATGTATCATCTTTATCTTAGCCATAGACGTAACCACTGGACATAAGCCTCTAAAGAACATTTTCTAAGCCATAAACTTTCAAATATCTGTAGTTCTATGTTCCTGATAGTAAATAGAATGCAGTCAGAATATCGACAATACTTTACGAGCAATTTAGAACAACGCTCCTTAAGTTACGAACGAGATCTTCCGCCGACTTTTAACGTTCGAATGTAGCCGGTAGTGGGACCGATCGGGAACTATAGAATTATTTTAATAAGATACACATATTTTACCCGTTGCGGTAGGCTGAGCTACACAATTGCCTCTTAAGCTGATAATGATAAACCTGTCCTGCCGATCTCACATTCACACATATATATTCACGCTATAAATCCTAAAAAAGGGTAACCAGTGCCCCTGAATTGAAAATTCCTAAACTTCATCACGCATAATTTCATTAGGGGCCTGTAGAATCTTGACATATTCGAAAGATAACTTACCCGTGCGTATGAAAAACGACAAATAAAGTTAGAAAGGAAACTACTATACCTATATATTTTTGTTTGTGACGTATAAGATGACTAAAGAGACGGATATTTGACATAAATACCGGCGATGAAACTGAAAACCCATTATCAATTATTTTTTATTTTACAATATTATGCCAAAGCTGCTTCCAAAAGCGACTGATGAACTTCTAATTCCGAAACTCTGACTACGGGCGGGGGGGCTCCCAGATCTTTTGAAAATTTCCTTTTTTTAAGACCTTTTGTCATCCAAGGCTGGGAACCTCCCTAGCTTTGGTTTGTTAAACTAGTTTTAAGTACCCAAAGTTGGCGAATGGTCCTAGAGGTATCGGTTTTAGAACCTCCGTTCACGTCGTTGCTGCCCGTTACGCGTCTGCATTACTTCGATGTAGACGTTAACCAAAACTTATGCCGAAAACCCCCCAATCCCAACTTAGATCAAATGGCGCAACCGAAAATAGATTTTGTACCCCAGGAGGGTACGTGTCCCAACCGGGACCGGGAATCCCTCCCTGAACCCTGTTCGCAGGTTTCAGGCTGCCCCTCGTATTCTGGGGGGGGCAAAGTTTCGCCTGATGAGAAAGGAGAAAGGAAGACTGAAGAGATGCAGACGTCTTCCGAAGTGCCCCCGGCGCGCAAGCCGGAGCGCTTCTACGGCACGTGGGAAACCGTGCCCGTGAGGCAGGCTAGAAAGCCTCACACCAGAAAGTCATTGCCCGAACCACGCAACCACCACGGGGGCGAGGGACGTGGCAATGAAAACCCTATAGGCGGCCCCGACCAGGGGAGGACCCGCCATAGAAAGCAGAAGAGCGGTGCCTATCGCCGCGCCGCCAAAGCCCGAAGAGCTGCCGAGCACCCAGTGGATGTCGCGCGGCCGTTTCAGAGCCAGGTAGGTTGCGGCGGGGGAGATGGCCCTCAACCCCAAGCCTTGCGAGGGGGTGCGAGCCAGGTCCCCTGCGAGCAAGCTTCAGGTGCGGGGCTGGCGAAGCCTAGTGCGCTGTTCTCTCGCCCCCGATCACCCCGGAGTGCGGGCTCACCCCCGCGTGCCGGGGGGTCGGGTGTGGGACGTGGCGTAAAAAACCCCGTACATGAGCGTGACGGCAACCGTTACCGGCGTGACACACCACGCGGAAACCGTGGTAAGCGCGTCAGTCAGTCCGGTCGCCCCGCTGATGAATCTGGACCCTCCAAGGTCCCAGAGGCATCCAAACGAGGGAAACCTGATGACAGTAGGTCTCCTGCCCAGATGGTCGAGCCCAAACGGGCAAAAACTATCAAGGGACAGAGAACTTACGCGCAAGCCACGGAAGACCGCTCCAAACTCTCAGTGGCGCTCATCACCACGTCCCTGAGGGACTTGACCACTTCGGAGGCCAAGTACCTTGGGGAAAGGATCGAAGAACAGGTCTTTGCGGCTATGGACTCCGATGATGTGGAGGTAGCGCCAGCCTTTCGGGGTTGCCCAAAACTGTCCGAGGGTACGCTGAAGATCCAGTGTGAGGACGATTTCGCTCTTACCTGGCTACAGGAATTTGCATCCGCCGCGACGCTACCCTCGGGCGACAAGATTCAAATGGTCAACCAGGCTGATATCCCCACCCGCACACGAATTGCCCTCTTCTTCCCTAGGTATACGGGGTCACTGAAAAAGCTCCAGGTTTTGCTTTGCAAGCAAAATGGACGCTGGTATGACATACCACAGTGGCACCCATACAAAGCGACGACTGTCGAAGGAGAGAATAGGGGCACCTTCCTCACTTTAGGCCTGTCATCGGCGGAGGTGGAGAAGCTGCTTCTTCGCGACCGCCGAATCGCTTTTGGATTCGGGTCGGTGGCGGTCGGAAGGCGCCGATTGAGACCCCAGCTGACCAACCTGCCCCCACGCCCCCAAGGCCGGATGAGCCGAAACCCTCCACCAGCAGGCCTGTGGAGGAACCAGAAGCTCTCCAAGAGGCCGTGGACCAGCTCGGTCGGCTGGCATGCAATGACCTCGTCCCGGATCCCTGGGAAGAGGCCATGATGACGTCATCGCCCAGGACACACTCCGAGCTGGACCTGGATGAGGAGCTGGAAGCGGAGATCCTTAAAGATGCTCCCCCCTCCTAAAACCATCTCAATCCTCCAAACCAATATCCAGCACAGTCAAGCGGCGACGGCTACCCTACGCACAGTGCTGGATAAAAACGTCAACAGTATTGCTCTGATTCAGGAGCCGTGGATCAGGGCAAACCGTATATGTGGTCTCAGTAACATCGGAGGTAAGTTAATCTGCGACACCACATGCACAAACCCAAGGGCATGCATTTTTATTCCTAAATATATTCAAAGCATGCCACTCACCCAATATTGTTCCAGAGACCTGATAGCTATTAAGATCACAACAGCTAGCAGGGTGATCCCAGATGTGGTCTTAGCGTCCTGCTACATGCCCGGTGACGCCGACTGCCCACCTAAAGAAATGGTCGACCTGGTGCAGTACTGTGAGCAGTCCGGTACTGAGCTCATCATCGGAGCAGATGCAAATGCGCATCATCCGCTGTGGGGCTGCCACGCGGCCAATCAAAGAGGACAGGTATTATCAACCTATTCATTCTCTACTAACCTTAGCATAGCAAATATAGGATCGGAGCCCACATGGGTTACATCCAGGGGCCAAACTATCATTGACATTACACTAGTTAGCACCGGGGCTTAGCACTTAGTCTCGAATTGGCACGTGTCAAAAGAACTAAGCTGCGCTGATCATCGGCGGATCTGTTTCAACATCACCAGTGAATACACACTACCCCCTCCTAAACGTAACCCTCGAGCTACGAATGTACTCTCATATAGATCTTCTCTAAAAAGTAGGCTAAATACACTCACCAACGAGATTATAGATGGCCCTACACAAATTGAAAATGACCTTAAAGTAGTAACCGCAGCTATAATAGATTCGTATGAAGCCTCCTGCCCACTTAAACAACCAACAACTCCAGGGAAAGAAGCCAGTAGGTGGTGGACCACGGGGTTGGAAAAAATGCGCGGTGAACTACGCAAACTTTTCAATAAAGCAAAAAACTCCAGGCTACCTACAGACTGGGAAAACTATAAAAACACGTTAGCCACCTACAAAAAACGAATCCGATCTAGCAAAAGGCAAGCTTGGCGAAAGTTTTGCGGGTCAATAGAATCGAACAATAAAGCGGCTAGGGTTCGAAAAATTCTGTCTACCGATAACAACCTCACCGTAGGGCCGCTCAAAACACCTGATAATACATACACCACGACAGATACACATAAATTGCTCCTAGACTGCCACTTCCCAGACTGTCATCATACTGATGACACTGACTGGAATGAGGAGCATATTACACCTCCTACCGAAGCGGACAGGCTCTTCTCACGAGACCTTGTCACTAATGACCAAATTGAATGGGCGGTTAAGTCTTTCAACCCCTTCAAATCACCAGGCCTAGATGGAATCTTCCCTGCTTTGCTCCAGTGGGCAAGAGACATCCTATCCCCCTGGTTGGTCAAAATATTTCAATCATGCATCGCGTACAGATATGTACCGATACCATGGCGCGAAGTCAAAGTAACTTTCATACCCAAACCCGGTAAGTCGGACTATACCGACCCGAAGTCCTTTAGACCCATCAGCCTCACATCCTTTCTCTTAAAAACTCTGGAAAGACTCTGTGACAGACATATAAGAGAAAAATCACTTGCGAAAAAACCCCTCCATATAAACCAACATGCTTTCACTAAAGATAAATCAACTGAGACTGCGCTACACAACGTAATATCTAAAATTGAATGTGCACTCAGCACTAAGCTATCCACACTAGGCACCTTCATAGATATTGAAGGTGCTTTCGATAAAACCAACATACCCTGTATCGAGAAAACTCTAAAAGACTTCCGTGTTAACTCCACACTCAGGGGTTGGGTTGTTAACATGTTGAGACTCAGAGCGGTCCAAGTAACCTTAAAAGACACCACCAGAGCCATTGTGACAAGAGGATGCCCCCAAGGGGGGGTCCTCTCCCCACTCCTATTGAACATGGTGGTCGACTCTCTACTTAGGAGGCTCAATGCCCGAGGCTACCTTACTGTAGGCTACGCGGATGATCTCACTATTCTACTAAATGGAAACCATGTAAACACGCTCTGCATTCAAATGGGTCAAGCATTAAGAGTAGTGGAGACATGGTGTAACGAATACGACCTGAAAGTAAACCCTAAAAAGACTGAACTAATTCTTTTCACTCACAAAAGGAAACTCCCCCCTTTTGAACTTCCAAAACTCTTTGGAACCCAACTCACTCTTTCCAAGACTGTTAAATATCTAGGAATTACCCTAGATGACAAACTGAGCTGGAAACCACATTTAGATAACACAATAAAAAAAGCCAGCGCTATGCTATGGCAGTGCAAACGGATACTAGGTAAAAACTGGGGATTAAAACCTAAGATCGTACACTGGCTTTATACCACCATCATTAGACCTGTGATAACCTACGGCTCACTGGTCTGGTGGTCGAGAACTAGATTAACAACAGCCCAAAACGACCTAGAAAAAATGCAACGGCTTGCCTGCATGGCCATCACGGGCTGTATGAGAACCGCACCCACGGCAGCTCTTCAGGTGTTACTGAATCTGCCGCCCTTACACTTACACATACAGCAAGAGGCAGCGATGTCCTCACTTAGGCTGAAAAAGGCAGGACACCTCAAAAATGACTCCAGAATCCTACACACTAATATTTACACAGCGGCCATCCAATATCAGCCCTTACTTGCTGCACCATGTGATAGGATAACAAAAACCATTAACACCAAGCACAACTACACTGTTGTACTCGAAGAGGAACAACATGACTACTCCGATATTAAAGAGGTGCGTGTGTATACAGATGGCTCCAAGACCAACCAAGGGACTGGAGCGGGCGTATACTCACAAGACCTCAATATCAAAATCTCCAAAAGCCTAGGCCACCACAATACGGTATTCCAAGCGGAGTGTCTTGGAATAACTGAGGCGGCAATGGCAATCAAAGCCCGTGCGCTGTCCGATATGCATGTCAAAATCATCTCGGACAGTGCATCTGTGCTACAGGCTCTGGATCGTTGTGTGTTCACTTCAGGCCTAGTCCTGGAGTGCCACGGTGCTCTGGAGGAGGTAGCCGGGAAAAACATTATAACCCTTCAATGGATTAAAGGTCATAGCGGCTCATTGGGAAACGACGCGGCTGACGAACTGGCTAGGGCGGGGTCGGCCAGGAACCTGCAGGGTCCTGAACCGATTATCCCCCTGCCTTTTGGTCAGCTGCGTGCGTGGCTAAGAGAACGCACGCACTCTCTCTCCAAGTCACACTGGCAGGAAGAGCCTGGCTGCAGACAGTCAAAGGAAACTATGCCAACCCTTGACATAAAGCTGACCGGGCGCGCACTACGACTTAGTAGGAAGGACCTGCGGACAATAGCGGGAATACTCACAGGACATACCACATTAAACAAACACTTACACACTATAGGCATCACCGATAGCCCTCTATGCCGTGCGTGCATGAAGGCTGATGAGACGGTCGCTCACGTGCTCCAGGAATGCACTGGAGTGGCCGATATCCGAAAAAACACTATAGGAACAATAAAGTCGCTCCCAGGGGCGGTAGCTGACCTGGATAAGCTACTTGCCTTCTGGACGGAATTAGGCTGGGAGAGCTAGTTGACCACTTGGTCCACGTACAATGGTCCGCCATGCCGGGCTCAGTGCGGAAACCCGTGGCGTTTACCGCCCGTCTAATAATAATAATAATAATAATCATTTTCGGCCATGGGAGAGGCGAGAAACAAAAATGTTTTCCGAAATAATAATAATTATCGGCTCGGATCGTCCGTCGGTTCTTGAACCTGACTCCCTGACCCCGACCGACTGTGCTTTTGTCGGGGAGTACCGCCTCTCCCATTTAAAATTTATATTTTCATTTTCGGCCATGGGAGAGGCGAGAAACAAAAATGTTTTCCGAAATAATAATAATAACTCTGACTACTGTTTTTGGAATTTATAGCCATGAATATAGGTATAGATAATTTGCTTAGTGTTATTTTCAATACCTAATTCTCCAGTACTAACGCGTTCAATTACCACCAGATGCATTGGGGTAACTACTTTTACTTTTGCAACTTTGAGTTTTACTCCTGGTTGGTTTCTGTTCAATTAGCCAGCGTCGCCATTTTGTATTGCATCCTACTTTGTTTATTTTTTAAACTGTTTAACTTTTGTTTGTCAGTTTTACTGCTCTGGAACCATTGTCTTTCAGTTTAAAAAAATACTAATCATGCTTTGTTTTTTTCAGTTTTAGTTTCAACTGATATTTTAAGTATTTTTAAGTTGCAAAGCAGATCATATTCTGTTATTTTGGAAATGTTAAAATGTGATTTCTCATATTCAGCTATAAAATTCTGATCCTAGCGTGCAATTATTTAATACAGTCAAATTATAGCAAAAATAATTAATAGACTTTTGTTGACCATTTAAAATAAAAGCATCAGGTAACAAAGTCTCGCCCCGCGCGCCGAGCGGAGTGCACGTAATTAGATTGCGCACACGTCGTGCTCACGCGCCATACGCGCCATTTGCAATTTCATCGTCATACGCAACGCAATTAAAATGGAGTGTCAAAAGTGCAAACAAATCTTAGCTAAAAAAGGATCGCATTTCGTATGTCAAGGACAGTGTAAAGGAACTTTTCATAGGAAGTGCGTGAAAGGCTTGGCAGCTGATTTGAAAAAAGGTTTAAACCGGAGATACTGCAATAACTGTGATGAGGAAGCATCAGACGAGGAGGATACTGAGGAGCAAGAAGAAACGCCAAATTTTTCTAACATCCTTAAGGACATTCAGAAAAAAGTAGGCGCCATTACCGGACTGAAAAAACACCTAGAAACCATCACCGAAAGCCTTAGTCTGCTTTCCGAGAAGTACGATACGTTGATAGTCGAGCATGATCAATCCAAGACTAAAATTCACCAATTGGAGAAAAATGTAAAAAATCTCAACAATAAATGTGTTTTTCTTGAAAAATATAACGCAGCCCTAGAGCAAAAAGTGGATGACCTTGAACAAGCATCACGGAAGCATAATATCGAAATCGCCGGCTTAGAGCAGCTTCCCGGCGAGAACATCAAAGAGCTAGTGAATAAAATTGGAGGCATAATGGAGGTCAACACAGAGGACATCGAATGGGTCAAACGGTCACGCCCCGCGAAGACAGGTAGCAAGTCATCATCGGTGCTTGTGGGCTTCAAGTCAGCGGGGGTGGGAGCCCGCAATAGCTGGCTTACAAATAAACGCAAAATATCTAATACCACGAGCGATATGATAACTGGCGGTTCCGAGAAAAAATATATTTACGTAAATGAGGACCTGACGAAAGCAGTACGAGCCCTACTATGGAACACAAAAAAACAACTTAAAAGTATCTACAAATATATATGGGTGACCAACGGAAGGATCCTCGTAAGGAAATCTGACGGGGACAAAACCATCTCCATCCGAGCCGAAACCGATATCGCAGAATTAATTAAAAATACATAGTTTCTAATAGTTCAGTTATTTATGTGTACTTTTTTCTTCTAAATTCGCGAATCTAAATAACCTAGATTCCATAACAGACAAGACTGTTAGTTACGTTTGTGCCAAAAGTGTTGATTACTGGTTTACTAAAATAAGTAGGTATAAGTATAACGATTTCTTTTTAATGCATGTAAACATACGCTCAATTAAGAAACATTTTAGCGAGTTCCTATTATCTTTAAACAATTATTTGAATCATTTTGATGTCTTGGTCTTAACGGAACCTAATATTAACTTCTCATTGTTATCCTTTTATAAAATAAGTGGTTATAGTATAAATGTTTTCACTCGTAAAGATAGAAGCGGGGGAGGGGTCATTGTTTACTCTCGTACCGATCTAGGTGCGCGAGTGAGCGAGACAACAACTCTGACAAGTAATATGCGCACAGCGGAGTGTGTATCTATTGTACTAATGCATAATGGGCAACAAATATATTTAATATCAATGTATAGACCTCCTAGGCATCATAATCAAGACAGAAAATAGGAATTCTTTATCGAATTGCGCAACCTCTTAAATAGTTTACCCAAATGTTCTAAGGTAATTTTTTGTGGCGATATAAATATAGATTTACTGGACTATCAAAATAGTAGTGTTATAAAATACGAGAATTTACTGTCTGAATTTGGATTTACAAAGTGTATTGATGATGTCACACGAAGGGAAATATTGAATGGAAAAGTCGTTGAGTCGTGCCTAGATCACATTCATGTTCGTGCCCCATTATCTTTTATACATTCTGCGGTAATAACACATAAAGTATCAGACCACTATTATGTTTCTGCTGCGGTGCAGTGGGAAAAAACTTCAATATGTAACTCTTCTTCCAATTCGAGTATTATGCGATTGGGAATCAACCGGGCCGCGAACTCGGCCGTCGTCGGCGGCGCGGGGGGTGTGGGTGATGACGCGGTGCGCCCGCGCCCCGCGCTATCGAACTTGCCCCACCTGTCGCTGCCGCCGCCGACGCCTCGGCCAGTTGCTAACCACCGCAGAGTACTTGATAATCGATTAGTAAGAAGTGAATTAATGAAAGCTAATTTTGACGAACTTTTAAGTATAGAATGTCCTGTTGCATTATATAACGCATTTACCTCATTATTTAAAAATATTTACGATAGATGTTATAGAATAATAAGAAATACGAATAATAAATACAGTAGAAATAATAAAGACTGGATTAATGTAAATTTAAAGAACATGGTTCTAGAAAGAGATAGATTATTTATGATATGGTATAATGATCCTAAAAACATGTTAAAGAGACTTAAGTATACAAAATATAGAAACAAATGTAGTAAAGCAATATCTAAATGTAATAATGAACACGATAAACAAAGTATATTAGATTGTAACAGGAATATTAAAAAAATTTGGGAGAAAATACAAAGTCTACTAGGTAATGAGAAAGAGTCATTAGATACTTTAATACTTAATAGTATGGACAACAAAATGAGTATAAAAGATATTTGTGATAAGTTTGCATATAATTTTTCGGAAGAAATACTACAACTAAAACACAACTGTGATGACAAATGGTTAGATAGAAATAGTTACGTTAAAAGAGCAGACGTAAGTATGAGATGGCAACCAGTCAACAGTAGGCAAGTAAAAAACATTATTAATAACATGGATAGAAATAAATCTCCTGGGAGCGATCTCATACGTATGTCCGACCTGAAACTGGTTGTAGACAAAGTAAGTCCAGTGCTAGCTAAATTAATTAACGATTCAGTTATTAAACACAAGTTTCCTGACAAGTTAAAGGAGGCCATCATTCGCCCAATCCATAAGAAAGGAGATCGGAAAAACTATTCAAACTATAGACCAATTGCTATTTTATCTAGTGTCGACAAAATTATGGAGAAATCTATAGTTACACAAATAGGAAAATTCCATAGTCAATATAATATAATAAATAATTGTCAACATGGTTTTCAAGTAGGTAAAGGTACAAATACTTTGCTGAAAAAAATTACTGATGAAATAAATACATACCTAGAAAATAAAAAATTTGTAGTTGCGATTTTTTATGACTTTAAAAAAGCATTTGACACTTTAAATACGGAAACACTTTTGAATGGATTGGATGAATGTCGTGTCAGCCATCCACTTAATGAATGGTTCCGCGACTACTTGACATCTCGCAGTTACCGGGTTAAGCTGGGCGACACGCTCAGCGAGGGGGTCCCGGTACGGTGCGGAGTTCCACAGGGGTCTGGGTGCGGCCCAGTGTGCTACCTGATGCATGTTAATAGCCTTTGTGGAGTACTGCGACATTGCTCGGCACACATGTTCGCAGATGACCTGTGCACGCTCCGCGCCGGCACCGACCTCGCGGAGACGTGCCGTCTAGTTCAGAGGGACATTGATGCGGTGGTCAAGTGGTCCCACGATAACGGTATCATCCTAAATTCTGATAAGACTAAATTTATTGTAATACATTCGCCATACTTAACTATTTCTGAACAACCACCTTCTATGTACACACATAGTTTCTTATGTCTACATAGAAATCTAGTCAGCTGTCAGTGTGTACCTATAGAGAGAGTAGACTGTATAACGTACCTAGGTTTAAAAGTAGATGTTAGCTTCTCATGGTCTCAACACATTGATTATATATGTAATAAGCTTAGAATTTTATTGGGTAAATTCTACCATTTAAGTTTTAAGGTTCCAACAAGCACACTTAAATGTTTGTATTTCTCGCTAGTTGACTCAATCCTGAGTTATGCTCTTGACAGTTACGGCCTTACTTTTAAATCATATATAGATAAACTTGAATCACTTCAGATTAGATTTTTAAAACTTCTTGTTAATCATAAAACTAAAAATAAATGTAATGGTAACTACTATAAACTTTTTAAAATATGTAAAATTCTGCCTGTCAGCCTGAAACATAAATACCTCTTATTAATTAACAACCACGACAGTCAAGAGCAGAATATCACGAAGCTGAGTCATAGCTATGGCACGAGGTCGGTGTCGGCGGGCAGGCTGGAGGTACCCAGAGTAAATAATTACTACGGGGACAGGACGCTTAAAAAGCGATTACCGTACTTGATCAACAGTCTGCCCGAGGACATCCGCCTCGAGCCTAATAGACAAAAATTTTAAAAACAAATTAAAAAAATATTTTCTTAACTCACTACCATAGATGTAACTAAATAAAAATTTATTAAAAGAGACTCTACCTGCAGACAAACTGTAAAACAGTTTTGCAGGGCTTTGTTATAATTAAATGTAACCATTTATATTAATAAAGATTAATAATAATAATAAAAAAAAAAAAAAAATATTGCTAATGTTATATGAAAAGAGAAACCATATATCATGCCAAATGAATTTTACTTGTGCTTTTATTAACAAATATTGCAAAAATAGGTAATCAATTACAGTCATTTGAGCATCAGTCATTTTCAGTATTTTTTTAAATATAATAAAATAAAAAAATACTACGCAATAAAATTTATTTATTTGAACACATTATTTACAGATATAATGTTAAAGGTACAGTTAAAATGGTCTCATGTCTTACAAAAAACATGATTAATAAATATATTTTTAATTATTTAGGCTGTGAAGCATCGCATAGGAATGTGAAAATAGGCTAAAGGTAATTTTTAAGGAACGATTTCGAGTATGCGTATGTGGATACACACATATACCTCCATATATATACTTACATACCTTATCATATCTATCCGCTATAATATGAACGCACTATCCAGTTAAAAAGTGGGCATACCGATCACGTGACAAAACACGCAATTTAAAAATACATACATACATACTCAGGGCCATAAATCTCAAAAAGGGGTAACCAGAGCTTCAGAGCTGGTAACTCCTCAGCCACATTTGGAAGTTGATAGGGGACAAGATGGTAGAAATAATGCACCATTGGTGGTGGGTCTCCAACCGCATGGTCCAAAAACTACTTAAATAAAAGCGGCCAAGAGCGAGATGGACTCGCTAATGAAGGGTTCCGTAGCAGCACTAGCAGCAAGTAGGTAACATAGTAAAATACAAGTTTAAAATGTTTAGTTTAAAATGTTATTTACTTAGTATTTTCTAAGATTTTCACGATTGCACATTATAATTGAAACAACTATTGATTTTCGGATATTTTAATCGCGTGTTATTACATTATTTTTAAAGCCCGACGTTTCGAAAACTTTTCAGTTATCATGGTCACGGGAAGACTGAGGTGTTATTTGTCATTATACAGTACTATAAAATTATTAATACTAACTACCTTCACAAAATTTTAAGTTACATTTGCGTTTAATATTTGCTATGTACAAAAAGAGCTAATGTTATCTGGAGTCTTGCTAGTGTTCTTCCCTCGCTTAGTTGTGCTAATGATTGGGTTCCAAGCAGGTGGTAATTGCCAACCATCATCTCTATTGAAGTTTGGATGTTTCTTTATTTCAATAGACTCGCGTATCATTCTAGGTATCAATCGATTCTCTTTTGCTAGAATTGTAGGTTTGTCAAAACGCATGTGGTGGTTTGGCTTATCGAAGGTGTGTTCACACAAAGCAGATCTTCCAGGACGCCTATTTTTCATATCAGCAATATGTTCTCTAACGCGAGTTGCTACACTACGCTTTGTTTGGCCGATGTATGAAAGACCACACTCACAGTCTAGTTTATAAACGCCTGCATCTTGTAAAGGGATCTGACATTTGATAGGTCTTAGAAACTGACTTATCTTTTGGTGCGGCTTGAAATAGGTCTTAATGGAAGCACGCTGTAACACAGTACTAATTTTGTCTGTTACACCCTTTACAAAAGGTAGAGTAGCAGGGAGTCTTTCGACAGTAGGTGGTTTATCGGAGGAGCGGTGACGTTAACGATAACTGAAAAGTTTTCGAAACGTCGGGCTTTAAAAATAATGTTATTTACTTATCACTGATTTACTATAAGAAAACAATGGTTCACGTTTTATGCGTAAGGCCTGTGATAGTAATATTATTGTTATATATTTCAGTGAAATTAATAAATTAGGTAAGTAATTTGATTTATGACGTTTAAAAATAGAACTACTGGCTGGATCTCATTCAAACCAATTTTCGTTAGTAGTTTGTATAGTAATACACATCATATATTTTTTTCAGTTTTATCGTGCCCATATTTTAGAAGTTACGGGGGGGGGACACACATTTTACCACTTTGGAAAAGTCTCTCGCGCAAACTATTCAGTTTTGAAAAAAATGATATAAGAAACCTCAACATCATTTTTAAATACCTTTTGATAGATACCCCACACGTGTAGTTTTGATGAAAATTTGAGTTTCAGTTCTATGTATGGGGAGGGGAACCCTAAAAATTTTGTTTTTTTTTTCAGATTTTATTTTAAAATCTTAATGCGGTTTACAGAATACATCTACGCACCAATTTTCAATAATGTAGTTCTTATAGTTTCGGAATAAACTGGCTGTGACATACGGACGGACGGACGGACGGACGGACAGACAGACAGACATGACGAATCTATAAGGGTCCCGTTTTTGCCATTTGGCTACGGAACCCTAAAAAGTATTATACTCTTAGTCGCCTCTTACGATACCCGTAGATAGAAAGGGGTAGTGACGTTTTAAACCGGCACTACACGGTATTTACGCACGTAATAATTCGGATGTATACGAACTAATGTACAAGGGTTACATAAAGCAACATTAGATTTACTTGAAGCATCACAAAAGCGTTCGACCCATTCGCAGACATAACAAAAAGCATTGATTCACGAAGACGGAGTGCCCTATCTACTGTGAGCTCAATAAAACAATTTCGCCAGATAACCCGACCCGAGTTTCGATATACTGCCCTGACTAATTGGCAACATCATTTATCACTAGCACTAGCCGCTGGGTTGCGTTAGTTTTTCTGTTGGGACGAGATGGAAATATTTCTTTGTTGTGATACACATTTGTGTTATAAAAACGTTAAATTGTTTTATCCCACTATGATGTTACTGCTAAACAAGGGAAAGCTATGTTTTTTAAGTAATGCTAAAATATGCGATTATGAGAAAAAAAGTTGATCATGGATTAAAAAGTCCTTTTAGCCTTTACAAATGTCGGTGATTTGCACTTTTGGTATTGGTACTTGAATAAATTACAGTAAATGAAATGTTGTGCAAAATATTTCATAGCTGTTACATTTCAATTACTCTCTGAATGACTTGATGTCAAGTCAGCTTATGTCCGAAAAAATGGAAGTTCATGAAACTGTTCTTGTACCTACGCATATGTACGGCAGTGAATGTTTGCTCTAGAGGTTTGCCAGGATCATACGTAGTGGAAATTTATAGTCGCTGCCCACTTCAATGGGAAACGGACGTAAGTATATAAATTTATGTATATGAATTATGAATGTTTTGTCTGAAAACTCTACAAGTCTCTATTTTTAACCGACTTCAAAAAAAGGAGTGTTCTCAATTCGACCGTTTTTTTTATGTTTGTTCGCCGATTACTTCGCCATTTGTGAACCGATTTTGATTGTTATTTTTTTGTTCGAAAGAAGATACTCCCGGATTGGTACCGTGATGAGGATATCAGGGCCTGATGATGGGATCTTGGAGAAATCGAGGGGAACCTTCAAATTTTATAGACAAATGTACCGCGTTTTACATATTTTCTGAACTTCTATTGGCATTTGCTTCTGAAAATCATATTGTTGTGCTGCTGAGCTGATGATGGAACGTGTGGATCCGTAATCACTAGGAGTTAGGAAACAGTTCTTTTACCATTCCATTAAGATTAATGCTTCTGTTCGTAGCTTTTATGAAAAGAAGTACAGGTTCACTCAAATTTTTTTTTGTTATGTTATTTGTAACGGAGAAGGTACCATGAGACCAGGATCTGATGATGGCATCCCAGGAAATCGAGGGGACTGTCGAAACTCACAATCATGTGACAGTGTATTTGTTCAAAACGCCGATAGGCCTGCCCTGTATAACGTGAGAACGTGGGTCCGAGCAAAGCGTGGGTACTCTGAACAACAGGTGACAATGTCACGTGATATTCAGAAGTATTACTACCTCTGCTAACCCCTTCGGGGATATTCGGCGTGAACGTTTGAGTCTTTCTTGAGATGTAGAATTGTAGACCATCGCCTTTCGAGGGATTTCAAGAACAATGTAAAGTTACATATGGTTGAGCCTATTTAATATCCTATAGTAATAGAATTTGCTGTGTAGTGTCGGCCTAGAATAGCACTACCCCATCTCTTCCCGTGGGTGTTTCGTAGAAGTCGACTAAGAGAATAGGGCTTTTTCATCTTCGCCCTTACACCAATCCAAGGTTTGCCGTGCCGAGGGATGCGTGGCCAGGGGTGAGCCTGGTCGTTAGCGTGCCGCCGTCCCGGAGCCTGGTGAACTCCGGGTACTAAATAACCTTACCTAGTCAAGCGGGGCTCTGGCTAGGCGGACAACATATTTCCCTTGCTTTTCGTGGGAACCGAATGTGTTTACAAACTACAACTAAACGCGGTGGCGGCGATGTGGCTCGCCACTCATCACGCCGTGGTTCCTCACGAGTGGGCTAAAGAGACCCGTTTTATTACGATGAATGTGTGTGGAGGGATGCATGAAAAATTAGATGAAGTATGTTTGATTATGGAAGAAAGGAAACTAGATTTTCTGTGTGTAAATGAAACGAAGCGCAAGGAAAAAGAGGTTTCACAACTTGGCCCATTTACAGCTATCTGGTCGGGAGTTGCCGAGTGACAGAGCTTGCCAAGGCGTGGGACTTCTGATATCTGAAAGGATGGCTAAATGCATGAAAGATAATGCGTGTGTGAGTCCAAGGCTCCTATGGGTAAAGGTGAATGTAGGGCTTGTCCGGATGCGCATAATTTGCGTGTATGCTCCGGACATGTCCAGATCACTATCCGAGAGGGAGGAGTTTTGGAATCTGTTAGACGATGTTGCGAATGGGTGTGATGAAAATGAAAAAAATGTTATATTAGGAGATTTTAATGGTTGCGTTGGTGTGTCACGCAACGGTTGTGAAAGAGAATTAGGAAAGTTTGGTGATAAAAGAGTGAACGAGAATGGTGAGAAAGTGATTGATATATGTTTGGAGAGGAATCTTTGTGTTACGAACACGTTGTTTGAACACAAAGATATCCATATGTATACTAGACAGAGAGGAAGCGAGAGAAGTATGATAGATTTTGTGATAGTGGATGAAAGGCTAAGAGCAAAGGTTGTTGACACCAGAGTCCATAGGGGCATTAACGTTGGCACAGATCACTTTCTCGTGATATCACGATTGAGGGGACTGTGCACGCGTTGGCGTCACAGGGCCAAAGTGTCGACAATTGGAAGACGATGAAAATATTAGAGATGAATACATGAAGAAATTATACGACAGGCTAAGTTGCGTGGAGATGAAGGATGAATTGCTGTGTTAGTTCAAGTAATTTCCGGCATAACCAAAAGTTGTTCTGGAAATATATTTGGAAAGAAAAGGGAGTTTCCCAAAACACGAGAGTGAATGTTGTGAGAGATGAACAGGGTGAATTGGCGACGGATGAAAGTAGCATAAGACGAGTATGGAAGAACTATTTTGAGGGACTCTTTAAAAAAGAGGATACATCCATTTCTTCGCCAATCGGCAGTAATGTTGATTGGAACGACGTTATGGGTGTTTTTAGTGACAGTGAGATCAGTATGGAAGAAATAATGAAAGCAATGAAAAGTATGAAACTAGGGAAAGCGGCAGGGTATGACAGGATAAACACTGAAATGCTGAGGGCTGGTAAAGGGGTGGTGGCTTCCTGGTTGTACTTCCTTTTCCAAAAATGCTGGTCGAGTGGCAAAGTGCCACAGGACTGGTGCAAAGCGGTAATTGTGCCTTTATATAAAGGAAAGGGGTCACACCAGGAGGCTAGAAACTACCGTGGAATTAGCCCACTCAGCATTGTCGGTAAATTGTATGCAAAGGTTTTGATTGAAAGAGTGATGAATGAAACGGATGATAAAATTTGGGATGTGCAAGCAGGATTTAGAAAGGTAATGGGAAGTTTGGACCAAATCTTCTCTTTAAGGAGCATCAATGAAAAGTTCTTAGCTAAGAACCGAAAAGTGTATTGCTCCTTCATAGATTTAGAGAAGGCGTATGATAGGGTGATAAGAAAGTGTTTATGGGAGGTTTTATCCAAGTTCGGTTTGGGGAGTCGACTTATACGTGCACTGGTATCACTCTATGAGGATTCCAGTGCATGTGTGAGAGTAAACGGGGAAAATACTGACTGGCTCGGGATCTCTCGGGGTGTCCGACAGGGTTGTGTGGCTTCCCCGTGGCTCATCAATTTGTTCATGGATGACTGTTTAACAGAGTTGCGTGAAAATGATTATGGATTGAGAATGGGTGGATTCATCATTAAATGCCTCTTATATGCCGACAATCAAGTACTACTTGCATCATCGGTGGAAGAGTTACAAGAGATGATGAATATTGCATGTGCGTCTTTTGAAAAAAAGGGAATGAGGGTGAATGTGGATAAAACAAAAACCATGGTTTTTGAGAGAGAGGTGAATATGACCGAATGCGTGATTGAGATTAATGGTAAGAAAGTGGAACAAGTGAAAGAGTTTGTATATTTGGGAAGTTTGTTTACTAGGGATGGAAAGTGTGATGAAGATATCGAGAGAAGAGTGAAAAAGGGTAATGCGGTAAATGGCGCACTGGATAGTCTAATGTCTAGTCAGTCGGTGTCTGAAAAGGCCCGAATGGCTGTGCATGATTCTGTCCTTATTCCTACGCTTATGTATACCGAACCTAGGGATAAAGAGATCGAACCAGACATCCTCGAAAGTGAAGTGAGAGCTGCGATCAAACACCTGAAGAATGGAAAAGCCACCGGCAGAGATGCTATCCCGATAGAAACTATCAAATCGTCAGGCGTATATGGTGTCCAGATCTTTAAAACCCTATGCATCAAAATATGGCAGACAGGGACATGGCCGCAAGAATGGGCTCACACTGTATTTATCCCTCTACATAAGAAAGGTTCGACGAAAACGTGCAGTAACTACCGCCTCATTGCCCTTATATCACACGCGAGCAAGATTTTACTGCACATTCTCAACGAGCGCCTCAAGACCTTTTTATCCAAAGAGATTGCACCCGAACAAGCCGGCTTCGTAAAAGGAAAAGGAACCCGGGAGCAAATCCTGACTGTGCGCCAGATCATCGAGAAAGCCAGAGAATTTAACAAGCCCACTTGCTTTGTTGATTTTTCAAAGGCGTTTGACTCAGTGAAATGGCCGAAACTTTGGAAAACTCTGCTAGAGATGGCTACACCAACACACCTTGTGCACCTTTTGAGACACCTCTACGAGAATGGGACTGCGTCAGTGAGAGCAGACGAGATGCTTTCAGACCACTTCCACCCTAGTGCGGAAGTCCGTCAAGGATGCATTATTTCTCCGCTTCTGTTCAACATCTACACAGAGCTGATAATGAGAATTTCCCTCGAAGACTGGATGGACGGTATTGCAATCGGTGGCCTGAGAATCTCGAACCTGCGCTACGCAGATGACACCACCCTATTCGCAAGCAGTATGCGAGATATGGAAGACCTGCTGCATAAGATGGAAAGTGTCAGTTTGGAATTTGGCCTTAAGATAAATCGCAGTAAGACGAAGATGATGATTGTGGATCGTGCCAACAACAACATGCCTGAAGTCACGAAAATTGCAAATTGTGACGTTGTACAATCATACGTCTATCTGGGAGCGCTGATATCCAACAATGGCGGATGCGTGGACGAAATAAAGTGACGAATGGCGATTGCAAGGTCTTCTATGGACAGACTTAGGAAAATATGGAAGAACCGCAACATCACCAAAGCCACAAAGACCCGGCTAGTCAGAGCGCTTGTGTTCCCCATATTCCTTTATGCTGCAGAGACATGGACGCTTCGGGAAAGCGAGAAGAAGAGGATTGATGCTCTTGAGATGTGGTGCTGGAGGAAAATGCTTGAGATATTGTGGACAAAGTTCCGTACCAATGACTCAATCCTCCAAGAACTAGGTGTCAAACAGCGCCTATCATCTATAGTCCAAGCTCGTATCTTAACCTTCTTCGGACATATATCTCGACGCGGGCGCATGTCAATCGAGCGACTGGTGGTACAGGGCAGAGTAGAGGGCACCCGAATGCGTGGTCGATCACCAATGAGATGGACGGACCAAATCGAAGCAGCGCTGGATGACCCCCTGTACCAATGCAACAAAAAAACAGCCCTCAGAGAGGAATGGCGACGAATTGTGCGGCGGGTCACCCAACCAAAATGACGACCACGACCACTCTGTCAAGAGTGTTACGACTGAGAAGAAGATGTATGGCAGTGAATGTTGGACGTGGCAGAAAAAGCATGAAAGTAGAGTGAATTCAGTAGAAATGAGATCCCTCAGAAAAGTGTGTAATGTAAGGTTATGTGATCGGGTGAGGAATGATGTGATTCGTGAAAGGTGTGGTGTAAAAGATGATATTGTAAGAAAGATAGAAAAAGGAATGTTGAGATGGTTTGGGCACATAGAGAGGATGGATGACAGTAAATTGGTGAAAGAGATATATAGAGCCAATGTGTAAGGTAATGTTAGTAGAGGACGACCTCGGAGGACACATTTGGATCAAATAGAAAATGTGCTCAAATAGGCAGGTGTCCGCAGTATGAAGAATAAAAGAGCATGTATGAAAAGATTGATGGATGTAAACGAAGCCAGAGAGGTGTGCCAGGATCGTACAAAGTGGCGATCGATAGTCTCTGCCTGCCTCAAGAGGCCTACCCCAATGGGAACTAACGGCGTGAGTATATGTATGTATATATGTATGTATGTAATAGAAATACCGGAAATACGAAGAATAATACAGTAACCGTCGCACTGCATCATACGAGAGGCATCTTTGCCAGGTTTACCCATCTCTAAAACTCGTAAAATAAAATATTTTTTAACAAAAAGAAAACCGACTTCATAGTGAGAAAAACAAACGAAAATTAACAATATAGTACGAAATAAGTTTTTTAATTGAATATGAGTACTGTGATAAATACCTTAGAAATTTCTTTATTCCACACACGTCAGTTCAACCTACCTAAATATTAAAATCTCTTAAATTAATTTTTGAGTCGGTGCCAGTCAAACAAAAGTGAATTCACCCTACTATCTATCTCTGATTATTACAATCTAAACAATATATATCCATCGCCTAACGTTTTAAATGGTATTACGTACAAAAATAAATTTACCCTACAACTACAAGGTATCCTACATTGTACAAGTATATGAAGTGCGAAATACACACTTATTATTATCAATCATCACGTAGGCTAGCTTTGGCTCACAAATTAATTTAAGAGAATTTTAATATTTAGGTAGATTGAACTGAGGCGTGTGGAATAAAGAAATTTCTAAGGTATTTATCACAGTACTCATATTCAATTAAAAAACTTATTTCGTACTTTTTAGTACTAGATTGTTTATTTTCGTTTGTTTTTCCCACTATGAAGTCGGTTTTCTTTTTGTTATAGTTTTTATAGTTTCAAAATAGTTTTCAATAAAAAGTCTGTGTGTAGTGCTATTCCAAGCCGACATTACGCAGCAAATTTAAATTATTAAACTAATATAAAAAAATAAAACACAGTCATACAAAAAGACATACCTCGGCATATGTCATGGCTATATAGAATAATGTACGCCCCTGATTGATTTCTGCAAGTCCCCACGAACGGGATAAACAAAGTTTAATTAATGACACTGAGGAGAACAGGGTTAACCGTCACCGCACCACATAATTGCTCTACCAATTGGGCCACAAATAAAAAAAGGTTAAAAGGGATATTTGGTTAAATATAAATTGTTATTTGGTTTTATATTACTGTTGAGTTCTGATAGCCTGGTAGTAAAAGCAACGTTTAATGCTATATTTTTATTTATAGAAAAAGTTATTTAAGGGAAAGTAAGATATGATCCATAAGTTTTATCATTTATGTCATGTGTACGTAACTCATAATTAAGAACTTGTTTAAACGCATCTCAGTTTATTTTTTATGTATGAATGCATCTGGAACAAAATAAAACCGAACATTATCAATATGGCGAGAGGGCGGATGAAGAGAAGAATAGCATTTGAGAATAATTCCATAACCATCCCAAGACCCCTTTGGGTATATTCTCAATTCGGTATGCAAAGTTTTCTTTGGTATTTATTAAATATTTTTATTCGATAGTAAACACGAAAATAAAAGACTAATTTGAATATTTTCCATTTAAAATGAGTAATTGTAAAGTTATGATTTTTTAAAGATTGTTCAACTTTTGTACTTAATGACGTCATCGATTGATAAAATCACGTAACGACATGCAAATGAAGCGAAATGTTTTATAAAAATGTTGCTGATTGCAAAACATATCACGAATTTGTGATGTCAAATGAAATTATTACGATATTATACTAAACAAACCTATGATTTTCGATATTTTATTAATAAACTGCAAAACCGTATGTCTTTGAAACAACATTGAAGGTCAAACACTGTTACAGTTTTTTGATAAAATAACAGTCATCTTAGCTTCAATTGATATAATTTCAAGAAAATATTGTTTATAACCATAATATCTCGAAATGGTTTTGTAATCAGCATCACTTTAGTAAAACTTTGCATACTGAATTCATATCTGGGTTGTTAATTTATAACGGAAAGCATCATGAGGAAATACAGATGCCCAGACTGTAGTCATGTGACAATCTAAACGTGGACACTCTAAACACCACATGACAGAAAGAACTTGTGATGTCCAAAATTATAGTCCTTATGCGACCACTTTTGGGAACGTTGACTTGAGTTAAGCATAAACGTGTGATATCAACGTGTGAAACGTGTGTCAAGGCAGCATATGATAACACATAAAAATACGATTAATTTTATCTGATATTGGTTTCGAGTGATAAAAGATTAGATTTCACCCAATCCCCCGGTGAGATTAATGCTGATAGGAAATTGATTGGAATGACGATATTTTGAGATTTTTCATTAATTTCATGTGACAAATGGCGTCAAATGCGAACCACGCTGAGTCCGTCGTTAATCGGCTCCAAAATGAGACAAATGGTCCCGTTTTGATGGAAATTTCTAATATTATCGTAGAATATATTAAAGCTTTGAACTAAATTAAACGAGATATTACATGAACTAAATTGTTTGGGTAACATGCAAAGCAAATAATTCTCAGAAGTTTTTGTATTCTGAAAGCTGTGTAGTGTCGGCTTAGAATAGCACTAGCCCATTTCTTCCGGTGGGTGTACGTAAGAGGCGACGTAGTGTCGGCTTAGAATAGCACTAGCCCATTTCTTCCGGTGGGTGTACGTAAGAGGCGACTAACGGTATTTAGGCTATTAAGGGATTTTTGGGCAATGCGGTTGAAGACCCATCACCAACAACCTTTATTTTACCATCTTTACATATGCTCATGGCTATAAATCCCTTAACGGGGTAGCCAGAGCTTTGTAATGAGAAATTCCTCAGCCACTTTTGGAAGTTCAGTGGGGAAAAGATGGAAATAATAAATAATTGTTTACTTACCATCGTTACTCCACTCAACTTTCCAAAAGTGGCTGAGGAATTTCTAATTTTAGCCGTGAGTATATGTATGTATGTTTTCGTTGCTTTATTTTTATTCCTATTTTATTTTATTATCTAATAAGCTAAATAGCTGTGTAAGCTGTTTAGTGTTGTATTAGAATACCACTTACCCTGCGAGAGGGTTTACTAAGAGATTGCAAGAGTGTCCTTTTTTTGGATTTGTAGTATAGGACTTGGAAAAGATTGTAACTGTAATTTACAGTTAAATTTTGTTTTATTTCACTATTCATTTTCAGATCTCGAAATCACGATAGACATACAAAATAATAAAGAAAAAATTTGGTCTGATTTGATTTAACTTCTTGTAAAGAGTCTTCAAGAAAATCATCATCATCAAATCATCAAACATCTGTATTAATGTAAAATTAAATTAACAAGCTCAAATCCTTCATTACTATTTAAGACTTAAATTACATATTTGGACTGGAGACATGGGTAGAACACCCGCCTGCAAACAGACAGGCGTGAGTTCAAATCTCGGATCGGGCCTACAACAATTGGTCTTTTCTAAAGTCATATGTGTGGTTAATTTATCATGGTTGTTAACGGTGAGGGAAAACATCGTGAGGAAACCCACGTGGCCGAGTTGTACTGAGCCATGTGACTGTGTATTCGTACAAAACGGCGATAGGTCTGCCCCCTATCACGTGAGTATACTGTCTAAACAAAACGTGGGTACCTACTTTGGACAGTAGGTGGCGCTGTCGCCTTGTTCATAAGTATTGGTATGTTATGTTATGTTTATGTTATCCAAAATACTATGTTGTCTAATACAGAAGAAACAAGCACAAAAATAACTCACACCTACAGCCCTAGAAACAGTAGGTAGAAAATCTAAATCAAAAATATCAGGTCTGATTTTACTAGTAGAAAAGGAATATAACATACATAAACATAAACGTTCACGCCGAATATCCCCGAAGGGGTTGGTAGAGGTACTAATACTTCTGAACATCATGTGACTTTGTCACCTGGTGTTCAGAGTACCCACGTTTTGCATGGACAGTGTACTCACGTAATAGAGGGCTGGCCTATCGCGGTTTTGTACGAATACACTGTCACATGACTAAGTAGAACTCAGTCATGTGGGTTTCCTCACGATGTTTTCCCTCACCGTTAACAACCGTGATAAATTAACCACACATATGTCTTTAGAAAAGACAAATTGGTGTAGGACCGACCCGGGATTTGAACACTAGTCGCTTGCACGTTAATCGGTGTTCTACCCATTGAGCTATCACGTCGTAGAAAAAGAAAGTTATTGTAAAGTTAAGACCCCTTTCTACGTGGGTGGGTGTCGTTAGAGGCGTCTAAGGTTATGGGCCTTTTTTATGGTCTGTGGGTGATACGGTGGAGACCCATCATCAACGATACTTTGATTCTACCATCTTGCCCCTATCAACTTCCAAATGTAGGTGAGGAGTTTCTAGCTCTAAAGCCCTAGCTACCCATTTTTGGGATTTATAACCGTGAAAATATGTATTTATAGCCTACACTATTGCCCACCGCCACTTCAAAAATCTTCAGACATATTGCCTTGTAAGATACACCCACGATAACAATATTATACTACTATTCTTAGACATTTTAAATTCAATGACAGCTCAATGGGAAGATCAACGCTTCTTATGCAGGAGACATGAGTTCGAATCCTGAAAGGAGCTTACCAATGTGTCTCTTTGTAGTCATAATACATGCGGTTAATTTATTAAAACTGTTAATGATACGAGAAACAGCGCACCCATATGGCTTTGTTAGACTTAGTTGTAGTCATGTTACAGTGTATTAATGCGATGATAAGTAATTTCTATTTTCACGTGATGTGACTGCTAGCAAAACCTGGATACTAGGTGCACCAGTTGATATGAATGTGATGTGATGTTTAGAAGTATTAGTATTCCAGTCTACTCTTTGGGGAATATACGGGGTGAAAGATTGAGTCTGTCATTAACAGTCATAGATATAAAGAATAAAAATTTTAAGGTATAGTTATTCACATTCTTTATAATTCAATAATAATTAGTCGTAATTAGTGATAAGACCGCCAATTGTACTTTTGCTTAGGTAATGAATTTTTTTTAATATTTATTTTGAGATGTGCAATAAAATATTTTTTATTCTATTCTATTCAGTATAGTTTATTTAAACTGAAAGGAAAATAGTTGCGCAAATGAAGATTAGCTGGTATGAAAAGTAACCATCACATAAACCGCCTAGATTTCTTAGTCGCCTAGTACATTTAGTATGTACTTACTCTTACCCAATTGACTACGCCTAATTATCATTTTTCCTACTACCGCATCCACTGACAGTTGACATCGAACTGAATAAGCCGCCAACGTGTGAACACTGTTGGCGGGACGCGCCAAGATCCTTTGATGTGTGGTAAAAAACCGACACCGCTCCGGATAGCTGGCCAACGTTGGCGACCAATCACCAACACCGCCAATGTAGCGCCAAGTAGCCCTCTACACGCTGGAAAGCAGAAAATAAACGTCGTCTTTTGGACAAAGATCTTCCCCAAAGAGCTTTACTACGCAACGCCCTCATCTATCCTCTTCCTACCGCTTTCACCAATTCATCGTACTGTTACGTACCGGGTTCTTAATTTGATAAATACCAGTCACACTTTCGTGCATTAAGGTGTAATTATATTTATTGACCAATAACGCACTTTACACAACACAACAAACACTATCGATAATTAACTATCGATACTCGCACTAATTAACAACACTAATTTACTCCGTTATAGTAACACTGTCCACACCGTTAAGCTTATTTCCGTAATCCGTATATCACTGCACTGTCGTATTTAATTTCTTCGCTCTAGTATTTCGCTTGTTCTCGCTTTAGTTCTTCGCACTCGAATAACTCCGTAGCACGCGTCGCTCTTTATATATGCCAAATCTCAAATACGCGAATATTACAGAAAGTTCTAGTACCACATTCTCGAAAAGTCGATATTCGAGAAACATCTAGTAATTCCTTTTTTTTACTTATTAAAATACTAGTAACGCCATCTGTTCTCTAGTAGTGACACTTCCTTCAGCAACAGATATCATGGCGACTCATTAAATACTAGTAACGCCATCTAGTATAATCTAGTAGTGGCAAATCCTATCTCCTACTTGCGAACAGATGTCGTAACATTACCCCCTCCTTACATTAATACTCGTCCCGAGTATTATTGCTTCCATGGTACTTCGCAAGTCGATCGATGTGAACTATTTTCGAAGCCCCTCTAGGTTGGCGTTGAATTCTGTACGTTACATCGTTTATTCTAGTGACCACCTTGTACGGTCCTTCCCACCTATTTTGTAACTTAGGGGACTTCCCTTTCTGGCGAGTTGGATTGTGTAACCAGACGAGCATACCCTCTTCGAAACGCGGCGTGTTAGCTTTACGGTCATATCTGGTTTTCATCTTTTCACTAGCATGTAAACCATTTTCACGCACTAGGGAATGTACATCTTGCATTCTTTCCCTCAAATCGCTTACATATTCAGTTACACTCTGCGGCTCATCTGGTGACCCTCCTGTCAACAAATCTACAGGCAATCGTAGCTCTCTTCCGAAATTGACGAAAGCAGGTGTTTCCTTCGTGTTTTCGTGAACAGCTGACCGGTAAGACAGTAAAAATAATGGAATGTGTTTGTCCCAGTCCTTCTGATGTTTTTCAACCATCTTCGCCAACTGTCTCTCCAGTGTTTGGTTGAACCTCTCCACCATTCCATCTGACTGAGGATGATATGGCGTCGTCCTGGTTTTATGCATTCCAAGTAGTTTGCACACCTCTTGAAATACTTGTGACTCAAAATTTCTTCCCTGGTCAGAGTGTATCTCCAGGGGCACGCCAAATCGACAGATCACTTCCTCAACCAGTTTTGTAGCCACAGTTATTGCTTCTTGATTGGGTATGGCAAACACTTCAGGCCACTTAGTGAAGTAATCCATCACCACCATGAAATATTTATTTCCGGACTCTGATTGTGGAAACGGTCCAGCCACATCAACGGCAATCCTCTCCCAGGGGGCTCCCACATTGTACAACCGTAATCCCCCTCTACTCCGGGTCTGCGGACCTTTCACCGCGGCACACGTTGTACATTTCCGGCACCAGTCCTGTACGTCGTCCCTACATTGAAGCCAGTAAAACTTCGCACGAACCTTCTGCAACGTACGATTTACCCCAAGATGCCCGCCCGAAACACCGTCATGTGTTTCCCGCAGTACATCTTTAACCTTGGCTCTGGGCACGACCAATTGTAGGTGCTCTTCCTTACCGTTGGGTTTCTCCCACCTCCGGTACAGTAGACCATTGATCAGAACCAGGCTGTTCCATTGCGCCCAGTAAGCTTTCGTACTCACTCCTGTGGACGCTACTTCACTTCAAGCCGGTTGATCGTGTTTTTCCTTCTTCCATTTCATGATGGGTCTGAGGTTCTCATCTTCTTCTTGGGCCTTCTGCATAGCTTCTGTTTCCCATCCATCGAATGGACAAATTCGAGTCACTTTCACGACCTCCTGCTTCCGGCAATGTTTACAGTCTTCCGGACACGGTCTACGTGAAAGCGCGTCTGCATTGCCATGAGATTTACCACTACGGTTCTCGATAGAAAAGTCATACTCTTGTAGCTGTTCGATCCATCGAGCTACCTGTCCTTCCGGGTTTTTGAACTGGAGAAGCCATTTCAGTGCAGTCATTAATTATAATTATTTCACTTTGTCTTCACTTCCACTTATACATTATAGAATTTATTGGAATAACACACATTTAAGCGTAACAAGACTTATAATTTATATTATTTTTGAAAATTTATATGAACAGTCGATATTGATGACGTCTCGGCCGCTCTCTCCTTACCCTAGAGACAAGATGGGATACATGGTGTGCGAAACTGAGTTTGTAGTCTATTTTAATGCCAAGGTAGCGAATCACTTTGACCCTCTCAATACAGGGACATGAGCAATTGTTGGACAAATAACTATGAAAACAATCAGTACGGATCTCGTAGGTGTCCGGAGGTGGTTGGGTTTTGTCTGTGATTGAGAAGGTCATGTACTTGGTCTTTGACGTATTCAGTGAGAGTCTATTTTTAGATAGCCAATTTAAGACCTTGTTGAATCCAATTTGAGCAGCATTGTAAACTACGTCCCATGAGGCACCAGTAAAAGTTATGACGGTATCGTCCGCGAAAGACACTAGTTGACCAATGCAGTCATTAATTTCAAGCCATTATGATCAGTTCGAAGCTTGAACGGTCTCCCAATCAAATACTTGTAAAAATGCTGTAAGGTCTTCACTACAGCTAGAAGTTCCTTTCTCGTGACGCAGTAGTTTCTTTCCGCTTTAGATAGAGACTTGCTGAAATATCCGATCACAACTTCCTTGTCACCTTGGATCTGTGATAACACTCCACCAATAGCCATATTACTAGCATCGCTGTCAACGATGTACTGTCCCTCTGGCTGTGGATATCCAAGGATAGGTGTCTCGCAAAGCCTCTTCTTCAGCTCATTGAAAGATAACTCGCATTCATCATCCCAAGAGAAGGTTTTCTTATCTTCAGTCAACCGATGCAATGGTTTGGCGATCTCAGAAAACCCTTTTACAAAACGTCGATAGTACGAGCAAAGGCCGAGAAAAGCTCGCACGTCTGTTTTGTCTTTTGGCGTCGGCCATTTCTGCACAACTTCCACCTTTTCCGGATCCGTCTGAATTCCTTCTCGGCTGATTACGTGTCCTAAATAGTTCACTGAAGTTCTAAACAGCCGGCACTTCTTCGGATTCAGTTTCAGGTTTGCTCCACGAATTTTCTGAAAGACTTGTTCCAGGTTCTTGAGATGGTCTTGGAAGCTTTTGCCTATTATGACCACGTCGTCGAGGTACACCAGCCAAGCCTCGCCAACCAATCCCGCCAACGCACACTCCATAAGCCTTTCAAAAGTAGCTGGCGCGTTGCAGAGACCGAAAGGCATGACGTTAAACTGCCACAAACCCTTTCCAGTTGAAAACGCAGTCTTCTCTTTATCAGTCGGATGTATTTCCACCTGCCAGTAGCCTGACTTGCAGTCCAGGGTTGAAAACCACTTCATGCCACTCAAAGTATCCAGAGTGTCATCTATTCTTGGCAAAGGATAGCTGTCCTTCTTTGTCACGTTGTTCAGTTGCCTGTAGTCAACACAAAACCGTGTGCTTCCATTTTTCTTCTTAACAAGAACCACTGGAGAACACCACGGACTGGAGGACGGACTAATGACCTTCTTCTTTTTCATGTCTTCGAGCAATTCTTCAACTTCTTTCTCCTTAGCGATTGGGATTCTCCTTGCTCTCTGTCTAATAGGTCTTTCGTCCCCTGTATCAATTCTGTGTTGCACTAAAGATGTTCTGCCTAAGTCCTCTTCTGCATTTGAGAAGATGTCAGCATATTTCACCAGCAACTGTTTAACCTTGATCCTCTCCAAGTAAGATAAGTCATCCTGGATCTCACTTAACAAGTCAGTTACAGTTGAATTATCGACTTTCACTTTGACTTTCCCATTTGGAGAATGACAGCTCCTCATCCAGACTACTTCTTCACACTGACCAACTACTTCACCCCGCTTAAGCTGTACATCTTCTTGGTCAAGGTTGACTACCTTCACTATTGCCGTCTTGTTGCTTGTAACCAAAGTTCTTGCTGTCAGAAATTTCCTTGGCCCGTTCTTCCCTGTCTCTTCAATCAACACACAACGATGCCTCTTCTTCTCGCTGTCTACAGGTAACATCACCGGAACCAACTTCTGAGAACGCGCAGGAATATTGATGGTTTTCAAGCATGTCACTTCACCGACGGGACCACCCAGTATAAAGATTTCTTCCTGGCCACACTTGAAAATTCCTCTCGTTATGTCAATCCGGCAGTTATATTTCTTCATGAAGTCCAGTCCTAGTATGCATTCATCCATTATCTCAGCCACAATGACTTGATGAGTATACGACGTCTCGCCAACCATCATCCTGACTGAGAGTTCACCAAGGACAGGTATTCGCTGGCCAGAGGCGGAGAGTAGCCGACACTTAGTATCTCTGCTATACTTGATATTCGCTGCTTTCACCAGTGCCGGATTGATCACCGTTCTAGACGCTCCAGTATCAAGGGTCATCTTACAGTCTTGATCATTGACACAGCCCAATATCACCAAACTGTTCCCGTTACAGGCTTGTGAGATGGTCATTGTCGGGGCTTTCTCCTCTCTAGCCAGCACCTGCCCCCCGGTCCTGGCTAATGCTCGTTTCCCTGGACGTTTGCGGCAGGAGCCTCTGCCTGCCTCTTTTCTTCCTTCCTCAGCGGGCAACTTAATCTCAAATGGCCCCTTTTCCCGCAGCCATAACAAATCGGTCCAGTACTCCTTCCGACGGGTGCTTTAATGACCTTGACGTCCTCATTTGCTTCCGCAATCTTACGAAGTCGATGAGTTTGGCGCGTATCCTGGCGGCAAGCTTCAACTTCTAGAGCGTTCGCCAAGGCATCCTTGAGAGACGTGTGGTGTTGAAGTCTCACCGCTGTTCTCACTTCGATATCTCTGATGCCGTCGACGAATGCTTGCACCAGGTTCATTTCCACCGTCTTCGGATCTACACTGGGATAGGCCTTGCGGACGAGCTTCTCGATTTCAAGGGCCCACTGCTGAAGTCCCTCTCCGGAACGCTGGACCCTATCACGCAGCTGAGCGCAGAACACGTGCTCCAGGTGTCGCTCTCCATAGCGAGACTCCAACGCATCCAGCAGGTCCTTGAAACCACCACTCGGAGTCGGCAGCGCCTCTATTACTGACAGTGCTTGACCTCGGAGCGCCACCGTCAGTGCAGTCAAACACTGTTCATCAGTCCAACCATTGGCAGCCGCAACAGTCTGGAACTGATGTCTATACGCCGACCAGGATGTTGTTCCGTCGTAGGGAGGAACCTTCACACGAGGACCATGGACAGCTACTACATTCTCACCGGAGACAACCTTGACCGGTCGTGATTCAAGCTGCAGAACCCTTTTCTCCATTCCGCGGAAGTCGGTCTTCATGTCATCGATATCTTTCTCAATAGTGGTTACCTGCTCCTTCATCTGCTCTACGTCTTTTTCCACAGTAACCACCCGACCACTGACTTCATTGACCGCAGTGAGAACTTGTGAGAACTTAGTTTGCTGTTCCTCGCGCAACTCACGAACTTCTTGTTTCACAACACCCTGTACCTCCGAATGTATGTTTTTCACAACATCCTGTATGCTTTGTTGTGCTTCACGCATGCTTTGAAACATTTCAACTATCATCGCCAAGTCAGTATTAGTTGCGGCCGCCGGCGCCGTTGATGTAGACGGCGCGTTAGTCACCACGGACGTCTCCTCTGGAATGTCACTCCGAGGGTTTGTGACCGATGACCTCATTTCCGACAGCTGTTCACCCTCTGCGGCTTTCTGAGCGCGTGTCTTCACACCCTCTCTTCCGTCTTCCTTCGGCATAACTGGCATCTTCAAATCCCACTTCTGACACCAATTGTTACGTACCGGGTTCTTAATTTGATAAATACCAGTCACACTTTCGTGCAATAAGGTGTAATTATATTTATTGACCAATAACGCACTTTACACAACACAACAAACACTATCGATAATTAACTATCGATACTCGCACTAATTAACAACACTAATTTACTCCGTTATACGAGTAGTAACACTGTCCACACCGTTAAGCTTATTTCCGTAATCCGTATATCACTGCACTGTCGTATTTAATTTCTTCGCTCTAGTATTTCGCTTGTTCTCGCTTTAGTTCTTCGCACTCGAATAACTCCGTAGCACGCGTCGCTCTTTATATATGCCAAATCTCAAATACGCGAATATTACAGAAAGTTCTAGTACCACATTCTCGAAAAGTCGATATTCGAGAAACATCTAGTAATTCCTTTTTTTTACTTATTAAAATACTAGTAACGCCATCTGTTCTCTAGTAGTGACACTTCCTTCAGCAACAGATATCATGGCGACTCATTAAATACTAGTAACGCCATCTAGTATAATCTAGTAGTGGCAAATCCTATCTCCTACTTGCGAACAGATGTCGTAACATTACCATGTATTTTAAACTGTTCTAATAGAAAAATATTGCTCATTAAAATCTGCGTGGGAGGAGAGAAATAAAGGAAAAACCAACGCTCGCTGAAATGATTCAAGTGTAGTCATTTTTGCGTGGGCTATTAATAAATACTAGAGTAAGTTAGAAAACTTACCTATTATTGTTTCGATCATTTAATATTTTTATTTTGAAATACTGTTAGTCATTAAAATAAATAATTTACTATTGAGAATGAAACCACTTATTTTAAGACATGTGTAGGAATTGCTCATCGAAAATGTTATGGACCGATTAAGTAAAGCCACAACCTAGATAAGTACAACTGTGGTACAAACATTAGGTAAGGGATAGTAACTTGACGGTTTATTTACTAATACCCTTATAAATATCATCTAAGAATAAGAAACAACGTTCTATATTCATCATACAATTGATCGTCCTTAGCGAATATCGAACCCGCAACGCCGGTTTTAGAAGCTAGTCTATTGATCATTTTAGGTCCGGGAGGTCGTGATATACAAATATACATACTTATAGTATATAGAATAATAAAAAAAATAGCCATACTAATGTCATGCACACACACTCATTTACGCACACCGTAGTACTTTTTTTTGGTCTCGCCTGTCTTCTTTGTATTGCCAATCTCCCTAGTCGGTGCTAAATACTGTCACAAACAAAATTGGCTATAAAATGAAAATCAATCATAATATTCAAAAAACGATTTTTTTAAATAAAATATAATTTAATTAGCTGACATTAAACACAAAATTTGTTCAAAGCGATTGTCACTATTTTTCACAAAAGCCTTCAATGTTCGCAGCCAGTCTTCAATAGCAGCACGGCCCATATTCATGTTGATATCGGTCACTGCTTTAGTCAATGATGACTTTAGGCTGCTCAATTTTTTGTGAGGTTTAGAACAGACCTCCTTCTCCAATTCTTGAAAAATTTTGTAATCCAGTAGATTGAGGTCAGGGCTAGATGAGGACCAATCGTGATGCCTTAATAGCTCGACATTCTGGCGCTCAAACCACTCCTGAGTTGTTTTGGCCTTATGAGCAGGTGCAGAGTCCTGTTCAAACACAAATGGCCGTCCTCCAAAAAGTCTCTGGGGCAGATCTTTTACTATGCGATCTAAAACCAAGTCTCCGTACACTTTAGCACTGGTTTTGAAACCTTTTACACAAAATGTACTTCAGTAGGGCCATAGTAAGACACTCGCAACTAAATCATGATTGATGATGGATGATGACCGTGCTGCACTCTAGTAGCTGCAGCTAGTAGCGTACACCCTATCATTTGTTTTGTTGTATCTCTCCTAAATATTAAAAAAAAATCGTCTGTAAACAGGACATCGCGGTGTGTTATTCTTGCGTACCGCTTAAGCAATAATTTGCATTTTTTTGGCTCTCATAGCTATCAGACGCGCTTTCAGAATATGTCCACTATTTTTTCGATAAGCTCGTCCCAGGTCTTCATCGAGTAGTTTTTTTTGGTACCTCTGGTTAAACCAATCTTCAAAGACATCAATTTCTACTCGCGGTCGGGATTTCTTGCCGCACGCGCCTTGATTGCTTTGATCACCCCTGGAAACCTAACGGGACGAAGTCTGACAGTTTTTTTCTCGTCATCGACACTAGAGGTTTCATTGTACCCCTTGATGGTACGGTATACGAACCTCATCGTGATTTTAAATTTTTGAAGCAAGTTGAATATCGTCTTTGGTGTACGGCCGCAACGATGCAATGCAATCACTGTTACTCAGTTCTCTTTGAAGGTCTACACCATAGTAAAAAAATATAAATTTATTTGTGATTTAGCAGATTAGTATTAAAAAAATAATTAAAAATCGAACACCATTTTATATTTTTGTCTAGGTGTTCGATTTTTAAAATAAATGGCCAGTGACAGTATTTAAGAACCGACTTGGTATATAAGTAAGTATAGCATACTAAATCTATGCTTATAGTTGTGTATATTACAGTTTTATTCCAATATGATGAACAAAAGAAGAGGTATAAAACTTAGATCGCGTCAATTTCGCGCTAAGCTCGAAATGTCTAAAAGGGCCTAATTTAGTCTTCCTCGGACTTAGGACTCGTTTTCATAAAAAGTGACGTAAAGTGATGAACATTGCAAATTACGGTCAGGCCTAGTTCATTGTATGAATGGCGTTTGGGGTCTGGAGCAGTTTGTCATATTTTTTATTAGTTCGACCTTTCACTATTTAATTGAGATCTTGATACTGCCGAATTTCACATGTTTTTTTTTATAAAGAGAGCGTGAGTTCAGAGACATTTTTAACACGCTTTTATTAGGTCGACCTGTATGTATGTAACTATGTAATCAAATCTAAGAAAACTAATTTAACCATCTTCTAAAGGTCATAGCGTTATGAAAATTGGCAGTTGTATGTGATTTCGATGACAATACAATAATATGGTACTATCGAGCTGATCTGATGATGGAGCCGGAAGATATGAACTGGAACTTCATGATGGATGATCGTATTATAGCCGTGTTTGGACTTGTTAAAAAGGTCTTGTAATGAACGTTGACCATGATTAGGTTTCAAGGTCTGATGATGAAGCCGGAAGATAGGCACTAGCATTCCATGATGAAATATCGTATCATAGCCGTGTTTGGACTTGTTAGAAAGGTCTTGTAATGAACCTTGACCAAGATAAGGTTTCAAGGTCTGAATACCATAATATGGTACTGTCGAGCTCATCTGATGATGGAGCCGGAAGATATTAACTGGAATTTAATGATGGATGAGCGTATTATAGCCGTATTTGGACTTGTTAGAAAGGTCTTGTAATGAACTTTGACCACGATATTAACTTTGACCACGATTAGGTTTCAAGGTCTGAATACAACAATATGGTACTATCAAACTGATCTGATGATGGAGCCGGAAGATTTGAACTGGAACTTCATTATGAATATTATCATACGATGTATCGTTACCAACCCATAACGTCCCACTGCTGGGCACGGGTCTCTTCTGTGAGGAAGGTATTAGCCATACTTCACCACGGGGGCCAGCCGGGTTGGTGGAGGTTTGTAAGGCTAGTGGTCACCTTACCGTTAGATGTTATCAAGCCGCCCGTTTGGGTCTCTGACTAAGCTTGACGACTGCTATCTTACGATAACAACCGGCACCAACGGCTTTACGTGCCTTGCGAAGCACGGTAGCACCCGAGATAAATACCACTAGGCGGTTACCCATCCGTGGACGGACCGCAGCTCACGTTGCTTAACTTGTAAATACGATCACATCAGTCCAACTGAGCTACAGGCGCTACTACGATACGATGTATATTGACGTGTAAATGGGGTAGTAGCTTGTTAAAGATCCCACCCAAGCCAAGGTGAGAAACGTGCCGAGGGCTGAATGGCACGAGGGTGGTTAAAAATGTCATGTCACTAGCGTCACCTCAGGGAACCGGGCGAAACCCTGTTGTAAGTAGCCTTGCTCCTCTACTCGGACCTCTGGGGGGGTTGACCGTTTAATTGTCTTATACTCGTGGGAATACTATGGTAAAAACTAAACATAAAAAACAACAACACAAAGAAAACGGAGACTACAAAAAGAAAAGGAAAAACGCGACCAAAAAAAACGAAAACTCAGTGAAAACGAAAATTCTCTACAAAAACAAATATCCAAAACGTACACGCAACAATATAGAGCTAGAGAGACACCAGATCAACTAAATAAACGTTTAGAAAGTTTAGGACAGTACGAATCTCAGATGAGAACATCGCAGACTGAAGTAAAACGTGCGGCTCGTCTTGAATATTTACGTGAGCACAACTCACAAATGAGAGCGTCAGAGTCTCAAGAGAACGGGCTGCGAGACTTCAATATTTGCAAGAATACATCACTTAATCAAGAGCTTTGGAAACGGACGAAGATCGTAGTATGCGATTGCAGCACTTACGTGAGCATAATGCTGCTGCTAGAGCTGCCCAAAAAGCTAGAGAAGTAAACGTAGAGAAGGGGCTCGTGAATGGGAGTATCGGTTTTATCACGGACATCGTCTGGCCACACTTTAGACGCGACCAAATGTATGAAACTGACATCCCGTCCATCAAAGTTAATTTTGGTAACGACGGCAAGCACCTTATTCAGCCTATAGGCATCCAATTCCCGGCCAAGTACAGCTACGGTACGGTGGAAAGGCGCATGCTCCCAGTGATTTTAAGTTGGGCATCTACCGTGCACAAGGCTGTACGATAGACCACGCCGTGGTGTACTTAGGGTCCCGTACTTTTGCGGATGGACAGGCATATGTGGCACTAAGTCGAGTAAAATCTGTTAGTGGTCTCCAGATTGAAGAGTTAGATTTTTCTAAGCTGACAGGTAAGACACCATGCAATACAGACGCACCACAGTGGTACCGCCGCCATACAAGGGCGGTCATAAATACCTTACACTCTTAATTTGTATTTTTTTTTGGGTAAATCAATAAAATAACGTTTAAGATTGTATACTAATGATGTATTTAATTGTTAGAAGTAAATAAAGAAGTAAAAGTATACCACCACCATGATTTTTATACAATTCAAAGAAATAAAATAAATAGGTATAAATATATTAATTTATTTCTAATGATAACTACGAAATATCTACTTTTTGGTATTAATAAAATTGTCAATTTACTATTTTTACCATAAAAAATACATTATAACTATTTCTATTTTAAACTTACAGCTAAGTATACATGCATCTCTTACTAAACTGAAAAAAAGTACTACAAATAAATTGGAACATAAATCAAACTTTTAATAGATGTAACACTTCTTTAGACATAACACTTTTCTTCTGACGGGGGAGTTTTCGAAGGTTACTAGCCTTCCAATTTAAATGGATCCAAACTAAGTAGAAGTCTATTTAGCAAATCCGAATTACTAACTTCTCTTGACATCTTGCGCGTGTGATCTCGTCTGAAGGGCTTATAGAATTTATTGTTTGATTCAGCTGCCTCTTCAGATAACTCCCCGAACGATACTAAAACGAGTTGCGCTACCTGAGCCCCGTGAATGAGCACTTTGTGGACGGAAGCTGGAAGGTTCAACCACGGATATTCTTGAATCAAAAGACGCGCGGTTTCTAATTCATATTTCTCGAAAATTACTTAAAATATGTTTATGTTTCTGTGCAACTGTTCCGCCATGTTCCAATAGCCATACCTAAAATAAATGCATCCTTGTAAAGGTACATTTAATCGTATAACCTGGAAAGAAAAGTTAAAACTGTTGTATCGGGTTTTGAGAATTTGCTAATTTTGAGTCTACGCAGTAGTCTTTAAGAACTCGTAGAAGCTACATAGGCAGCTCTTGGCGGCTGAATGCTTTTGTATTCGAAAGAAGACACTCTAATCTTAAAATTGTACTATGTGAGAACCATTGACGATATCTGACATACTTTTAAAACTTTAGGAAAAGTTAAAATAATGTTTATTTTTAAACAAAATATTGTTGTACATTAGAAGGGACAAAAATGTTCTAATATGACAGATAACGGTTTAAAATGTACCTGAATTGTAATACATACCTTGTTCTTGGAAATCCATATCCCGGAAGTCACTCACAAACAATGCAATTCTGAGAATTCACTACCGCACAAACAATGTTCTAATGAGTCACTGATAACGGCGAGCATAAGGGTAAGATGCTTTCACTTTGAGGGTCAAAAGCAAATTGTTCTCAAATGAAAAGGGTGACATATTTATACTTTTTGGATAGCTTGTTTATCGGTTTATCAGTAAAAACAATAAAATTAATAGTATTTGATAGTCGACTTTACCGATTAATGGCCTATGGCGGTACCACTGTGCGCACGGGCGGAGATGGAGAGGATGCGGGCTCATTCGTCTATTTGAAATAAATGTTTAAAATATGCCATTAGCAAAGACTAAAAAGCATAAAATAAATTAATAGTTTAAAAAACACTAAAAAACACGCTTTTATAAGTGCATTTAAAAGTCAAAAATAAATTACGGGTCGTTCAAGTTGTCTCTATTTCTGGGCTGAAGTGTAAACTAGTGCTTTTAATTATAATATTTGATTGTAAAAGCGTGGGGCGCTGGAGCAGGAAAAACTTTCTTGTAAACAAATACACGAACAAGAACTCTGCATTTTGCCACTGTTGACTAGTAGTTTGAACAGACTGTTTAATATAGAGCCTCCAACTAGTGGTGCTGCAACTCTAGTTAGAGTGCCGATCTCTGTAACCTGCTTCCCGAAACATCGCTTAACTTGATTTCTTAGCAAGGTAAACAAAAAATCTTTCCTTTTCCAGCGCCCCACGCTTTTACAATCAAATATTATAATTAAAAGCACATAGTTTACACATACATACAACATAGATAGACTAAGTTGCGTGGAGATGAAGGATGAAATGGAAATAGAAGAAGTATGGGATGTGCTCAAATCGACAATGGTTGAATGTGCGACGGAAGTTTGTGGAGTGTGTAAAAGGTCAAATAGACCACCAACAAGTTGGTGGGATAAAGTTGTGAAAGAGGCGGTTGGAGATAAGAAGAAAGCGTGGTTAGATTTACTAGCGATTAAAGCTAGTAAACGAATGAATGCGAGTGTAACTGACGATGTAGTGCAGAAAAGTGAAGATGAATATAAGAGAGTTAAGAATGAGGTGAAGAAGAAAATAGAAAAGAAAAAGCGGGATTTGCAAGAGTGGTGTGAGAGGAAACTTTCTGATGATTTCCGGAATAACCAAAAGTTATTCTGGAAGTATATCCGGAAGGAAAAGGGAGTTTCCCAAAACACGAGAGTGAGTGTAATAAGAGATGAACAGGGTGAATTGGCGACGGATGAAAGTAGCATGAAACGGGTATGGAAGAATTATTTTGAGGGACTGTTTGAAAAAGAGGATGCATCCATTTCTCCGCCAATCGACAGTAATGTTGATTGGAACGAAGAGATGGGTGATTTCATCGACAGTGAGATTAGTATGGAAGAAATAATGAAAGCAATGAAAAGTATGAAAGTAGGGAAGGCGGCAGGGTATGATAGGATTACTATCGAAATGCTGAGGGCTGGTAAAGGGTTGGTGGCTTCTTGGTTGTACTTCCTTTTCCAAAAATGCTGGTCGAGTGGCAAAGTTCCACGAGATTGGTGCAAGGCGGTGATTGTGCCTCTATATAAAGGAAAGGGGTCACACCAAGAGGCTAAAAACTACCGCGGCATCAGCTTACTCAGCATTGTTGGTAAATTGTATGCTAAGGTACTGATTGAAAGAGTGATGAATGAAACTGATGAGAAAATATGGGATGTGCAAGCGGGATTTAGGAAAGGAATGGGATGTATGGATCAAATCTTCTCTCTAAGGAGCAGCACCGAAAAGTTCTTAGCTAAGAACCAAAAGGTATATTGCTCCTTCATTGATTTAGAGAAGGCGTATGATAGGGTGGTAAGAAAGTGTTTATGGGAGGTGTTATCCAAGTTCGGTTTGGGGAGTCAACTTATACGTGCATTGGTATCACTCTATGAGGATTCTAGTGCATGTGTAAGAGTAAACGGGGAAAACACTGACTGGTTCGGAATCTCTAGGGGTGTCCGACAGGGATGTGTAGCTTCTCCGTGGCTCTTCAATTTGTTCATGGATGACTGTTTGACAGAGTTGCGTGAAAGTGATTATGGACTAAGAATGGGTGGATTCATCATTAAATGCCTCTTGTATGCTGACGATCAAGTGCTACTTGCATCATCGGCAGAAGAGTTGCAAGAGATGATGAATATTGCATGTGAGTCTTTTGTAAGAAAGGGAATGAGGGTGAATGTGGATAAGACCAAAACGATGGTTTTTGAGAGACAGGAAGATGTGACAGAATGCGTGATTGCGATTGATGGTAAGGATGTGGAACAGGTGAAGGAGTTTGTATATCTGGGAAGTTTGTTTACAAGGGATGGAAAATGTGATGAAGACATTGAAAGAAGAGTGAAAAAGGGTAATGCGGTAAATGGAGCAATGAATAGCCTAATGATCAGTCAATCGGTGTCTGAAAAGGCCCGAATGGCTGTGCATGATGCTGTTCTTGTTCCTACGCTTATGTATGGAAGCGAATGTTGGGTGTGGCAGAAGAAGCATGAGAGCAGAGTGAATGCAGTAGAGATGAGGTCCCTCAGAAAAATTTGTAATGTTAGATTGTGTGACCGAGTGAGAAATAGTGTTATTCGTGAAAAGTGTGGTGTGAAAGATGATATTGTAAGAAAGATAGAAAAAGGAATGTTGAGATGGTTTGGGCACATAGAGAGGATGGATGATAGAAAATTGGTAAAAGGGATCTATAGAGCTAGTGTGGATGGTAATGTTAGTAGAGGACGACCACGGAGAACACACTTGGACCAAATTGAGAGTGTGCTCAAAAAGGCTGGCGTCCGAAGTATGAAGAATAAAAGAGCATGTATGAAAAGATTGATGGATGTAAACGAAGCTAGAGAGGTTTGTCAGGATCGTGCGAAGTGGCGATCGATAGTCTCTGCCTACCCCAATGGGAACTAATGGCGTGAGTATATGTATGTATGTATGTATGTATAGTTTACACTTCAGCCCAGAAATAGAGACAACTTGAACGACCCGTAATTTATTTTTGACTTTATGCACTTATAAAAGCGTGTTTTTTAGTGTTTTTTAAACTATTATATATTATAAATAATAAACGATGGCATTTAACTAATAATTTTCTGACCTGAAGTCATAATAAATTAAATCATTTTATCAATAACAAGCAAGGATACAAAGTTCTTAAAGTATAATAAATTCGAAAAATTTTGTGTTAAAATTGATGTTAGATGTACTTTATCTTTAATTCAATATATAAAATTTTAGTTAAGAGATCTTTTAAGGTCGTGAAAATAACTTTGCCGTGATAGCTTTTTATTTAAATTAGTTAAAATACAAATCTTTTCCTGAAAAAAATATTTTTATTACACGTCGTTTTGGTAGGTACCTCATTTTCTCCTTTTATTCAATTAATTAATTACATACAAATCTGCTTTAAATATTTTACCTAAAATGACATAAGAGGTTCTTTTCTCCATCCATCATACAAATACAAGACTAGGCCACCATGAACGCACAGAAGTAATTATTCTAATATTCACTTGGAAAGTTTCAAAGTAATTCCGTTGTATAATATTATGTAATATTCAGATGAATATAGGGTTGTTAACACGGTATCAACCCCGGAGGACATGGTTCATTGAACCCATTCAGCAGGGGTCCGATCTTTGCTAACCCTTGTTGCTGTATCTTGTCAAGATTATGTGTTTTTGTTGGGCTCTGAAATATTTGAAATCAAATATGAATTATATACAAATCAATTTTATTTAAACTGAAGCTCTCCTTATTTTCTATGAATTTATTTACATTATATTTATAATACCTAATTAAAATAACTTACACGATGTTACTTACTGATTGTAAAAAAAATAACACAGATATTACGTGGCAGATGCAAAGAGGACTGTAGCAAGTTAATGTAGTGTGAGATAAAATAACTTGGACTTACTAAGCTCATCACACTATACGTTCGCTGGCTACCATATTCTTTACACCTACAAGTAATTCACGCTTTAGTAATTCAATTAATATTGTTTTAATGTAATAGTTAATTGGGGCTTTTTATTGGATTTTGGGCGATGCGGTTGGAGACCCATCACCAAAAACCTTTACTTTTACCATCTTTTCCCCACTCAACTTCCAAAAGTGGCTGAGAAAATTGTAATTCCTTAGTTCTGGCTACCCCTTCTAGGGAAATATAGCCGTGAGTATATGTATGTATGTATGTATGTAATAGTTAGTCTATGCGATAGGCGGTAGCTAAAATAAGTTTCAGACAGTAAGTGAACATCGCAGGCCAAGTTCATATGATCAATCATACAATCATATGATTTTCAGAAGTACACACTGAAAGCGAAACACTGTCGGTAGACTATATAAATGAAACATAAATGTACATAAACTGCATGTGTATCTAATTTTAAAATGAAGGAATGAAATTAAGTTTCATGGCCTCCAGAAAATGTTTATATAATTCGCTATATTTCAAGCTCCATAATAAAATATGTCAAATACAAGGCTTGTTCTGAAATGACTAGACATTTCTGGTCCGGCTACTCAAGGTTTATACTGACTATTTTCTCAAATTCAAACGTTCACTACTACTAATGCTTCTGAACATCACGTGATATTGGTATTCACAGTACCCTCGTTTTGCTAGGACAATTCACTCGTGTGATAGAGATCACCAATTTTTGTTTTCTTAAGTCACATGTGTGGTTAATTTATCATGGTTGTTACCGGTGAGGGAAAACATGTGACAGAGAATTCGTACAAAACGGCGGCAGGCCTGCCCCCTATCACGTGAGTACACTGTCCAAGTAAAACGTTGGTTCTCTGAAGACAATCTTCACGCGATGTCCAAAAGTATTAGTTTTGAGTTTCTATGTACTATACGTGAGAGTTTGAGATTCTATAAATATATTTTCTCACCAATGCAATACTTCCGCGGTTTAACATATAACTTACAAACTTACTTACTTAATATTTATACTCACGCCCATTATTCCCATTGGGGTAGGCAGAGACTGTCGATCGCCACTTAGTACGATCTTGACAAACCTCTCTTGCTTCCCTTACATTAATTTTTCTTCTGGTACATGCTTTTTTACTCTTATCACTTCGGACCCCCGCCTTTATAAGAACGTTTTGTATTTGGTCAAGAAACGTTTTACGAGGCCTTCCTCAACAACAACGTAACAATCCCATCCAGATTGGCTCTATATATCTCTTTGCTACTTTACTTTCATCCATCCTCTATGTGCCCAAACCACCTTAACATTCCTTTTTCTATCTTGCATACTAATTCATCTTTCAAATCTACTCGTTCACGAATCACACTATTTCTCTCTCTATCACACAAACTTACATTAGATATACTTCTGAGGGATCTCATTTTAAACTTTCCTGCGCAAAAACAGTAAAGGAGAAGGTTGTTAAATGCTTAGCTCCTGAAAACGACGTCCAGAGTTATTTCTTAAATAAACTGCATACTTTCCGTGTCCAAGACGTTTGCTATATCTAAAACTAACCGAAGCTAGGGGTAGGGTAGAAAAAGCTAAATAACTTTAAGCTACAAGTGTAACCACCTAAAAAATCAAATGCACGAAGCATTTAAGCCTCTGCATATAAAACTATGATAACAATATTTTATAGTTTAACTCTGAATAAAAATAAACCTTACAAAAACATATTCAAACAAATCCGCTGACCAAACACGGATGTCAACCAAAACGGATGACATGACGCATTAAAATCTGTAAAAGAAACAATTGACACAATTTATCGCGTTCACAAACATAACGTCCATTTTTTAGCCGTCAATTACAAAGATGTGGCAAAATTGAAATTCCTGAATCGTGACGCGCAGGATGTGGGAAAACATTTGTCAAACGCCCAAAAGCGTCACTCTTCTAACAATGCAAACAAACGCTGTTTTTATACAGTTTGTGCTCCGATTATTTTAAAATCTGAAGTAGGAAATTCATAGAAACCAAAGGGTTATGTTGTATATTGATGTAAGAATGACAGAAGTACTATTACTTCTGCGTAAAGTAAAATCATTTAAATTAAAGCGATTTATAATTTCTTAAACTCATGTATTCGACACTTACAAAGATGTTACATCATTAATCCTTGCTTATTATCGCACTTTAAGAAAAAAAATGGGCATATTTTGAAACTCTCTTATTATTTTATTTCAAGTGAAAAATTACATGTTATATTAATACTGGATTTTTGCGATAAATCAGTCAATGCTTAGTACATACTTACATTCATCTGCATATAAAGTGTCTTGTTAGAATATGCTTTAAGCATATTCTAACAAGAGGTAATGTAGGAAAATGTACTATATTACCTCTTGTTCGAATATGATTAAAACTTAAAATAAAAATGGTGGATGCTTCCATTACTAAACAAAACTGGCTGCAAAAATTGATATATGCAGGTTCTCACGGCTATAGATCTTAAAAAAAAAGGTTCCTGAATAATAAACTCCTCAGCCATTTCATACTTGACTACTTGCAAACTATTCAACAAATAAAAAAATAGCTAATCAGAAAACACACAGCTGAATAGAACTTCTTCCTCAAAACCAATTACAAAAACATTCACTCGAATCGATTATACAATTACCCAATTAATTTGAACCAACATGACAAAATCACATCCAATTTGATAAAAAGATTTAGAGGATAGCAATGCCAATTGCCAACATGCTTTGGAAAGACCAGACTGATTGTTTCCCGACGGTATTTCACAACAGCACAATAGGTTGTACTAAAAATCAACAAATAAAATGTCGAAAGAGCGAACAGAATGAAAGATTAAATCGGCCGAATCTCGGGGGTCCCGAAGCTTTATCATTTTAATCGGTTTCGGGCAGGTGCGAATTGTCGTGCTGGGACGACTGCAAATATACTGATTTTTACTTACACTGACTACTGAGAGTGAAGATGTCTCGGTTTAAATATCGTTGGTATTGGATTTAAACATGTTTTTGATAACACGTTGGTATTTTAAACGACAAGGACCCAACGCGCACATGACCGTGTCCGTAAAGCTATAAATCTTCCCTCGTTATTCCTAGGAATAATTGTCTGGTGAGGATTTTTCTTCTCACGTTATGTGATTGGTTTTTTGTGATGGACAATTTATTTTAATTATGACAAACTAGCGTTTGGTTTGGTCGCATAGAAAATCTTTTATAAAGTAAAAACACGTTTATAAACTGAAATTGTACAAACCATATTTTGAAAAAATTAAAAAATGTGAATGTAAAGAGTTTTTTTGTTGCTTCTTCTCTTTACGAACACCTTCCGAAGCAACGGATTAACAATTAATTTAAAACTTTGACGTTCAAAAAATGTTAGTATTTAACTTTATTTTGAAAAATAAACATTTTGACTTTTGACTTTTTTTTTAACTAGACCTAAAGTTTATTGCCGTGACACTACCCCTTTTTACCCACGGATGTCGTAAGAGTTGAATATGGGGCTTTTTAAAGTTTTTGTAAAGTTGGTTTTTGGGCGATGCAGTTGGAGACCCATTACCAACGATACTTTATTTCTACCATCTTGTCCCCTATCAACTTCCATATGTGGCTGAAGAGTTTTCTGCTCTGAAGCTCTGGCTACCCCTTTTTTGGGTTATATGGTCGTGAGTATATATGTGTATTTAAAGTTTATTATTTCAAATATGTCTCTGAAACTCTAATCACTGACGTACCATGTCTGTTATCGAGCTTGTGTTGAAGGTAAAAAAAGATCATCTATAATATTTATTATATTCCTGATATATTATATTTTTTTTAAAACCTAAATGTCTGCCGCATCTTAAACAACAAATTAATAATACGGCTTACTATATCTTCTTCCAGCTGATAGGTCGAATCGAAAATGCCATGAAATTCGTCGTTCTCGAATCAGCTTTGAATCGACCTCTATCATTGTTTTGTTTCGGGTCCGGTTTCTTTATGGCACTCACAGTGTTAATTCCTTTTCGATTGGAAATTGGATCGATTTGTCTTCTCTTTTTCATCCTCTTGTTTTATGAAGCCCGCTTTGAACGCTGTTGATTTGGTGAGTTTGAAGCTTAACTGTTGCTAACATTTTTATGTTTCGTTGCAGTTATTTCTTTACGTTTTATGTGTTGTATAAAATGTTGTGTAAAATGACTCTTTTTGCCGCGTAGTATTTTGAACGAACAAGCTATGACTTAACTAAAATCAGATATTAAGTAACAAATTCAAATATGTAGCAAGGATAAAATAAGACACAGATATTTATTTAAACTAAGAGGGTGATTATTTTTTAGGATAACTTTAAGAATGTATCTATATATAAAATAGTCATTTTACTATTACTGTTAAATATTGCCAATATAGTCTTATATCATCATCATCATCTAATATAATCAATTCCGTGTTCAATTTCCTCAGCCAATTGCCCACTAACTTTGCAACCCCCGTCTACGATCAAAAGATAGATAATAAATAGAAGAAACAAAATTTGAAGAAGGGTCGTACTGTTGTTCTAATAAAGGAGGTCTCGTACATCGTGCCTTGGCATTTCTCTCAGAATACTTTGTATATTTTTTAAATATACAAGATATTTATTAAACTGACATCAATAGCCATAAAAGCAGAAATTAAGAGCAAAGCATAAAACTTACATACATATATATACTCCCGCCATTAGTTCCCATTGGGGTAGGCAGAGACTATTGATCGCCACTTCGTACGATCCTGACAAACCTCTCTAGCTTCGTTTACATTCATCAATCTTTTCATGCATGCTCTTTTATTTTTCATACTTCGGACGCCAGCCTTTTTGAGCACACTCTCAATTTGGTCCAAGTGTGTTCTCCGTGGTCGTCCTCTACTAACATTTCCATCAACACTAGCTGTGTAGATCCCTTTTACCAATTTTCTATCATCCATCCTCTCTATGTGCCCAAACCATCTCAACATTCCTTTTTCTATCTTTCTTACAATATCATCTTTCACACCACACTTCACATCTTTCACACCACACGAATAACACTATTTCTCACTCGGTCACATAATCTAACATTACAAATTTTTGGATAAAATTTCTCGAAAAAATCTTTCGAAACAAAGTGTAGGATACTAAAATCTAGCCCGCAAAAACATGAATCTTTTTTAGTTCCTTGTTTATGTCATCTAAGAATCTGAAACATTGTTCCAAGCACAAAAGAAACCGTAATCTATAAAACAAAATGATATAATGGGTTGCTAGGCTGTGTAGATGATAAATCAATAATAATGAGGTTGCAACATGGAGCCCCGGATATGACGCGGTTGAGATAACTCAATGATCAGCTCATACGGCCCACATCATCAGATATGATGTGCGAAGATTAATGGATATGACTGATACATAGTTTAAATTTATTTTCGGTTACTTTAGCTGTTCTTATGAGACCCTGGTGTTTCTTATTTAGATAAGAAATTAATATCGTTAATTAATATAACCCTCAGTACTAACGGCTATTCATTCCGTTGTTCATATATATTTATATTAGAAATTCCTCAGCAACTTTTGGAAGCTGCATGGGGAAAAGATGGTGAAATAAAGGTTGTTGGTGATGGGTCTCCAATCGCATCGCCCAAAAATACCTTAAAAGCCCCAATACCGTTAGTCGCCTCTTACGTACACCCACCGGGAGAAATGGGGTAGTGCTATTCGAAGCCGACACTACACAGTTACATATATTTTCTTAATTCACAAGCCTATTAATATATTTTTTATAGCAGTACATGTTGATTTGGTAGCGATCTCACGAACATTGATCTTTTGATACATGCCGAGTGCTAAAAAGTGTATTGTATTGTATATGCTTAACACCGGGCTTATTGTCTTAAAGCTCAGTGAGTTGATGCCTACAGCTCAGAACTAGGTTTATTATAATCGTCAAGTGCTTATTTTATGTCAAATAGCCTTGAAACTGTACTAACAGTTATATAATGTAGATATGACAAAACAATTGTATTAAGCTCTTTTTGAAATAAAGATATATTATTTTTATTATATTGTTTTATACTCACGGCCATAAATCACAAAAAGGGTTAGCCAGAGCTTCGGAGTTAGAAACTTCTCAGCCTCATTTGGAAGTTGATAGGGGACAAGATGGTAGAAATAAAGAAACGAACCGCATCGCCCGAAAACCATACCCTTAGTTGCTTCTTACAATACCCGTGGGTAGTAAGGGGTAGTGATATTCTAAGCCGCCACTGCACTGCACGTAGTAAAATAAACCATCTGAAACCAACCAAACGAAGACCGCAGAGTCTAGAACGAGAACTACTGAAATATTACGACACATTTTGTTTCTTTTTTATCACAAGTTCACAGACTCTAAGTTTGACTGCGCTAACACTAGCGATAGTTAGAAATGGCTTAAATTTGGGCCCGACCTTTCAAAAATATTCTAAATTTTTTTTTTTTTCAAATTAATCGGTTGTTATTAGTACGGAACTGTAAACTAACAAGTTTTTCTATTTGCAAAATGCACCGAACAAACTTTATCTTCAAGTAAATTGATGCAAAGTATATACAGCCAACTGCTCCAGAACTTAGTGATACGAATAATTTCGTAGCTTCATGCACAAGATAGATTTCCTTAAGGGTGACTTGCTGAATTTTTGATCGATAGCCTCGCCTGCCGCAATGCTATGAGATGAGACATATTTATCCGGTTAGAAAAACAATTTTACCAATAAATATTTGCTCCCGATCGCCTCCGCTGATCTTATGATGCCCCAGTATTTCTTATTGAGTGATGGAATTTTTGTGCCCGCATTATAAGGATTTTTTGAGTAACTTTATTAAATACGAAGCTTTTCCACTTTTATTGTAATTAATGACCCGGGGCTGGGTCGGTCTTTCAAAAGACAAATTGTATAATACGTTACGTACAACGTATTATGCATATTTCGCTGTGTAGTATCGGCTTAGAATGAAACTACCCCATTTCTGCCGGTGGGTGTACGTAAGAGGCGACTGACGGTGTTGGGGCTTTTAAGGGATTTTTGGGCAATGCGGTTGGAGACCCATCACCATCAACCTTAATTTTGCCATCTTTTCCCCACTCAACTTTCCAAAAGTGACTGAGGAATTTTTAGTTCCTTAGCTCTGGCCACCCTTTCTAGGGATTTACAGCCGTGAGTATATGTATGTAGTATATGTATATATATATAGACTTTCAATTATGACTTTTTAAACAAACTTATACATATGGTCACGCTATCAACTCCCATCCTGGCAACTGTCCTAAAAGTAACAATATAGTAATAGATAAAAGTAGAAGCATAGCAACCGTGGTAGCTCAGTGGGTAGAACACTGCTTACCGTGCAGACGATAAGGGTTCAAACTCGGGTCGGGCCTACACCAATTTGTCTTTTCAAAAGACACATGTGTGGTTAATTTATCATGGTTGTTAACGGTGAGAAAACATCGTGAGGAAACCCACATGGCTTAGCTGTACTTAGTCATGTGACGATATGTTCGTCCAAAACGGTGATAGGCCTGCCCCCTATCTCGTGAGCACTCTGTCCAAGCAAACATGGGTACTCTAAAAACCAGGTGACAATGTCACGTGATGTTCAGAAGTATTAGTACCTCTGCCAGTTCCTTCGGAGATATACGGCGTGAGCTTTTGAGTTTCAGTTTCAGTATAGTAATCCTAGCAAACTCCTGAACTTAATTTATATTCAATATTTGAAACATGCCCGTTTATTCTTCACAAAACCATTTAATAACTACATCACCCACAGATCAACCGATTGGGTTTTGTCTATGGTGACCCTTTTCTCTTCAACGCAACAAACTTTACGATTTCAAACACGCACCCTCCAGTTTTATCTTTTTATTTATTGGAAAACCCGTTTTATATACTTTATGTGGTTTAACCTTCAACCAAAGAAAATTAATTACACAGAGATGTAATGTGCAATTTATAAACCCATAAATTGGTAGTAAAGTCATAACTAGGTATGTCTTATTTTGAACTCTTTATAAACATCTGAATAGTACTTAGAAAATAACTGTGAGCTTGTGATTAATTAATGTATCGTTATCATTATGCTTTATTTAAATAACACTTGTAGCTTAGCAATAACTTTTGTAGACTAATTATTGTCTTTATGCCTTTCTTTCTTTGGGTTTAAGCCTTAAGTCTTGGGAATCGCTATTCTATATATAATACTACTTTTATAATGATTGGTTTTTCCTTCCCAGCTCATGTAAGTTATTTATTGATCCACTTAACAATTCCCTACATGTGTACAACACAATGTAATTTCATGTCAAACTTAATTAATTTCGTGCATAGATTTACAAAGATAATCCTCGGGCCCATTTTCCTGAATCCAATTTTTTTGGTTAAGCTACAACAAGCGAAACCCTCACAATTTAACATCAGCAATTACTAGGACATCAAAGAGACGAGAAAATGAAGAAGCGTCAGTATATTTTGAAGTAAAAACTTTAAGCAACATTTCTAGAAGTACCAGAAGATCAATTTTATTATCTACATAATCACGATCTTACCATATAGATTTAAAATATAATCACGTTTTTTTGAAAATGACAAATACGAGTATATTCAAAGTTTTGAAAGTTGTGAAAAGTATTTTACATGCAAATGCTTACATGCAGAAACACATCTCTAAATAATATTAACCGACCGAAGATAAAATAAGGTGTGCTGCCTTAAAAAAAAAAAGGCTAAAAAAGCGTGTATGAATATAAAGATGAATGGGACAGAAGCGAGAGGGATTTGTCAGATCGTACAGTGGCGATTGAAAGTCTCTGCCTATCCCAACAAGAAGAACAGGCGTATAAGTAAGTAAGTAAATTAAGTAAGAAGAAGAATAAAAGGTTGTTGGTCATGGGTTACCAACCATTCAACACATCGATTACGAAGGCCACGAAACTCTAAACAAACGTCAGGAAATTAAACATTGTAAATTTATTCGTCGCCTACAATTTTGCACGCAGCATTGTTTCGGAAATGATATTTACAAAGAAATCGAGATAGAAATATTAATTGGAGTGGCGCAAACAATTTGAAGAATACTCACTCTAATGATATGCAAACAGAAAATTAATGAAGCAACTTTGGGGAAATAAGGAATGTCCTATCTGAAGGGGTCCTTTTTATAAAACCGCAGTCCCCTTGTTTTCTAAATGTATTTAATTGCTTTTGAAGAGCGGCAAATTTGATAACATTCCATTTATGTTGGACCAATTATTACTTCCGGGTGATCTTCTGGTTTAGTTTTGGTCATGGCTGTTTTGCATTGGAATGGCGTTCGATATTTATTATTGTAATAATTTTAACAGCTTATTATTATATTATTAACATAAATTTAATTTTCATTACGTAGTAGAGACATAATTTTGACAAACTCATAATTTTAAAAGTATATAAAATAAAAAAAAGTATGGTTATAAACATACTCAAGACTAAATTCATAGTACTTCTTAGTATGATTGTATTATACTGTATTATTATTATTTAACTAACCAATGGGTCCCTGTAACCTGAATAAATAAATGATAATAATAAAATAATTATATATTATATTGTATTTGATTGTAGATAGTTTGGTTGATTATTATTTTTCCTAATGCCTAGAAACCAAACCAAATGAAATAATCTTTTAATTTGGACTTTACAGGGACCTTTTGAATTCGACAATTTGTCAACATATAGCATGACATAGCTTGCCTTGTCTTGTAGAAAAAAGTTACCAATGAGGCCAGGGTCCTACAAGGTGATTTCCAAAAATGTTTAAAACATTGGATGTTCTTTGCATGTTATTATTTTTATTATTAGTCTAATATCCTCTACCACACACCTTTGTTTTAGTTATCCAGGCTCAATTAGTATAAATTCCTCGTTCGACTCTTCTTCTTGAATGATATCCAACAGAGCCAAGATAAATTAACTAATAAAGCAATTTTTCAACTTTCGCAATTACACAAAACCAAAACACTCTCAGCTTAATTAACCGAAAAGGGTTTTAATAACGAAACTGGGAAATAAAGATACTTGTCAAAAACAACAGATCCTGAGGGATCTTAAATTTATTGTTTCTTTTTCTTTCAATTCGGTATCTGGAAGGATTCCACGGGGAATTGTTCCGTGATAATTGCTACGTGCTCCAGCACCTTTACTGGATTTAAGGTTTAAATGACAGGTCATTTTTAGAAAATTTTTAGGTCACGCGTAAACAACCAATGACTGCTACTGGATATTTTTTAATCAGTATCAAGTTGAAATATAGCTCCATATACTCTCGACTACCATCACAAATAGCTATAGTCATTATGAGTTAGAAAAAAATATTTGTTATACTTATTCATATGTATGTTAGTGATACCCACACAAATAACCCCGTCACCTCCCCTCTCTCACAACAACACCATCACCTACATGCATATACTCACGGCTGTAAATCCCTAGAAGGGGTAACCAGAGCTAAGGAATAAAAAATTCCTCAACCACTTTTGGAAAGTTGAGTGGGGAAAAGATGGTGAAATAAAGGTTGTTGGTGATGGGTCTCCAACCGCATCGCCCAAAAATCCCTTAAAAGCCCCATTACCGTTAGTCGCCTCTTACGTACACCCACCGGAAGATATGGGGTAGTACTATTCTTAGCCGACACTACACAGCAAACACCATCACCTCTCACCAAATAACATACGAGATGAAATAGATAGTGCTATTCTAAACTGACACTACTCAGTTTTTTTTATGATTAGAGTTTTGGTACAAAATTTTAATACCGAGTCGTGTAACCTTAAAATGGCACTATTCAGAAGTGCCTTATGCTTCTAGGGCTTTTTGAGTAAATTGTAGAAAAGTTATTTATAGTAACTCTGAGCTGTAAAATGTATTTATAAGAATATAGTCAGAAAAAAATATACATACATATACTCACGGGCATAAATTCCAAAAAGGGGTAGGCAGCTTCAGAGCTAGAAACTCCTCAGCCACATTTGGAAGTTAATAGGGGAGAAGATGGTAAAAATAAAGTATCGTTGGTGATGAAGTCTACAACCGCATCGCCAAAAAACCACTTGAAAAGCACCACACCCTTAGTCGCCTCTAACGACACCCCTGTGTAAAAAAGGGTAGGGACATTTAAAGCCGGCACTACACGTCAAATAAAATACGCGGGTACAAAATACACGGGAAAAAATTGATTTCAGGAATTTAGAGCCTAATATAATATACCAGGCCACTCAGAAAGTATTGCAAAAAAAGGTTCTAATGTATGAAACACTGGCCGGTTGTAATGTATACTGAAAATATGAGTCTTTATAAATAAAATAAGGTACGTTCCAATTTTAAAATTTCCCTCTTTATTTTTTACGAGCTATTTTAAATTGTCGTGTCTTACTGAAAAATGAATCTGAGCCGGGAACATTTTCGCGCTATGATTTGTTACGATTTCAAATGTCGCTTAAACCAGACGAATCATACGAAAGACTTCAAATGGCGTTTATGGATGAAGGGCCTTCTAAGGCAACCGTGTATCGTTGGTATAACGAATTCAAGCGTGGTCGATTAACTTTGCGGGATGAAGAAAGAAGTGGTCGCCCTCTAACGGCTGTTACGGATGAAAACGTGGTGGAAGTGAAAAATTTAATTCATGACAATAGGCGAATAACGTATCTAGAGATTCAACACATTATGCAGATTGGATCGCGAAGCGTTCATGAGATTTTACATGAACATCATCACGTGAGGAGGATAGTTTCACGCTGGGTGCCACACAACCTCACCGAGGTACAGAAACAGGCCCGGGTGGAATGGTGTCGTGATATGATTAATAAATTTGATGCTGGCTCGTCTCGGCGTGTTTACGACATCGTTACAGGTGATGAGTCCTGGATTTATCAATACGATCCAGAAACGAAGCGCCAGTCGACGGTTTGGGTATTTCAAAACGAAGCGACCCCTACCAAAGTGAAGAGATCTAGAAGCGGTGGGAAGATTTTGATCGCAAGTATTTTCAATATGACTGGCTATTTGGTGTCAATTCCTTTACAAGATCAAAGAAGTATTAACGCAGACTGGTATACTACTAAAGGCTTTCCAGTAGTTTTCTCAGTTGTGAGCAACAATCGACCAAACACAGGGCTCCACGGGCTACTGCTTCACCACGACAACGCGCCCGCTCACACCGCGCTCAAAACGACGGACTTCCTGAACAGCACGCCGGTCAAACTCTTGGGTCACCCTCCTTACAGCCCTGGTCTGGCACCGTGTGACTCCTTTTTATTCCCTAAAATAAAAAATCAACTCAAAGGGATACAATTTTCATCGCCGGAAGATGCGCTGTCAGCGTTTCAGCGGGCTATAAATGAGGTGTCTGCGGCGGACTGGAAAACGTGTTTCGAAAACTGGTTTAGACATATGAAACTTTGTATAGATACTGGTGGAGAGTACTTTGAAAAGATTTAATAAAAACATTTTTACCCATAGAACATTTTTTTTTATTTTCGCAAAATTTTCTGAGTGTCCCGTATATCTAATATATAAATTTTTTGTGTCACAATGTTTGTCTCCGTACTTATCCGAAACGGCTTTACCGATTTTAACCAAATTTGGCATGCATATTCAATAGGTCTGAGAATCGGCTAACATCTATTTTTCATACCCCTAAGGGCCAGTTTTTTGATCCGGAGTTAAAAATATAACCATTTGTTATATTGACTATAGTTAAATGACTAACCAGTAGTTAAATCGTAAATCCATTTTGGTTCGATATTTGACCATTAGTTACTCTAAACACGGGTCAAAAAATGCATTTTGCTGATATCTAACTAATAGTTACGATATTTAAGGGTGTCCCCGGAAAAACAGGTTGATATTGATTGTTTGGAAATTCTATAAAGTCTGATTTGATGATATTGATATGACATGAATAAAATATATGTTGGTGATTAGTTCATGGTGGTAAAATTTGATGTTTAACATTTTAATAATTTGTTGAAAAATATGATGAAAAAAATTGAATTGGAACATGCTTTGTTTTCATAAAAACCGTATAGGCTCCACTGGCATAACATACATCTGAACTCATTATGTATCTATATACGCGTAGCTTTAACATCTGTAACTTTGATGTTTAACTTTTCATTTAAATATTATAGTTATTCAATAAAACTAAATAAACTACATTTATCCTGCGCGCGCGTTTTTTCCGTCCCTGTCACTCTCAGTAAATTGAACGTATGAGTGAGCGCAATAGCTGCAAAATGCGGGGAGGCCCTTAACAAATTGTTGAGTTAACCACGGATCAAAAAACTGGCCCTTAGTGTTAAGGGTAGTCCACCATTAACATTTTTTTATAAAAACGCCTAAAGTTCGGCATAAGCAAATTTACAGTACGAAGTCTGTCGGGTCAGCTAGTATATATATAATACTAGCTTTTTGCCCGCGACTACGTCCGCGTCGACTACATTTTTTGCATCCAGGGACATTGAGGTTTTTTAAGTGATTGTTCAGCGATGCAGTTGGAGACCTATCACTAAAATCCTTTATTTGACTACCTCTTCCCCATTTATTATTATTATTATTTATTTATTAAATCAGACAACAAGGGTCCATAGTATTAGTAACATTATTATCTTAGCCTATGTTAGTATACAATATAATCTATTTATTATTATTAATCAGTATCACAATCAGTCAATTAGCACCCGCGCAAGATGCTGCATTATTAGGGAGTCGTAGCGCCCAGCTATGGTCCTCAGGATAGAGTTAGGGCTGCACCGCACCCTGCAGAGCAACGAAGCGGCTTTTTTGCGCATAATGGCATAAAAGTCGTCTGTATGGTTCTGCGCAAACATGCCCGAAGCACTGCAGAAGCGAGGCAGCCCCAACAACATTCTGAAACCATTATTGTATTGGACTCGCAGAGCAGTGATGGCCCGCTGCGTATATCTGGTCCATAGGGTGCACGTATAAAATACCTGACAGTAGGCTTTAAATAGACTAATTTTGACTTCTTTGCTACACCGAGCAAATCTACGAATCAGCATATTACAGCGGACCGCCATCGCTCTGCGTTCCCTCTCTATATCCTCTTGGTCTTTGAGGTCGTCGGTCACAATATGCCCCAGATATTTAAATTTAGTGACGCGACGTAGTACCACTTCATTTAATTTAATAGCTGGTATAGTTTCTGGGGTTTTCTTCCCGTCGGCTCCAAAGACCAAACATTCGCTCTTTTTAACATTGTACATCAAACCATGTTTGGAAGCATAATCGGCACAAGTACGTAACAATTCATTCAGAGCTTTGACCGTGGGGCTCAGCAGCACCATATCATCAGCATAGCTGATATTATTTACAGCAACATCATCTACTCGACAACCGATGCGCTTGCTGCTAAGCTCCACGACCAAGTCATTAACGTACAGGTTAAATAGATTTGGAGAACTAAGCCCCCCCTGCCTCACTCCACATTCTAGTTTATAGGCATGTGACAACTTATTGGCCCATCTCACACAGTTTTCCTGGTTACCGTACCAATACTGCAGTATGCGCAGAAGCTCCGACGGTACTTTTCTCTCGCGTAACTTGGTCCAAAGCACATCGTACGACACGGTGTCGAAAGCACGCGACAGGTCGAGAAAACATGCGTATACGTGCGTTCGGCGCCGCGCATAATACTGTACTGTGTGCTTTAAACCAAGGACAGCGCTCTCAGTAGACAGTCCGGGTCTAAACCCGAACTGAGCGTCATGGAGATGAAGGTAGTCATTAAGTCGAGAGTCTAAAAGGGAGTCTAACACCTTAGCCAGAACAGTAGCCAGTGAAATGGGCCTATAGTTATTTTTGTCGGCTACATCACCTGTCCTATTCTTTATCATAGGCACTACCACCGTACGCATCAGCTCGTGTGGGAGATACGAGTGCCCCATGCACAGTGAAAAGAACATAGCGAGGACGCGCGGTAGGTGGACACCAGCGTGCTTTAGGTGCTCAATACTTAAGCTGTCATGACCCGGCGATTTTCCTCTGCTCATTCGCCTAATAACTTTTGCCACTTGATTACCAGAGAATCGAATGATATCAGAGTTACGACAAGGCCCACTATCAACAGTGTGTGAGGACCGGCCTAATGGTGGCTGTACAGTAAAATGTTCAACAAACAAGTTGGCAATAGACTCTGGATCACGAGCTTTACCCACAGTCACGGGCAAGCCAGGCTTAAGATCCAGTTTACCGGTGGATTTCCAAAACTTGCTAAAATTCTTTGAAGCACGTTGTGTCGAAATTATGTCAAGCTTTATTTGTTCTTCGTGGTTTTGACACCACGTTAGGCGACTTTTAAATAATTTACGACTTTCATACATTTCACTATAAATAGGGCCGGTTGAAGGCTTGTCATACGATAGCCACAACCGATACTTAAGCCTAGCCTGCTCGTGCGCCTCACGAACATGCCTATTCCAACCCACCACGGGTCTACGCTTGTTTTTATTTAACTTCCAAAAGTGGATGGAGAATTACTATCTCCGAAGCTATGGCTACTCTTTTTGGAGTTTATGGCCGTTAGTGTGTATATACTCATGAAAGATTAATGGATGAATTTCATAAATTCCTTTTTGTTATATCAGTCAATCGCACCAAGTTTCAAGTTTCTAAATGCAGAAATGTCAAAAATCTCTATACTATACTAACTTTCATTTGCTATTTCAACCCCATAGTGCCATAAAATATATGATAACAATCATGAAACAAACCATTTTGTACCAAGTTTCTATGTTCGAGTTATAATGGTCGTATTAGTACGGATAGTAACTATTGATTTTCAGGTCTTTAATCGCGTGTTATAACATGGGTTTAGTTTTATAATAGTGGTTTTAATTGTAATGTTAAATCGCGAAACTTTTAGAAAATACTAAGTACGGATAGTAGTTTGGTGCTACAGGGCGGAGGCCCGGTGGGTGCTGCTCCCCACACTGACCGTTGGTGATGGCGGGTGAGTTTGCAGCAGAGATTGCTCGGGAATATGGGGATTGTCCGAGATGCATGATATCCTATGCGATTTCTTGCTATTATTCTTACCTAACACAACAACTTTTTTTTTACTAATTGCTTGTGTCCTTTGAGTTTTGATCCCGGGTCTCTCGAATGTTCATAGAGGTTAGATTTACCGCTACGCCACATAGACGCTAACGTTGACGGCAAATTTTGAATACCCTTTATTTTCTTATAGTCTTACTGTTGACAAACAATTGAATTTACTCCCGCTCCTGCTGTATAATCCCGCATTTTTATACCCTACCGATTTTGAGCGCCAAAATCCACAATTCAATGTAAAATGAAAAATAGTGACTAAAGACAAAACAGCAAGTAAGTAAATGATTCGAAAAGTGCACCGAGTAATGGTATGAACTACAGGTTAAAGCGCAAAATATTCAACTTCTTACGTATCTTGAAAAGCATCGATACCACGGTTTAAAAAAACACCCAGCGCCATCTATTGCATACCTAGACAATAAAACAAATTGTACGTCATTCCTCGGGAATTCCTCATTTTCAAGGATACATTATCGTATCATTTAGCTTCTAAATTTACAGGTTTATATTCGTTTGCAATATATTACCTTGTTTTAAACGACACACAGCGCCATCTCCAATCCATCCAGCAAGCAAACAATATTTTAGTATTCCCTCGGGAATATCATTTTTTCCGGGATAAAAAGTACTCTATTATTTAATCTGGACTTCTAACTATACGTCTGCAAAATTTCAAAGCAATCGGTTCAGTAGTTACGGCGTGAAAGCGGCACAAATAAACAAACAAACAAACTCACTTTCCAATTTATAATATTAGTATGGATGAATATGGATATTAGTATGGATATATCATATAAACTGAGTATGTCTAAAGTCTGAAGAAAAATACCAAGTATGAGTATATTAATGAATGCAAATTAAGGATTCAGAAAAGAGCCATGATCTTACAAGAAGGAGATCGAGAATCTCGGCCCACCCCAATGGGAACTAATGGCGTGACTATATTTCCTGCATCTAAGTACAAAACATAATACATTAATACGAGTATAATATTAGCTGTCTCGCGATGTTATTCAACTATTTACAATCTTTTACCCTCTAAACTTCGAAAATTGGTCGAATATTTCTAATTAGGAGGTTATGGGGACCTCTTTTAGCAGTACCTTTTTAATTTATAGCCGTGAGTATGAGAAAGATACTAAAACGAATATAAAACGATTACTATTCGTCAAACCACCGTTAAGTCATGGTATGCAAGTGAAATCAAAGCTCCTAAGGCTTATTTCCCCGAAAGGCAAATCCTTTTGCCGTGTTATAAGATACCCTTCACAGTTAACATCCTTATAAAACACACCTAAAGGCATACTAAAGACAGACTCACATCCCATATATTTCCCCATCAAGCTGTCCACTTGCGGGTTGGCAGACTAACGGCTACTATCGTGATAATAACCGCGAGGGAATCATCTTAATTTTCGCATTATCAGGTGATTCAAACATGAGATATCCTTCCAAACTGGGTTAAATCCTACAAATTGAATTTGTGAGTTAACCCCTCGGGGATAGAACCCGAGACCTACGTACTTGAAAAAACCGCTAAACCACGGAGGCAGTCACTAAAGACAGAGATAATGGCTATAGTGCATTGTTAAATAGACTGGAACCTTTATTTTATGAAATGTTTAAAAACAAGTAAACATGATTTAAAAAAGGCACTGACTCAGTAAAAATATTTTATATTTGCCAAGGTTAAAATGAATTGAGTATTGTATCGCAAATAAAATAGCTTATCTCTTTGTAGTCAATTTTTTTTATCTGAATACAAAGCAATTTCTAAATTGAAGTTAACTTAGACGATAGGGCTTTGATTCTCTCGTTTTATTTTTTTATAAAATAAATACAGACTGAAGGTTACCATAGACACTGGGTTAGCAAACTCTTGTCATTAGCGAAACGATTTTAAACATTTTGGTGGCTAGATGATTCTGTTACATATATCATAAGGTTTTCTATATCTATATCTGCACATATGGCTATTATCATAAAGAGGGATAACCTACCAGTAGTTCAGAATAAAAATCTCATCGATGTTTTTTAAGTGCAATGGTATAAGGATAAGATTTAAGAATCACTCATACTAAAAACTTTTTTCAGGCAAGAAAGAGAGGAAAATATTATAATATAAAGGATTATTTATAATGGCTCTTCCATCACTTTTACACCAGTACCCATGATTTCTGATTTGCTTAAATATGTCTGCCATACCTTAGGGGATATACGGGGTTAAAGTTTGAGTTCTTGAGTCTTCGAACCTTAGTCACCTTTTAGTAGTACAATTCTAATCTGACTCGACTCATTACTGAAAACCGAAAGACTGTGTTGTGTCGGATTAGAATACTATTTTATTTCTTAAGTCTGAGTCCTCCACTTGGGGACATTGTACTAGGCGAGCATAAGGGACTAAAGCCTAATCTCTATCTAAAGGTCAGGAACAATCCTGTCTCAGTGTGAACTTATATGAGCTGTCTGTTATGATGACGGGTATATTGGATGTCAAATCGTTACGAGAGGTTCAGTGACTTAAAAGCTTATTACTCACAACAAGACAATAATAAACTAGCTACCTACCTAGCTATATACTACTTACATACGTATATAAGTTACAGGCGGTACTAGAAAACCAGCTCCCCAGCAGTGTCCTGCGGATAATGTTGGGAACCTAGCTGAGGTACTTTGCCTTTTTGTTGCCATCTTTTCTTTTTAAATTGTAATATTTCTATATGTTGTCATTGTGTTTGGTAACAAATAAATATCTTTTATCTTTATCTTTACTTAGTTATAAATACTAACGACACTTAACCTTTGTAGTGTGCTGGCGCTAGATTGTAATGGAACGGAGCTGCCGCGGGACAAATTCTCAAATATGATTTTAGAAGTTGAGCGGGAAAAAAATTATGAATACTTTTTTAAAGTAATGCTTTTATTATTCTGTAGGTTTGTCTTTGATTTTACAAATTTAATCGCTTTCAAAACGGACCACTGAACTGTAGTTTTAAAAGTACCTTACGCTCTAAATTTTATTGCTAACTGTATCCCGTAACTTCGCAGTAAGTATAGAGAAATCAGCCCTTATTGCAATACATCTAAAACGGTGGAAACGAACGTGCCCCGAGCTTGATATACGTGAGTATAAGACACTAATCCCAGCTCTGCCGTAAACCCGGGTTTAAATACTCGTAAATAACGTAAATCTTCCCCAGTTCATACTCGCATTGTGTTTCGATACATTCGAGTCACGTAGCGTCCACACATATTCTTTTTCAGATTTTCTGCGGCTACAGTTTGCCGACGTTTGCAACATATTCTTGTGAGCTTTGAAATCCTAGTAGTAAACGTAAATAAGATAGTACAAAAACTATTCTTTCAAAATAAATACACAATATGGTAGAAATAAAGTAAGTGTTGGTGATGGGTCTCCAACCGCATCGCCCAAAAACATACATACATATATATACTCACGGCTATAAATCCCTAGAAGGGGTAGCCAGAGCTAAGGAATTCGAAATTCCTCAACCACTTTTGGAAAGTTGAGTGGGGAAAAAATGGTAAAATAAAAGTTGTTGGTGATGGGTCTCCAACCGCATCGCCCAAAAATCCCTCAAAAGCCCCAATACCGTTAGTCGCCTCTTCCCTTCACCCACCGGCAGAAATAGGGTAGTGCTATTCTAAGCCGACACTACACACACTACACGCCCAAAAGCCACTTGAAAATACCCATACCAATTAACTAAGCCTCTTACGACACCTGGTAGAAACTCCTCTAAACGTCTCTTGAATTAACTTAGTCCATGTATCACGGACGATTTCTCTTGAAATTCAACTTAAAGTTAGCTTGAGCTGCTCAATTGACTGTTATTTCGGTGCTTAGTAACAACTTAGAAGTCCTCAACATCACAAATTCAAACTTTGTGCTGGAAATTGTAATGAGATTTTAAATATATTATGTAGTATTTTCAATATATATTGCTATTACAGTTTAGTATTTTGTATACTTTTTTTACCCAACCTAGACTATCCAATATTATTCATACATGCATACATTTTAACAAAATTAATTACACAGTTTGACTGTGGGATCGATGTCTCTATATGTGGTATTAATTCCGATTGGTGTAAACAGAGACTATCGAGCGAAACTTCGTACTATCCTTACGATTATTATTCTTCCTTTGGACGCCTTGTTGAGAATATTATTTATTTTTTTGGCTCTATAAAACTCTTTGTCACTCACCATAACATATACAATCTCATACTTTATCCTTATTGTATCGATATTAATCCTGGTAGATATACATACATACATACATACATACATATACTCACGGCTATAAATCCCTTGAAGGGGTAGCCAGAGCTAGGGAATTAGAAATTCCTCAGCCACTTTTGGAAGTTGCGTGGGGAAAAGTTGGTGAAATAAAGGTTTAATGTTATTTGACATGAATTCCTCATGTGGGGATTATTACTCATAAATAAAAGATGTTATTAAAGGAAAGAAAAATTTCGACACTGGCGGGGTTCGAACCCGCGACCTTCGGGTATACGCCCCCGTCGCTCTGCCAACTGAGCTACAGTGTCAGTTGGCGACGAGCGCGAAATTTCTCTATCCTTTGTTTCTTTTTTACACGTTCAAGTAGTGTTTGCATTTCCTACCTCCGAATTTTAACTAATTCGGACGTAGGAAATGCAACGTAGGAATATTTCTTTCCTTTAATAACATCTTTTATTTATGAGAAATAAAGGTTGTTGGTGATGGGTCTCCAACCGCATCGCCCAAAAATCCCTTAAAAGCCCCAATACCGTTATTCGCCTCTTACGTACACCCACCGGAAGAAGTGGGGTAGTGCTATTCTAAGCCGACACTACACAGCACAGATATATATGGAGTATTACAACCCTGAAAGCTCAGTGGGTTGTAGACTGGCCTATCATGCAAAGAGGCGTAGGTTGAAATCACGGGTCGGCCTACGCCAATGTTTCTTTCCTTAACTTATATGTGTGGTTTAATTTATCATGTTTGTTAACGGTGAGGAAAAATATACCAAGTTATTCATGTGACAGTGTATTAGTACAAAACGAGATTGAGTAAGTGAGTGAACATTCCAAGCAAAACGTGCGTACTCTGTACACCAGGTGCCTATATTGTCCCGCGATATTCAGAAATATTAGATCCCCTGCCACCCCTTCGGAGAAATACAATACAGCGTAAACTTTTATGGTTTGAGTAATCCTGGTACCTTTAAACAAACAAAAACATAAATTTCACATTCCATGCACTCGAAACACGATAAAAAAAACTTTGAAAAAAATATTTTGTAACTTATTGTAGTATCGTAAGTATACATATTAATAGTATCAATTTATGAAAATGTATTAGCTAGATCATAAATAAATAATTTATAGCCGACAAAAGAGCGTCACTTTTACTTTAGAGCACATAAAATCTCTACCAAAGTTGGTACACGCTATCGCCACACAAGGAGGCATTTATTTTGTTATTCATAGCTTCTAATAAACTGGATTTATCGTCACATAAAATACCCAATAATGTCTTGAGAAATGATATAAAACATAGACAAAACAAAACAATTAAGCCCATAAAAATACTGCGCTACTTTTTGGGTTCCCTTATGTAGTCTGTAGATTTAAGATGCGTGGAAACGTGAAATATTACACGTTGTTTTTACTTCCTCATCCTGTTAATATATTAATTCAAGTAAAGATTACGAATATAAGAAACAAAAAGGCAAGCATAAATGATACGTATTTTAAATCTTTCATAAACATACATACATACTCACGGCCATAAATCCCAAAAAAGGTAGCCAGAGCTTCAGAGCTAAAAACTACTATGCCCCATTTTTTAATAATAATAATAAAAATCTTTATTACAAGAAAATCTTAAAAACTATTGTACATGTAGAAAAATATAAATGTGTGTATAGATCTGGGGTAGAATGATTAGTCCACCCCTGAACTAGGCAAGGCCTGTCTCTCAGGGGAGGGCGCTCTTCCTGACAGTGAATACAATACACAGTTTTAACAGTATACTTATAATCTAAAAACTACATGCTTAATTAGGATAATTTTCATGGTACGTAAGTACTTAAATGCGAATAAGTATACAGCTTTATAAGTGAATGTGATGAGTGAAGTGAAGTTGAAAGTGATGCTGTTTAAAGATGAATGAAAAAGTGAGTGTGCGGTATTATATTATATTTTGTCTAATTTTATGAGACTGTTTCTAATAGATTTTCAGTCTGTTCATAGTCAAGTTCTTGCAACCATTCAGTAATTGTTTTTATACAACCTATTTTTGTATGCTTAATGAGATTAACACTGTTATTTATTTTATTGTATAAATATGGCCCAATAATATAAATAAATCTTTTAGCAAAATTGGTACGATGCTGACAGCTTTTAAAGACTATATCCTTCCTTCTTTTGTCTTGGTTTGCATGTGTGATATCGCTTTTAAAGTGCTGGAATGTAATTACTGCTTTTATGTAAAGTTGTCTTACTGTTAGGACCTGACAATATGATTACATTTGGAAGTTTATAAGGGACAAGATGGTAGAAATAAAGTATCATTGGTGATTGTTTTCTATAGCCTCGCCAAAAAACAACTTTAAAAAACCCCATACACATAGTCGCCTCTTACGACACCCGTAGTTATAAATGGTAAAGTAAAGTAAAAAAAAGTAAAAAAATCTTTATTCAGTCCCTCATTTTATACAACATGTAAATACAACAATCGCACAAATTACACACAATGAGAGCCAAAAAGGCGCCGACTCAGCATATGTACACTAGAGTTTTAGCTTTAATGCCCGCTGATTTTCAGCTGGGACCCTTGAAAAATACATACATTAAGATAAAACCTAAACTAAAATCAAAATATTTGAACATTTAAACACAAATCGGATAAAACTAAAAAAGAACAACAACAAATAAATGGGTAATAAATGGGATTGTCGTATTTATATGTTGTTAGTGACATTCTAAGCCAGCACTATACGGTATTTTTTATCTTCTGTTTCTAAATAGTATTACAAAGAGATACATGACGTAACTTGTTACTATGAAAAATATAATTAACCCGTTAACAGTCATACTATGATAGGAGTACTCCATTTATCAAAAATGAGTTTTTCATAGGTAACGAAAAGAGCAGAGTGATTCTGCTGTCTCCTATAGATTTTAATTTCAGTCATACTCACGCCGTGAATCCCTTTTGGATAATTCTGCACACCAAGTGAAATTGGTGTGACCCGGTTCAGAATACCCACGTTTTGTTTGGATAGTGATAGGCAGAACCTATATAGCCTTTTATGTATAAATATAATATCGCATGATTTAGTACAACTAAGTTATCAACTATTGATCAATCAACCACACCCATAACCTGCATGAGATGCTACTTCATACTATTTCTTTCCAATTTCAAAATACTATTTAAAAAAAGATACGGTCGAATTAAGAACACTCCTTTTTTGAAGTCGGTTAAAAGCTCAAAATCGTTTAGCAAAGGACTGCAAAACATTGTTTTTACATATGTAATGGTTGGGTGGGATACAGAATGGTCGTTTGACCACCTGTAAATACTGTTGCTATTCACAATAGTTATAAACTAACTTTATATTTTTTAGATACATAGAAACATATTCTCATGGCTATAAATCCCTTGAAGGTGTAGCCAGAGCTAGGGAATCAGAAATTCCTCAGCCACTTTTGGAAGTCGCGTAGGGAAAAGATGGTGAAATAAAGGTAGTTGGTGATGGGACTCCAACCGCATCGCCCATAAATCCCTTAAAAACCACAATACCTATAGTCGCCTCTTACGTGCACCCACCGGAAGTAAAGGGGTAGTGCTCTTCTAACCCGACACTACACAGCACACAATTTTTAAATGTAATAAAAAACCTTTATAGCTTTTTTCTCATTAATTGAGATCCATATAGTCATGTCTAATTTAACAGTGGTTACCAGGATCTCATAACTCCACACAACGTTGACATAACATGTTCGAGTATTCATAGTGAGATAGCGCGCAGGACAAATCGTCGACTCGGGATAGCGTTATCGCGTTATCCCATTTCGGCGGGACGCACCCGCGGGACAATGCCGCCTTCATTTTCAGACTATTTTCATGGAGGTACGAACTTAACGTCTAAATGCGAAATTATATCGTGAAAAAGCTGTCCGCAAAGTCTTGATGCAGGAATATAGTCTGCAGATTAAGTTCAAATAAAGCGGTTCCGGAATAAACCTAAGTGACAGGCCAAGATTTGAGTCTTGAAAAAAAGTGGAACAATACTAATAAGATCGTACAAAATGGCGATCGATAGTCTCTGCCTACCCCAATGGGAACTAGCACTGAATATATGCATGTATGAATTAATGAATTATTGTTTATTTTAAATTTCTTCTTCATCTCAATTTACCTCTAATGTAATTGACCTTTCATATTTATCTGGTTAAAAAACACAAAATAAAGTTTTTTTCTTAAATATTATTCGTACGTCATGGCAAGTTATCTTCTGCGGTACAATTTAAGGGCCACAAATAAAATGAAGAAAATCTGTTTGTTTCTTACAATCCCGGCGTAGCTTTCCTCTGACCTCGGATCGAGAATCATATCGCTCTGTCACGAGGTTTTATTGCGTCGTCAACGATTTGGGGAAGATTGCGGAGAGATAATGGACATTTTGTTGCATTTTCCTTTTCATACAAATATGTCACAATTTTCACGTGATTTGTTTTCTCTGTCTAAAAACAAAAATTTACGCCTTTGTTGTTATGATACCCTGGTAATCAGAATGAGAAAGTAGAGTATTAATTTCAGAATGTAATTTCTCATTTCTCTCATTTCATTATTCCTTGCGTAAGTAAGGAAAACTATGAAATAAATTATTACCAGGTACGTACGTAGCAACATTTGAAATTCCTTATATCACATCTCCAATACATCCATTGTCTTTAATAAACTCGGACTTACAACGAAGTACTTTCCTAACAAGAAAATACATCCTTCGTCGGAAAACAACAAACTTAATTCTAAACCTGCCATAAAGTGTTCCTGAAGCGATATTTTATAACGAATATTGCCTTCAAATTGCACATAACGTCTTCTCATAGCAGTTTTAAAAGTAATTCAACGATTTATAGCACTTCATTGGCTCCACACGATTTTGGCTTAACTGCCGTTTGTTGGATATATCTGTATCATTTTTGTGTTATTCATTTTGAATTGAATGTTATATTTTTACTGCTACATTTTTAATACGTTTAATTTGACTTCCAGTGCTTAATCGCATAGGTTTGGGTATAATGTTACGCCTATTCATAAAGTTACTCGCAATTATTCATTTGTGATTTTATTCCTGCGTTTGTTGTGGACACACTCATGTGCAAGTGCTACGCGACCTTACCGAGTTTGAAAATTATTAAAACGCTTTTGCCTTTTCACAATTGGGCGATGCGGTTGAAGATCTATAACCAAAAAGCTTTATTTTACAATCTTATTACCACTAGAATTCCAAAAGTGGAAATTCTAATGTGTAAGTGGGGATTCATAGCCATGAGTAAATGTAGGTATGTATGCAAAATATTACAATGAAAATGTAAACACTCACTCACTACTATAATACATACATACATACTCACGGCTATATTTTCCTAGAAGGGGTAACCAGAGCTAAGGAATTATTAATTCCTCAGCCACTTTTGGAAGTTAAGTGGGGAAAAGATGGTAAAAATAAAGGTTTTTGGTGATGGGTCTCCAACCGCATCGTCCATAAATCCCATAAAAAGCCCCAATACCCTTAGTCGCCTCTTACGACACCCGTGGGTAGAAAGGGGTAGCGACATTCTAAGCCGGCACTACACGGCAATATAATATTTAATTTTAAACGCAACAACATTAGTTTTGACTACTCATTTTTTGTTTTTCAATTCGAATTTTTCAACTTCTTTTAATTATTCAAGATCTTCGATTGAATCAATAACTCTATGTGTCGAAATATGGAGTATACGAATGTTTCATGATAGTGTGAATGAGATAAAATAGATTTCTTAAAAACCTATCCTGTTGTACACGAGAACATGTAAAAGTGGTAAGAGGATCGCTTTGGCAGCAAGAGGCTTCGGGTTTAATAATTGGATAATTTATCAAGGTTGCCCACGATGAGAGAAACCATTGTGAGAAACCCAACTCGACTCTTGTACTTTTTTATGTGTCAGTGTGTTCGAATTCAGAAGTTAGTTAAGTTTTCTAATATTTAAATACAGTGCCCAAGTAAAAATAGATACTTTCGGCACTAAATAAAATGTTGCCGTGTAGTGCCGGCTTAGAATGACACTACCCCTTTCTATCTACGGGTGTAGTAATAAGCCACTAAGGGTGTGAGGATTTTTAAGTGGTTTTAGGCTATGTTGCTAGAGACCCATCAGCAACGATACTTAATTTTTATCGTCTTCTATCATATTAACTTCTGAATGTGGTTGAGGAGTTTCTAGCTCTGCCGCTCTGGCTACCTTTTTTTGGGATTTATGGCCGTGACTCTATGTATGTATGCATAAAATGTGACGTCTCTGTATAGTGTTTGCTGTGTAGTGTCGGCTTAGAATAGCACTACCCCATTTCTTCCGGTGGGTGTACGTAAGAGGCGACTAACGGTTTTGGGGCTTTTGAGGGATTTTTGGGCGATGCGGTTGGAGACCCATCACCAACAACCTTTATTTCACCATCTTTTCCCCACACAACTTCCAGAAGTGGCTGAGGAATTTCTGATTCCTTAGCTCTAGTTACCCCTTCTAGGGATTTATAGCCGTGAGTATATGTATGTATGTATGTATGTCTCTGTATACCAAGTTTTTGCTCTCAGTATGTTCAGTAATCTTTCAATTTTATTGTCATCTTCGTTTTTTATGTCTTGTCATTAGAGCATACTCGTATTCTTGTGAACAGTGGAATAAAACGTGAAATGTCCTATATGGTCGATGGATGATGTCACAAATTCGTATGCAAAGGACGCAATTACAATAAAATAACTTTTTATCAAAAGTACATTTTGCTCATATGCATCTCTATTACATACAACTGTAGGAGTAATGATACCGTTTGCCACATTTATTTTTGTCTGGTGTAGTACCAAGCTGTGAAGTGTCGGCTAAGAATAGCACTACCTCATTGCCTCTTGTGGGTGTTCGTAAAAAGCGACTAAGAGTATTTAAAAAGTGGTTTTTGGGCTATGTGGTTTGAAACCCACCACGAAAAACCTTTGCATTACCAACTTATCCCCACTCAACTTCCAAAAGTGGCCGAAGTATTTCTTATTCCGAAACACTGGCTACCCCTTCTAGGGATTTACAGAAGTGAGTATATGTAAGTATGTGTATGGTACCATCTCAGTAAACTGTAAATATAATAAAACATTTACTTACGAAAGATAGATAAAAAAACCTATAACAGGCAAACATGCTACATGGAGAGCTATTTGCAGAACATGACGATGTACTGAAACTTTATGAGTACCTAGTACGTGCTGTCAGCAACAAATACGATGACATCACACTTTTTGAAATAAAATAAAAACATATTTTATGGCTGTCCATAAAACATAAAATGCAACTAACTTGCACTCTATATGTTCATGTTTTATGTGTTTTCATATTTTTAACGGTATGTCCCCAACACTCATACGGCGGGTAGGTTTGAATTAATATTTATAACTATACTAACACATATCAGAATCAGCCTACTCAGTGTTGTCGGTAAATTGTATGCAAAGGTATTGATTGAAAGAGTGATGAATGAAACAGATGACAAAATTTGGGATGTGCAAGCAGGATTTAGAAAGGGAATGGGATGTATGGATCAAATCTTCTCTTTAAGGAGCATCACTGAAAAATTCTTAGCCAAGAATCGAAAGGTGTATTGCTCCTTCATAGATTTAGAGAAGGCGTATGATAGGGTGGTAAGGAAGTATTTGTGGGAGGTGTTATCCAAGTTTGGCTTGGGGAGCCAACTTATACGTGCACTGGTATCACTCTATGAGGATTCTAGTGCATGTGTAAGAATAAACGGGGAAAACACAGACTGGTTCGGTATCTCTAGGGGTGTCCGACAGGGATGTGTAGCTTCTCCGTGGCTCTTCAACTTGTTCATGGATGACTGTCAGATAGAGTTGCGTGAAAGTGATTATGGACTGGAATGGGTGGATTCGTCATCAAATGCCTCTTATATGCTGATGATCAAGTGTTACTTGCATCGTCGGTTGAGGAGTTGCAAGAGATGATGAATATTACATGTGAGTCGTTTGAAAGAAAAGGAATGAGAGTAAATGTGGATAAAACCAAAACCATGGTTTTCGAGAGAGAGGAGAATATGACTGAATGCGTGATTGAGATCAATGGTAAGAAAGTGGAACAAGTGAAAGAGTTCGTATATCTGGGAAGTTTGTTTACTAGGGATGGAAAGTGTGATGAAGACATTGAAAGAAGAGTAAAAAAGGGTAATGCGGTAAATTGAGCACTGAATAGTCTCATGTCTAGTCAATCGGTGTCCGAAAAGGCCCAAATGGCTGTGCGTGATGCTGTCCTCGTTCCTACGCTTATGTATGGCAGTGAATGTTGGGTGTGGCAGAAGAAGCATGAAAGCAGAGTAAAGGCAGTAGAAATGAGATCCCTCAGAAAAGTTTGTAATGTAAGGTTATGTGATCGTGTGAGGAATGATGTGATTCGTGAAAGGTGTGGTGTAAAAGATGATATTGTAAGAAAGATAGAAAAAGGAATGTTGAGATGGTTTGGGCACATAGAGAGGATGGATGACAGTAAAGTGGTGAAAGAGATATATAGAGCCAATGTGGAAGGTAATGTTAGTAGAGGACTACCTCGGAGGACACATTTAGATCAAATAGAAAATGTGCTCAAAAAGGCAGGTGTCCGAAGTACGAAGAATAAAAGAGCAAGTATGAAAAGATTGATGGATGTGAATGAAGCTAGAGAGGTTTGCCAGGATCGTACAAAGTTGCGATCGATAGTCTCTGCCTACCCCAATGGGAACTAACGGCGTGAGAATATGTATGTATGTATGTATGTACTAACACATTGTGCTATGAATATATTTAACATAGAACATGGAAATGCCAAAAATAATATCGAAAAATACCCAAGAGTAATAGAGATTTTTAAGATTTTCACGATTGCACATTATAATTAAAACACCTTATGACTTTCGGATATTTTAATCGCGTGTTATTACACAGTTTTTTAAAGCCCGACGTTTCGAAAACTTTTCAGTTATCATGGTCACGGGAAGACTCAGGTGTTATTTGTCATTATACAGTACTATAAAATTATTAATACTAACTACCTTCACAAAATTTTAGTTACATTTGCGTTTAATATTTGCTAAGTACAAAAAGAGCTAATGTTATCTGGAGTCTTGCTAGTGTTCTTCCCTTGCTTGGTTGTGTTAATGATCGGGTTCCAAGCAGGTGGTAATTGCCAACCATCATCTCTATTGAAGTTTGGATGTTTTTTTTATTTCAAGAGATTCGCGTATCATTCTAGGTATCAATCGATTCCCTTTTGCTTGAGTTGTAGGTTTGTCAAAACGCATGTGGTGGTTTGGCTTACCGAAGGTGTGTTCACACAAAGCAGATCTTCCAGGACGCCTATTCTTCATATCAGCAATATGTTCTTTTACGTGAGTAGCTACACTACGCTTTTTGTGACCGATGTATGAAAAACCACACTCACAGTCTAGTTTATAAACGCCTGCATCTTGTAAAGGGATCTGACATTTGATAGGTCTTAAAAACTGACTTATCTTTTGGTGCGGCTTAAAGTAGGTCTTTAGGTCAGCACGCTGAGAGTAAATTGACCTTCTAGATAGATAGCAGGAAAATGAAAATAATAAATAGCTATTTATTTTGCTCGATACCGGGAAAAGTTTGAAATCCCAATATATTATATCAAATAAAAAAATTAAAGAAAAAACCCAAGTTTATAAAAATGCAAACTAAACGCAAAGGTTGACTGTCATGTTTCTAGAGTGAAACTGGTGCTGGTAAACATAAACGGTTAGTTTTACCTTAGATATCATATACTCCCATGTTTTTTCAATCTTATTTTTTTATTTATATTGATCAACGTGAGTTTTATATACAAAAGGGGCTTCATACACCATGTTTTTAAGCCTACCCTTCATCGTACAAATTTCTTGTGCTGCTCTCAAAAATTGGCGAAAGGAATATATAATTTTACAGCACAATATTCAATATGCCGCACTCCAAAAAGTTTTAGTGAACGAAATCAGTGCTTCTTACAAATATATTTATTTTCGTACGTATCAGTTATGTTTTGGCTAAGCAACTCTGTTTTTCTAAATTAAACGCACTCTCCTCGAATTACTTGTATTGCGGACTCTAAAAATACTATCTCCCTTTATCTCTAGACTTGTATTTACCTATTGTTTTGTATGAAATAAATATAATCTTTTCGTTTACTTCTAATATATATATGTCGCAGCCAACTGGTTAAATCAGCCAGCTCATTAAGCAGCTAGCCGCTTAATTAAAAGCCGACTCCTAGCTAAAAGGCTAGCCCGCTTGTTAAATGAATTGTCGTCACTGAACGTCCAATAACCCGGCTGATTGAATAGTTAGCCCGTTGGTTTGGGCTGACGTTAAGTCAGGCGGGTGATTTGTATTTAGTAATTTAATTTTTCAAGTTTCATTTTACATTATTTTTCTGTTAAAATTAATAGAATAATGTTTAAAAAGTGTTCAATTATGAAAATTTCAATAAATACACCAGCTCTAACAGATAATAGCAGTTTTGGCGACTACTTGTAAAGTTTTGATGGTTATAAATTATATACAAAATGCTAGGGGACCATGAATTATAACCAAAAAAAGTCTGCAATGTAATATTGTTGGACGCGCAAGTATGATGTTATGGTATTGGATTGCGGGTGTGTGTGTGGTGCATTGTCTGCTTTTCGATTTCTTGTAAGTGGGAGGGCGGGCGGTGCACAGTGCATGTTGCATGAAGACTGCAGGTATTATTTAGCGGAATTAAGCGAAGAAATTTATTAATATTAGTATTGATGTTATGGTGGTTGGGAATGAAGAGCATTTAATCCCATGATTATTAATACACATATTTCTGTTGTTATTCAAGTTGAAACAAATCCTGGCCTACATTCTGAATCAGAGCCATGTGGTTTGAAAAACAAACAGAAGGAAACTGAAAGCTTAAATGATAATAATATTGAAGTTACATGTATTGCGATTGCGCGCTAGTGTGCCAAAGCTTTGGGCCATTTAATTGTTAATATTGTATTAAATAAATATAATTAAAGTATTGCTGCCATAAGAAGTACCCAAGTTTTTTTTTAAATATGATGCGTATTTATTTTTAGATGCCTATTTAAATACTTACCCATATTTTTGTAGCGCACTCTTTGTATTATTTTTTTAATTTATACAAGTTATTATTTAAAGTTACTTGGTTTTATTTTCATGTTGCATAAAACCTCATTTTACAACAACTTCGGCAACTTGCATAGACCTAATTTTTACTAACTTTTCTGAAGGATGCCTTTATGCCACTGTTGAGCATACAGGCTTTTCACACCATAGTTCCACTATACTACACATGCAAGTATCTCATAAACAAACAAACGAAACATGGTATTTTAAAAAAAGACTATTTAACGAAACAAACTTAAACAAATTTAAACTCAAACTACAAGAAATAAATTGGCACAATATATTATCAAATAGCGCTAGTGTTAACGAAAACTATAATATATTTCATAAAATACTATTAAAAATACTAAACGAAAGTATACCTAAAAAAGTATTTAAATTAAAAAGTAAAAATAAAAAATACTGGCTAACAAAGGGTATAAAAATTTCCACGAAACATAAAAGATTATTTAAAGCATTTGTTTTAAAAAGCAAAAATAAAATACGTAAAAACCAATATAGTGTATATGGAAAACATCTTAAAAAAGTAATATTAAAATCAAAAAGAAATCATTATATTAATTTGCTAAAGAACTCTACCAATAAAGTAAAAACTATGTGGAACATAATTAACGAAAGAACAAATAAAAAAACTTCAAGAGAGAAAGTCAATATTAAACTAATAAAAAACGATAACTTAATCTCAGACCCTAAAAACGTTGTTAGTGAATTTAATAACTTTTTTGCTTCAATAGGCGAACTTAAAAACCCAAATGCGACAGGGCTACCAGTGAGCCACCCGACAAAAAACTCTATGTTTTTGACTCCAGTAGACGTGCCCGAAATATTGAAAGTTATCCAGAATTTAAAAAATAAAAACAGCTGTGGCTTTGATGAACTTTCGCCTAAGCTATTCAAACATTGTGCTCAAGAGTTTGCCACACCCCTTTGTCTTTTAATAAACCAGTCGTATAACGAAGGATATTTTCCTGATCTTCTAAAAATTTCGTTAGTCAAACCAACTCACAAAGGAGGCAATAAATTAGATCCCAGTAATTATAGACCAATAGCTCTTTTGCCTACAGCCTCGAAAATTTTTGAAAAAACAATGGTTAGCCGAATTTACAAATTTTGTGAAAAATACGAGGTATTTGACAATTCACAAAACGGTTTCAGAAAAGGTCGATCGACCATTCTAGCCGTATTTAAATTTATTAACGAAGTATTAAAAGCCTTAAATGATAAAAAATATGCAATAGGTATATTGCTAGATCTTACAAAAGCCTATGATAAAGTTGTATACAAAATACTATTAAGAAAACTTTACGGCGTAGGAATCCGTGGACAAGCCCATAAATGGTTTACTTCCTATTTAGATAACAGAAAGCAACTAGTTCAAGTAGATTTTTGGAACACAGACACTAGAAATGTAGAGACCGTGCAGTCAGAAACAAAACCAATAAACGCCTCTATACCCCAAGGTAGCGTCGCTGGTTGTTTACTATTTTTGATATATTTAAATGATTTGCCTAAAATAATAAAAGATCATTGTGTATTATTTGCCGACGATATTTCCATCCTAAAAACAGCTTATGACTCTACCAACCTTAGTGCCAAATTAAACAACATAATGGAAACCACCAAAAACTGGTTAGAAATCCACAACTTAGAAATTAACTACCTAAAAACTAAATTAATCGTATTTTATCCCCATCAAAAAACCCCTTTGCAAGTTGACCTAGAATTTAACAATATTAAAATAGAAACCGTGAACGAATTTTCCCTCCTTGGTATTAAAATTGATAAACATGTTAATTGGAAGTCGCATGTCCAAACTATAAGAATAAAATTATCTAAGTTTACTTACGCACTTTATGAAATTAAAAAAACAACAGACACTAAAACTGCACTAGCAACCTATTACGCTTATGCGCACTCATGGCTCAGCTATGGAGTGATACTGTGGGGGAATAGTTCTGATGCTAATACACTATTTACAGCACAGAAAAAACTAATTAGGATCGTTGCAAATATATGTAAAACCGACTCATGTAAAATGCATTTTAAAAATTATAAAATACTTACCTTGCCATCTTTGTATATATTAGAACTTTGCAAACTAGTCAGAAACCATCCTGTACTATATACGACAAGAGAACAAACTACAACTAAGTATAACTTGCGACATAAAACAAGGCTAAACCTACCAGCCTCTCGAACACAATTGTGGTCTTCAGGAACATTAAACATGTCAATTAAAATATATAACAAACTCCCCCAACAATTAAAAAATGTCAGTTGTTATCCTATATTTATAAAAAAGGTAAAGAGTTTATTATTAGATAGATCCTATTACACCACCCTAGAATACTTGAATGATAACTTTGATAACGTGAGGATATAAAGTATAAATATTATTGTTTTAAAAATTAAATGCTTAAATGATTATTATATTAAATATTGAAGATTGTGTCCACTAATTTTTAAATGCATATACATATTAGTTATTTTTGTTTTAAAAATGTATATTTTCTTTCTTCCTTTTTATTTTATGAAATTAAAAAAATTTAAAATATCATCATATCGCTCCGCATTATTTTGTTTTTAAAATTGTAAAATGTGTTTAAACTAAGTCTATTCAGTGTTTTTATATGATTTTTCATTGTAATTAACGTGCACAAATGAAATCTCAGTAAAATATTGGCTATATCCAGTGTTATAAATACTGCAAATAAGTGTCAGTTAGTAACATGAACTGTGTAATCTGTGGGAGATCGGTTGAAGAACCTCAGCTGATAGGATGTACTTCATGCAAGGGATGTTTTCACTACAGCTGTCTCAATATCACCTCAGCCCAATTTAAGCAACATCAAAATGAAGTAAAAAAGTTCAAGTGTAGCGATTGTGTTAACGTAACAAGACGCATTATTGTTACGGATGAAACTCCTGTGAGAGGTGTTAAGAATGTTAGATCAAACGTGGAGAATATAACACTTAATCTTGACCTCACATCCAACATGTCATGTGATGAGATGGTGGTAGAAAATACTCCGGAACATCGTGCCGAAGGTAACGTGGCATCATACACTACACTTTCCAATCTAATGTCCACTGTGAATGATACAATTAATACTAGGATGAAATTGTTGGAGACTACACTAGTTGCTGAGATAAAAAACACTATTGAAAGCTCACTAAAAACAGAGAATAACAGTCTTCGCGATGAATTAAAAAAGACTCAACAGGAATGTCAACGTTTGTCGGCAGAGGTCCATCGTTTGCAGTCGGAATTATCAAAAAGTGTAAGCAAAATGGGAAAGAGTTATGCTGAAATCATATCGGATGACGCAATTACACAGAAGAGATCGCATACTAGTAATTCGAATGCGCCCGCACATCCGTCCAATACAGTCGTCAAACAGCCACTGATCGCGCATGCGTCAACTCAACCGACGGGATTGCAGCGGCCAATGAACACTGGCGGCGGCGGCGGCGGCGGCGGCAATGACAACACCCACAGTTATTCGGATGTGGCCAGAAAAGTACCGAACTCATCGACTACTGAAATAACAAATGGTCAAGGAGAAAAAGACACTTGGACCAAAGTAGTATCAAAGAAGAATATTAGAAAAACAAATATCATAAAGGGCGGAGGTACTTCAATCAAAGGTATAGAAGGAGTTGAACAAAAAAAATTTCTTCATGTGTGGAGACTGAAAAAAACTACTACTGAGGAAGGCTTAAAAAAACATATTGAAAACATTATTGGGGAAGGAAAAGAATTAAAAATAGAAAAAATTAAACTTAAAAATGAGAGGGATTATGTATCCTTTATAATCGGGCTCCCTGAATCCTGTTACGATGAGATATGTAATCCAGATCAATGGCCGTTAGATGTGAAACTTGCTGAATGGATTTGGTTTCGTAAAACCCGCACAAAGGACCAATCAAATTAAGAAAATTCTAATAACATACCAAAACGTAAGAGGACTCCGTACTAAATTGCAAGAATTTCAAGCAAATCTCAGAAACGCAACAGCGGATATGTTTGCATTGACGGAAACCAGTTGCAATAATTCCATTTATGATTCCGAACTGGTCCCTGCCGGGTATAACATACTTCGTTGTGATAGAAATGACGGACGTAAACTTGGTGGCGTTATGTTAGTGGCCACACCCGATTTCGAGATACATCGTGTTGAGTTACCAGGCAATATCAGCGCGGATGACTACTCGTTCGAAATCGCGGCAGCGCGGGTAGTTCGAAAACATCGATTTCTTTTCTATATATGTGTTGTTTACATTCCACCCAAGAGTGTCGACTTACATTATTTTAAACTGTTTAATGTACTAGAACAATTGTCAACTAAGTTTAATGACCGATTTATAATAATAGGTGATTTTAATCTTTATTCTGCCTCTACCGAGGTGTTACATTATTATGAGTATTTCTTAGCATTTTGTGGAGTGAGTCAAGAAAACAATATTTTAAATAAAAACGAGCGTTGCTTAGATTTGGTTTTATGTTCGAAAAATATGTTCTGTAAAACTGTTGGGTTGTCTGGCGAGCCGCTTGTAAGTGTCGATGCCCACCATCCTCCCTTAGATGTTACTTTGTGTTGGTATTGTAGTCATGGGGTTAGCGGGTGGGAGAGGTCGCTGCCGTCTGAACTACTGCCACCTTCTATTACTTCTGTCGTAGTTAGAAAAGAATGGAATTTTAGGAAGGCTGACTTTTCCTTGATTTACAGTAAGTTATTGCTTTATGATTGGCTCGACTTATACGTTCTAGACAATCCTAACGAAGCATTACATTTTTTTTATAGTATCCTCTACGAAATATTTGATGAGTGTGTTCCACTTAAAAGTCATTGTACCAGTAGCCCGAAATATTGTTATCCGGAGTGGTACACTCCCGAGATCATACGCGATATAGCCGCCAAAGCCAAACTACATAAGCTATTTAAAACATCTGGTGCACAATGTGATTATGAAAAGTTCGCTACTATCAGAGCCAAGGTGAAAGTAGATCTGCGTATTGCCCTCAAAAACTACGAAAATAAAATGCAATATTTACTCTCGCGGGATCCTAAATTATTTTGGAAGTTTGTTAACTGCAAAAGAACGAATCAAAAAAAAAGTACTGTTACCCATAACGGTAAATTACTGTCGAAAGCCGAATCTGTTCACGAGTTTGCGAAATATTTTGAGTCTGTATATGCTGTACAGTCTGCTAAGCTCAGCGTCCCGGACGCCATGGCGGAGGACGTGTCGGCGGCGAGCGCGGCGGCGCGGGTGCACCTCACCGAGTTGAGTAGGCGGGAGGTGCGCGGCGCGCTGGCGCGGTTGCCGGCTAAGACGTCAGCCGGTCCGGACGGTGTGCCAGCTTTTATCGTTAAAGACTGTCGTGCCGTACTTGAGGAACCTCTACTGCATATTTACAATTTATTCTTAGCCGAAGCTTCCTTTCCCGATATTTGGAAGGTGACTCGTGTCGTACCGATACCCAAAGTAAAGAATAGTTCTGAACTGCAAGATTATCGACCAATAGCGGTTTTGTCGGCATTTGCAAAAGTTCTTGAGTCAGCATTGCAGAAAAATATATATGATGAAATCAAAACTTATATTTCCGATTGCCAACATGGATTTAGGCCTGCACATAGTACATCAACAAATCTTTTGAATTTTATGGCTCATGTCATACCAAATGTTGACGCAGGGCTTAACGTAGACGTAGGATACTTTGATTTTAAAAAAGCGTTCGATAAAGTTGATGGTGATATTATATTTGCTAAATTAGCTAAAATGGGTTTCACGCCTCATTCTCTAGAACTTTTTCGAAACTATCTTAGCAACAGAAGACAATACGTTAGTTATGGGGAGTACACATCGGAAGAATACCCAACTAACTCGGGTGTTAATCAGGGAAGCAACTTAGGACCATTGGAGTTCCTAATCATGATAAATGATCTGCCATTAGTCCTCCAACATTCAACGTGCCTAATGTTTGCGGACGATGTAAAACTATTTCTCCCAATTTCTTCACCCACAGATTGCGAATTGCTTCAAAGAGACATAAATAATGTTGTTAATTGGAGCAAAGCAAATAAGTTAGAGCTCAATTTAAAAAAATGTGAGGTTATTACATTTAGCCGACAGCGTGCACCTCACATTTACACCTATACAATCAACGGAGTAGAGTTGCGTCGCGTGCAGGAGGTTCGAGATTTAGGGGTTAATTTCACATCAAACCTTTCTTTTCGTAATCACATTGTCGACATTTGCAAGAAAGCTTTTAAAATGCTTGGTTTTATAATACGCACATCTCGTGAGTTTACAAATTTTAGAGCGATGAGGGCACTGTACAATGCTTTAGTTAGGAGCAAACTTGAATTCAATTCAGTCATATGGGCTCCACATGAAACAAAATACTGTCTTATGTTGGAGAAAATCCAAAATAAATTTACTCGGTTCCTTTATTTTAAAATGTATGGAGTCTACCCTTACTATCCTTTGATGTACCCTACATTGTTCGTATTGGGTATGGTAGGGTACACCAAACTGGGTGTGAGGAGGGAGCTCAATTTAATTATTTATCTATTTAAAATTTTGAGAGGTTCTACACAGAACACCATTATAATGAGCCAACTTAGGCTGAACGTTCCAAGTGGTGCGCTTAGGCGGCGGCTGGGTCGTCTTCTCGAAGTTCCTGCATCGCGTACCAACCTATTGAGAGAGAGCTCTCTTACGCGCGCAATAGCTGCAGTTAACCATATTGCCGAACAAACGGACATATTTTCCTGTTCCTTGGCTCACTTCACAAGCGTAGCTTTATATTTTTTGTGTTACGGTGTGTAAAATTTAATTAGTGTGTAATTTGGTTAATTTATTTCTTTGTTTGTACTCTGTTCTTTAAATTAGGTTGTAAATATATTGTCTTTATGTGAAATATAGCTGAATTGGGTTATGAAAATCTGTAATGGTTATATTTATGAATAAATAAATAAATAAATTTTTAGCTATAAGTTTTGTATTTATAAGTTAATTGCAGTGCCCGACGGGGCCCACAAGGTCCAAATTGTAAATGTCACCTTATTGATACTGTGGATTTATGCAATAAAGATTTGAATTTGAATTTGAATTTGAACCTCATAGTCACCCTAAATAACCAGACGGCGATATAACGTTCAGCCAAGTGGATGGACGTTGTGTTCAACTAAATGGCTTACTGAAGTTTAGCCCTTTACTAGGAGCTGGCGTTTAATTAAGCGGCTAGCTGCTTTGTCAGCTGGCTGATTTATCCAGTTGGCTGCGACATATGCATTGGTTTTGGAGTAATCCGAGGGAGATGGTCTTATTAAATATTTCATTGAACTTTGACTTTATATGCGACATGATAGTCCAGTGGGTAGAAAACAGAAGGGCGTAAGTTCCAATCCTGGGACGGGCCTACACCAATTTGTCTTTTCTAAAGTCATATGTGTGGTTAATTTATCATGGTTGTTAACGGTGAGGGAAAACATCGTGAGGAAACCCACATGGCAGAGTTGTACTTAGTCATGTGACAGTGTATTCGTACAAAACGGCGATAGGCCTGCCCCCTATCACGTGAGTACACTGTCTAAGCAAAACGTGGGTACCTTCTCTGGAAACTAGATTGCGCTTGCCATGTGAGTTCAGAAGTATTGGTACCTCTGCCAACCCCTTCGGGGATAAACGGCGTGAACGTTTATGTTATGTTTATAGGTTGTTTGACTTTATATGACTACTTAACATTTAGTTCGCTTTCTGATATGTGAGTGTAGGCAAGAGTACAATTTACACAATGTACAATTTGCAGGTCTTACAATTTACACATTGTAGTTAAAAACAAATAAAATTCGTGTCACTCCGCGATCAAATCCGTAACCAGGAGACCCGCGTCACTGGCATAGACCGACGAGTTGCAAAACATTGCAAGGGCACATTGCATGCAGAGCCGACAACCGTTGGGCTCGAAAGTTCTGCAGTGTAAGTAAGCCGACCACATTGTTTTGACACAAAAGAAAATCACTGCCAGATAAAATTTAAATAAAACCTCAAAACTCATTAAAAAGCCGCCACTTTCTTAATAAGATGCTACCTCTAATTAGTCGCCAAAGTAGATAATTTACTATCCATTTTCAGTTTTTTTACGACCCGGAATGGCATCAATTTGTCGCCGCGTTAAATACATGCCTATTCATCACAATCGGTTTTTATCTGAAAACCTGGGTCCCCGCCGCCGCCACCGACGCCTCCTGTAGATCATTTGCTTTACAGTGATGATGCCCTGGTACTTTGTTGTGCTTTCTTTGTACTTGCCAGTATTCAAGCTCTAAAAATATATGTGTAGATTAAAAAAAATATTAAGATTAAAATGTATTAGGGTGATGGTAAATAGATGAATGAGTAATAGAGAGCTAATGTAAATGGTAATTTTACTAGAGGGCGACCAAAGACGACACATTTAGATTAAGAATGTACTCTCTAATCTGGCGGAACCATACACCCAACTTAAAATGTGCTATAATTGTGAAAATGCGCAGATACTTGGCTTATTATTTATATAATTAAATTAACCTGCCAAGATCGAATTCAAAAGTATTTCATTTTAGATATTTTCAACCTGCGCATTTTCACAACTATAGATTAATCTGACTCGCACTTGACCCTTCTTCATTTTCCGAAATTCCTTTACATTAATGCTAACAACTGAAACTAAAGCAAATTTCAGATTTTAAGGTCTTAGAGAAGTATTTTATTTGATACATGATTTGGACTAAAACATAGGCATATATATATATATATATATATAGTAAATAATTATATAAAAGATATCTATGGCCCAGTGGATAGATGACTAAGATGACTAGTATCTCGCTCCGGAGGTTGCGGATTCGAATCCCGCTGAGAGCCGTTGCAAGATTATGTAATGAGTTTTAATGATTGTTTCTGAGTCTTGCATGTTATTTACATACATACATATATTCACATTAAAATGTTTTTTTTTTTGTTTTCTTAGATATGTTATGTTTATCAAGTCGGTAGAGCACGCAACTGCAGTATCAATAATTTGGCAATTCGAACTGTTGTACATATTTACAGGTTAATTGTTTGTTTTCATAAAAAACTTATATATATAAATTAAATAAGTTAGTTTTAAGTAAACTTAATATGTTTTCTTGGCCTTGTTTTAAACATCTACCCAAATAATTAATTTATCGATCTCACCTTCCAAAGGTTGTCTGGAAGAGATCGCTTTTAGCGATAACACCGCCAATTGTACCTCACTGTAAACTGTTTGAACATATTGTTATTTTTGTAAATTGGTGTTTGATGTGTGATGTGATGTGATGTTTTTGAGTTATTCTATTCTATTCTATATGGAGGACAAATTTAAATGTAAAATTTCAGATTAATAATATCACGCAAACAGTAAATTTTAGCTTGCCAGTAAAACGAGTGAGCGTGAATACAGCACACAGTTTACTCCCATTTAAATTCAACGAGTTAAGCCTCTCTGAATAATAGCCGCCAATCCAACGCCGGCATCTATAATGTTTACTAAATAACCAGAAATAACCAGAAATAACCAGATAAATTGTACGCAATTTGTATACTTTTGAATAACAAATCATTACAAAGATAATCACCGTGTTTCTCGAAATTTCTTTAGAATTGTAATATCTGAAATATTTCGTAGCTCTGATTATGTTTTTGAATTTTGCAGTGAAAACATTTAAATACTATCTTCCTTGTTTATTGCAGGGTGGTTCAAGGGGGTGGCAGTGTCGTTGTGATTATAAAACTTATTGAATAAGGACACTATTTTTTTTTTATTATTGATTGTAAACGCACAAACTTTCGAATATATCGAACCTTTTCTATTTCGTCAACAGGGCATTAAAATGTATAATTTACCATATTCATACATATATATACTAAAAGTTATAAATCCTTAAATTGGGTAGGCAGAGCTTCATGATTGAAGATGATGGTTGGAATGGGGGTCCAGCCCGTTGCCTATAAATCACTTTAGACTATTAACAAGACCATGTAAGCTGTATCGTGTCGCTCTTGAACAGCACTTACAAGTTTATAACTGCATTATAATAAAAATAAACAAAGGAAAGGAAAAATTCGACACAGGCGGGAAACACTACTTAAAAGTGTAAAAGAAACAAAGGATAGAAGAATTTCGCACTGGGAGCCAATTGACACGGTAGCTCAGTTGGCAGAGCGACGGGGGCGTATACCCGAGGTCGCGGGTTCGATTCCCGCCTGTATCGAAATTTTTCTTTCCTTTGTTTATTCTTTATTTATTACTAATAATCCCCACATGAGGTTTTCATGAACAAAAACATTCAAATTATAACTGCAATGTTAGTGTTTTTTAAGTGATTGTTGGACGATGTGCCTGGATATTACTAACCATCCGTTATTTCATGTTGTACTTCGCTGTATAGTGTCGGCTTAGAATAGCACTACCCCATTCCTACCCATGAGTGTTCGTAAAAGGCGACTAAGGGTATTGGTGCTTTTAAGGAACTTGGTGGGCGGTGCGGTTTGGCGACCCATCACCAACAATATTTTTTTACCATCCTTTCCCCACTCTATTTCTAAAAGTGGCTGAGGAATTCCATATTCTGAAGCTCTGGCTACCCTTTCTTGGGATTTATAGCCTTTAGTATATGTATGTATGGTCTCCACACTTAACTTTTAGAAGTGACTTAAGAATTTTCTAATTCCAAAACTCTAGTTTCCCGTTTTGGGGACTTACAGCCACATACGTATGTACAAAGTTAGTCCGGAAAAGTTTTAGTTTTATATGAAGCCAAAACAACTAAACAGTTCGAGACACTATTTAAAACAAAGATAGAATAAAGAGTAGGACACTACATGGAACATGGCTGGATTTTTCTATTTATAGCCTATAAATGTTATTATTTTTTACCAAGTTTAATAAGCTAGTCGCATACATATAGATCACAGATAATATAATGCTATACTAGTACAATGCCTTAACCGCCATATTAAAAAAGGCTAGATCACCTCAGTCAAGGGCTATATGTACTGTAGTGATGATGATATCACCCGTGGTGATTCTGAAAAGCTCAATCGAGTTTTTATCAAAAGATAAGAGGTGTTGCATTCAGTTCCCGAAACCCAACGTTTATACATACATATTCGAGAACTCACGGCTTTAAATCTGTAGAACGGGTAGCCAGAGCTAGAGAATGTTCCTCACCCACTTTTGTAAGATGAGAGGGGAAAAAGATAGTAAAATAAAGTTTTAAGCGCAAACATTAAAAGGTAAACAAATATCACGAAATGGGTTAGTGCTATTCTAAACCAACACAAATAAGCATGTGTTCAAGAAATCTGAGTGTTTTCAAGTATCTAATGTGCATTTAATAATAATAATGATAAAAGATTTTATTTGTCTTTAGCGACATGATAGTCCAGTGGGTAAGAACACCCGCCCGAAAAACAGAAGGGCGTGAGTTCCAATCCTGGGACGGGCCTACACCAATTTGTCTTTTCTAAAGTCATATGTGTGGTTAATTTATCATGGTTGCTAACGGTGAGGGAAAACATCGTGAGGAAACCCACATGGCTGAGTTGTACTTAGTCATGTGACAGTGTATTCGTACAAAACGGCGATAGGCCTGCCCCCTATCACGTGAGTACACTGTCTAAGCAAAACGTGGGTACCTTCTCTGGAAACTAGATGGCGCTTGCCATGTGAGTTCAGGAGTATTGGTACCTCTGCCAACCCCTTCGGGGATAAAACGGCGTGAACGTTTATGTTATGTTGTCTTTAACACACAAAACAAATTGTGACATGACAACAAAAAATAAGAAATAGGTATTAACAAAGCGAACATATAATAGCAAAATAAAAGACAAAATGGTACAGAGCTCGGTCTATCCACTACAAGCAGATAGCTCCGATTTTCAGCTCTGACCAAACCTTAAGACTACTTACACTTAAAACTAACTTAGAACTAATTTCAATACACATGCACTCGCATACACAAACACACACACCCACACACAGACAACACGCACATAGTCTTAGCCTAGAGCTAATTTATATATATTATTTAGATCTCTTCACATATTACAGAAGAATATAATACAAATAATTAGAAACCAATACAAATAACAATAAATATAAATACTAATAAAGAAAGCCACATACATAGTTTCATAACAATATAATGCATAAATAGATAAATAAATATATATAAATACATAGATACATGTTACTGTAAATATAAATACCTTATTAGTGGTTATTGTTCGACATTAGAAGCACAGCCATAGGGAATAGCAAACTCGTTGCGCTGCAATACTATCAAATAACTAGCTGACCTCACAGACTTCGTACTGTCAAAAGTGTAGACTTTCACGTCGTCAAACTGAAATATTTAACTGACCTGTTGAGGGTCTCTGTCATGCGATGAGAAAAAAGGTGTTTTTATAGTGTCCTCACAATTTTTTCACTTTATAAATTTTAAGTTTATAAGTACAGTAGTTTCGGCTGAGCATTGATTCTTAGTCTGTTTAACCATTTTTTAAGAAAATTTATTGATCCATTAATTTTTCTGGGATAAAAAGTGTCCTATTGTGTTAATTGGGATCATTATCTGGCTTCTGTAAATTTTATTTTAAATACGTTCTGTGAATTAGTCTTCATTTAGCTACAAACAAACAAACATCTAAACTTTCACATTTATAATATTAATAGGATAATGCTTAACCATAAGCTTCTCGCGAAGGTGACCTCGCTCGCCGGCCAGAGCGCAGCGTCTTGTCTTGCGCATCATGCACGCGTGTAAATTTTGTTACGAAGTAATTTAAAAATTGTATTATCTTCTAAGATGTTTATTTAAATTAAGTGATGTCAAGGACAATTTTGTTCTCCATTAAATACTCTCAATCAACAAAATATTTATTTGGATAAAGATTAATATTATGTTGATAAAACATTATGGCAATTATGCATTCAATTCGACCAAATTTATTTACCATAAAAATGGTTATAGTAAGTGAAACTTAAAAGTAAGACATATACTGTCGCGGGCATTTTTTTAGATCATTTAAAGAGAAATAATTCTTTAATACATTTTTTTGGGTAACTTAAACCGTTTACGCAGCGCACACAACGGAAGCCTTAGTATGAATAATTATCCCCGTTTTTGCAACATTATTCGCTGATAGTTTGCTCCTGGTGGTCGCAGCGTAATGATATATAGCTTAAAACCTTCCTCAATAAATGAACTATCCAACACAAAAAGAATTTTCCAATTTGATTGGGTAGTTCCTGAGATCCTAGCGTTCAAACAAACAAACTCTTCAGCTTTATAATATTAGTATAGATTATGTAACTTATTTCTAAATGAGTAAATAGACTGTGCATCTTTGATAGGCGGCATTTATCAGACGTAACATTTACGTGTCCAATTCCGAAACGGTATGCTAGTAATTTTGAATCAAACAGGTCCGAAGCCACTTTTATAATTAATTTGTAAAAAAATAATAATAATCGTTGATGAAAGGAATAGAAAAAAGACGTTCACAACTTATATGGCAATAGGCAGGGCATGAGAGAACTGACGGCCGTTGGGGCTCGAAGGTTTTGGAGTGGCGGCCACGTACCGGACATGCAGCATGGGAAGGTGTCCTACAAGGTGGAGTAACAAATTAGTGAGGATCAAAAAAAGTGATGGCAGCACAGGGCTGGTCTTCGTGGAGATCTTTGGGTGAGGTTGCGAACAAGAAACTTTTTAACCTTCATTTAAAATATAGATAGATAGATAGATAGATAACTCGTTTATTTATGTTAACATAACACCACATACAATATGAAAAACAATACATAAAGTGAAAAAAAAAAACAATATTTTAAACTTAAAATTAGTGCTATGGTAACACAAACTAGGTCCTAACTCAGTGCTTGATATTGCCAAGTGGCAAAACACTGGTTTTCAGTTAAGGCCTACACTTAATACTAATAAAAAGCACAAGGTTGTACACTCATAATTACATATAAATATTCATACATACATATACTCACGGCTATAAATCCCTTAACGGGGTAGCCAGAGCTTTGGAATTAGAAATTCCTCAGCCACTTTTCGAAGTTCATTGGACAAAAGATTGTAATAATGTTTTTGGTGACGGGTCTCCAACCACATCGCCCGAAAATCACTACTCGTAAAAAATCCCTATACCCTTAGTCGCCTCTTACGATCACCCACGGGTAGAAATGGGGTAGTGTTATTCTAAGCCGACACTACACGGCAAAATTCATATAAAATATATTATAGTAATAGAAAACTCAAACAGGGTAAAAAAACTGTAGAACAGTATAAAATAGAATACCTTACTTTGCCTTAACACATCGTTCAGAATATTCCGTTGCCAAAAGGAAAATTCTGTATGTAGTATGATAGTTACGCATGAATAAAATCCAATTCAATCATATTCTTCTATTCGGTACCATCCGTCCAGTCGAGTAACAATACATACCTCCTATACAGCCCTGGTAGCCGCATCGCCACAATATCCGAATACAAAGTATCCAGGCTCGCATAGAATGTTGTGGGTGCGAGGGTGCCTCGTTTATTCACATTTGTTGGTTAAACATCGGGCACACAAAATCTCAGTTAAATTATAGCAAATTTTCGAGCATTCCAAATACCGTTGCTTGGGAACAAATGGCAGGATGCGGTGCGCACGAAATGTTTCAAATGTTATACCACTAAAACTATAGACTGCTTCATTGTATTACATATTTGATTAAATGGGTACTTTGCCGTGCAGGGCCGACCTATAATACTCCTTTCTACCCACACGGGTGTCTTAGAGGCGACTAAGGGTCATGGGCTGTTTAAGTGGTTTTTGGGCGATGCGGTGGGAAACCCATCACCAATGATAATTTATTTCTACCATCTTCTCCTCTATCAACTTCCAAATGTGGCTGAAGAGTTTCTGAAGAATATTGCCGTGAGTGTATGTATGTATGGATGTAATTTAATATAATCTCGGTGCTTGCAATATAAGTTCTAGTGGCTTTAAACAGTAGTTTCTTTTTAGTTTTATTTACCAATATGCAGTACTTTTATTCCCGGATGCTCTAGCAGAGATAATGTATGCTTCATGTACATGCGTTAATTTTTCTATTCATAACATAACATATACTCACGGCTATAAATCCCTAGAAGGGGTGTACTCAGAGCTAAGGAATTAAAAATTCCTTAGCCACTTTTGGAAAATTGAGTAGGGAAAGGATGGTAAAGTAAAGGTTGTTGGTGATGGGTCTCCAACCGCATCTCCCAAAAATCGCTTAAAAGTCCCAATACCGTTAGTCGCCTCTTACGTATACCCATCGGTAGAAACGGGGTAGTGCTATTCTAAGCCGACACTACACGGCGTTTATTCACTTAGTAAATATTAAAGTAGGAAAGATTAGATCATAATATTTCTATTAGGATAGGTTCCTTGAAAAAATATGACGCCTAAAATAAAATAAAAATTTATTTATAATTCATTTACTTAATTTTACTCTTCAAGCTAACTATTAACGCAAATTCAAGTGCTGGTATATTTAAACATAGATACATATACGCAAGGCTATGAATCTCTAGAAGGAGTAGCCAGAGCTTTGGAATAAGGTATTCCTCTGCTACTTTTGAAAGTTTACAGGGTATAAGATGGTAAAACATTCAAACATATTGATTAATTTTCTATATAACCTCAGTTGTTATGTAGATATTGGACAGTTATGTAATATTGAACTCTAGTCTTGCCAAAATAATTATTCTATATTATCTTTATCCCAGTAACTCAATAAATGCTTGCTGTTGATAGGGATTATAGCGTAAGAACATTCGCTGTGTATTACAGATCGTAAGGCAGACAAACAGAGGAAGTCTATTTACTAAAATGCTATTGGATTAAATAAGAAAAAAAAGAGAGATATTTATTTATTGCTGACTAACAAAAAAATACACAAAACATATACAGAAATTACAAAAAAAGTTACAAATTGTTTTTTAAAAAGTAAAATAAATAAAATAAAACAAACAAATAAAACAAAAATTGGTTTTCTTTTCATGTCATGGCTTACGTCAGCAACAAAAGAGCACCTGACTCAGCATTTTGTTGTGAGTTATACTATTATAACCCACAACACTGATTTTGAATCAGGCGTTACTTTGCGGAAATCCATAGCAATACTCGGTGGTCAGCTGCCGAACTGACAACTGCTCGACAATGACTCGTGTTGAGTAGAAACGCTTCGCATTTTTGTGGTTGCCTGTGGTTTTCGTTTGCGGGTGTATATGTGGTGCATTGTCTGCTTTTCGATTTCTTGTAAGTGGGAGGGCGGGCGGTTTACAGTGCATGTTGCATGAAGACTGCAGGTATTTAGCGGAATTCAGCAAAGTAACTTATTAATATTAGTATTACTAAAATGCTGTTATTTTTTGTTTGAATCAAGCAATCTATCATTTCGTTTTATTTCGTACCCTGTCCTGGACTAAGAACTACATAGCATAACATAAATATAACATAAACGTTCACGCCAAATATCCCCGAAGGAGTTGGCAGAGGTACTAATACTTAAGGTGACAAAGTCACATGATGCTCAGAGTACCCACGTTTTGCATGGACAGTGTACTCACGTGATAGGGGCAGGCCTATCGCTGTTTTGTACGAATACACTGTCACACGACTAAGTACAACTCAGCCATGTGGGTTTCCTCACGATATTTTCCCTCACCGTTAACAAACATGATAAATTAACCACACATATGTCTATAGAAAAGACAAATTGGTGTAGGCCCGACCCGGGATTGGAACACTAGTCGTTTGCACGATAACCGGTGTTCTACCCATTGAGCTATCACGGTTCGGACTAAGCACTATTCCCATTCAAAACCATTTTTATTTTATATTCTAGAGTAAATGTCCAAGATCCGCAGTTTCAGAGGTTGCTCCCCTCCTCTACGTAGAGCGTTATGTCTCACATAATATATCATTACGCCGCCGCCGCCGCCGCCGCCGCGGTCTCGCCTGAGTTAATCTGAATTTATGACGTCAGTGACGAGATCCGCCAACGACCAACACCGTATCACATCCTTCATATAAATGAAGCTGTAAAGTGGATTTGTTCTTTTTACATGCAATATTTTTTATATATATAAGCAACACTTAATATACGTGACGCGGGGCATGTTGCTTGCTCCCGCCTCGTGAGCGGGCGCACGAGTCCCGCGTCAGTGTCGCGCCCAGGGGCTGGAAACTTCCTTACATCCTCACTTTGTGATTTTTAACAGCGCCTCTATTGCAGTTCCACCTGAACTTATTAAAAAAGCGCGCCGTAATTTGCTTATTCATCAATAGATGGCACTGTTGGTAATTCCTACATCGCGGTATGATTTCTTCTTTATTAGAGTATATAAACGTAAAATTTGTCATAAGGAAAATTACGAAAAACGGCCACAAACTATAAAGAGATTACTACGTAATCAGACTAACCACTGCCCTAGCTATCGACAAGACTTTAGTCTTTGACGTGTACACCTTTGCTTTTGGCATGTTTTGTTTTTATTTTAACGAAAGAATGACTAAATGGCTCTCCAATGCGTTATAGTGGTAAGTTATGCCAGCTGCGAACTAGAGGGACCACATAGGCCCTTGGGGGAAAACACCCAAAAATTCATTTACATGAATTCATATACTCACGGCCATAAATCACAAAAAGTGGTAGCTAGAGCTTCAGAATAAGAAATTCTTCAGCCACTTTTGAAAATTAAAGAGAAACGATTGTAAAAAGAAAGCTTGTGACGGGACCCTAATAACTTCGCCCGAAAACCACTTAAATAGTCGTAATACCCTTAGCCGCCTCTTAAAAGCACCTACGGGAGGAAATGGGGTAGTGCTATTCTAAGCTGACACTACACCGCTACCTACCTAAATAATAGATACAAATAACAAATGAAAACAAACATAATTGTTTTGTACAATATTTATTTTATTTGACTTAGTTCGGAAAAACAAATATAAATACACAACACTTACACAACACTTCCTCGGCATTATAGCTTCTTCAATATATTGAAGTTAAATAGCTGCGCAAAAGCTAAGAAAAACGAAAAAAGAGAACAATTGAACCTGAACCCTCAAACTAAAGTAGACGAGAACGGGATGCTTACAAGATGTTTGGAGATCTTTAGTACATTTTAAATTTGAAGTTTCGAATTTTGTTCACATTTATAAACAGTTCTCGGAAATACCAAAAATATTTTCTTGTAAAAAAAATTGTCTCTGTACACATTTGTATATTAAATCCTCCACCAGCTGTTATTTAAAGTCTTCTGTGTCTCACTATTTCTAGTTCGCCACAGAAACCACTCAGCGTGTTTTCTTGTTGGAGTAGATATAATGAAACACGGCTTAGAATAGCACTACCCCATTTCTTCCGGTAGGTGTACGTAAGAGGCGACTAACGGTATTGGGGCTTTTAAGGGATTTTTGGGCGATGCGGTTGGAGACCCATCACCAAAAAACTGATTTATATTTAAACATCTAGAATTTATGACTCACTCAACACTATAGGCTGCATAGTTTATATCTTACCCTGTTCTAAAATGAAACAAGGATACAAACAAATAATACTGTCAGTATCAATCTACCCCATCTACCCTAAGGTCAAGAACAAACTAGAGGAGTCATAAGGCCGGAAAACGGCATAGAATCGTGTCCACTTCTTCGACATGTTTTGTTTTTTTTTTGTTATTACTATATATTCTTAGCCATACAGACAGTACATCGAAATTAAGGCGCAATATACTTATAGATATATATATATATATATATATATATAGGTGATTATATTGTAGCAGAAGTTTGGGTGGAATGCCTCGAGATGGCGATAAGTTTGCATTATAAACTAGGTGACATTAAAATCCAGCAAGTTGGCTCTCTATATCCAGTGTATTACTTTACTCTATGGTCGCGCCATTTGTCGCCGAGTGTAGTCGCGTACGCAACGTGCCTATTAACTGTTCTTTCTCATTGTAGTAAGAAATTCTGCATCCACCACCTTCTTTTTCTCTTACTTTTCAACACACTCAATATAATTACTGTGTACGCAGCACTAATAGCCACAACCTCCTAGGGCGACATTTCTATAAACACTGACTAGTGTGGCCTACACAATGTTCCGGGACATGTTCCACGGCATGTTCCACGTAGTAGTCGAGGAACATGTTCCGCAACATGTTGCTCCATTTGCCCCCTAGTGTATCCCAGGCTTTACGATAATGATACTCTTCAACGGTATTTTTTTTAATTGCTTATTTTTTTAAAAAGAAACAAAGAATAACTATATTTTCCTCTTCATTTCATTAGGTAATTATAGATAAAACAGAAGTTAAAAAACAATTTATGATTCTCTATTAAACGAGCAGCTATCTAAATTCATTCCGCAATGATTTGTCATAGAGCTAAATTACTCCTGGTACTGACACTATCCATTTCAAAGCCATAATGAACACAGAATTCATTAATCTCGATTGCTATGATTTATTCTAATAAATTGAGCAATTTTCATAAGCATTCGTCAAAGCAAATGACAATAAAGCTGATTGATAAATTTGATAATATCAATCTGAATAATAAAAGTAAGATGAAGAATTAACTTATGTAGTTCTTTATCTTACTTTGAAATTTCGTTTAAATTTACTTTATTAGTTTTGTTTTTAATAAGGTCGTGTTGATTTTTCACAAATTTATGAATTGTACGGCAAGTACCAAAACATCACTTTGTGTTTAGGAAAAATAAATAGTTTTTACTTGATTGATACCGGTTTCTGGTTAAACGGTAAGCATGAATAACTGCTTGATAGATATTCTTTCGTAACATGATCTGACACATTTTTTTACATACATACGAATACCAACGCCGTTAGTTCTCGTTGTGGTAGGCAGAAAGTATCGATCGCCACTTTGTACGATCCTGGCAAACCTATCTAGCTGCGTTTAATTATTATTAATTATTTATTATTATTATATATATTTTTTATACTGTGAAATATAATAGTAACTTATAGGGTATTAATGTACATGTTAAAAAAAAAACATTTATATAATAATTTTCTTTCTTGGTTTGCACTTAAAAAAGAAAACATTCGTATTTTCTTATTTTAACTTTAAGCTTTGAAATAATTTGGCTGGCATTATACAGTACTTTTGCATTCAAATTATTCGTATGCACAGTCAAATTGAAACATTCACATCAGAATTTCAATTATGATAGGCATTTACAACTTTATAGACAAATTATAGAGACATTAGAATTGTAAATGAGATTAGAATCGAAATCTAACCAAACCTTACTTTCTAGTATTGACTTTACCGAGGCGAGATATTTCAACATTGAGCAGACCTACTATTAAATAGCTCATCGCTTCATTAATAAGACTTTAAACGGTTAGCAATAAGGGTCAAATTCAGTGAGCTCATTAAAGCGGATTCGGTTCACGGGGTATTGGAAATTTCATGGAACGCCGATTGCGCCTGGTTCTCATAATAACGTGGTAACTGCTAACAGGATGGATACATGTGATTCGAAACTCTTCATTTTTTATAACGCTCTGGTAGTGATGGGTTAATCAATGCTCCAATTAGGGAATTTTGATTGATCCTTTTCAAGAGATTCAAACTTGATTGGACTCCTCATGATTTTGAAGGGCATTGGAAAAGATAATATAAAATCTGTTATTTGACTGCAAATAACATATCAATTATATATGCTTGACAAATCTGAAGAAATGAGAACATAATGAGATGGCTAATGAACGAAAGAAAAGCGAAAAAAATAAAGCAGGATATTTTATTATGATTTATAAAATCTACGTACACAAATTGGGATTATTCAGGTAAGGATCAGATATCAAGGTAATAAAATTTAATGAAAAAAGTAAAATGCAATAGAAGTACCTGTAATTTATTATCGAACAGAAATAATTTAATAAATAACTTCCATAGCTCAGCGGGAAGTTCACTGCTTCTAATGTTCAGAGGTGTGGTTTCGGTTTAGAACATTAATGACCCATATCTCCCTTGGGTGTCGTATGAGGTGACTAAGGGTATTGGGAATTGTAAGTGGTGGTGGGGGGAAGTATTGGAAACCCATCACCAACATGAACATACTTAAAGTACTTTCAGCTTCTAAAAGTAGCTAAGAATTTTTTTTAGGTCCGGTTTTCAGTTAATTGGATTAATAGCCGTGAGTACAGTCATACTTAGGTATTTTTCATACCTTAATTTCAGGATTAGTCCCTCTATTGCATTGCTCTACGAGTAAACCTTTCCATAATCATTAAAATTTAGTTAATACTTCCCTTCGTGGTCAACCTTTTTCAATTGTTTAAATCAACTTTGGTTGTACACTGCATCATCTTTTACACATAAGCGTTCACGATGCACACTAGCCCACTCTATCACAAAATTACATTCCTGTCCGAGGTATACAGTGCCCCCTATCACGTGAGTACACTGTCCAAGAAAAACGTGGGTACTCTGAACACTAGTTGACAATATCACGCGATGTTTAAAAGTATCAGTACCTCTGCCAACCCCTTCTGGGATATACGGGAACGTTTGAAATTTAAGTTTCCGATGTATTTCATTTCACTGAATTCACTACTTTCATGCCTCTTTTTCTATGCTATGCCCAACATTTACTACCGTGCATGAGCGTAGCAACCAGAACAATATTATTTATTCCATTCGAGCCTTTTCAGACAACGACTGACGACATCAAACTGTTCATGATTTTAAATCTTTCCGTTTGATATCTTTCTCCCATTTTCCGGTTCAAAAAACTTCCCAGTTGTTAAGTAATAATCCTAACTTCATGAAAAATTGTACCAACATATCACCTTTCCTTTCGCTAGAACCAACAAAAACTTAGTAATATCACTTATTATTACAAAAGTAGCTAGTTTCCTCAGAAAAATTATCGTTTGTTCTAGAAAATGTATACGAAAGTGGATAGGCGTCATTTCGGCGTCCTCTCACGTACGGTACATAAATACTGCTGAGATACTATGAAAACATGCCGTCTTGTAGTGTGCGATTCTATGTACTAGGGTGTCATGGGTAGGTAGTATATTTCTCGGAAGTGGTGGTTTAGTAATCGCTTTACCTCTCGTGGGGATGAGCCAGAATTGATGGGTGAGTACATGCCAGTCTTGTTTTCTCTAAGGGAATAGAAACAGAGTACCTACTTCATGTAGTTACTGTTGATGCAGCTTAGGATTATCACTTTTTTATATCTAACATCGTTTGGAGAAGAACCAAATGTACAATCACCCAACTATATTTGTATATTCTGTACAGAAGTAAGCAGTGGAACTATATAACTGTAGTCTGTGTAGTCACAAATATAGCTAGTTGACTGTAACATTAAGTTGTTCGTATGTTGGGGTATGGAACCTACAAAGCCTATATCCCTACAGACCCTAAGTCCCTAAGTTCCTAACCCTAACCATACAAGCAAAATAAATATATAGATAACTATGTATAATAAAATAAGTACAAGGTGAGTAAATAGATAAATAAGTAGAAAGTCGTGGATCGTACTAAGTGACGATCTATAATCTCTGCCTACCCCAAAGGGACCTAATGGCGTGAATATACATATAGATATATAAGTACAGGAAGCCTGTTACCATGAGCCCTAAGGTAACAGACGGATAGGGGGAAGGAAATCGGGGGTGTGCACGACGTGCAATGTGCACAGGAAAGGATTTTCTCACTGCCACTCAACCAGGCTCAGAAGAGTGATCAATAATGACGGCTTAAGGTGTCTTGGCCGCAGTGAGAGAAAGAGATTCGTCAGTCAAATGAAACACTCAGTCAAAGTTGGTAATATCGTCCAGAAAGATTAGTTATTATACTTACTTATATATTATATTACCTCTTATATTATTATACTTCGTTTTTCAAAGAATGTATAATGTATTCGATTAAAAGCCACGTAGCTTATGGCTATCAATTATGTTACCGTATGTACACAAATATAATTGACGAATTCTGAAGCTCTTTATGTCTCTCTCGATTGTAACACAAGAAATAAAGGCAAATTTGGTGTATTTTTGTCTCATTTATTTCTTAATCAAAATTCGGTCGTCCAGTGAACTAAATTCGACCATAAATATCAATGTAACACTAAATAGCTTCTATGCTATGGATAAATCATATTATGTGTTTAGTGTCGGCATATAATAGCAATACCCTATCTCTTCCCGTGGGTGTTTCGTAGTAGTCGACTAAGGGAATAGGGCTTTTACCATCTTCGCCTTTAAACCAAGCCAAGGTCTGCCGATGGATGCGTGGCCAGTGGTGAGCCTGGTCGCTAGCGTGCCGCCGTCTCGGAGCCTGCTGCAATCCGATACTAAACAACCTTACCTAGTCAATTGGGGCTCTGGCTAGGCGGACAGTTTATTTTCCTATTATTATATGATTGTTCATCGTGGAAACAAAATGTGTTTTATTTAATATAAACACGGCGGCGGGCGGTGATAAGCTCGCCACTCATCACGCCATGGTTTCTTGCGGGGCGAAAAGTGGGCTGGGGAGGCCCATTTGAGTACGATGAATGTATGTGGAGGAATAAATTGTAAACGAAGCTAGTGAGGTTTGCCAGGATTGCTCAAATTGGTGATATTCCTACCCCATTGGGAATTAATCGCCTAAGTATATGTATGTATGTTTATTTCAAATATAATATCACAAACAGAAAATTATTAGTTCTCTTTTTAATCATAAATTTTAACAATTTATAAAAATATATGCAAGAGTGCCAATAACATGGTATGGTACAATACGAAATGTTTATTTTATTCATATAGCGTGCTTTCTGTGCATAATTAAAATAAATAACAACGTGCACTCTCCTCTGTAGAAGCTATAACTGGGCGAAACTTTATACTCTTCCATCCGCAGAATTTCCGTAAAAAGGAGTCCAAATTTTACTACGTATTAATTAGAAAATAACTTAAACTGATGCCCAAGCATATGTTAGAGAAATTTAAAATAGTTGTATGGACGTAAATTAGTTAATGATTATTCTAATATACATACATACATACATCTACTCACGGCGATAAATCCCTTGGAGGGGTACCCAGAGCTAGAAGATTATAAATTCCTCAGCCACTTTAAAGCGCAGATTATATCACAATAATTTATTTAATTGGTTTCCCAAGAGACAGGCTGTGCTTAGTTTGGGAACCCCTGTAAATCGACAATGCTGTATTTCTTTTAATAAACGTATTTTTACTTTACTTTACTTTACTTTTGGAAGTTGGTGAGGAAAAGATGGGAAAATAAAAGTTTTTGCTGATGGGTCTTGTAACGTTATTTCTAACTCCTGGGATGCTGTACCCAGAAGCCAGAAATAACTAAAGAAAAAAAAAAAAGGAAACGGAAGGTTAGATAATAAATGAAAGATATATATATCACAACAATATTTAATAATAAAAAAAAAAATACACTAAAAAACACTCCTAATAAAATAATCCCCTAACTTAACAAAATTATAATATAAAAGCACTCAGCTTTTAAAACCAGCTCCTGCTGCGATGGGTGGCTCAACAGTGAGGGTTGTGATTCCAACTTGGTTGCGACTCCGGATAGGCCATCGGTGAATGCAGCTCGAAGACAAAGGGGCTGCGACTCCAGGGAGCTCGATGACAAGGAGGCTGCGACTCCAGGAAGCCCGTCGATAAAGGCAGCTGAAGAAGGGGCTGCGGCTCCGTGAAGCTTACTTCGAAGAAAAGGGGATTCAGCTCCTGGGGCGATGGGGGCATCATCATTATTATGGAAGAAACTGAAAAAAAATGTCAGAAACAATATTCTCAACGGACTTTATATATCATCAATTTATACCCGTCTGGAATAGCAGCCTTTTATTTTTGAGCTGCCCTGGTTGACGCAAGCTTCCCGGAGTCGCAGCCCCTTATTCTTGAGCTGCCCTGGTTGAAGCAAGCTTCCCGGAGTCGCAGCCCCTTACTCTTGAGCTGCCCTGGTTGACGCAAGCTTCCCGGAGTCGCAGCCCCTTATCCTTGAGCTGCCCTGGTTGACGCAGTCAGAAAGCTGGAGTCGCAACCCTTACCCCGTCGAGCTACCCTTCCTGACGCAGGCGCCCGGAGGCGCTTGGTTCCGTTTTAAATTCGCCACCCATCGCAGCAGGAGCTGACGCTAAAGCTGAGTTTTTTATATTATATTATATTGATAGGTTTAGTGTTTTTTTGATAGGTTTTATTAGGATTGTTTTACTGTTTCTTTTTATTTATAATAAATGTTGTGATATATATATCTTCTATTATTCATTATCCTTTTTCTTTCTTTCTTCTTTTAGTTACTTCTGGCTTCTGGGTAGCTACAGCATCCCAGGAGTGAGAAGTAACGTTACAGTCTCCAATCGCATCGCCCAAAAATCCCTTAATAAAAACCATTATTCGCCTCTTACGTACACCCACCGGAATAAATGGGGTAGTGCTATTCTAAGTCAACACTACACAGCACATTTACACATATAACCAATTTAAGTTAATTAAGTCCCTATAAATCTCAGTGAAATTCAAATAGGCTGCCAAATGCGGGGCGGCTCCTAAAGAGTAATTTAAAATCTGATAACTAGCAATTTGAACTACTGACGATAGCATGAATAATATAACTAATGAATATAATATGTGTGCTTAGTGTACTAAGAATAAATACCATAATGAAAAAAAATTGCATTTAAATCACAGCATTCGCATAAGAAACATCAAGCAACTAAAAACTAAAGATTATTTGCCAGTTGATTACAGTTATACGACCCATCAATTTCTTCATCAAGCTTGATTAACCCAACATCTATCGTAAGTTGGCTGTATTACATGTTACAAACCATTAATTATAGTTATTTTCTAGTAGTAGGACGTACAATCATAGATGAGTATTATTTTATAAGGGCTGGGGCATAATAGTTAATCAATATTGTTATATAAACTCGTCTTTTATAAAATTATTAATAATATCTAATCAGGTGTTTATTTCTCTCTCTCTCTCTCTCTCACACACACTTAATAATTGAAAAACTATTTAACTAAATATAATCCAAATTAGGCAATGTACATTCATACATACATATACTCACGACCGTAAATCCCAAAAAGGGGTAGCCAGAGCTTCAGAGCTAGAAACTCCTTCAGCCACTTTTGGAAGTTGATTGGGGAAAAGATGGTAATATTAAATGTTTTTGGTGACGGGTCTCCAACCATATCGCCCAAAAATCATTTAAAAAGCCCCTATACCCTTAGTCGCCTCTTATGATCACCCACGGGTAGAAACGTGGTAGTGTTATTCTAAGCCGACACTACACGGCAATGTATGGAAACTACTAAAGGTTAAAGTGGTTGGAGACCAGCAATATTATTTCATACACATACATACATATACTCACGGCTATAAATCCCTAAAAGGGGTAGCCAAAGCTTCAGATTCAGTAAATTCTTAAGTCACTTTGGGAAGTGAAGTGGGAATAAAACTGTAAAATAAATGTTGTCGGTGATGAGTCTCCAACTGCAACGCCCAAAAATAACTTAAAAAGCCCAAATACCCTTAGTCACCTCACGTCCACCATCACCCACGAGAAATAGGGTAGTGCTATTCTAAGCCGACACCTTATGACTCAAAATAGATAAAAACTATGAAGGAAAACATCGTGAAGAATTCTACATGACTGAATTCAGTTAGTCGTGTGACAGCCAATTGTTACAAAACGGCTATCACATGAATACACAGTCCAAGCAAAATGTACTCTGAAGACCAGGCAAACATATCACAACAATATTTAACGTGAAAATTATGAGTTTTTGAGAAAATAACTGCACTGTACATAAATCAAGCCATCAATCAATCAGATAAATTACTCCGTGTTTCCCTACATGTCTACTTTTAGTTACTTATTTCTGTAGGGCAAGCACGAGCGTTGTTTAAACTAGTTATCGCGTGCGATAAAGCAGCCATCCCTTACGCACTTTCTTAGTATTATATACCGCCATCTCATTCTAACCGTTATCGTGTCGATAAAATAGCGCTCGTGCTTGCTCTTCTGGATCGAAAATATATATCACCATCACAGGGATATATTTAAATTATTAATTAAACATAATTGAATTTAATTTATTTGAAAAAAAAACGGCTATATCTTGTGAATCAAAGAAAACACTGGAAACTACACCGAACATTAATTCCAATCACCCACGGGCACGGGTAACAAAAAAGGTACGCTTTCACAACGAAAATGAAATTCAAATAAACATTTTCAAATCGAATCTTCAAAGCACATCATGAAACGTTAATTTCAAAGGTTCGCTTACTTTAATGTGTTTTACATTTCTTTCTCCCGCGCAAAACTCTGGTTAAATAATAATGGCAACGAGAAATACCGACGGTTTTGTTTTTTTAATAAAAGAACCGCGTTTTGTGTCGTTCCGTTTTTCATATCTCTAGTGCTGCTCGCGTTATTAATTATGTTCCGTTTTCATTTGATATAAACATTTTATCTCTTTTCCTCTCAAAATATACGTATGGGGAAAAAAGGGATGGAAAATCCTAACGGAATTTGAGTATTAAAATACGTTGTTTGTAAAGAATTTTCTTTCCGCGTTGACCCCTAGTCCTTACTTCTTGTGTCTAATGGCATTTTAATTATTTATGATGGATTTGAGGAAATAAGTCAATTTAACTTTGTCTTTACAGTGACTAAAAGTAATTTAGCGTAATTAAATATATTTATTCATCACACAAACCAAACACGGAAAGGAGAATAGGCTCTCAGTATTCGTTTTACCTGAGAATTATTATGCCTATAAATTCTTCTTCGTTTTTTTTGTTTGAACGGGGACACTTTTCTATTTGTCCCATAGCATTTGTATACTCTGAATGGGTCCTAGGTGACTAAATAGCACTGAGTTATTAAACTGATACTGATACAACTTTATTTTTCACCTAAAAAACTCAAACATTCCAGCCGTAAATCCCCGAAAGAGTTGGCAGAGGTACTAATACTTTTGAACATAACGTCACATTCTCACCTGGTGTTCAGAGCACCCACGTTTTACTATTAAAACATACGGCTTACTATTTGCTCGCTCAAGGAAACTTCAATACTTTTATTACATTTATCTTAAACATTACAATATATATGTTTAACATAAGACCGTTTAATTTAAAAAGGTTTGTATTTCGCATTCTGTTTAATTCCCATCTTAGAAATAAATTTTGAAGTTGTATAGTGCACTGTATTTTATTTGTCAAACCCCTTCACTTGATACCCATATAGGATAGAAAACTGTTTATTGTTCATCACAGATAAAGACATTTTATACAGATTATTTCTTAAATAGAAGTAAAATTGCTTAAAGCAATTTCTTCCAAACAACGTTTGAATGGTGAGATCAGTACGTTAATAAAAAAAATAGGTAGATGTACAACACATAATGGAATGGGAGTACCAGTATATACATATAGGTACGTACATACATACATATAATCACGGCTATAAATCCCTAGAAGGGGTAGCCAGAGCTAAGGAATTAGAAATTCCTTACATATAGATCGGATTGATAAAATAAGAAAACGGTTATCACCATTTTCCAGCGGCGGCTCCATCTTGGATTTCAATGTTTTAGAATAAATGGTGTTCTACTTGTTGAGCCCTTTCATGTAATACCAATATTGATGGGATTGATAAAAACTAAGTAAACTAACTAGGTATCCGAAATTTTGTAGCGGCGGACATCTTGAATTTATAATGATATGGAATAAACATAATTGTATTGTCATCAAAATCCAAAGTGTATACTAAGTTTCGTGTAATCGTTTGACAAGAAGGTAATTAATCAATTTGACCAAAGAAAGAAAGAATAAAAGAAACGGGGTAAGCTAAATAAAACCATTTAAAAATCGATGTAAAAGAAGCTAGAAAGGTTTGCCAGGATCGTACAAAGGGGCTATCGACCGACTCTGCCTACCCCAATGGGAACTAACGGCGTGAGTATATATCTGTATGTATATATGTTAATTTTACAACATTTCTCTATAATTATAGGTTTACCTAAAGTAACAAATACATTATTTTAATCATACCTGTAAAAAAACTAACAAGAGGTACATGATTGCAAAAGCCAAGCCAACACTGTGCACGTTACTGGTCATGGCTTCATCACCGCATTTCCTTTTTTAACTCTCCTTTCAATGTCTTCCTCACATTTTCCAACCCTATTAAAAAATCTCCCCAGATATACAAGGTTTTCACCTGATCCACTTTCTTACCACCCATAATAATTCACATTCTGTCATACTTTCCTCTCTCTCAAAAACCATTGTCTTGCTTTTGTCCACATTTACTCTCATTCCCTTTCTTTCAAAAAACTTACAAACAATATTCACCATCTCTTGCAACTCATTCATTTATGATGCAAGTAACGCTTGATCGTCAGCGTATAAGTATTTTATGATGAATCCTCTCACTCTCAGTCCATAATCACCTTTGCGCTTCTCCTTTCAAACAGTCGTCCATGAACAAATTGAAGAGCCACGGTGAAGCCACACAACCCTGTCGGACACCCTTACTTTTCATCTTACACATGAATTTAAATGTTTGTTTAATAGTAATAATTCCTAATTTAATGTTTTTTGACATGAATTCCTCATGTGGGGATTATTACTCATAAATAAAAGATGTTATTAAAGGAAAGATTTTTTTTTTCTTTTCTTAAAGGAAAGATTTTTTTTTTCTTTCCTTTAATAACATCTTTTATTTATGAGTAATAATCCCCACATGAGGAATTCATGTCAAAAAACATTAAATTATGTGATAGTTAGGCGTTTCCAACATTTGCATTCTATCTGAAAAGGTAGACAAGTGGCCGTCCGAATTAGTTAAAATTCGGAGGTAGGAAACGCAAACACTACTTGAACGTGTAAAAAAGAAACAAAGGATAGAGAAATTTCGCGCTGGATACCAACTGACACTGTAGCTCAGTTGGCAGAGCGACGGGGGCGTATACCCGAAGGTCGCGGGTTCGAACCCCGCCAGCGTCGAAATTATTCTTTCCTTTAATAACATCTTTTATTTATGAGTAATAATTCCTTTTGATTTGGGTCCAAATAATATAATGGCTCTTTGGTATTAGTAACTTATGAATATATATTTCCAACATAGGTTTTTGCGAAAACAGTGGAGGTTCAGGTAATTATTCAATATACCATCATATTTTTCAGAATAAAATACATACAGTATTCATAGACGCCATTATTTGACTATTGATCGCCACTTTGTACGATAGCTTTTATAATTGAATAAATTTAAATTTGCCTATAGTAAAAATTTAGAAACAGGTCACCTTGTATTGAAAATAATTGAAATACATCCCTTCATATTTCTCATTCAAAGGACTTTTCAACTAAGAATCAGTTCATAACTCCAAACTCCAATTGTCTTGGTCGTTCAACAAAAGGTGGATGTATAAATAACGGTATTCTTAAGAATACAAAAATCTCATTCAGACACTTGAGCTGAGCACTCGAGAATTCGCCAACAAAAGCAGAATCGTCCTCTCAATCGTAGCAACGGTGCGGCAACGCTGCGGGGAGAAATGAATAGCAACGTCGCTAAATGCTTCAGTAAACTCGCTAACCGCTCATGCTGCCCTAGTACTCATTCAGAGATTTTCGTTTTCCGGATGAGAAAAAAAAGTTGAATTGTTTTCGTGTTTGCTTTGTTCGATCCATCCGAAGTTTAACCAAAAGTTCCTATAGTTTATTTTCCATTACATACACACCATAAAATATAAGTCACTCACGGCTGTAAATCTCAAAAGCCAGGGCTTCAGAATTCCTAAGCCACTTTTGGAAGTAGATTCACATCATCAATTTTATTTATTTTAAAGTATTGAACTTTAATGACCCACCTGGCCCCTATTTCACCACTCTGACAAGTCAGACAATGGACCTGACCAACGTTTTTATTTTATTTTTATTTTATACGCCAAATAAATCTGCAAAAAATTCAGAGATAAACTGTATTTTTACTTTTTTCATTACTTGAAAAATGACTGAAATATTTAGGTTCAAAGTGCGCATTTCGGCCGATGGAATTAAATGCGGTTGACGCGGGCAAAGTGACAATGTGACGTCACAACCCGTCGCTCACGCTTGCGCACGCATGGATTTTTTATAGTTTTATGAAACAAAATGGCAAATAAATACTGTATTATGCCTCAGTGTTTCAAATCTGCAGTTATGCTACCTAATAATCTAATTATACATTTTTAGTTTTTAGTATCTAGAGCCCTCTTGTGAAATTGCATGTGCCCCACAGGGTCCATATTTATTACTATACCGTGATTACACCAACTATTTGTACACTCATGGTATGCAATAGAAGTTTGAGTTTGAGTTTAAAACACTAGATAAATATTTTTCCTTGCTGTGTAGTGTTGGCATAGAATAGCACTACCTCTCTTCCAGCGGATGTACGTAAGAGACGACTAAAAATATATAAATATATGTATCAAAGTTTTTGTATGTGTCTATTATTCTTACCTATTATGGGAAACTATCAAGACCCACTGAAATATAAAAATAAATATATAATCATACAAACATACATATAATCACGGCTATAAATCTCTACAAGGGGTAGCCAGAGCTAAGGAATTAGAAATTCCACAACCACTTTTGGAAAGTTGAGTGAGGGAAAGATGGTAAAATAAAGGTTGTTGGTGATGGGTCTCCAACCACATCGCCCAAAAATCCCATAAAAGAACCATTACCGTTAGTTGCCTTTTACGTACACCCAGCGGAAGAAATGGGGTAATGCTATTCGAAACTGACACTACACAGCAACACAAATAAAATCACGGATATAAAATTTAAATAAGGGTGGCCAAATCTTCAGTATTAAAAATTTGTTAGCTACTTTTGGAACCTGAGAGCGGAAAAGATTGAATAATATAGGTTGTTATTGATTGGTGATTGGTCTCGAGCCGCTGGTTTGCACCCTTGTGAAGAAGTGAGTTAGTGCTATTCTGTGCCGATAGTACATGTATAATATAAAACCATCGCCCACAACAATAATTCTCTGTAAAATTAGTTCTTCTCAATTTCTATAAGTGGTTTTAAGTCATTTTTAAGCTTTTACTTTAGTTATCAGGCAGGATGTTTTTGTAACAACCCAACTCTCAAAACTCAAACGTTCGCACAGTTACCCCCGTAGGGGTTGGCAGAAGTACCTATCATTTATATTACTGTATCGTAAACGAACATATAAAAGGAATAAATTAAGAAAAAATCGCACCATTCCCAACGGACCGACTTCGCGCAGTGGCAATAACCGGCCGGATCACGGGTTGTGACGCCAAATCAAAAATCGCGCGAAATCTAAAGATTTGAAAACGGGGTTGAACTTCTTGAGGTCGCTGCATCGGAAATACTGCATGTATTGACGTGAAATAAACGGAAGCGAAACCATTGTAACGCACATGGTATATACTAAAGTTTCAAGTGCATTTGGTACAGATATTTTGACCCATTTATAACGGTAGCCCTCACGCTAGCCTGATGTCATGTCAATAATTGCCGACAAATCTACAAATATGTCAAGTTGGAAAAATTATCCTTGCTTCACAACATAATTGTAATTAGATTAATTTAATGATAATTGTAAAACAATGCCTGTCATGTTTAGAATAGAAGAAGAAGAAAGAAGAATTTCGCATAGAAATACCTATACGAAATAGTTTTCTTTATCAGTTGTCACCTGTCACTATTATACTACTACTATGACATACTTCTCTGTGTAAAAAGTATCGGGAATATGTCAATAAAATAGACACGCGTAAAAGAGGTCGTTCAAATTTTTTTACTGCATGTTGGTAGCACTGTACTGATTTAGCGCGCAAAATTTGAGCGGGATCTGTCATTTAATTTGTTTTAAACTACATTTTTTGTTGGTCATAGTTTTGAGGCCTCGGCGATTTTTACAATGGAAAATATTGTTGAACAAAGAGTGTGCCTTAAATTTTGTGTTTCGAATGATATTTCAAGTGGTGAATCACTAAAAATGTTGCCTACGGCGCATCATGTATATCGAAAACAAGGGCTTATGAATGGTATAAGGCTTTTAAAGAAGGCCGAGAAGTAGTAGTACACTTGCCTCGTTCTGGTAGACCTTCAACCGCTACGACCAAAGAAAACATCGACAGAATCAAGAAGCTAGTGCTCAAAAATCGACGTATGAGTCTGAGAGAGTTGGCTTGTGAAGTGAAAATATCTTTTAAGTCCGTCCACAACATTCTCATTGACATTTTAGGCATGAAACGCGTCGCCGCTCGACTAGTTCCAAAAGAGCTCAATTTTGTTCAAAAAGCGCAGCGAATGCATGTCGCTGAAGACATGGTTTCCTGAGCTACTACGGATCTGATTGAATAAGTTTTTACCTTATTCAAATTCTCGACTGGGTACTGTATACATACCTTTACATCAAAACCGGAACATTGCTAAATTATTAGCATATAATATATCTGACCCCCATATATTTAATATAAGGGGAAACTTACTTCTAGTATGCGATGGTGGAAACCATAATTTAAACTTTTAAGAGTGACAATGGAAGAGCCTCCTGTCGTCCTTAAGTCGTCACCTAACATCAATATTGTAAACAAGGAAGGAGGTTCTTCTGGCAATATAAATAAAAAGAATACAAAAAAAAAAAAAAAAAGTCAAAATGTTTATTCTTCAAAATTAAGTTAAAAACTAACATTTTTTGAACGTCAAATGTTTTTAAATTTATCATTAGTCCGTTGCTTCGGAAGGTGTTCGTAAAGAGAAGAAGCAACAAAGAAACTCTTTACATTCACATTTTTTCATATTTTCAAAACATGGTTTGTACAATTTCAGTTTATTAACATGTTTCTACTTTATAAAAGATTTTCTATGCGACAAAACCAAACGCTTGTTTGACATAATAAAAATAAATTGTCCATCACAAAAAACCAATCACATAACGTGAGAAGAAAAATCCTCACCAGACAATTATTCCTGGGAATAACGAGGGAAGATTTATAGCTTTACGGACACGGTCATGTGCGCGTTGGGTCCTTGTCGTTTAAAAAATCATGAACACTGTAGTAAGATTTCTTTAAAAGCATTGCTTTAATTGCCTTTTTAAAAGATGCCACAGGCAATTCCAACATGTCAGAATGAAGTTTGTTGAACATTTGGAGGGATAGTCCCATAAAGGAGTTACTTACTTTATTAAGTCTCCACTTCGGTACGTTAAGTTTGTCCTTATTTCGAGTGTTAACAGTATGCCTATCACTAACTTTACTAAATTGACATATATTCTTTTTAGCATACATTAAATTCTCAAATATGTATTGGCAAGGGACAGTTAAAATGCCAATATCTTTAAATTTTTCGCGCAACGAATACCTCGACCTCAACATGTAAATAGATCGGATAGCTCGCTTTTGTAAGACGAAAACTTTATGAACATCAGCCGCTTTACCCCATAATAAAATACCGTACGACATAATACTATGAAAATAACTGAAATACACAATGCGAGCTGTTTCTACGTCTGCTATTTCTCTAATCTTACGCACTTATACTTTACAAGGAGTCTCCCAGTTTAAACTTGTACGAGTATGTCAAAATACTCAGGGGTTTTCTTGTAAAGAATTAAAAATAGAACTGTTTTTGAAAAATATGAAATAGATTGTTTATGTGTTACTGAACACTGGCTTAAGAATTGCGAACTCATATTTGGTTTTGAAAACTATTATTTAGCTAGCAACTACTGCCGCAATGCAATTCTAAAGCCTGTGGTGGCTCCGCTATATTTTTAAAAAATAATATTAAATCAAAAATTCGTAATGATATTGTAAAGTTAAGCGTTGAGCAAGTCGTGGAATTATCCTGCATAGAGTTAAAAAACTATTTCTTAGTATGTGTGTATCGACCCCCTTATAACCAAAATTATGATAAATTCGAAAATGTAATGGAAGATGTATTAAGCAAAGTTTTCAGGAATAAAAAACGTATAATAATATGTGGAGACTTCAATGTGGATCTCCTACAAGACAGTTATCTTAAAACACGATTGATGAGTTTATTCCAATCGTTCAATTTAGAAAATTTATTCTTGGAACCGACTAGAATCAAAACATGCTTAGATAATGTATTTACTAATGCAGATTTTTCAAGTACAAGTGTTATAAATAAACTAAAGTCTGATCACAGCGGCCTTTTTGTTAGCTTTCCTCTAGAGATACCAGAACCAAAAATTGTTATTAAAAAAGGCATATTACTGCTAGTAAAGTAGAAAAATATATATAAATATAATAAGCTCTAAGTTGCCTACATGTACAATTAATAAAAACTCAAATACTAGCTATGATATCTTTTATAATGTTCTGATAAATGAGTTTAGTGAAATTTTTAATGTAAAAAATGTAACTATTACCAGTAAATTTAAGTTTTGTGAGTGGGCAACACCAAGTATTTATAGATCAAGAGAAAAACTCTTCGATTTATATGATCAAAAAGCTTATAGTAATAATAATGAATTGAGTGAATATGTACTAGGTTGGCATGGGACCGTCGTATGCCAATAAAAGGAGCGAAGCTATATATATATATATATATAGGTACAAAATATAGGTAGATCGCCGTGTAGAGTCGGTTCAGAATAGCACTACCCCGTTTCTACCGATGGGTGTACGTAAGAGGCGACTAACGGTATTGGGGCTTTCAAGGGATTTTTGGGCGATGCGTTTAAAGGCCCATTAGCAACAATCTTCACTTCACGATCTTTCCCCACCCAATTTTCCAAAAATGGCTGAGGAATTTCTAAATCCTTAGCTCTGGCCACCCCTTCTAGGGATTTAAAGCAGTGAGTATAAGTAAGTAAGTAAGTAAGTATACTTTTGTAGTCATCTGTTCTCAAGGAATATTAAAGGTAAGCAAGGCATAGATTCGTCTAGATTCATTCATTGATTTTATCTATTAATTATTATTATAGATACTCTTTTCTTCAGTCAGCACAAACTGCCTAGGTAGACGGCAACAGTCTAGGACACCCCATGGTAGCTCTTACTGCGCGCGGCCTAAGGGGGCCTATCGAACAATAAGGGGTATCCTAGCGTATGGCTGAATACCGACATACATACTAAATTTGCCATCGTTACGAAGAGCCCTTCGCTGCATCCACTTCAAAATCAAAAATCAAAAAAAAACAAAATTCATTTATTTACCATAAAAGTGCAAAATAACATTACCATTGGTCTCCGCACTAGGCGAACCTGTATCGCGGAGGCCGGAATTTTTACTACGTCTAGGGGGCTTACAACGATTTATTTATAGAGATGAATTATATTTACAATTAATGAATAAATTCTTTCCAATTTTATGTTGATTCTTAAACTTATCTATACTTATAATAAATCTGTAGAGAGGTCAATTCTGTACATGAAATATATTTTCAAAATAACTATCAGGTGGTGATTAGGGATCGATACTGATGCCAAAAATGCAATCAGTAAAATTTTTGTCTGTCTGTCTGTCTGTCTGTCTGTCTGTCTGTCTGTCTGTCTGTCTGTCTGTCTGTCTGTCGGTTTGTATGTTCCTTATGGAAACAAAAACTACTCGACGGATTTTAACGAAACTTGGTACAATTATTCTTCATACTCCTGCGCAGGTTTTTGTATACTTTCCAGCAGAGAAGTAAAGGGGAATTTTGGGAAATTTGGGGAAAACGGGAGAAGTTACTCCACTTTTTAAGCTTCCGTCGCGTGTGCAGCCTTAATGGTTAAACTTACATAGAAATCATGTGTCGCGGAAATATTCTTCATAAAATTATCTAAAAAAAAAATCCTCAACAGTATATGTCTATCTTTTATGGTTGACTCACAATAACACGTGTAATTGCTGATAGCTTAGCAGTTCGGAACATCCTGATTATATTTGTTTACTCTTACGTTTGTAAACCTCTCACTCATCCCTAATTTAAAAAAGGTAACATTATTACCTATTCAATAAAAAAAGAATCATAGAAATCGGTAGACAAACACCGAAATTATACATAAAATAAGCCATCGCGCCCGTGATCGAAACCAAATCTTTACTAATTTACATATAACATACTAGATGGCGCCAGTAGTTGCATCCTACATAACGTAATGATTTTTTTTTAGATTTTTATAAATACTTCATGGCGTTTTATTCCAAAATTTGCTATTAAACGGAAATACTGAACCGTTTATTAAAGCGCATTCAAAATCACCAAACTACACTGTTAAGGAAGTGCTATAAATTTAATAAATTGAAAACATTACGCTGAATTTCACAATGCTTGAGCAGTGACTGAAAAAAGAAACCTCAGATATTTAAAAAAACAACGCTACCCGTGCGAAGCTGGGACGATCCACTAGTTACAAATATATTGATAGTGAAATTTTATACATTTACATTAATATTTAGTATTTCAAATTAATTAGATAGTGTATTTAAATTTTAAAAAACAATATAAAACGAAAAAAAAAAGGATAAGATAAAGGTACATAATAACAAATAATATTTTGAATAACTTAAAATCATGCAGTATTTTTATTCGAACATCAAATTATATATGTGGGTAAATACGTGTGAGCGAATACGCGCGAATCTTTGTGTGTATGTGTGTGTGTAAGTGTTAATGTGAGAAAGAAAGAAAGATGTTGAAGAGAAATGTGGGTACAAGTGAATGACACGTGGGAGGTGGCTTTGATAAAGAGTGTCATATCACGTTATTGGTACCAACACGGATTCAGCCTCATCATACGACAGTTTACTTAGCCAATCGGTAACCTTACAAATCAGTTCACGTTTAGTATCGTCAATAATATTTACTTGTGATAAGGCTTTGTTATATATAAACGGGTGAAGGAACAGACACTGTCTTTGAGCAAAGGTGGTTTTAACTCTCGGTATGAGTGCTCTTGCGACTCTCTTATTTTTAAGATTTTTATCATTATATATTTTCATAAAGGTATTGTGGTATTTAAGAATAGAGCAGTAGATATAAAGTTTTCTTATGGATAGTAACTTGCTTTCCTCATATAGTGCGGCAGTAGGATGGCGATACTTCTTACCCAACATCATTTTAATAATAGAACGTTGTGCTCTCTCAGCTTCTATCATGATGGTCTTGGCTGCACCTCCCCAAATCGTAATACAGTATCTCACGACAGACTGAACAAGAGAGAGGTACACCTGAATAAGCAAACATTTATCTAAGCTGTATCTCAGAACTTTCATGATATGCGTTAATTTCCGTATTTTGTTAGATAAACCTATTATATGCTGCCTAAATGATAAGTTCTGGTCCAAAATTACTCCAAGATACTTAGTGGATTTAGTGCTATTGATAAATGTGCAGGAGCAGGAAGTATTGGAAACTGTGAGCCATTTGCAAGTGTGTACTTTAATTCCAAAATCAATCTTTGGCGCGCTAGCTTTCGTTTTAAAGAAGGTGATGTAGTTTGTTTTTTGAGTATTCAGAGTAAGTAAGTTTTGACTAAACCATTGTCCCAAAATGGAAATACCTCTTTCAGTTGCCTCAAACGTTTCCTTCCAGTTGCCTCCAGAAAATATAGCAGCAGTGTCATCGGCGTAGCAAAAAAGTTCACAAGCAGGGATAGTCAAACCAAATATATCGTTCAAGTATACTAAAAACAACAAAGGACCCAGTACGCTTCCTTGGGGTACGCCAAAATTAATATTTCTCTCTTCACTCACGACGTCTTCAATCACAATTTTTTGTTTTCTAAAAGAAAGATATGATTTTAGCCAATCCAACGCAATTCCTCTAACACCGATCCTTTCCAATTTCCTTAAAAGTATTTTTACCGACACAGTATCAAACGCTTTTGCCAGGTCTAAGAAAACGCCAATACATTTCTTTCCATTGTCTAAAAGGCCCGACACTGTGTTAGTCAAACTACTAACTGCATCTTCTGTCGATCTACCGCTCCTAAAACCGTATTGTTGGTTATGTAAGATATTATTTTTGTCAAGAAAATTATTAAGGCGAGCGCACATAATTTTTTCTAAAACTTTGGAAAACGATGAAAACTTTATGAACATCAGCCGCTTTACCCCATAATAAAATACCGTACGACATAATACTATGAAAATAACTGAAATACACAATGCGAGCTGTTTCTACGTCTGCTATTTCTCTAATCTTACGCACTTATACTTTACAAGGAGTCTCCCAGTTTAAACTTGTATGTCAAAATACTCAGGGGTTTTCTTGTAAAGAATTAGAAATAGAACTGTTTTTGGAAAAATATGAAATAGATTGTTTATGTGTTACTGAACACTGGCTTAAGAATTGCGAACTCATATTTGGTTTTGAAAACTATTATTTAGCTAGCAACTACTGCCGCAATGCAATTCTCTTACAAATCAGTTCACGTTTAGTATCGTCAATAATATTTACTTGTGATAAGGCTTTGTTATATATAAACGGGTGAAGGAAGAGACACTGTCTTTGAGCAAAGGTGGTTTTAACTCTCGGTATGAGTGCTCTTGCGACTCTCTTATTTTTAAGATTTTTATCATTATATATTTTCATAAAGGTATTGTGGTATTTAAGAATAGAGCAGTAGATATAAAGTTTTCTTATGGATAGTAACTTGCTTTCCTCATATAGTGCGGCAGTAGGATGGCGATACTTCTTACCCAACATCATTTTAATAATAGAACGTTGTGCTCTCTCAGCTTCTATCATGATGGTCTTGGCTGCACCTCCCCAAATCGTAATACAGTATCTCACGACAGACTGAACAAGAGAGAGGTACACCTGAATAAGCAAACATTTATCTAAGCTGTATCTCAGAACTTTCATGATATGCGTTAATTTCCGTATTTTGTTAGATAAACCTATTATATGCTGCCTAAATGATAAGTTCTGGTCCAAAATTACTCCAAGATACTTAGTGGATTTAGTGCTATTGATAAATGTGCAGGAGCAGGAAGTATTGGAAACTGTGAGCCATTTGCAAGTGTGTACTTTAATTCCAAAATCAATCTTTGGCGCGCTAGCTTTCGTTTTAAAGAAGGTGATGTAGTTTGTTTTTTGAGTATTCAGAGTAAGTAAGTTTTGACTAAACCATTGTCCCAAAATGGAAATACCTCTTTCAGTTGCCTCAAACGTTTCCTTCCAGTTGCCTCCAGAAAATATAGCAGCAGTGTCATCGGCGTAGCAAAAAAGTTCACAAGCAGGGATAGTCAAACCAAATATATCGTTCAAGTATACTAAAAACAACAAAGGACCCAGTACGCTTCCTTGGGGTACGCCAAAATTAATATTTCTCTCTTCACTCACGACGTCTTCAATCACAATTTTTTGTTTTCTAAAAGAAAGATATGATTTTAGCCAATCCAACGCAATTCCTCTAACACCGATCCTTTCCAATTTCCTTAAAAGTATTTTTACCGACACAGTATCAAACGCTTTTGCCAGGTCTAAGAAAACGCCAATACATTTCTTTCCATTGTCTAAAAGGCCCGACACTGTGTTAGTCAAACTACTAACTGCATCTTCTGTCGATCTACCGCTCCTAAAACCGTATTGTTGGTTATGTAAGATATTATTTTTGTCAAGAAAATTATTAAGGCGAGCGCACATAATTTTTTCTAAAACTTTGGAAAACGATGATAACAGAGAAATTGGTCTGTAGCAAGTCGGAGACTTTTTATCTCCTCCCTTAAAAATGGGACTCACTGTAGCAGTCTTCCATTCATCAGGAAATATACCGTTTGATAAAGAGAGGTTGCATATGTGAGCCAATGGTTCTGATATAAATTCTTTTAGCTTTTTTAGTAAATTGTTAGATATTTGGTCACTTCCAGTAGAATTTTGCGATTTTAGCCCTTCAATGATATTTTTAATTTCAGTTTCATCAGTAGGTTGAAGATAGATTGACTCTTGTGGACCGTTAGTCGTCATTATTGAGGAGGCCAAAGAATCCTCTGTTTCGTCTATTGCGGTAAGTATGTCATTAGAAAATTTATTGCCGATGGTAGAAAAATAATTATTAGCTTCGTTAACAGCAGTCTGAGGGTTGGCATAAGCAGTCAGAAGCTCATTGGCAGGAGAGGGGTTCAAGTGATTATGTGATATCTTTTTTATAGTTTTCCACAACCTTTTAGGACACTTCTTGTTCTCCTCTATTTCATCTCTTTCATACTGTCTTTTTAATTTATGTAGTAAATCAGTAAAAAAGTTGCGATAGCGTTGATATGTTGTTAATAGTATCAGGTCGTTTGGTCTTTTATTCACTCGAGCGTGGAGCTGATCACGGTGACGCATACATTTCATCAAACCAGGAGTAATCCAAGGTTTTAAATTATATTTAGAACGGCTCACTCGTTTTGTTAATTTATGAGCATTGACAATTTTGGTTATTACGTCAGTAAATATTTTTGAGGCTTCATTCACAATTTTTGAAGATTTTACATCAGACCAATCACGAGATTCTACAGCATCAATTATTGCATTAACATCAATTTTACTTATTATCCTAGAACGTTTTTTAGGACATCTATTATTGAAGGCTATAGAAGCCATAACCAATTCATGATCTGTGAGAGAGTTTTTACAAACAGCGGAGACTACCCTGGTATGAGAATTAACAATTATATGATCCAAACAATTTTCTTTTCTAGTAGGCTTATCGATAGTTGGTGTAAGATCGTGCTCAGAAAGTAGGCACAGATACTTGGACTTTGACTCTGAGTCAGTGTCAGCAATAATATTAATGTTAAAATCACCCGCCAGTACCAGTTTCCTACCCCTTAGAGAATGCAATGTGTCATCAAGGTTATTAAGAAAATTGTCTACGTTCTTGAATGATGGTGATCTGTAAAAACCAACTATGGTAAATTTATCGGGAATTTCGCAAATCAAACAGTTAGCTTCAGAAAAAACGGGTTCCACACAGGATGAAATAAAGTTATCTTTTATGTTCATCACAATTCCTCCTGCTTTGTTTATGTGTTTATTGGTATGATACATAATATATCCCTCCAAAGAGGGATCCTATCCTACTTGCCAGAATTGTGACAATATTTACCAAATGCAAGGAGAAACAACAAACAAATACACGACCAATGAAAGATTTTATGAAATACTTCGACTACTTCAATACGATTTTCGGCATAATGAGTACAATCAGAACAAATTAATACAAATAGAGACGCAGAAACTGTCATTACTGACTGGAATAGATATAAGTCATGAATTCGAATAAACGTGTTCTAAGTTCCTGCTTGCTATAAGCTTATTGTAGTTTGGAAGTCTGCACTACAATTTGGGTGATGCACAACGGCCTTATGAGTCCTCTAGTTTGTTCTTGACCTTAGGGTAGATTGATACTGACAGTATTATTTGTTTGTATCCTTGTTTCATTTTAGAACAGGGTAAGATATAAACTATGCAGCCTATATTGTTTAGTGAGTCATAAATCCTAGATGTTTAAATATAAACCAAAACTAACTCAAGGAAGGTAATCTTTGTCGTATGCATAAAAATGTTGGCTGTGTAAGAACCTATGGCACTAAATAGTCCGGTACACTCTTCGACGCTATGTACTTATAATTATCATTATGTTATATTTATTTTATAATGAGTACACATTTTCTTTCTTTATATGTATGTATCTAGTTACCATTGTAGTTGGCATGAACTTGGACAAGACGAAAATCATGTTCAATCGTCTTGTTCAGCCAAGACCAGTTCTTGTCGAGGGAGCAGAGCTCGAAGTTGTGCCGGAGTACGTCTACCTAGGTCAGACGCTACGACTCGGTAGAAACAACTTCGACAAAGAGGCTGCAAGACGCATCCAGCTGGGCTGGGCTGCTTTTGGAAAACTTCGGCATATCTTCTCCTCGGCCATCCCACAATGTCTGAAGACTAAGGTTTTCAACCAGTGCGTCCTGCCAGTGTTAACGTATGGTGCGGAAACGTGGACACTCACGGCTGGACTAGTCCACCAATTCAAAGTCACTCAAAGAGCGACGGAGCGAGCTATGCTCGGCATCACTCTGTTGGATCGCATCAGAAATGACGTGATCCGACAGAGAACTAAAGTGGCGGACGTAGCTCATCGGATCAGCAAGTTGAAGTGGCAGTGGGCTGGTCACATCTGCCGAAGAACCGATAACCGCTGGGGAAGACGAGTTCTTGAGTGGAGACCACGCACTGGCAGACGCAGTGTGGGGCGCCCTCCAGCCCGCTGGACCGACGACCTAAAGCAGGTGGCCGGGAGTGGTTGGATGAGGCTGGCCGAGGATAGGAAGAGGTGGCGCGCCATGGGAGATGCCTATGTCCAGCAGTGGACGAGTGTGGGCTGATGATGATGATGATGATCTAGCTACCACTTTTTGGGATTTATGGCCGTGAGTATATGAATTTATGTAAATGAATTTTTGGGTGTTTTGCCCCAAGGGCCTATGTGGTCCCTCTAGTTCGCAGCTGGCATAACTTACCACTATAACGCATTGGAGAGCCATTTAGTCATTCTTTCGTTAAAATAAAAACAAAACATGCCAAAAGCAAACGTTCGCAAGTCATAGACTAAAGTCTTGTCGATAGCTAGGGCAGTGGTTAGTCTGATTACGTAGTAATCTCTTTATAGTTTGTGGTGATGCAGATGCACTACAGCGGATACAAAAGTGGCAAAAACAATATTATCGAGAAACGTCAACGACTGAAGTATATAGTATCTATAATAATAATTTCGTTAAGGAGTATGGTAGACTCAATCGAAACCTCCTTGTCCTTTGCGAAACGATTGAATAACATTATGAAACGGAACGTTTATGTCATCGGGTGACAGTCAATATGGCGACTAAGATTTGTTTGTCAGCAATCAGCACCATTAAAATTTAGCAAAATACTCGACAATCCGAATTTTGCGGATAGATGTTGTCGACTCAAAATCATTATTTTTTTATGTATTATTATTCAGGTAAGGTTTCGATCGAGTCTACCGTACCCCGTGACGAAATGATTAATATAGCTTCTATTTTCACGCTCTGACATTGTTTACGTAATTTTTCCATATACTAACATTATAATTTTTTAATGGTGATTATTCCTCCGATTTTTATCAAAATTGACATAAACCATCTAGACATAGTCCTTGACAACCATGCCAAATTTCAGGGTTCTGAGTTGAGCCGTTTGGGAGGAGTACGATCACAAAGAAATGCAAAAGTCGGGGGTAAATGGAGCTTCGCTCGCTACGCTCGCTTCGCTCCAAAAAAAATATTAAAAAATATTTAATAAAGTATGTAAAGAGGCTAAAGCCAGATACCTAAGCCAACGTATCCGAACATCCGATAATAAAGTTAAAACAGTGTGGAATATTATCAACACCCAAACAGGCCGAGGTAAACCATGCGATCAGGAGTTCTGTGTTCGATCTGATAAAGGTCTGACTAGCTCTAATGAGGAAATCGCTTGTATTTTTGAGAAATATTTTACTGACATACCATCAAAAACAACTGAACATTTAAACACATCGGTTATAGAAGCTCAGCACTTGTTACATCAAAATGTTGATAGGTGCGAAACTTTATTTTGTTTTAAAGATATCAGCCCTACAGATATCGAAAAATGCTTTAAATCATTTAAACTAAAAAGTTCTGAAGACATTTGGGGTATGTCAGTGAAATTTTGTCATAATTTTATTGTAACTTTGGCTCCATATTTAGCAGATATATTTAATGAATGTATAAGAAATAAAATCTTTCCAAATCTCATGAAGCATAGTAAAATTGTACCACTTCTTAAATCCGGAGGAGATAAAATTAGTCCTGATGGTTATAGACCCATATCAATTCTGCCAGTTTTAAGTAAAATATTCGAAAAACTAATGTTCAATCAAATGCTTTTGCATTTCGCTTCAAACAAATTGTTTCATCCAAAACAATTTGGCTTTACGAAGGGCCGCTCTACCGCTGATGCAGGCGTTGCCTTAATGAAACACATTTTTGATTCGTGGGAACGCAAAAATGATGCTATTGGTTTGTTTTGCGATCTTACGAAGGCATTTGATTGTGCAGATCATGAAATCCTTTTTATTAAATTAGAACATTATGGCATACAAGGTGACGCACTTAAATTAATAAAGTCTTACTTTTCGGATCGGATACAGAAAGTGCAAATCAACAATGCAATATCACCTGGAACTCATGTAAAAATGGGTGTTCCGCAGGGTTCTATTTTGGGCCCATTTTTATTTTTAGTTTATATTAATGATTTGCCGTTCATGGTCGAGAAAATGTCCGAGATAGTGTTATTTGCTGATGATACTTCTTTAGTATTTGACGTTGAAAGAAATAATCAGAATATTGACGAGGTGAATAACACGGTTTCACAGATTCAAACATGGTTTGCTTCCAATAATCTTGTACTGAATGGTAAAAATACCAAATGCATTAAATTTGTATTACCTAATGTTAGGAGCGTTGATAACGAAATAATTTTAAATAATGAAAAGTTAGTATTTTCGGATAACACAGTTTTCTTAGGGATAACTCTGGACTCCAAGCTCCAATGGGGACCCCACATTAGCTCACTAGCTGGCAGGCTAAGTAGTGCTGCATATGCCGTTAGGAAAATAAGACATTTGACAGACGTACAGACAGCTCGATTAGTTTATTACAGCTATTTTCATAGTGTAATGTCTTATGGTATTTTACTCTGGGGCAGAGCAGCTGATGTTGGTTCCATATTTATTCTCCAAAAGAGAGCAATAAGAGCTGTATACAATTTGAGATCCCGAGATTCCCTGAGGGAATTGTTTAAAACAATAAATATAATGACGCTGCCATGTCAATATATTTATGAAAATATTATGTATGTAAGAAAGAATCAGGCCTCTTTTGTGAAAAATTGTGACAGACATGTTCGAAACCTGAGGGACAACAATAAAATATCAGTACCAAAATACAGATTGTCAAAAGTAAACACGTCTTTCATGGGGTTATGCGTAAAAATGTATAATAAAATACCTGAGGACATTTTAAATTTATATGAAACAAAATTCAAAGCGGCAGTTAAAAGAAATCTTAGTTCGAAAGCCTATTACAATGTCAATGATTACATTAATGATGAATTGGCTTGGTGTCATCAGGGCTCTGTGCAGGATGTTTCCGGGCTAACACCAAAATTGTAATGGACGTAAAAAAAGATGTGTGTTAACGAGTTTCTTACGGGTTCTTCTCTCAACAACAAAACACCTTCCGAATCCGAAGTAAACTTAGTATTAAGTTAAAATTTGACGTTCAAAAAACAAAGATTTATCTTTTTATTTTGAAATAAATGATTATTTTATTTATTTTATTTTATTTTATCCGACCTTTATGAAACGTATAATAACTGGTGACGAGACATGGGTTTATGAGTACGACATGCAAACAAGCCAACAGTCTTCAGAATGGCGTCTCGAAAACGAGCCGAAACCCAAAAAAACCGCGGCAAAGTCGCTCCAAAATCAAGGTGATGCTGACAGTTTTTTTTTAATACCGTGGTGTGGTTCACTCCGTATTCCTTCCAGAGGGAGAAACAGTGAATAAAGAATATTATTTAGGCGTCATGAAGCGTTTGCGTGAGAGTATCCGCCGAAACGTCCAGATTTGTGGCAACACAACTCATGGATGCTGCACCATGATAATGCACCATCACACACAGCCATTATAGTGAAAGAGTTTTTAGCGAAAAGTTCAACAAAAGTTCTCGACCAAACACCGTATTCACCTGATATGGCTCCGTCTGACTTTTTTTTATTTCCCAAGTTAAAATTACCACTTCGAGGAAAACGTTTTGAGTCGATAGAAGCCATAAAAGAAAATTCGCTGAATGAGCTAAAGGCCATACCGCAAATAGCCTATGAAAAATGTATGGAAGACTGGGTGAAGCGGTGGAGATGTTGTATTGCAAGCGATGGGGCGTACTTTGAAGGCGATAAAATAAATTTAGATGAATAATTTGTATTTTTTGTTTTATTGACAAATTCCCGATACTTAGTACACAGAATGATGTCACTGACAATTGTCATATTGGTGAAATAGGGGCCTGGCATTAACTTCTATCAACTGAATGATATATAAAAAAAATCAATTAAAACATAAATAAGTTAAGAAGATTGAGTCTAAATAAAAAATCCACCTTGTACATTTAAGTGACAGGTCTTTAATTATATTGACCTTACCATCCAACGGTTGTCTGGAAGAAACCGCTCCCATTGTTTTTCAATACATTTGTATAGCCGTGTAGTGCCGGCTTAGAATGTCACTACCTCAGTCTGCCTGCCCACGGGTGTCGTAAAAGGCAACTAAGGATAAGGAGCTTTTCTTAAGTGCTTTTTATAACCAACGCTAATTTATATCTACCATCTTCTCCCCTATCAACTTCAAAATGTGGCTGAGGAGTTTCTAGCTCTGAATCTCTGAGTGAGTAAATGTATGTTTATTTGTAAATGAAGCTGCATATTTTATTAATTTGTAACAAAAAAAAGCTTTCACTATTTTATTCTATTCAAAAAAACGCTTAAAACACACTTCTTTTAAAAAATATCACCAAATAACGAACTTTTATTGCAAATTTGCAACGCAATAAATCATGATTATTCGTAGAAGAATATGTTTTTATATCAACAAGTTAAATCTGAAATAGAGTAATACTTTTAAATCAAGCAAATATGAACATTTATATTACAGTCCACTAAAATCAAAAGGTTCTGCTAGGCGAGTATTTTTGGCCTAAGGGAAAAGTGTCCCGAAGCTTAAAGGCTGCGCCACCACCACCTCCAGAAGCCAAGCCTAGGCACTACTTTGTAAACTACTAACATACAGGCTAAGTTTTAGGTATTTAAGTTTTTGTAATTACTAACAACTATATGGATGAATAATCCGAAATAAATGATTTTGATTTGATTTGATTTACTTATATATACGGGCCTTGTTGCCTCCATTAAATGATGTATTCATAATATTATTATTACATTAATAATATTTCTTTCAAGCTTCTACTAGTTGAAAAGTACTACTCAGTAGTAGGTGGTTTAAACCAATTTATTTTGATTGTGGTTATGAAGATGTATAATATTATGTCTAGATTTTTTTCTTTTTTGTTTGAATAATATAGAAGAAAGGGAACATGAATTTACCCATTGGAATGTTATGTATTTATAATTTTGAACAAATATTGATAGAGGCACTTTGATGAAAATTTTAAAAACCTCTCTGTAGACAACCCACATGTAAAGGTTGTAAATATTTATACATATATAAATATATATATTGCTTTATTTTCGGAGAGCTTGATTAAAATTTCATATTTTAAAATTTGTTTTAACTATTAATGCGATTCACTACATATAAACTTTCAATTTCGCAGTCTCAAGTGATCTAAGGTGGAAACTTAGGCAGTTTATTTATTTTTTCCATTTGGCTACGAAACTCTAAGCACTACGGTATTACGTTATAATTTTTAGTATTGTGTTTTGTGCTTTGGAATATAGCTAACTTAAATTAAATAAAATGTTAGCTACGTGAACTTAGATCTACTTATCATTTGAAATCTTCTATATTAACGCACTTTTAATATAATAGCGTAAACACCTACATAATACTCGTTATTAGCCGGCTATCATTCTAAATGAATAGACACTTAATCCAAATGAATAATTTCTAATAGAACTCTCCTCTGAGGAGACTCAGGCATTTGGCCAATACAGCCAATTGAGTTTACAAGTAAGTGAAACAGTAACTGTACTTAAACTCACTCAAATTTAGTTTCAAGTCGCTTCGAATGTTTCCAACTCTGCAAACACAATTTACGCCTCAGTTTGAATATCCTTTTTGAGTTTATGCAATATCTCGGAAACAGGTTTAATGAAGTAATGAGTATTTTATGTCGCCCTAGTATAAAGTAATGAGTTTTGAATTTTAAGTAAGATTTTATTACCTAATGCATCTTTCATATTGCCCTAGTATCATGTAACAAATTTTTCAACTGACTTCAAAAAAAAGAGGTTCTCAGTTCGATTGTTATTTTGTGTGCGTATTTCTCTGTCAATGGACAAACAATGTACTGTTGGATTATTGTACTACTAGTGGATCGTCCCAGCTTCGCACGGGTAGCGTTGTTTTTTTAAATATCTGAGGTTTCTTTCTTCAGTCACTGCTCAAGCATTGTGAAATTCAGCGCAATGTTTTCAATTTATTAAATTAATAGCACTCCTTAAACAGTGTAGTTTGGTGATTTTGAATGCGCTTTAATGAACGGTTCAGTATTTCCGTTTAATAGCAAATTTTGGAATAAAACGCTATGAAGTATTTATAACAATCTACAAAATAAATCATTACGTGATGTAGGATGCAACTACTGGCGCCATCTAGTATGTTATATGTAAATTAGTAAAGATTTGGTTTTGGTCACGGGCGCGATGGCTTATTTTCTGTATAATTTCGGTGTTTCTCTATCGATTTCTATGATTCTTTTTTTATTGAATAGGTAATAATGTTACCTTTTTTAAATTAGAGATGAGTGAGAGGTTTACAAACGTAAGAGTAAACAAATATAATCATAATGTTCCGAACTGCTAAGCTATCAGGAATTACACGCGTTATTGTGAGTCAACCGTAAAAGATAGACATAAACTGTTGAGGATTTTTTTTTAGATAATTTTATGAAGAATATTTCCGCGACACATGATTTCTATGTAAGTTTAACCATTAAGGCTGCACACGCGACGGAAGCTTAAAAAATGGAGTAACTTCTCCCGTTTTCCCAAAATTTCCCAAAATTCCCCTTTACTACTCTGCTGGAAAGTATACAAAAACCTGTCCAGGAGTATGAAGAATAATTGTACCAAGTTTCGTTAAAATTCGTCGAGTAGTTTTTGTTTCCATAAGGAACATACAAACCGACAGACAGACAGACAGACAGACAGACAGACAGAAAGACAGACAGACAGACAGACAGACAAAAATTTTACTGAATGCATTTTTGGCATCAGTATCGATCACTAATCACCCCCTGATAGTTATTTTGAAAATATATTTCATGTACAGAATTGACCTCTCTACAGATTTATTATAAGTATAGATTTAATTTTCGGTTACAAAAATATAAGGTTTCCGACAGATACCTGTGAAGTCGGTTGCATACATACATACATACATATACTCACAGCTATAAATCCCTAGAAGGGGTAGCCAGAGCTAAGGAATAGGGAATATTCATGTTTTTCTTTTTTGTCTTTAATTAATAGTTTACTGTTTTATAACGTAGAAAAAAATATTACTTGGCTTCAAAATACTCTAGATATTTTTAAAATTGAAATTTAAAACTTTTAAAAAATTTAAGCAGTTCAAACGCCGCCATTTTACGCGCGCTATACGTGACGTCACATGACACGTCCAGTGGGTGTTTCCCTTAGTGTTTTCGGCGCTTTTGAATACAATTTCGTGTCAGATGACGTCACATTTCGTTCAACCGATGGTGGCGCGTTTTAGAAGTTTGAATTTCGCTCCCTTATTTTGCACTTTTTGAATATTATTTTAGGGGTTTAAATAATAAGTAAATTAAAAAAAAACCTTTTCATTATAATATTGCGGTAATAAGTATTCGTGAAAAAAAGTTTTAGGGCATTTAAAATTTTATGCATATTCCCTATTAGAAAGTCGGTTGCATTTTGGTAAAAATAATTTATTTACACAATAAATAATAAATTTCACATATGTACAAATTTAACAATACACAGTAATCCAAAGTATTAAAAAGAATACATACGTTTGAAAAATATCGTTTTTGTTATCATGGGCTAAAGTAAGATTTATTGGTGTTTGTTATAACCTATTGAATGACACATATTTTTATGACATTTGACATTCTACACTCTACATTCATCATGGATACACACAATATTTTGCAGGCTTCAACATACAAGAACAAATGAAAAGTGGTTAGATACAAAACGCGAGTTTTTCTGACGCCACATCAAAGCTGTGACGAATGTGCCGCGGACGCGCTTGTATGCATCATACGCTAGGCATAGAGTGAAAATGTATGTGCCTGTAGGGATGCTCTTTAATCACATGAGATTGCGAATAGATAGGGGCAAAGGGGATAGAGTGTTCATAAAAACTACAATGAAAAACACGCTTTTGTGGACGTCACTCTACACTGTAGTCTAGATATTGTGATGTATATAACATAAACATAAACGTTCACGCCGTTTATCCCCGAAGGGGTTGGCAGAGGTACCAATACTCCTGAACTCACATGGCAAGCGCCATCTAGTTTCCAGAGAAGGTACCCACGTTTTGCTTAGACAGTGTATTCACGTGATAGGGGGCAGGCCTATCGCCGTTTTGTACGAATACACTGTCACATGACTAAGTATAACTCAGCCATGTGGGTTTCCTCACGATGTTTTCCCTCACCGTTAGCAACCATGATAAATTAACCACACATATGACGTTAGAAAAGACAAATTGGTGTAGGCCCGTCCCAGGATTGGAACTCACGCCCTTCTGTTTTTCGGGCGGGTGTTCTACCCACTGGACTATCATGTCGCATACTGTGATTGTGATGTATGTTTATGATTAATTCATAGGAAAACCATGTAAAGGGTGTCCGTACAATTGATATTGAGAATTTGATTTACTGCCCAAGCAAAAAGAAAGTATTTTGAGTAAGTATATAAAGTGAAAATGTTTTGTCTTTTTAATAAATCTGAAAGTGTTATTAATAATTTTAATGTTTCAACCAAGCATTTGTGTTATTATGATGCTGTGCGCATATTATTATATCATGTAACGTTAACTTACCAAACGCCTGTCTTGTTAAATTATAATAAACGATTACAATACTTAACTTCCACAATAGAAGTAACAATGGCTTCCTTGGATCTAATCAAAAATTAAATCAGCGATACGAAATTCAAATTAAATTCCTCAAAGCAAATTCTGGATGAAACCGCTTTACGTTCTCCAGCGATCCCGTATTAACCGGATAAAACCAGCTGCGATGCGGCTGACATTTGATAGATGGATCTCGGTCGGCGAGGCGAGCGTGGGCTCGAAATATCAATTATAATACAGTCCACTTATTTGTTTTACCGGCTTCTGTCACCGTAATAGACAAAAGGCATTTTCTTTGCTGCATATGTCACGATCGTTTCTATTGAGTGTTTGAGTAGAACGAGTATGTATAGTTCGACAGTATTCTGAAATTGAGACTACACTAATAATACGTCACTTAAGGTGCAATAAACACTGATTTGATTTGTCATGCCAAATTTGTGTGTCTTAAATTCTTTTTGCACGCCGATGGTTTTAAAAAATATATGAAATAAAGTTAACAACTTAGTTAACGAGTTAGTAGACGACGTGATGGCTCAGTGGGTATAATACCGCTTATCGTGCAGACGACAAGTGTTCTAAACCTGGGTCGGGCCTACACCAATTTGTCTTTTCTAAAGACATATGTGTGGTTAATTTATCATGGTTGTTAACGGTGAGGGAAAACATCGTGAGGAAACCCACATGGCTAATTTGTACTTAGTCATGTGACAGTGTATTCGTATAAAACGGCGATAGGCCTGCCCCTTATCTTATGAGTACACTGTCCAAGCAAAACTTGGGTACTCTGAACACCAGGTGACAATATCACGTGAGGTTCAGAAGTGTTTGTGTGAAAGTTTGAGTAGGAGTTTGAGTAAAGTTAAGGTTAATCAAATTTTGTTTTTTTTTGTCTTTGCTGCAGTCAAAATTAAATGCAGTCTGGTTTAATCACCAAATGCGAGACGTCAGGCTACAATATTGCGGAGCAACTCAAATATGGGCGCAACGAGCAATTTTGATAGGATCCCTGACCACCCTAACCTCTTAATACGAACTTTGCTCAACCACACTTTATCAACCAACGTCGACGTCAGAACCCAAAAGAGAAGTTCTCGTAATGTTCCCTTTAGTCCCGTCGACTCTATCACCTGCCAGCTAAAGTGTCATAGACACCCTGCCTTGTAACGCCAAACAACCCCTAATTAGTCCTCCCATGAGCATCTGCCATAAGCTTACCGAGCGCGACGCTATATGACATCTTGACGTCTTGGTCACTTCTTAGGACTCCTTTCCTCTTTCTATTCAATTCAGCTTAAGCACCTTCAACTTACAACATCAACGCAAAGCTACGCCGGCCGTAGAACTACCATTTGTTTATAAGAGTTTTAAAATAGTTTTTTGTTAAATAAAGAAAATTGATGCACATGTTTAAAAATAATCGCGATAACGTCAATGTGCAAATATTAGTATATGTAATTACGTATTTAAATTAATTTTTATTTTTGGTAGAGTTAAACTAAGTCTCCGCATGAGGACGACCGCGCAAAACAAAGGCTAAAGTCTGAAGTCAAAAGAATAAAAGAATATGTATGAGAACATAAATACACACATACATATACACACGGCTATATTTCCGTAGAAAGGGTAGCCAGAGCTAAGGAATCATAAATTCCTCAGCCACTTTTGGAAGTTGAGTGGGGAAAAGATGGTAAGAATAAAGGTTTTTGGTGATGGGTCTCCAACCGCATCGCCCAAAAATCCAATAAAAAGCCCCAATACCCTTAGTCGCCTCTTACGACACCCGTGGGTAGGAAGGGGTAGCGACATTCATAGCCGGCACTACACGGCATAATTAATAATGGCATAATTAATGTATGAGAAGAATAATAAATATGAGAGAAGCAAGAGATATTTGTCAGGATCGTACAAACTTTAAATTGATAGTCTCTGCTTACCCCAATAGGAACAATGGGCGTGAGCATAAGTAAATAAGTAGTGTAGTTGCTTTATAGTTTCGGCTTAGAATATCACTACCCCAATGTTCACCCTGGGTGTGGGGTGTGGGGCTTTCTTTCCAAAAGTGGCTGAGGAATATTCCGAAGCTCTAGCTACCCCTTTTGGGATTTATAGCCGTGAGTATATGTCTGTTTGTATGTATGTAATTGTGAGGAAAACATCTTGAAGAAACTCACATGGCTAAGTGGTACCATGTGACAGTTTATTCATTCAAAAACGGCGAAAAGTCTGCCCCCTACCACGTGTGTGCACTAGCCAAGCAAAATGTGGGTACCCTAAAAACCAGGTGATATTAATGCCTTGTGATCTCCAAAAGTATCTCTTAGATTAGTGACTCTACTCTACCCCCTTACGGAATATACGTGGTGAAGTTTGACATACATACATACATATACTCACGGCTATAAATCCCTAGAAGGGGTAGCCAGATCTAAGGATTTAGAAATTCCTCATCCACTTTTGGAAAATTGAGTGGGGAAAATATGATGAGATAAATGTTGTTGGTAATGGGTCTCCAACCGCATCGCCCAAAAATTCCTTAATAGCCCCAATACCGTTAGTCGCCTTTTACGTACACCCACCGGAAGAAATGGGGTAGTGTTATTCTTAGCCGACACTACACAGCAAAATTTCAGTTAATTACTACTCTTTAAAAGGAAGGAATCTTGGTTTCTTTTCGTTCGGAGATATTAAATTGGAAAAAAGTGCTAAGTTTCTTAAGGTAGGTTTAAAGTTGATTTAAGGTTTAAAATCTTGGTAAAGAAGAAGCCATCATTCATACCCAGTGATCTGTGAAATTGAATTGCTTTATTTAAATTGAAATCTTTTAGTTATTGAGCCACTTTTTCCGCTCTTACTATTTTCAGCTTTCTATGGTTTTAGAAGTGATTTGATTGAGTTGGAATCACACGTATCTTTTCATAACTTAAGTAAACTAAAATCGCAATATTTTTTAAGGTTAAAATTTAAAAGTAATTTTATGTTATTGCTTTACAAATTATAATTTCATTAGTTTAAAATAATGATCTTAGCCTAATTAGTTTCCAATCTCAATAGTAGTACTAAGTTTCTGAGAATTTATTAATCATGTTTTGGAAAAATACTTTGAATAGTCTTTTAACGTTAAAAGGCCTGCCCCAGGGCATGCTTGTATTTATTAAAAGTTAAAATGGAGAAAAAAACAGTTTTTCTTGCTAATGAAAAAATATCGTTACGTGATTCCACCTTCGATCATATATACCAAAGATACACCAGAAAATCACGATATTATTTATTACTATGATAAGGACTGTTTCACTGACAGTCGCGTGCTAGATCTTGCAATAAATAATAGGTCTTAAGAAAATGCGGTAAGGTCGATAATTGTAGAAAAATAGATATTTAATTTTGGAAATAATTTTGCCACACATTAAAAATTTAATGAACTTATCCCTACTCTCTTGTTCATTCCCTAGAATGTGGAAGAATGCCTTCATTGTCCCTATTCCTAAAGTTCCTAACCCAACCACCTTATCCCAATTTCGCCCAATTTCCATCCTACCATTCCTATCAAAAGTTCTTGAACGCCTCGTATTCGAACAATTTTCCAACTTCCTTTCCACTCACCACTTGCTGAACGATTTCCAGTCTGGGTTCCGAACAGGTCATAGCACTGAGCATACTGCTCTTATCAAGGTCACGGATGATATTCGCTTAAATATGGAAAATCACCAAGTTACAGTGCTTACACTTTTAGATTTCAGTAACGCATTTAACACTGTGGATCTTGATATACTTCTTGGCATTTTAAGATCTCTTAACGTATCTCCGACAGTCACCAATTGGTTCGAATCTTACCTTAAAGGTCGTCAGCAGTGCGTGCGCACCGACGCAGAGAGCTCTGCTTGGTGCCCGGTACTAGCTGGCGACCCGCAAGGCGGCGTACTTTCTCCTTTGCTTTTTTCACTATTTATTAATATGTTAGCTAAAGAACTTACTTCTCTCTATCACCTATATGCAGACGACCTTCAAATCTACACAAGTGCTCTTCCGGAAGATATAAACTCGGCAGTTGATGTCATAAATAATAACCTGGAGATAATATCGAAATGGGTGCAGAAGTTTGGACTTCTGCTGAATCCTGATAAGTCACGGGCAATTATTTTTGGCAGTTCGAGGTTGTTGAATAAAGCAAATATTGCTCTAGATAAGAAGTTGACCTATGATGGCACCGATATTCGCTTAGTCAATTCTGTCAAGAATTTGGGAGTTATTATAGACAGTACATTTTCGTGGTTGCCCCAAGTGGAAGCCGTAAGTAAAAAATTCCTGCCTCACCACACTAATATTACGCTGGCGCAGTCTCTACTGCTTCCGATTCTCGATTACGCAGATGTAAGCTATCTTGACCTCACAGAGGAGCTACTTAACAAACTCGAACGTCTCCAGAATTTATGTATCCGATTTATTTTTGGATTACCTAAATATGATCATATTTCTGAGTACCGCGCTCAACTAAAGTGGCTCCCAATTCGACTTCGGAGGAATACTCATATTCTCTGTATTTTATATAATGCCCTTAATAATCCTGCTGCCCCCCATTATCTTCGTTCCAAGTTCACATACTTGTGCTCCCACGGCCGTGCCTTGCGATCACAGGAGAATAAGATGTTGAGTGTACCTTCTCATAACAGTGCTACATATAGTGATTCCTTTGCAGCCAGAGCAGTTGATTTGTGGAACTCACTACCAGTTGACATACGGCTGTCATCATCACTAAATATATTTAAAAATAAACTGAAATCCCATTTTTTTAAAACCTTAGGTTGGTAGATTTTATAAAGTTAGGTATATGTATTTATTTGTATTTATTATATTATATTATATAAGTATGTATATACATGTATATTTATTAAGATATTGTATAGTATATTTGATATAATAATTATTATATATATAATTAATATAAAGGTTGTAAATAAGTTATTTTTAGTTAAGTTCTATTTAAGTTGCATATATACTTGACCATAATGTTTTAAAGAGTTGTCTAATTTGTTCCTCACCATAAAGGTTGACTGGAAGAAATCGCGTTAAGGCGATAAGTCCGCCTTTGTGTACATATACTGTTGTACCTATTATGTAATATACTGTTTGTGTGTTTTTGTGTATGCAATAAAGTGTTTAAATAAATAAATAAATTGTCAAGCAGTTTTAGTCATTCTCGCGGTCCACTTTTGTGCCTTGAATTAGTATGTGGTGCGGCATCTTTGGTATACATGATCGAAGGATTCCACTTTTTTTTTAAAATTTCATAGAGCCAAAAAATATTTAAAGATATAGGAATAGAATTGGCTGCCTCCGTGATCTCGTCGGAGGGCACGTTAAGCCGTCAGTTCCGGCTACTATCACGGTAGTAGCCGTTAGTCTGCCAATCCAAACTTGGCCAACGTGGTGGACTAAGGCCAAATCACCATGTAAGCGGTAGGCTCGAGCCCCTTGGTGGGGACATATATGGGCTGTGAGGTAAATAAACTTCATTAATTAACTTTCATATACATATTACTTGACTCCCACCTATGTTAAGCGATGTATTACAACTTCTTAAATAGAAAGAATCATACGTCCATTCTACATGAAAAACATTAATTCAAGTTAAGTAAAAGCAATGTACAAATCGCAAACAGCGTTCCCGCGCAAATCGCGTGTAATGGCGGATATTAGTCACAATAAGACAAAGGTGAGTAGACGCGCTGTCGACGCATGGAGCTGATTCAAACTGATTCTGTTTTTCTTTCCAAAATAATAAATAGCTACAAGATTTTCTCATAAAATACAATTTAACCTAAACTCAGGGCTCTAAATTACGAAAAGGGGTATCCAGAGATTGAGAATAAGAAATTCCTCAGCTACTTTTGAAACTCCAGTGAAGAAAAAAAAACTATTAAACCATTCTTCATAGATTCACATTTGATTTGCGTACATTAGACACTGAAAAATAAGAGTGCCACTGTTATAAATGTCGATCACCCGCGTAATATGCATTAACTTGTATATTTTTAGTGTAACAGTGTACGTTCCGTTTTTTTTTGTTTCTTTCTAAACTATGTAGTATTTTCCCCATTACTTCCCGCAATGGATTAGGTACATTGATCGTTTTTTTTCATATTTTTCATTCTGCTCATACTACACACTCATTCAATATTCTTTCATAAAACTATTAACCTTCTCATAACATTAACATTATCATAACTATTTAATCTAATTTTTTTATTTTTTTTTATTTACTAGGGCAGGCGCATTCTTCGCCCAAAGACTTAGCTTAGCAATTCAAAGGGGTAATGCAGCCAGCCTTCTCGAAACCCTGTCTCCAGGCGGCAGCGATTCCGAGAGTATTTTTATATAGTTTAGTCTAGGTTAGGTACTTCGCATTTTACTTATTTATTTATTTTTTATACCTGTATAATGTATATATAATTAAGTGTGTACATATGTTTAATTCTATGTCTATTGTGCAAATAAACACCATCCTTTTATCTATAAAATTGCTTAATTCAAAATTAAAATTTTGTTTAATATTGTATTGGTATAATGTAATCACATCTCGCCTTTATCAAGTATCTGAACGTTGTTTTAACAATTTGCACTTAGACTCTCATCCTCAGGGAAATCGTTTTCTTTTTGTCATCTCGAAATTTCTGTGGTTCGTACCAGGGTCTCAGAATAGGGCAAGAGGTGTTTTTCACGTTGTAATTTAACAAAGGCGGGACCACACACGTGTTGCGCTCCCAATCCGTTTTGATTACACCATTACATTTTATGGGGCGGTCGCATTTCGTTGGCACAACTTGTATTTATATAGAAAATGTTTGCGACAAAAATCTCTGGTTAGTAAGATCAAATCTAAAATAAATGTATTAAACTATAAATATGATTAGTTCCGTGATGAGATGATTAGAGGTATCAAATAATTAATTTACATAGCAATAAATCAAAAAAACACTTAGGGAATAGGTGATATCTAAATATTATGCTAAAGGGAATGGTGAACAGAGAAGTATGCCCTTTTCTTTATGGTGCATCGCTATGCGCTTTGCGTAAGAGGGACGGGGGGATCCGTCCCATAGCAGTGGGAAGTGTCTTTCGGCGCTTGGTGGCAAAACTTGGTTGCGGCGCTGTCAGGGCAGTTGCATCAAGTGTTCTTCAACCGCAGCAGTTGGGGTTCGGAGTTCCCTTGGGTTGCGAGGCTGCGATTCACGCCACCCGCTCATTTTCTTTTGACCGGGCAAACTCTGACAACATTATTGTAAAGGTTGACCTCCAGAATGCTTTTAATACGGTTGAGCGTGATGTTATTCTGGGTAAGGTACACGAATTGGTTCCATCCATATATCCGTTTCTCCATCAGTGTTACTCGAGTCCAAGTAACCTGTACTTTGGTGAAAATCTGGTGGAGTCTCGGGTGGGTGCGCAACAGGGTGACCCCCTGGGTCCACTTTTATTCAGCCTGGCCATACACAATGTAGTCAAATCAGTGAGGTCCCCATTGAACGTTTGGTATCTCGATGATGGTACCATAGGCGGACCACTAGAGAAAGTTTTGGATGATCTGAAAACTGTTATTAGTGGGTTAGAAGACTTGGGCCTTCACATGAACTCAGAAAAATGTGAGGTTTTTCCTTGCTCTGGGTATCTGGCACAGAGTTCCAAAGCGGAGTTAGAATTATTGATGCCGGGGGTGAAAGTTCTTGACAAGACAAATTTCATGTTGTTGGGCGCACCCATTTTTCCGGAAGGCGTGCCGGGGGTTCTGCGGAGCAAGTTGAATACCATGGTTGGAGCTGAGCCACATCTTAAGGAGTTATCTGCGCATGTGGCTCTTGCTGTTCTTAGGAACTGCCTTTCCCAGCCAAGGTTGACATATACTTTACGAACTGCCCCAGTATGGTTATGTCGAGGGGAGGCAGACTCATATGACGAAACTTTGAAGTGTCTATTAGAGACAATTTTAAACGTTCATATGTCTCCCTCACAGTGGTCACAGGCAGCACTTCCAATACGTTTTGGTGGTCTCGGTGTTCGTCGGCTACAGGACACAGAACTCCCAGCATTCTTGGCCTCTTCGCATGGGGTGCAGAAGCTTGTCACTCGTATTCTAAGTTTTGATGGTGACAGTTTTAGCATCCCATTCGCCGATGAGGCTTTTCAGCTGTGGCGAGCCCGTTGCCCGGCAGGAGATTGTCCAGAGAAGCCCAGCGTACAGCGCTCCTGGGATGAGGAACTATGCAAGTCCTCCCTCGGTGGGTTGTTGACGCAGAGCTCGGGAGCGGAGCTTGCTCGTCTGAGAGCAGTCTCTCAGCCGGAGTCGGGTGCTTGGTTGCATGCGTTGCCATCTCCGCATTTAGGTACATTTCTGGACAACAACTCCCTGCGTGTAGCCGTGGCGCTTCGTCTTGGATGCAACATATGTGAGCCACACCGCTGTATTTGTGGTTCATCGGTCGATTCGCTGGGGCGTCATGGGCTACATTGTGTCAAAAGCGCAGGGAGACTCTCCCGCCATCACTCAATCAATGACATCGTCCGGAGGGCTCTCGTTTCTGCTGACATTCCATCCGTTTTGGAACCACCAGGTTTGTGCCGCAGCGAAACGGAAACGGAATGGAAAAATGGAAACGTCCGGACGGTCTCACTTTAATACCGTGGGAAAGAGGTCGTTGCCTTTTATGGGATGCTACGTGTGTATGTACATTGGCGGCATCCCACATTAGCTCCACAAGTTTAACTCCTGGGGCCGCGGCGGAGATGGCAGCGCGGCAAAAATCAATAAAGTACGCGCAGCTGATGGGGAGTTACTGGTTTGTACCATTAGCCGTCGAGACAATGGGGGTGTGGGGATCGCAGGGTAGAAACTTTGTTAGGGAAATTGGTCGTCGTTTGAGGGATCAGGGAATGGACTACCGCTCAGGGGCATTTCTGGTCCAGAGGATTTCGCTCGCTGTGCAGCGTGGAAATGCTGCCAGTGTGATGGGAACCTTTGGGCCGGGTATGACTTGGGGCGGTTTGTTTGCCTAATTTTGTCGTGTTACTTTTATTATTATTATTTTTTATGATATTCTGTGTAATATTAAGTTAGATTTATTTAAAAAACAGAAAGTTGTATATATGAAGTTATCCAGATTGGAGTGAAATTATAAATCACCACTTAGCTTAATAAATTACGTAATATTGTACTATAATTTTAAAAATCACTAATTGAGATATAATCACAATATAGCAACGGATAATATGATATTTTATTTTGAAGTTTCCAATTTAATAGAGGTACAGATTCGTAATAAAACTGATTAAATGATAAGAAAACTAAAACTAGAATCAAAACTAACCTGTTATCCCTGACCCTAGACACAGTTTCCAATATTTTAAGACCACATTGAGTTGCTCAATCGGGTTGTCGGCTAATTATGTATACTTTATACACTAGTGAACACGCGCAACTTCGTCTGCGTCACATATGGGCCACTTAAAATATAATTTCCTATGAACTAACCGATATCATGAATGTACGTAAGAATTTATGATATCTTTAGTTTTCGGGGAACCAAAGTAACCTATATAATATATAAACGAACTACTCTGTTAGGAAGTCATTTGATCAAAATTATTTCTGTAGTTTGGGAGTGATTGAGTAACAAAACTAAAATTCAATGAAAATTAGCTATTTAGGGAGAAATTATATTTTGTCCCTTACAGAAATCAAAAAAGAAGGTGACCGATCGATAATAGATTGGTTATGGATTATTGCTCAGGGGTGGAATTATAGGAATTTCCTTCTAAGTGCTCACTAACACTTTCAAAAGTCACCCTTGGACAAAATTTCAAATTTCTAGGTACAGTGGATTCGGTTTGCTAGAGAGGTTTGCCAGGATCGTACAAAGTGGCGATCGATAGTCTCTGCCTACCCCAATGGGAACTAACGGCGTGAGAATATGTATGTATGTATGTAGTGGATTCGGGTGTAGGTTGATTCTAAGTCAGTCAGTCAGATATGCCTTTTATATTTATGGATATGCTGTAATAACTTTATTAAATTAAATCTGACTAAAATAACTTAACTATCTTCAGGGATATTTTAATATATGCCACCAAAGCTGCATAAATTGATAAAAGGTTTAAAGGCATTCCATAACTTTGCGCAATGATCCCACTTCCGCGAATAAAACGTATTTTAATAAAATTCCAAGTTTGAAAGACGGAAGTGAGGGATGTTCGATGAAAAGATGGCGTCGTAATAAAATGGTTCATGATCTTAAAGAGATCTCGGGGTAACAGTTGGTGAAACGTTTCTCTTGACCGGTGACTCTCAACATTGGAATTCAAATAACTTTCTAATATTTTAGACCAAAGTTGCGAGATTACTTTTCGAACTTAAATAAAACAGACTGTTTTGACCACCAGTACTGCCATTCAAAAATGCGTAACACAGACGTTGCTTTTCTTGTTTCTTTTAAAAGTTTAAAGGAAATTGATTTATCCGAAGGATTGCAAACTCACAGACTAAGTAATAAATATGTTAATTTTACCACATACACTTACGCGCATATAGACATTTCTCTACTCATTCATATACACATTACACATAGTTTTATAAATGTTTGAAATAATTCTAACCAAAGTCATGTTTTAGGAAAAGCTCAGGACAAACCTTTTCGTTTCTAAAACTTAAATTTGTTTGTGCAAACTGTGTATAGTTGGCGTAGAATGAAACGAACCCATTTCTCTTCCCGAGGTGTATTTTGGGACTTTGTAGTGACTATTGGGTGATGAGAGTTTATTGATTCGGATAAAACCTCCAACGTTCTTAACTTAAAGTTTGCGATTTTCTAGTACGTTTATTTTTTTATAATTGGCTAGCTGCGAATCAGACTACCGCAGAAGGCATACCTAGTAACAACAACAATAAACTGTAGTCAAATCTTAAACTTATCTTGGCTAACTATTTTGTGTGTGCTCATTTATCTAAGTTTTAAAAGATTTATCAGCAATACATTTATCTGAATTCGGGAGAGGCTATACAGACAGCTTGTTTTATTTTAAGTTTGAGAGTTTGAGAAGCCTTATGCAGATACGTTACGAATTTAGAAAACGACTTAAAGTTTTATGAAGCCATTCCTGTCACTCGTATTTAATAAATCGTTTGCTGCACCAGGATCGCATAAATACAACGCGTCATTCTATAATCTAGCGTATATCCCCAAAAGGGTTGCGGAGGTTCAATCTCGTGATCTATGTACCCACTTTTACTAGTCTTTGCTAGTTACAATTTGTTATTGTTTTGTTAAAAAATAGTTCTTTTCTTGTATACTACCAAGGCAGTTGTTGTTTTGAGTTTCTGCGTAAACAACGATCTTAAGTCTATGGCTATGACTGTATATACTTAACAGCCTCAGTAGAAGGAATTAGCTAGGCTTCGAAGGAAGTCGATTGGGTTCATATCCCATATGGTACTTGGTACTTCCGTGTCTTTTTATACGATCACTCAAGAAATAATATCCTGATTCTCGTATGTTGTATGATTTAGGTTCGAAATTGCCAACCAAATCAAAGTTGAGTGTGTTTTCACATTTTCTTTCTAGTATAGAGATTGATAGTTTTATAAATGGATTTAAAGATCTGCATATTGATTTTGCTGTGTAGTGTCGGCTTAGAATAGCACTACCCCATTTCTGCCGGTGGGTGTACGTAGGAGGCGACTAACGGTATTGGGGCTTTTAAGAGACTTTTGGGCGATGCGGTTGGAGACCCATCACCAATAACTTTTATTTTACCACCTTTACCCCACTCAGCTTTCCAAAAGTGGCTGCGGAGTTTCTAATTCCTTAGCTCTGGCTACCCCTTCAAGGGATTTACAGCCGTGACTATATGTATGATGTATGTATATACTAGTCGAACGAAAAGAGCAAATTCAGAACACAGCTACGTAGGACGTAGAGACTAACGAATATAACCTTGGCGCTGTAAATTCCGGACGGGATGGTAGGGGTACTATTACTTCAAAACATATTGTCATGTGATGTTCAGACCGAACCTCAAGCAAGCCTAATAACTACTAGACCATGGCCGTCATATTTCCTTGATCTTACCGACAAAAAAAATATCAAAATTTATCTCAGCTTAAAGAAACATTATAATTGTCACTCTTTATTAATAAACAAACAATAAAAGGCATTAACGAAAAACGGCGGTCTGGCCGCTAACGAACATTATTATAAAATATTATTACATTTCAGAAATAAGCGTTTTAATTCCATTAAAATGTCTACGGGAATGTCAAGCCGCCCTGCCCTTTCAGGATGTCTTTTGTAAATATGACTAAATAATTTTGAAAGCATTACGTTTATCTTACAGTTGTATTGTTTGTGAGATTTGGTTCATATTTGCGGCTGAATTTTTAAAGAAGATATTAGGAAGAATCTACCATAGAATTTTTGTGCGTGACTATTTTGTGTGATGCATGGATAACTCGATAACGTGACTACTTTATCAAAAATTACTGATTCAAAGGTTTCCAGGGTCACTTATTAAACTTAGACATAATAAGCATAAGCATAAAGCATAAACATAAACGTTCACGCCGAATATCCCCGAAAGGGTTGTCAGAGGTACTAATACTTCTGAACATCACGTGACTTTGTCACCTGGTGTTCAGAGTACCCACGTTTTGCATGGACAGTGTACTCACGTGATAGGGGGCAAGCCTATCGCCGTTCTGTACGAATACACTGTCACATGACTAAGTACAACTCAGCCATGTGGGTTTCCTCACGATGTTTTCCCTCACCGTTAACAACCATGATAAATTAACCACACATATGTCTTTAGAAAAGACAAATTGGTGTAGGCCCGACCCAGGATTTGAACACTAGTCGTTTGCACGATAACCGAGTGTTCTACCCACTGGGCTATCACGGTTGTTTTTCTATTATATACAAGCTCAGAGCTGATAAATGATATTCTTCCTTATTTCGCGAAATTCCACTTATATTATTTAATTCGATATTTAAATTTGCTTGTGTTGAATGATGTTAAGCTAAAAGGCCGGTTATGTTGTGCCGACTCAGAGTAATACCAACCTATGTTCTCATGTGGGTGTTTTGAGAGGTAACTCAGGGTATTGGGGCCTTTTAGTAATTGCTGGGTGATGTGGTAGAAAATCCATCACCAACCATCAATTTTTACGATCTTTCCCCAATGAACTTCTAGAAATGGCTACGAAATTTCGAATTCAGCATCTCTGGCCACCTCATTTTTTTTTAATTGCAGTAAGTATAATTAATATGATGAACGAGTATCTATGTTGTTAATCCCATTTAAACTCAGACGTATGCACATAGCACAACTTTGGATACTTCATAATTTTGGCATTCTACTAGGAACTCATAAACACGCAGCATACAAATAAAATATACTGATACCTTACAAATGTAGTGCCAATGGACTGGCACAGCAAGTCTGCAATGCACTTTTAATTCACATGAGTTAACACACGTCCACAATAGATACGTGCCCGCAACTCTTTTGGTAGAGAATTTTATTTGTGGCTGCATATTGACGGTACAAGACTTAATATTGTACATACAGAGCTCCTGAAACTGATTTATTTTATCAGCAATTTGTGGCAGTAGAAAAGGAAAAAGATTAAATTATGTTTTAACACATAATATTGTATACCGGAGAGTAAACAATGTAACCCTAAATCCCGACAGCACCAGAATCTTCAAAATGTATTTGTTTAGCCCACCTCACTCAACCTATACCATAAAAATACAAAATCTTATTTATTTACTTATTTAATTAAAACAAACAACAGATATACACTATGAATATAAAAATTAATAAGTACATTAATCAAAAATAAAGTAAGCATACATCCACAAAAGTTTATCACGAATAAATTATAATTGTATTGAATGGCAATTTGAAATAAAATAATAATTTAAAATAAATACCAATTGAGAATTTAATATGAAAACTAACACATATAAAAAGAACAATAATTAAAAACCAGAAAAAGATAATTAACCTAAACAAGTGAAAATCTAAATTAATAAATGAATAATGTCAATATAATTAATAATAGTCAAAGGAAATATATGTCAATTACAATTAAGTTAATGACCAACTATGAAGAATCCATAATTTAATTAAAATTTAATTTTGGATTAATTAATTTAAAACTATTTTTTGAATTAAGCAAAATAACGATGCTGTAAGGTAAATTTTATTAACACACTTGGTATAGCAGCATCCACCCCAATTAGGGATTGCAATCCGGTATCATTTTCAATCCGGCCGGATTTCACCGGATTGGCTCCAATTGGATCCGGCCGGATTTTAAAGTTACTTAAGGCCTAGTATTAGTGATTTTTAGTTTTGATAATAATACATATAAAGAAAAATAAAATATGTATTTATGGAAAATAAAATCATATTTATTTATTTCACTTTAAATTGTATTTTTGGTAATGTAATTTTTGGTACTATTTGTACTAAATGAAATTATGAGACTATTCTAAATAATAAAGTACCTAGGTAATCAGTCTGACTCTCACTTATTGCTGTAAGTACTAAGTACTTAAATAAGAATACTATTAAACTCTTTTTAATAATCTACACAGACTTAAGTTAACAAAACAGTCTTTTAAATCAGTACTTACTTATAAAAAACAAAAACAAAAACTTCACATTAAAAACTAAACAGAAAAATTAAATATTATTATTTTTTATTTAAAAAAGAACCGCCTTCAAAAATCCAACTGAAAAGTATAAAATAATTTTTATTTATTTTATTATGTACAACTCTATTCAACTTCTTCTTTTTGAAGTCGGTGCCAAACCAATTTTCATGACAAAGAAGAACGAATATTAGTGGCCCGCCCAAGTTGAGTGAGTTCTCCACCCTATCAGCGTATGTCATCCTTATAAACCTTCCTTTTTATTCAATTAATAAAAAAAATCGCATTAAAATTCATTTCGTAGTTTTACAGATTAAAGTATACATAAGGATGTCCGTAAATCCCAGACAGGGAGAGAGAAAGCGACTTTGTTTTCTACTATGTAGTGATTTAGATTCTCGATCGTCTTTTATAAAGTGTTAGAAGTATTGGTTGTGCCAACTCGGTGCATGCATGTCTCTGTCGAATTGTTAATTCCGTTAGTTTGAAATCTGATAATCTTACATAACCTAACCTAACGTTAGTTTACTATCTCGCTATCTATCTAAAATTATAATTTACTAGTATTTACAGTTTTACGGTGACATGTATATTATGATATTTTCTCTGCGGAGTGCAACGCATGCACACCAGGCTAAGCACCGCTCACTGTCCCCCCATTCCATCCTTTATAAAGCGACGTCGTTGCGAGCGGAAGAAATTTCTTGATTTTTGAGCGCGATTGTGTTACCTACTGTTGTTGAGGCACTATCGATTGATTTATTATTCGTATGGTTTTCTTTATGTAGCAATTTTCATTTTGGATTTGTCTGTTTGGCACCGACTTCAAAAAGAAGAAGTTGAATAGAGTTGTACATAATAAAATAAATAAAAATTATTTTATACTTTTCAGTTGGATTTTTGAAGGCGGTTCTTTTTTAAATAAAAAATAATAATATTAAATTTTTCTGTTTAGTTTTTAATGTGAAGTTTTTGTTTTTGTTTTTTATTTTATACTTTTTAGTGATAAGTTCTTAAATCACTCTGAGTTTTTTTAGTGAATTAGTGATAGTTTTTGAGAGATTGGTTTTACTGTCTGTTTATTTTATAGTTTTTTTAAAAGGTAGTTATAATATTTGTTATTATGACTTTAGCTTACTTGTTACTATTTTGTTTACCTGCGGGCCTAGATAGAAAAGCAAAGGATGCTTTAAGGAAAAGTCACGTAAGGGAGAACGAAACACCCATCGAAAAAAAACAAAGACTTCAGCAGGGCAAGCACGAGCCGTATTTAAACTAGTTATCGCGTGGGATAAAGCAGCCATCTTTTACGCACTTACTTAGTATCGTATACTGCCATCTCATTCTAACCGTTATCGTGTCGATAACTCGTGCTTGCCCTTCAGAATGAGAGAGATCGTCAGCGTGCTGCTCTTGCTGCCGAAAAAGATGAGCAAAGAGAAGTTCACCTATCACAAATGCGAAGAAACTCTCTTATATATATGTAGCGTTGAGTCGAGTAAAATCCCTTGATGAGATGGCTTTAAGTGATATAGATTCAAAGAAATTACTTAAATGGTTAAGACCATTCCGAAAGCGCGAAATTCTCCATGACGAAAGCGCCTTGATTGAAATGACCAGGATGAAAAACATGATGTTGCAATATATATTTTTTCTTTAATATAATTAAGAGTAATTTATTCATGTTTTTATATACTTTTTTGTTCAATAATTTAGTAACTCTGTTTATTACTAATAAAAAAACTTTATTAACATATATTGATACATTTCTGTGTAGTATTGATAACTTTACATACATACTCAATTTCAAACTAAGAAACCTTCTTTGTTTCGAGTCGGTTAAAGAACTTTTAACCCATCTTCTAAATGTAACGAATACTTTTCTGAAAACCGCATCCAAATAGCTTAAGCCAAACGTAAGATAATCGCGGACCAACACACATACATACAGGTCAAACACAGAACCTCCTTTCTTTTTTTGGTCGGTCAAGGCACTAAAACCTTCTCCTAAATGTAACGAATACTTTTCTGAAAACCGCATCCAAATAGCTTAAGCCAAACGTGAGATAATCGCGGACCAACAGACATACATACAGGTCAAACACAGAACCTCCTTTTTTTTTGGTCGGTTAAGGCACTTAAACCTTCTCCTAAATGTAACGAATACTTTTCTGAAAACCGCATCCAAATAGCTTAAGCCAAACGTGAGATAATCGCGGATCAACAGACATACATACAGGTCAAACACAGAACCTCCTTTCTTTTTTTGGTCGGTTAAGGCACTAAAACCTTCTCCTAAATGTAACGAATACTTTTCTGAAAACCGCATCCAAATAGCTTAAGCCAAACGTGAGATAATCGCGGACCAACAGACATACATACAGGTCAAACACAGAACCTCCTTTCTTTTTATGGTCGGTTAAGGCACTAAAACCTTCTCCTAAATGTAACGAATACTGTCCTGAAAACCGCATCCAAATAGCTTAAGCCAAACGTGAGATAATCGCGGACCAACAGACATACATACAGGTCAAACACAGAACCTCCTTTCTTTTTTTGGTCGGTTAAGGCACTAAAACCTTCTCCTAAATGTAACGAATACTTTTCTGAAAACCGCATCCAAATAGCTTAAGCCAAACGTGAGATAATCGCGGACCAACAGACATACATACAAGTCAAACACAGAACCTCCTTTCTTTTTATGGTCGGTTAAGGCACTAAAACCTTCTCCTAAATGTAACGAATACTGTCCTGAAAACCGCATCCAAATAGCTTAAGCCAAACTCGAGATAATCGCGGACAATTATACATACATACATACATACATACATACATACATACATACAAACAATCGAACTGAGAACCTCCTTTTTTGAAGTTGGTTAAAAATCAACTTTCATAATCCTAAGAAACAATAAAAACAGGAAACATTTATTTTTGCAATGGAAAAATGCGAGTTAATATTACCTACTTCTGTGCCTGAAAAAACGATCTAAGAAAACATATAGTGTTGATTGTACTGTCTCCTAATCTGCTTCTGATGGCACTACAAATATAACCTGCAGAAGAAAAGGCCCTTTCTGCCTCAACACTGGTTGGCCTAATCGCCATTAAGTAATTGTAGATCAGCGATAAGTATTTTCCTTTAACTTCTTCTACTTCATACGCAGTCATTTCCTTTTTAAGTATTTTCTCGTAATCTGTTTCTTTCCATGCTTTAACTTTCCCCCTATACCCTTTTTTTTCTTGCACGATTTGATTTTCCAGTTCCTCTTTTAATGTAATGTTTTTTTCTATTGGCAATAATGACATGGAATCGGAATCTATATTTTCATCTGCTGTTTCTGTCAAATTTTCATCACTTAAGAAACGGATTAGTATTTTTTTCATTTCCTGTCGCATGATATTTTTTTTAGGCATAAAAAATGTATCGTCAGCTTGCCTCAAATATTCTTCATATTTTTTTGGATTATGTAAGTAAGTTAATATGCCATATATTTTTTCTTTAATATAATTAAGAGTAATTTATTCATGTTTTTATATACTTTTTTGTTCAATAATTTAGTAACTCTGTTTATTACTAATAAAAAAACTTTATTAACATATATTGATACATTTCTGTGTAGTATTGATAACTTTACATACATACTTATATTTCAAACTAAGAAACCTTCTTTGTTTCGAGTCGGTTAAAGAACTTTTAACCCATCTTCTAAATGTAACGAATACTTTTCTGAAAACCGCATCCAAATAGCTTAAGCCAAACGTAAGATAATCGCGGACCAACACACATACATACAGGTCAAACACAGAACCTCCTTTCTTTTTTTGGTCGGTCAAGGCACTAAAACCTTCTCCTAAATGTAACGAATACTTTTCTGAAAACCGCATCCAAATAGCTTAAGCCAAACGTGAGATAATCGCGGACCAACAGACATACATACAGGTCAAACACAGAACCTCCTTTTTTTTTGGTCGGTTAAGGCACTTAAACCTTCTCCTAAATGTAACGAATACTTTTCTGAAAACCGCATCCAAATAGCTTAAGCCAAACGTGAGATAATCGCGGATCAACAGACATACATACAGGTCAAACACAGAACCTCCTTTCTTTTTTTGGTCGGTTAAGGCACTAAAACCTTCTCCTAAATGTAACGAATACTTTTCTGAAAACCGCATCCAAATAGCTTAAGCCAAACGTGAGATAATCGCGGACCAACAGACATACATACAGGTCAAACACAGAACCTCCTTTCTTTTTATGGTCGGTTAAGGCACTAAAACCTTCTCCTAAATGTAACGAATACTGTCCTGAAAACCGCATCCAAATAGTTTAAGCCAAACGTGAGATAATCGCGGACCAACAGACATACATACAGGTCAAACACAGAACCTCCTTTCTTTTTTTGGTCGGTTAAGGCACTAAAACCTTCTCCTAAATGTAACGAATACTTTTCTGAAAACCGCATCCAAATAGCTTAAGCCAAACGTGAGATAATCGCGGACCAACAGACATACATACAGGTCAAACACAGAACCTCCTTTCTTTTTATGGTCGGTTAAGGCACTAAAACCTTCTCCTAAATGTAACGAATACTGTCCTGAAAACCGCATCCAAATAGCTTAAGCCAAACTCGAGATAATCGCGGACAATTATACATACATACATACATACATACATACATACATACAAACAATCGAACTGAGAACCTCCTTTTTTGAAGTCGGTTAAAAATCAACTTTCATAATCCTAAGAAACAATAAAAACAGGAAACATTTATTTTTGCAATGGAAAAATGCGAGTTAATATTACCTACTTCTGTGCCTGAAAAAACGATCTAAGAAAACATATAGTGTTGATTGTACTGTCTCCTAATCTGCTTCTGATGGCACTACAAATATAACCTGCAGAAGAAAAGGCCCTTTCTGCCTCAACACTGGTTGGCCTAATCGCCATTAAGTAATTGTAGATCAGCGATAAGTATTTTCCTTTAACTTCTTCTACTTCATACGCAGTCATTTCCTTTTTAAGTATTTTCTCGTAATCTGTTTCTTTCCATGCTTTAACTTTCCCCCTATACCCTTTTTTTTCTTGCACGATTTGATTTTCCAGTTCCTCTTTTAATGTAATGTTTTTTTCTATTGGCAATAATGACATGGAATCGGAATCTATATTTTCATCTGCTGTTTCTGTCAAATTTTCATCACTTAAGAAACGGATTAGTATTTTTTTCATTTCCTGTCGCATGATATTTTTTTTAGGCATAAAAAATGTATCGTCAGCTTGCCTCAAATATTCTTCATATTTTTTTGGATTATGTAAGTAAGTTAATATGCCAGTCACTATTGTGCGCCGTTCTTGTATTTTTACACGTAGTGCGTCAGATAGGTCGTTACTTAAAACAGTATCGTGTTGACCCAACTTATCTATAACAAATTTAAGAACAGTGTCAGCAGTAAGAATGGTCGATTCTCTTCTGCATAATGTCTCGACAGCAAGTTTGAATGGTTGCAAACTGGTGAACAAATCTTTCATTATTGACCACTCATGATCTGTAAATTTTACTTCAGATTTTAAATCAATTAAAGCTTTTTCGATGCATACCTTCAGATCATAAAATCTTTCAACCATAGATAAAAGGCTGTTCCAGCGTGTGATCTGGCAACGTCGCGCCGTCGCGCGCGCGCTCTTCGTTGCATACCTACACTTTTTCGCGTACATATTTTTTGCTTTACCGGATCCGCCACCGGATCCGGCGCCGACCCACCGGATCCGGAAGGTCCAAAAACACGCCGGATCCGCCGGATTACCGGATCCGCCGGACCGGATTGCAATCCCTAACCCCAATTGAGCGCAGTGAAATAGTCCCCTCTCCCTCACAGAACGTTTCTGTATTTCTATATTCTATACATTTAAATAAATTTGAGTACCTGTTTGTAATGTTACATATTACTAACTTACTTACTTAAAACAGCAATTTTAAAATGTTTTTCTGTCTGTCTGTTTATTCTGTCTAACCTCTGAAACGGTTAGATCGATTTTGCCGGAACTTTAACTTAAACTCTTCATAGCCTCAGTTTATAACGTATGATATTGCGATTTGGATAAGTATTAATTAAACAAAAATGATAGTTATTTCGTACATTACTCCTTAAATTCATGTGAGCCTGGTATCTAAAGAGAGGTATATAGGACTACTACGACTAGGATGCTACAACTCAAGGTCCCCGAACTGACCTTACTATTACTAGGGCATCAGCTTACTTAGTGAAGCCTAGTACTGAGCCATATCATATTAAAAAAAAAAAAAAAAAAAAAAACTCTTTATTTCGGACAATGCAAATCCATAATTTTGTTAGTACACACATTAATCTTAGGGTGCTATTGTTAGTAGAAAATGTATACAAGAGTAAAAATAAATTAAAAATTATATACAAATAACAAAAATAAATACTCATTTAGAAGACAACCACATCATGCGTCACCAAGCAATTTTTATAACATGCATTTTTATCCAGTGATGAATGATGTGACTATCGAACCTATCAGCAATCGCGCTCAGAATGGGGTCGGCAGAGTTACGGACTCGATGTAGTATCGAGGCGGTTCTTTTACGTAGGATAGTGTGAAAGCCATCAACCGCTGCTTCCGCAAACATGCCCGAGGCACTGCATCGCCATGGCAAGCCCATCACCGCCCTGAACGCGTTATTGTATTGGACACGTAGGGAGTTGATCGCACGAGAAGTATATTTTACCCACATCGAGCACGAGTAGAACGACTGGCAATATGCCTTAAATAATGTTAGTTTCACTCGACTGGAGCATTTACCAAATTTGCGAGCAATCATATTACCCCTCATGGCCAACCCCCTACGTTCCCTCTCAATATCAACATCATCGCTAAGGGTGTCCGTCACATAATGTCCTAGGTATTTAAATTTCACTACTCTTTTCAGAACCCTTTTCTTTTCTTTTCTTTTTAAAAATATGTTATTAATTATTAAATCCGATGATTTATTTTACATTTTTTTTCTCACGTAATTTCCAAAAGTAGCTAAAGAATTTTCTGATTTATAGACGTGAGTATATTGTTCATAAAATATACATATTGCAGCTGCATAAAAAGCTAAGTTTAATCTAACCTGTAATAATGCGATCTTTTCGGCAAATTTGTTTTTCAGTTAATTTGAATGTATTTGTTCATGAAAACCTCATGCGGAGATTGTTACTAATAAATTAATAATAAACAATAAAATTCGGAGGTAGGGAACGCAAATACTACTTAAAAGTGTAAAAAAAGAAACAAAGGATAGAAGAATTTCGCGCTGGCAGCCATTGACACGGTAGCTCAATTGGCAGAGCGACGGGGGCGTATACCCGAGGTCGCTGGTTCGATTCCCGCTTGTGTCGAAATTTTTCTTTCTTTTATTTATTCTTTATTTATTTGTTTTTCAGTTGTTTTATATACCTACAAAATGGAAATTAATCATAAAGCTGGACATATTATGGAAATTGTGTATAGTATAAACTGAAAGGTGTTAGGGAAACCCGTAATTATTCAATGTTATGCTATTAACCGCAATTTTAATGAACATCACGTACGTTTGTTTGATTTGGAACATGTTTAACTTCGCCAGATTTATGAATGCCTAGTACCCAAACAAATAATATGTAACTAGTTTTCTGATTGAAACCTCATTAAAAACAAAAACAAACTTACGACTTAGCTATTTGAGCGCGTGTTAAAAAGTTCTTCTGTATACAAGATTATTATTATTATTCTGTATATACATTCAAGATCTTTTAAAAATTATTCTTTCTTTTGAAATTAAGTTGAACATGGTGCAAATAAAAGATCATTAACATGGATTCTAACTTTGATTAGTTATTTATGTTTGAACTATAGAAGAACTCACCATTTGTAATCAATTTAAATTCGTATGTAACAACATCATTTTCTCAGAACTGAGCCAGACTTCCTCTCTGGTCTCGGGGTCAAGCGCTTGGATTCAAGGCCGGAGGTCTCGGGTTTGATCTCCGGGGGGTAAACTCACAAATTTTATATGTAATATTTAATCCAGTTTGGAAAGATATTGCAGGAATGAATACCTGATGATCCGAAAATTAAGATGGGTCCCGGCTACTATCACGGTAGTAGTCGTTAGTCTACCAACCCGCACTTGACCAGCGTGGTCGTCCAAGGCCAAATCATCTTATATAGGGTATGAGGTGAGGTGAAACAGACTTCCTTTTGATTAATAAATAAATTAGTCATCTCATGTACATCTCGATGACATCATAAATAGTAAAAAACAATTGTTGCTAGGAGTATGTATATCAAAATATTCATTTATAACATTAAGGATTCATGATACATGAACTGTGATGATGTAAGATGAACGACATCATAGTCCAATTAGACAAAGATAAAAAATATTTATTTCAAAATAAAAAGAATTGTTCTCTATTTTTTGAACGTCACTAACTTACGTATAAGTTAAATCTTACTCTACTGACTCTACTTCCGATTCGGAAGGTGTATTGTTGCGAGAAGAACCCTAAAAAAGAGAAAGACAAGAATTGGTACAAAACCCGCCCGAAAACATACGGGCGTGAGTTCAAATTCCGGATTTGGCCTATATGTACATACATATACTCACGCCGTTAATTCCCATTGGGTTAGGCAGAGACTGTCGATCGCCACTTCGTACGATCCTGGCAAAACTCTCTTGCTTTGTCTACATCCATCAACCTTTTCATACAAGCTCTTTTATTCTTCATACTTCGGACGCCTGCCTTTTTGAGCACACTCTCAATTTACATACATATACTCACGGCTGTAAATCCCTAGAAGGGGTAGCCAGAGCTAAGGAATTAGAAATTCCTCAGCCACTTTTGGAGTGGGGAAAATATGGTAAAAATAAAGGATGTTGGTGATGGGTCTCCAACCGCATCGCCCAAAAATTCCTTAAAAGCCCCAACACCGGTAGTCGCCTCTTACGTACATCCACCGGAAGAAATGGGGTAGTGCTATTCTAAGCCGACACTACACAGCAAAGCCGACACTACAGAGCAATTTGTGTGGCCTATATGTGTGGTTAATTTATCATGGTTGTTAACGGTGAGGGAAATCATCGTGAGGAAACCCACATGGCTAATTTGTCCTTAGTCATGTGGCGGCGATAGGCCTGCCCCCTATCACGTGAATACACTGTCCAAGCAAAACGTGGGTACCTGCTTTGGACACTAGATGGCGCTGTCATGTAGTGTTCAGAAGTATTGGTACAGTCGCCATCAGATATATCGCAGCGGCCGAGGTACTCAAATAATTCTGAGCAGCAATAAATTTCAATAAATTCTTTACGATAAATAAGATCAATAAAATTTGAACATTCAATTCGCCACAAATATATGAGCAGTGGGTTTTCAATGAAATCTGAACACACAAAGAGACAATAATATCTGAAAGCACAACTTGTCAAAGCTATCTGCTTAGACAGGGTGATCATAAATATCTGAACATTTAGGGAAAATATACCTTAAAGCACTAGGCATACAGTTTAAAATTCTTTAACTTACTACGCTGGAGTACATATTCTACACAACCACCATTTGGTTTCATCAATGTCAAAACTAAAAAGAGTTTTCTGCTGGGAGGTACAACTAGTTGTACGGTTAATATAATGTTAGAAAAAAAAATACTTAATTGTTCTCCACTGACCAACAATTTTTTGAATGGGTTTGTAGTTGTATAATTTTCGCCGGTACAAAAACATCAAGAAGTAAAATAACTTAGAAATTTTGAAACGTTGTATGCCATTTTTAGGGTTCCGTACGTCTGAATACAAAAACGGAACCCTTATAGGATCACTCGTGTGTCTGGCCGTCCGTCGCTTACAGTCAATTATCTCCGAATCTATTAGACCGATTAAGTTGAAATTTGGTACACATATCAATTCTTGTGACCCAAACACAGAGGTGTGACGTGAGCAGATGAAATATGTATATGGGGGGGGTCATTTTTGGAGGGGAAGGGGAAAATAAAAAAAAAACTGAAAACTGCATCGTGTGGCATATCAAATGAAAGGTCTTGTTGAGAAGATCTTAAATGTATATTTTGTAATTATAAAATAAATAGTTTCCAAGTTATTAAAGAAAATAGACGAAAATTGACCATTCCCCCTCCCTTATCTCCAAAACTACTGAACCTAAAATTTTGAAAAAAAATCAGAAATTAGTTTTCTCCTTATAGATAATAGGAAAACCTATAAGAAGTCCATACGGAACCCTCTTCACGCGAGTTCAACTCGCACTTGATCCCTTTCTTATTTTACATTGTAAGTACCAGGGTAGCATAAATATAAATGCAGCTTTAATAAAATTAAAAGATAATCTAGCTTTTACAAAATTATACTTTTTCCTGCAGTTTTCTCTATATATTCTTTATATTTAAATATATTAAATGAGGACAATAAATCTAAAGGTTAATAAATAAAAAGAAAGATCAGAAATTCTTAATAAAATAGAAAAAATAAACACAAGAGAGGATTTGAACCTTGACGCAACGGTTTATATTTATGATTTCTAATTGCTAAACAGCTAGGCTATGGTGACTGACACAATAGTGGATGAAATATTGCAAAGCATTCGTACGTATTTTAATTTGGCAGCTTTAATATTACCATAGATATAGAAGCCCACAGTTTGGCAGTATGTGACAAACGTCATAACATAAACGTCAACAAAACCAGACAGACGGACACGATAACAGCCTACAACTGTTTTGGCATAGAACATAAAAAAATGACTTATTTTTGTTAATTCTGGTATTCAAGTCTTAACTTTGGTGATTTTTTGATAAAGTTAATAATATTTAACAGCACAAAATCTAAATAAAATACATATTCTGTTTTGCCATTAATGTCCAAATTGACACTGTAATAATTACCAGTATATATGCTTTATTATAGATCTTAAATCAAAGTTTTCAATGCAAATTGTTGCTGTTTGCAGCAAATGCTGAGATTGTTCCTTTTTGCCGTATTGTTATTTAATACATGTAAACATTATTTTGTTAAAATTTGTAATTTTTTAAGGCAAATAAACAGTTTCATTTCATTTCATTTCATTTCATTTCATTTCATTTCAAATACATGATAAAAAATATCTTCTGTCATCATAATATTACAATTACAAACACGTGAATTTTTATCAATTTTAATAGGGCTAGTATGGAATCTGCCATACTAATGTCACGCACACCACACACACTCATTTACGCACACCGTTGTACTTTTTTTTTCGCCTATATTCTTTGTATTGGCAATCTATTTACGTAAGTATAGCATTATAAATCTGTGAATATTTGATAAATACATGCAGTGACAGTTATGTGTACCGTTTTTGTAAATTGCCAAATATTTTATTCAAATGTGTCTCTTGTAACAAGACATTTAAACTGTATTCCTAGTGCTTTAAGGTATATTTTCCCTAAATGTTCAGATATTTATGATCACCCTGTCTGAGCAGATTACTTTGACAAGTTGTGCTTTCAGATATTATTGTCTCGTTGTGTGTTCAGATTTCATTGAAAACCCAATGCTCATATATTTGTGGCGAATAGGATGTTCAGATTTTATTGATCATATTTACCGTAAAGAATTTATTGAAATTTATTGCTGCTTAGAAATATTTGAGTACCTCGGCCGCTCCGATATATCTGATGGCGACTGTACCTCTGTAAACCCCGTCGGGGATAAACGGCGTGAACATTTATGTTTCTGGATTTGCTAGATCATTATGAAATTTTCACTATTTTACTATGTCATGTAAAAATACTTCTTAATTCTTTATTTTTAAAAAGATTCCGTTTGATCGAATATCACGTGTCATTCATGACACGAGGTGTTCATAGTACACGTCTTGCTTTAACAGTGCATTAATGTGATAAGAACCAGACTTATTTCTGCTTTGTATGTATATCTTATTCTCGTGAAGGGCCGGCTTAGGATTCAAACCCACGCTTCTCTGTATTAAAATCAGTGGTATTCCCATTGCGATATTGAAGCGGGTATTGTCAATTAAAACATACATATACTCACGGCTATAAATCCCTAGAAGGGGTAGCCAGAGCTAAGGAATAAGAAATTCCTCAGCCACTTTTGGAAATGTGAGTGGGGAAAATATGGTAAAGATAAAGGTTGTTGGTGATGGGTCTCCAACCGCATCGCCCAACAATCCCTTGAATACCCCAATACCGTTAGTTGCCTCTTACGACACCCTCCGGAAGAAATTGGGTAGTGCTATTCTAAGCCGACACTACACAGCACCAGTCAATTAAAAAAAATCCTTAATTTGCTGACGCTAATAACAGTCTTTTTTTCTACATACTATTATAATTATTTTATTTTATTTTATTTTCTTTGGAAGATTAACAGACCAATACAAACAATATAATACTAATTATGAATACACAATGCCATTTACAAATCTTTACCTATAGAAAAATGACATAATACTTACAGAACTAAAAGATTTAGGTAAAAATTAAATAATAATAACTTTCGAATATCAATCGCATTTCTAGAAGTAAAATTCGTTGTTCAAAACGCTGGTCTTACTCAAACAGAGACATTCTATTCAGAAGGCTCTCGAGGCTTCCAGTCGCATAAATAAATAAACTATATGCTGACCAACCAAATATATCACAAACTCAATATCCTTCAGACGGCTAGTTCATCGATGTAACAAAACGAATAGATTCGGAATCGTTACATTTTTTTGACAATTTTATTTCAATACTTATTTTAAGAGTATCTTAAGATTTATTTTAATTTTATTTTATGCTGTGTAGTGCCGGCTTAGAATAGCACTACCCCATTTCTTCCGGTGGGTGTCGTAAGAGGCGACTAACGGTATTGCGGCTTTTAAGGGATTTTTGGGCGATGCGGTTGGAGACCCATCACCAACAACCTTTATTTTACCATCTTTTCCCCACACAAGTTTCCAAAACGACAAATGACGACATGATAGTCCAGTGGGTAGAACACCCGCCCGAAAACAGAAGGGCGTGAGTTCCAATCCTGGGTCGGGCCTACACCAATTTGTCTTTTCTAAAGTCATATGTGTGGTTAATTTATCATGGTTGTTAACGGTGAGGGAAAACATCGTGAGGAAACCCACATGGCTGAGTTGTACTTAGTCATGTGACAGTGTATTCGTACAAAACGGCGATAGGCCTGCCCCCTATCACGTGAGTACACTGTCTAAGCAAAACGTGGGTACCTTCTCTGAATACTAGATGGCGCTGCCATGTGAGTTCAGAAGTATTGGTACCTTTGCCAACCCCTTCGGGGATAAACGGCGTGAACGTTATGTTATGTATGTTAAGTTTCCAAAAGTGGCTGAGAAATTTCTTATTCCTTGGCTCTGGCTACCATTCTAGGGATTTATAGCCGTGAGTATATGTATGTATGTATGTATTTTAAGAGCTGACTCCCTGGTGTAACGGCAGAACGTTTTGCTAGCGTTCTGGCATTCTTATTTTCATATTTATAGACATTGGACAACAGTATAAGTAGAGCAATATAACGAATTAAAGAATTGTAACAATGCCCGATGCATTAGTTAATTTTGCATAAATTACAATAGTTTGTAATATCGTTGTGTAGTGTCGATTCAAAGGAGCACTAACCCATTTCTTCCCGCGGGTGTGATAACAGGGGACTTAGGGTTTCAGACCTTTTAATGCTTTTTGGGCGATGCCGTTGAAGAACCATCACCACTCATCGTGAGAACCGTTTTTAAGTATGGCTGGAGAAACCATTCATGCCTAACTTTACAATCTTGTACCTACCTTACAAAGTAGCGATCGATAGAGCCTGCCTACCCCAAGGGGATATAATAGCGTGAGTATATGTATATTTGCTTTCCAATCCCAATAAACTTCCAAAAGAGGCAGTTGAAATTATAATTCGTTATTTATATATAGCCATGAGTATATTTATACATACATACATATACTCACGGCTGTAAATCCCTAGAAGGGGTAGCCAGAGCTAAGGAATAAGAAATTCCTCAGCCACTTTTGGAAATGATAGTGGGGAAAAGATGGTAAAAATAAAGGTTGTTGGTGATGGGTCTCCAACCGCATCGCCCAAAAATCCCTTAAAATCCCCAATACCGTTAGTCGCCTCTTACGTACACCCACCGGAAGAAATGGGGTAGTGCTATTCTAAGCCGACACTACACAGCATATGAGTATATTTATGTATGTGTGAATTTACAAAAATATCTTATGACAACAGAATATTCTACATATTATTAATATTACATCTATGTTCATAGATCGATGTTTAATATTCGTGCTCTGTAGTCCATTATTTAATAATATCTCCTCTCTTGTATTAATAAGGATATGTCACCGATGACGTATACACCCTAAGAAATGGGAGAGGATCTATTTTCCCCTGACATCACATAGTAATTTTATCACCAGGCCGTAGCAAAAGACGTGTGAGAAGGAGTTGGTTATATGAGAAGTGAGAAACTGAACATCATTTATACACAATCTGTCAGCATCTCAATATCCACGTGAAATATTCGTTCTTACACGCCTCTTGTCAGCTTCACTGATGTTCAGAGTACCTCCCTTTTTTGGAATGTATCAACATGATTAAACAAAAACCTTTCATATGTTTGTACAGTTACGAGTGTATTCGTACAAAACGGCGATAGGCCTGCCCCCTAACACGTGATTACACTGTCTAAGGAAAACGTGGGTACCTACTTTGTACACTAGGTGGCGCTGTCACGTGTTATTCCGAAGTATTGGTACCTCTGCCAACCCCTTCGGGGATAAACGGCGTGAACGTTTATGTATGTTATGTTACAAGTTTATATATAGTTTTCTCCATTTTCTTATTATTAAAACCACTATTTCCCACTATTAAAACTCCTGATAAAATAACCAGCTTTGATAGGATATTGCCCATACCACAAATATTTGCTCTCGATCAATCCTTCCCAGTATGTCTTCAAAGGAATGCCATAATCATCGTAGGAACTCGGATTATTGTTTTTTTTAATATGAAATTAAGCAAAACAGGCATTTCTGGAATATTTGTCCTATTTTATATGTAAAAAAAAATGTTTTTTTAAAAAAGGCTAGTCTTGATTTATTAAAAAAACTAGTACTGGAATTTCACATTGCTGCTAAAGTACTGAAAACCCCGGCTTTAGAAGTCAGCTATCCTGAAAATAATGGACATAGATTATTCTGGAAATATCATTTTTGAATCCAACCATTACATTGCTCGTTGTGAATGCCCACATTTGTCTAGGGTCATAGTTTTATTTGACCCGTAGCCGAAAGGTCTCTTTTAAAAGATTCCAACAAAATGTAGGAAAATTGAGTTGTGTCAACACGAAATTTTATTAGAGTCACCGAGATAAAATCACGAAATATCTTAGCTGATATATTTGAGGCTCTCAGGGGCAATTTGAAATTCAAAATTTGACACCATTTGATGTAAAATGTATTTTAAAAAGCATGAACCTTTTTATTACTAATTGCATTTGTCATCAGTCTTTTTTCTGTAACTTATTTTATTATGTATGATTTTAAACCGGTAGGCAGAGTTAATATACAACCGTGAATATGTAAAATTTCAAAAACATTTCCCTTGAATTTTCCGCTGTGTTGGGTCGGCTTAGAATAGCATTAATCCAAGAAGGTAGTTCGAGGTGATTTAGGTAGGGGGTTGGGATCTAAGTGATTATCGGGTGATGTGTCTGGAGCCCTTTACTCACGGCTATAAATTCCAAAACAGAGTAGCCAGACTTCAAGTGAGAAATTTGCAGTAAGTGAGTAAAGGTTGACCAAGCTCTTGCTCCCCCTTTTTAGGGTGAGTTTTAGATTTCGTGAGTGTTTGTATTGTATGCATGTTTACCTTGCGTTGTTTAGTAAGAGTTATGGATAAACATAACTAAATACTAGTAGAAAGTTAAGAAACTTGACTAGTTTAATATTATTACACTAAAAAGATATGTTAAAAATATATAATATCCTTATTGTATCCTTATTATATCCTTGCTGTGTAGTGTCGGCTTAGAATAGCACTACCCCACTTCTTCCGGTGGGTGTACGTAAGAGGCGACTAACGGTATTGGGGATTTTAAGGGATTTTTGGGCGATGCGGTTGGAGACCTGTCACCAACAATCTTTATTTCACCTTTTTTTTTCTTACGCAACTTCCAAAAGTGGCTGAGGAATTTCTAATTCCCTAGCTCTGGCTACCCCTTCAAGGGATTTATAGCCGTGAGTATATGTATGTATGTATATCCTTATTATTATTCCTAAGCAAGGATACTATGAAATTTTAGAGTGAGTGTGATCGTGAGTGATCGTCTTACTATCACACTCGAAAGCCAATATTTAAGAGACAACTGTATAAATAATAGATTGAAATCCCAACGACCTGGATTCTAGGTTCCAAAAAATAGCCTATCCAGATTTACTTTACTTCTAGACTTATCCCTGTTTCTAAAGCAACTAAACCAATAAGCAATTAAAAAATTCATTAAAAAAACATAAAAACAGAAGCCTGACAATAAAACACAGAGAGCATTCGCAAAAACGGCAAAGTGCTGCCAACAAAAATAAATACAGCTTTTCTCTGCCATCTTGGGCCCCACTAATGAAATTTAACATCAAAATAATCCGGGCACGACACAATAGTCGTCCGACATTACACGGATGCTTAAGCAGGACGGTAAATGTGCTCGATTCGGAAAAAAATACCCTCACTTTTTGTGGTTTTGAATGTTCGAAAGCTATTTTGATGTGGCATTTTTGAATATGACTTATGGGCACCCATCCCCGGAAAAATAGATTTGTTTAAGTTGTTCTCAAAGTTCTTAGTGTCTGTTTGTTTGTTCTAGATAACTAAGTCATAAGACTTGAATAAAATTATGTGAGGCCTTTTATAAAAATTAAAATGAACGATTACGTATCATTTATCCTGGGAGCATAATAAATAATAAGTTATGAATAAAATCATCTCTCATCTGACTAGCTCGGCTTAGATAACAATAACGGCGATTTATATTGTGTATTATTATTCTAGTGTATTATTTAAAAAAAACATAGTGATGAAAAATGCCTTATATTATGCCTTATAATGTAAATTAAGTAAAGTCAATTTATATTATTTTAGTTTTAAGTATACAGTCACTTATATTATTTTTTGAAGTACTAGGCAAACAAGGCTACACATAGGATTCTACCCTACGCGAATGCATGTCAAGGTCATTTAAAGAGGATGGTGGTACAGATAATACTATTATAGTACGATGTAAAGGTAATAAAATGTCATTCCAGATATCTGAAGGGGTAACAGTAGGGCAGGTAGTCCCATACGGTTTTCCAAATGATTCTAGAAAAGAAAACTTTAACTTAAAAAGATACCATGACGTTATTACTTGAAAATATTCGAAACCAACAACCACATCCATTCGTCACATGTCACAGACGGGCGTAATACCAGTGCCACTTCGTTACCCCACGCCTCCATTACATTCCACTCCGCCCGGGATCCAACTGCTCATCAACCTATTAGCTATCACAATAAGACATTTGCATTAACGGGTTACGCTCTCGTGCAGCCTTGCTCTCCTAGTACATGAACCATATTCGTCGGCTTTTCTCATTTCCCCGAGAAAATTAGATAGTACATATATATTCTATTCGTTGTAATCTACAGTATAGAAATGACTTCGTAAACTTTGCTTTGATTTGGGTGTTGGTATTGAAGAACTCTTTACCTTAGAAGTCATTCAGTGATTAAAATTCGACAAAATATTACTTGATAATTTAAGCAAAACTATTCTCAATTTGAACACAACTTCGACAATATTATGATGATGTATGCTTTGTGCATGTGTGTGTGTTAATGTGCTCAATGCAGTTTTCATTGTATGAACACAATCTATAAATAAACTCTAATCTTGCAAAATTTTATTCTGCTGAGACTATTCATTTTTCACAAGTAATGTTTATCAAAGTTTGTTTTCACATGATAGATATTATATAGATACATATTTTTAACATTCAATGTCATGTTGGTTTTTCTATTAAATTTTATTATTTAAAACTGGTACTGAATCACTTTATTTGTAACTAGTGGATCGTCCCAGCTTCGCACGGGTAGCGTTGTTTTTATAAATATCTGAGGTTTCTTCAGTCACAGTGTAGTTTGGTGATTTTAAATGCGCTTTGATGAACGGTTCAGTATTTCCGTTTAATAGCAAATTTTGGAGTAAAACGCTATGAATTATTTATAACAATCTAAAAATAAATCATTACGTGATTAAGGATGCAACTACTCGCGCCATCTAGTATGTTATATGTAAATTAGTAAAGATTTGGTTTTGGTCACGGGCGCGATGGGTTATTTTATGTATAATTTCGGTGTTTCTCTACCGATTTCTATGATTCTTTTTTTATTGAATAGGTAATAATGTTACCTTTTTTAAATTTGGGATGAGTGAGACGTTTACAAACGTAACAGTAAACAAATATAATCAGAATGTTCCGCACTGCTAAGCTATCAGGAATTACACGTGTTATTGTGAGTCAACCGTAAAAGATACACATAAACTGCTGAGGATTTTTTTTTAGATAATTTTATGAAGAATATTTCCGTCACACATGATTTCTATGTAAGTTTAACCATTGAGGCTGCACACGCGACGGAAGCTTAAAAAATGGAGTAACTTCTCCCGTTTTCCCAAAATTTCCCAAAATTCCCCTTTACTACTCTGCTGGAAAGTATACAAAAACCTGCGCAGGTGTAAGAAAAATAATTGTACCAAGTTTCGTTAAAATCCGTCGAGTAGTTTTTGTTTCCATAAGGAACATACAAACCGACAGACAGACAGACAGACAGACAAAAATTTTACTGATTGCATTTTTGGCATCAGTATCGATCCCTAATCACCACCTGATGGTTATTTTAAAAATATATTTCATGTACAGAATTGACCTCTCTACAGATTTATTATAAGTATAGATGAATTAGAGATAATATTACATTTGAACAACATTTCGAAACCAAATATGGGTTTGATTTTTTTGAACATAGCCGTACCTTAGAATAAATCTGTCTCCTAAAGAATTTTTGAACATAAATGTTCATTGATAAATAGAAATATTAGTAACGAACTACAATTCGGTATGCAAAGTTTTACTAAAGTGATGCTGATTACAAAACCATTTCGAGATATTATGGTTATAAACAATATTTTACGAAAATATCGAAAATCATGGGTTTGTTTAGTGTAATATCGTAATAATTTCATTTGACATCACAAATTCGTATTATGTTTGCAATCAGCAACATTTATATAAAACATTTCGCTTCATTTGCATGTCGGTACGTGATTTTATCAATCGATGACGTCATAAAGGACAAAAGATTAACAATCTTTAAAAAATTATAACTTTACAATTACTCATTTTGAATGGAAAATATTCAAATTAGTCTTTTATTTTCGTGTTTACTATCGAATAAAAATATTTAATAAATACCAAAAAAAACTTTGCATACCGAATTGTGCTAACCAAATAAATACCTTTTAACAACACAAATTAAAGCTACCAGCTATTTTCTCTGCATAACGTCTTTCTTGAAATATACTTAGCCAAAAGTAAGTAGAGATTTACGTAAGTTTTGTTTAGCTGTATAAGCTACTTGAGCCGAGTGCATTAACTAGAGGGGTCGTCTGTACTACATAATTTACTTAGCATTTGTTTTAGCAGCAAATCCGTGACTTTGTCGCTTGTAGCACGCGTAAAGAAGGAGATAGACACTGGAGACTAAGTACGTTACTACAGATTTTACCTAAGTCCTTCGTAGCCTAGTGATAATGTTAAAAGATTGTTGTTCCTTTTGCTTAAGTCATAAGAGCATCTTATTTAAGTTAAAAAAACGATAATAGTACAGAAAATAACACTGTAAATTTAAACCAACATATACATCACTTCTTAAGTAAGGCTGATAATCAAAAACAAACTCCATTTTATATTACTTCTTCTTCTTCATCTCTATTACGAGATGCAACCCTCACGTTCAATAAGTTTTTATAGGGGTAAGCAGACTTTATTAACAGACAATCTTTCATTCTTTCTCAAGACTTCAAAAAGCGGCCAAGAGCGAGATGGACTCGCTAATGAAGGGTTCCGTAGCAGCACTAGCAGCAGGTAGATAACATAGTAATATACAAGTTTAAAATGTTTAGTTTAAAATGTTATTTACTTATCACTGATTTACTATAAGAAAACAATGGTTCACGTTTTATGCGTAAGGCCTGTGATAGTAAAATTATTGTTATATATTTCAGTGAAATTAATAAATAAGGTAAGTAATTTGATTAATGACGTTTAAAAATAGAACTACTGGCCAGATCTCATTCAAACTAATTTTCGTTAGTAGTTTGTATAGTAATACACATCTCATGCAAAACGTGGGTACTCTGAACACCAGGTGACAATGTCACGTGATGTTCAGAAGTATTAGTACCTCTGCCAACCCCTTCGGGGATATTCGGCGTGAACGTTTATGTTATGTTTTATGTTATGTAATACACATCATATATTTTTTTCAGTTTTATCATGCCCATATTTTAGAAGTTACGGGGGGGGGACACATTTTAAAGTAAAGTAAAAAAGTAAAAGACATTTATTTGGCAAATTAACACACATACACACAAACGTAAACAGAATGACACATAATAGAAAACACATTGAAAACACAAAGATAAAAAATATATATAGGAAAAACATTAATTAACATTGCCAAAAGGGTGTCGTCTCAGCATGTGTGCCTGGAACGGGACACAGACCGTTCCGAGACACGCTGGTTTTCAGCCGACACCGCCTAATTTAAACAAAACAAAAATTTAATATAACAAGATAAAACAAACCTACACATTTTTATTTTATAACTAACAACGTTTCAAATACTAACAAAATTTCAATAACTAACAATAAAATAAAAAAACACTCATTATATTGTAAGTACATACTAATTAATAAATAAAGTAAAAATTATAAAAATAGATATATAGGTAATATGATATAATACATGTAACATTCTATAGGAGTAATTTATAATTCAATAAATGATCAGTCAAATTTTAGTAGATAAATATCGCGTAAAAAGGCTAGAAGAGTTATCATAATATTTATATATGCGACAGTAAATTATAATTTAAATGTAGAGCATAGATTTTTTAACGTTATATTTGAACGACGCAGTAGAGGTAAGATCTTTTAGCGGTGGCGGTAAGTCGTTCCAGCATTTCGAAGCCGCGTATCTAAAGCTTCCTCGGAAGGCCGTGGTTCGATGTTTAGGAGTTACCAATAGATGTGAGTGACCGCGCGTATGGTACTGTGACACTGTCCGAGACCATATCAGTTTCTCAAATAAGTATTTGGGGATCTGGGTTTTTATAACACCGAAAAGAAGCGTAGATAGATGTAGCTTTCTTCTTGCTTCGAGATTTAACATCTTATTAGTGTTCAGGTAAGGCGTAACATGGGTTCTAGGTGGTATTTCGAGACAATATCGCGCACAAGCGTTCTGAACTCGTTGTAATAATTTCCGCGAGCGAGACAGTAGGCATGGACCATATACCACATCACCGTAGTTGAGTTTGCTGAGTATGAGGGATTCACAAAGTCTTATTCGAATTTCAGTTTTTAGGTACGGTCGTATTTTGTATAACACTTTGAGCCTATAAAAACAACCTTTCACAGTGTTTAAGACGTGATTTTCAAACGTTAAGCCTGAATCGAACAACAAACCTAAACTTCGCGCCTCATTAACTTTTTCTATTTGTGTGTTGCCAATTTTAACCACAAAGTTCTGTTCTTCCATCTCACGCTGTTGATGCTTACTTCCTATTACCATGTATTTAGTTTTTAAAGGATTAAGCACTAGTGAATTTTGCATAGACCATTCTTCGATATTTTTAAGATCTTGGTTTAGATCATGTATGACTTTTACTGCTCGGCTCGGAGTCAAAGATATATACAACTGCAAGTCGTCAGCAAAAATTTGGTATTTGCAATTTTTTATACATTTGGTGATGTCAGCAGTGTAGAGAATAAAAAGTACGGGAGCCAGGTTCGATCCTTGCGGGGCGCCTCTCGTAACTAGACGGTTCTCTGAATATTTTATCTCTCCACTTTGCCTGTGGAGCTCCACTATTTGGGATCTCGATTGCAAATAACTATCAAACCATTTAATTGTGTCAGAACTGAATCCATAATAGGCTAGTTTAGATAGTATTAGGGTTATATTCATGCATTCGAAGGCACGGGAGAAATCCAATAACATAAGAACTGTGGCTTGTTTCCTATCCTGGGCATACAGGATGTTATCTACAATATCGATGAGTGCGGTCGACGTGCTATGGTTTTTGCAAAATCCCGATTGATGAATAGGAAGTATTTCGTTATCTTCCAGGTATTTGCTCATTTGTTCATAGACAACTTTTTCGAGTATTTTAGACATACACGGAAGCAAGCTAATTGGACGCAAATCTGACATTGTTTCTGGATTGGATACTTTTGGGATAGGTCGTATAAGTGCAGTTTTCCAACTGTCGGGAAATACAGAGTCAACAATTGATTTATTAATAATATGAGTAATGACATCAAGCGTATTCGGCAATGTCATTAAAATCATTGAGAGCGATATTTTATCTACGCCCTGGGCATTGCTATTAAGGCTTTTTATAATTCGGTCAATTGTGTCAGAGTTTACTGTATGTAACTTGAATGTCGCGGTGCCATGTCTATGATATTCATAATATGTCAAGAGAGATATGTCAACACTGTCCTTACCAGGTATGTTTAAGAAATGTTCATTTAATGTGTCAGGGTCGTCAAAGTGCTCAGGCAAGTCAGAATCAGTATGTTTTCGCAGTACTGTAGCTTTAAGATTTTTCCAAAGACTTTATGAGTCTTTTGAATATTTATTTACATACGACTGGAAGTAAGCTTTTTTCTCATTATATTTTACCACTTTGGAAAAGTCTCTCTCGCAAACTATTCAGTTTTGAAAAAAATGATATGAGAAACCTCAACATCATTTTCAAATACCTTTTGATAGATACCCCACACGTATAGGTTTGATGAAAAACAAAATTTTGAGTTTCAGTTCTAGGTATGGGGAACCCTAAAAATTTTGGTTTTTTTTTCAGATTTTATTTTAAAATCTTAATGTGGTTTACAGAATACATAACACACACCAATTTTCAATAATGTAGTTCTTATAGTTTCGGAATAAACTGGCTGTGACATACGGACGGACGGACGGACAGACGGACAGACTATCTATATCTATAAGGGTCCCGTTTTTGCCATTTGGCTACGGAACCCTAAAAACTTGGTATAGAGACTGGGGAGGAGAAAGTATTAAGAGGAAATGGCATGGTCACATTTTTACGTAGTCCGGTGTGTTCTTCCAACATAAAGCTAATAGAACAGTTTTTTTAAACGTATGGTTATAATATACTTGCTTCGATGCTTCTATTTTCACTATATACTAATTATATAAAAAAAACAAAATACATAAACAAAAAAATTACAATTACTCTGCTGCTGGAAGTTTGGGCCTTCCAAAGAATAAATTTGCAATTTGTCTGACCATCATTGTCATTGTTTTGTGTACGTTTTAAATCAGATTCAAAAACCCCATAAAATAAAAAAAAAACAGTCTCTCGCTCATGGAGGGTTTCGTAGTAGCAAGTATAGTTTAGTATTGAGACGAAATCAGAACGCCAACTCATCTGTGTTTTTCATACAAATCGTACATACATACTTCAACTTCCAAATGTGGTTGTGAAGTTTCTAGCTCTGAAGCTCTGGCTAAAGCATTTATACCACTTCAAACCTTTTGTTGGATTGTATTTCAGTTGAAAAATCTGCAACACTCACAACGTAAAACTCAATAGCTCAAGATTGACACGTACATACATACATACATATTCTCACGCCGTTAGTTCCCATTGGGGTAGGCGGAGACTATCGATCGCCACTTTGTACGATCCTGGCAAACCTCTCTGGCTTCGTTTACATCCATCAATCTTTTCATACATGCTCTTTTATTCTTCATACTGCGGACACCTGCCTTTTTGAGCACATTTTCTATTTTATCCAAATATGTCCTCCGAGGTCGTCCTCTACTAACATTACCTAAAACAATTACTTGATATATCTCGATAGCTAACTCCAACTTTGAGTATCGAAAATGATGAATGTTGGTTGTTACATTTATTCAAATCATGTTTCGATGGGAAACTATTTCGTTCAATTCAAACTCTTGATTTATCATTATAAAGTAGCTGGAGTGCATTATTGTGTGCTGTGTAGTGACTTAGAATAACACTAGCTCATTTCTTCCCATGGGTGATCATAAGAAGTGGCTTAGGGTATCAGAGCTTTTTAAGTGATTTTTAGGCGATGCGGTTGGAGACTCATCACCAAAAACATTTATTTTACAATCAATTCCTCACTTAACTTCCAAAAGCGGCTGAAGAATTTTCTGATTTAAAAGCTCTGGCTTCCCCATTTAGGGATTTAATGCCTTGAGTCAATGTATGTACTAACTAACATTCTTTCAAAATTTAGGGTTCTAATACTGTGCCTTTCTATATATAATCTTCCAATTATACTCATGGCTGTAATCCCAATAATCCCAAAAAGGGATGCCATTCTTTCAAGTTTTATTTTTTTTGTTATCATCATCATTTATTTTGAACTGTTTTCTCCATCAAATTCCAACTTTGGCTTCCCCCTTTTTATGAAATTTATAACCGTGAGCGGGAGTATGTATATTTATTACCGTTGAAACGTTTCAATTAATCACAACATCAGGTACTCTTAAAGGTGTTACGAGGCAAGTGAACATTTTTCAAACAAGACGCCACGGTACATGTTTCACATTGTTCAAACAATGAAATATCTAGTTATGAATATGAAAATAAACGTTGTACCGAACGATGCGCTTAGTTTGCGTTTAGCTAGGGTGCTCAGCATTTGTGAGAAAAACTGGAATTTTGTACTTGGGTATTGTTTTGATATAAACACGTTTTAGTCATCAATTATCGTAGAATATGTATTATATAATATACCGCACAGCCCATATACGTCCCCACCAAGGGGCTCGATCCTACCCTATATAGGGTGATTTCATGCTTGCTTATAATTGTGGGTCGGCAGACTAACTACTACTACCGTAATTCTTCCAAGCATGGAATCATCTTAATTACGGATAATTAGGTGATTAAAGCTTGCAATACAAATTAAATTTGTTAGTTTACCCCCCCTCCGGGGATCGAACCCGCGACCTCCGTACTTGAAACCAAGCGCTTAATCGTGAGACCACGGAGGCAGTCGCAATTAAATTATATAATTATTGCTTACTAGTGGATGGGCCCTGCTTCGCACGGGTAGCGTAGTTTTAAAAATATCTGAGGTTTCTTCAATCACTGCTCAACCTTTGTGAAATTTAGCACCACTTATAGCACTCCTGAATAGTTTAGCTTTGTGATTGTGAAAGTGCTTTAATAAACGGTTCAGTATTTCCGAAAATATACTCATGCAAACAAACAATCAGAGTTACAAACTTTGCATACATCATACATATACTCACGGCTATCTCTTGCCCGCGTAACCATTACTAAAAAATAATCCAGCATGATTCAGTTTTCACGTGCGACGACAGGACGCGATGGCTTATTTCATGTATAAGTTTGGTGATTCCATACCGATTCCTATGATTCTTTTTTTATTGAATAGCTAATAATGTAAACTTTTCGAATGAGAGAACTATAAACGTAAGAGCAAACAAATGTAATCAGGATGCTCCGAACTGCTAAGCTCTCAGAAGTCACACGCGTTATTGTGAGTCAACCATAAAAGATACACATATGCTGTTGAAGGATATTTTTTAGACAATTTTATGTAAAATATTTCCGTGATACGTGGTTTCTATGTAACTGCAACCATGAAGGGTGCACACGCGACGGAAGCTTAAAAAATGGAGTAACTTCCCCCGTTTTCCCAAAATTTCCCATAATTCCCCTTTACTACTCTGCTGTAAAGTACATTATAACCTGACCAGAAAGGCAAGTACGAGTGCTATTTTACTAATAATATTAAGTAAGTGCGTAAGAGATGGCTGCTTTATCCCACGCGATAACTAGTCGCTCGTGCTTGCACTTCTGGAGTATGAAGTAACCGACAGACAGACAGACAGCCAGACAGACAGACAGGCAGACGGACAGACAGACAGACAGACAGACAAAAACTGATACTGATTGCATTTTTGGCATCAGTATCAATCACTAATCACCCTCTGATAGTTATTTTGAAAATATATTTCATGTACAGAATTGACCTCTCTACAGATTTATTATAAGTGTAGATTACAATATATTGTCGCAAGTAGTAATTTGTACCAAACAACCTTTGAAAAAACTAAGGTTTTTGCTATCGAAGACAGACTCAAAAGCATCTAGATGATATTTATGTTCTTTCACTTTACAGACATCCTAATTCACTAAATGGATATAACTAAGACATGAGTTTTTTGAAAAAAAAATTGTAGGGTTGTGCAATTGTTTAAATACCTATATTTTTTTCTAAATTGACGATTTATAAGCACGACACTTTATTTTTTTTATTCTATTGGTAAAATTGAAATTCACTATACACGCATAGGTTTATGATTTCTATTTAATAGCAAGCTTACAAAGTAATCGCAATTTCTGAGCACGCATGTCTGACTCTTCAAATTTAAACAATAAAGAAACCCGTGATTCAATTGTAACTGTATCAAATCGAAAGCCCAATTTATAACACGTGTCTTTCAGATGAGGGTTTAAAACATGCTTCAATAAATATGGAAACTTTAAGCCTAAATGATAGTATAATTTTGTATCATCGCATAACAATATAAAACTATCAAATGACTACATAATATGAGAAAAACTTGATTTTTATAGCATTTTTGCAATCTCTTAACTCATCACATAATTTATGACCCCATATTTTAGAAAACCGCTCGTGTTTTGCAAAACTATTATTATAAAATGATATATTATCCCAAATATTGGAATAATGGCCACCCTACTCAAAGTACACCATCCCTGCAGTAGTATTGAATTGGCCTAGACCTCGCTTTTTTAACATACCCTTTTTATATTATAAATCGATAAAGGACATCAAACTAAACAACTTTGCCCATGGAATGCCTATCTAAAATGTTGTAATTTTCAAAAAAAATATAATAATTAAAAATTGTCGTACCTAGTTCAAACTGAGAATGTATAAAATGAGATTCCTTGCTTCAGTGAAAATAAGAAATAAAAAAAACATTTGATCTATGCTTTTCGCTCTGTAAACAAAAATATAACTTCTTTCGGTATTTTCCAGTTCTATTGATCGTCGTTGAAAAATAATATCATGAAAATAAACCGGTAATCGAGCGATTGAACTGGAAAATACCGAAAGAAGTTATATTTTTGTTTACACCATAGATCAAATGTTTTTTTTATTTCTTATTTTCACTGAAGCAAGGAATCTCATTCTATACATTCTCAGTTTGAACTAGGTACGACAATTTTTAATTATTATATTTTTTTGAAAATTACAATATTTTAGATAGGCATTCCATGGGCAAAGTTGTTTAGTTTGATGTCCTTTATCGATTTATAATATAAAAAGGGTATGTTAAAAAAGCGAGGTCTAGGCCAATTATTAATGCTAACTATGAATAGTTTTGCTTTTCCAACTGGCTTATAAATATCGAGATTCGGTGTGCATATTGCACTGGGTATTAAAACAACTCATAAAATAAATTGTATCTTGAATTTTACAGCTCTATTGGTTCAGTTTCAGTTCAGAATAACACTTAAATATTACCCTTAGAATATACGTCAGCTATCAACATTATAAATGATAAATGAACCTATGTGCTTTATACTCAGTACAATAAATCCCAAAAAGGGGTAGACATGGTTTCAGAATACGACATTCTATGGCCACTTTTTGAAGTTGAGTAGGAAAATGATTGTAAAATAAAGGTTTTTGGTGGTGGGCCAACCGCATTGCTCAATAACTAATTTAAAAGCCCAGGTACCCTAACTACTTTGTTAAAGCACTTGGATCCAAGTGCTTTAACGGGCTCAAAACATAAACAATCCAGAGTCGCGTCAGTCACGTCAAGCGCCATCAGAAAGGAGACAAACAGCCTAGCCTATATATACGCCGCCTCAGGCACTATTCTTTCCTTTTTACTTTTCACAAATTGAAGAATCCCAAGAAGACGATTAGATTGTTCAGAGTCATTTTATTCATAATTCATACTGTATAGAGTCCATATAACTTAAAATATATTATATATAATTGTAAATAGTACATCTAACAGTAAAGCATAGTAGAACAAGTTGCCGTGTTATTTCTTCTACTCCACAATCTTCAAGGCCCTTACAACGTGGGTCAACTTTGTGAACGAGCAGCAGGCGCACAACAGCCTGCTATCCTTCATTTGGCGCCCGAACAGAAACTTCAGCCTACGCAGCAGAGGCACCACGACGAAGAACGAGAGAAAAGGAGGACCACGCCACGCCACGCCAAGCCGCCGGTGAAGAAGCCAGGTCCAAGGGTTGGACACAGCAGCCATCCCACCTGCCAGCATCTTACCGAGGAGAGTATCGTGAGCCAATCATTCCTTTCTTTTCCTCACCTTAAAACCCCTCACCACGGGCAAATTAGTCAAGATAATCAATAGATAATCAATTTACATCCATTAATATCTCAGCAATCCCTTTGTATTTTACATCAATCTTATCATAAATCTATTTAATTACCTAGAAAGCACATTACTTCCCATTTATTTCTTAAAAATTTTGAGGTTAGAATAGATTCTCAACGGCATGGTCCACATGATGAAATTAAAGTTGAACTGATTGCACAAGGCAATCACCACTCAGCTATTTCTGAGCCACAGCCGCTGGTTTCTGTGATCCAGTGTATGACATAGGCCTCCCATGTGCTACAGAGTTAGCGCATAACATTTACAAAGATAATTGCAACTTAACCTTACAGCAATTCATCTAACAGGCTCCAACGCCTCACCAAGTGGAATCAGCGCACTCTATTAAGGACATCCAGGTTATGTTTCATACCACATGTCAACTTAAATAGTTTCTTAATCATATCAATATCAGAATTTCAGCCTTGTCTTGCATTAATTACTTAGTTTTCAATATTTTAACTTCACTTTGGCATTTTAGTGTTTTTGTAAAACTAGTGAGCAACATAACTAATTTTACAAAACCACATGCTCTTCACTTAGGTTAATCAACCATATATTTTCTACAGCCATCAAGTGCACATGTGAATCATTGACTCACTTTGCTTATATACATTCACTCAATTAAGTAAAGGCAGCAGTTAAGGTACTCATACCTCACATGTGCCGGCAACTCTAGCAGCATATCAATCAACTCTTCACTTAATTCAATTAATTTCAATATACAAACTTAATATTGGTTAGTTTCATGCCAGTTTCCGCTCTACCAAACGATTCAGGGATATATACTTACTACTGTTTCAAACAATTTCAGTGAACGTGAACTTCACCGAGGAACGCAGGCCTGCATCATTCAGCTACTGCCTGTTGTCTCCAGCGGCGTCACCTTCACAAGGAGCGTAAACCGGTTTACAATTTACTTTAATTTTACATTCTTGCCACACCCTTTACTATAACAATTAACTCCAGCAATTTATCTATATACAGAACCTTTCACTTAACTAGTTACTTATTAATTATTGATTATTAATTTCCTTTTCAATATGACTGACAGTGAATTATCAGTAAAAACAAACACTGCTCATGCCAGTCGAAGCTCAAGCCCTGCCAAAATGGCAAGCGATGAATATACTGTACTCAAGTATAAACGCAGTTCTATCAAAGGGCAAATAACCCACTTTAAGAAATATTTATTTAATTTACTAGAATCATGTGAATCCCATCCATTGTCATCAAGGGATGAACAGATGTTATCATTAAAGCTAGATAAGTTCTTGGAGTTAAACTCTCAATTTGAACACCTGCAATCACAAATGGAAGCTCTTAATTTTAGTAACTTAGATTATGAATTAGATGAAAGAGAACTCATATCAAATGAATTCTGTTCTTGTATTGTGAAGGCACGAAATCTGCTCGGTGTCAACAAACCTGCAGACCAATTCCAAGATGCCACTGAAGGGTCAAAGGCCTCCCATCCATGCCACTGTAATGGTCAAGGCACAATGGGGTTTAGGCTACCTGAAATCACTATACCTAAGTTTGATGGTTCATACTTCAAATGGCTTGAATTCAGAGATACATTTGAATCATTAATTCACAATAATAATCACATTAAACCTATTCATAAATTTCATTACCTCTGCTCATACCTACAAGGTGAAGCAGCCAGGGTTATAGCAAATCTTGAGGTATCTGATTTCAATTATGTAGAAGCATGGAATATATTATGTGAAAGGTATAACAATACAAAACAATTAGTTAATAATCACCTTAGTGCACTTTTTAATCTCAAGGTTATGCAGAGTGAATCAGACAAGTCTCTTAGGTTTTTAAGTGATCACATCACCAAGAATGTTAGGGCTTTACAGACTTTAGGTCAACCAGTTCAACACTGGGATTCTATTTTAATTTATTTAGCTTCCTCAAAGTTTGATCTAAATACTAATATCAAATGGGAAGAATACAAAGGCAATCTTCATTCAGAGTTGCCAACCTTTAATGACTTAAAAGAATTTTTAAAGATAAGAGCTGACATTTTAGAGACATTACCTCAAAGTAAGGTAAGGGCTAACACATCACAGGGTTCAAACAACAGTCATAATAATAATAGTCATGATTTAAAACACTATCATAGTAACAATCATATTAAACAAACAATAAATCCACCTCAAGCCTTTATTGTTTCCACTTCAGGTAAGGTAAGCGATGAGGCTAGCAATCCTCAATTGCCCTCACGTTTACCCAATGCCACTCTAGCATCAACAGTTACAACTAATACTAATTTCAAGTGCCCCCTTTGCAAGGGTAAACATTTACTGTTCCGATGCTTACGTTTCAGAAAGCTCACATTGGCTGACAGACGGAGTAGGGTCACTGGGCTTAAGGTTTGCACAAATTGCCTTCGGTCTGACCATATGGTTGCCAAGTGTCCCTATGGAGACTGTCGTAAGTGTGGTGGACGCCATCACACTCTGCTACACAGCTCTCCCCTTCTTCAAAATGATGTTGCTCCATCATCACATCCTGTCACTTCAATGCCTCAGTCGCTTTCTCTCAGTCCTCCAGTTTCCCCTTCAGGGATCATTCGCTCCACCGCCATGATTGACATCATCAATCCCCAAAATGGTAAGGTGGAGACAGTCAGATGCTTGCTAGATAGCGGCTCTGACTACTCTTTTCTTTCCGCTGACTTAAGGAATCGCCTTAAGTTAGCTTCCACACCCTCAATACACAACAGTGTTGCAGGCGTTGGGAACACCTTTCTTAACCTGAAACCACATCAGTGTTCAGCGTTAATTCGTGCCCGCACTGGCACATACTCACATCTTCACACCTTTTTGGTGTTGCCTTCCATAGCAAAAAGGCATTCTAATGAAGCCATTGATGTTTCAAATATCACTCTTCCCTCAGCTATCACATTAGCTGATCCTCAATTCAATCAACCACTAAAGGTTGACATTATGATTGGAGGCGATCTATTCTGGGATCTACTTGGCTCCGAAAGGCTCACCTTAGGTCCAGGCCTACCCATGCTGCATCATTCACAGCTAGGCTGGATTATAGCTGGCAAGATTTCCCATTCATTACCACAAAATTCACAAACTTGTAATTTTGTTAGTAGCAGTTCTTTTACCAAGTTAACTAGAACTCATAGACTAAAAACTAGACGTTTCTGTCCTCTCAGCCCACTCAAGGCAGCAGATTACCGTCTTGGTGATACTTACACCTTACCAAAACCAATTGGTTATTAATAACCTAAGTTGAATGAATTCATACACAACAAACATTCAACAATTGTTTATGGTTTACTTTTAATTTACATTTATATACAAATATTTTACTTTATACAATACTTATACACTTTACATCATCCTACACATGGATCAATCATTATTTGCTATTTTATTATGTCTTTCCTTCTAGATACAGTAAACAGCTGACTACCTAAAGGTCATTGACATCGAGGTAGTTGACCTTACAAGTTCATCGACTTTGAACTTTAGCATATACATATATTTTTAGATTCATTTATCAAATGTATTTGAATCAGCGCGATGATCAATCACCATGATTATCATCATCATCAACGGTGGTCATCATCATAATTTCTTTATGCTTTTATTTTCGCCAGGGGAAAACCCACGGAAATATTTTGTGACAATGGGCGAAATTTCGTTGCCGCAGCTAAGGAATTAAATTCATTTTTTAACGACAATAAAGACTATTTGTGCAGTTTGCTAATGTTCAAAATATTAACTTTAGATTTTGCCCGGTTTACGCCCCTAATTTCAACGGAAGCGCAGAAGCTGGCATTAAGCTTGCTAAGTTTCACATTAAACGCATCATGGGTAACACCCACCTCACATTCGAGGAATTATCTTCTCTTTTGCCCAGGTTGAGGCTATCCTCAACAGTAGACCCATCGCTCCCCTTTCCTCCTCCCCAAATGATTTGGCAGTTCTCACACCGGGACACTTTCTCCTCGGCAGGTCACTCACGGCTCTTCCATCACCGGATCTGGCAGACTTACCGACGAAGAGATTGGATCGCTTTCAACTGTTGGAGCAGCTACGGCAAACATTTTGGAGGAGATGGCACAGGGAATATTTATCAGAGCTACAATAGCGAACTCAATGGCGAGTAAGATGTAGAGACTTGCGCATGGGTGATCTTGTCCTAATAAGCGAAGATAACTCTCCACCTCTGTTATGGCGAAGAGGGCGAGTCACTAAACTATATCCAGGAGCAGATGGTGTCCCGAGAGTGGCCGATATCAAGACCATGCAATCGACAGTAAGGCGAGCCATAAATCGTTTGTGCCTACTTGTAGAAGAAGATTGAAGACTCGTCTTCAATGGCCCCCCAGTATGTTAAAGCACTTGGATCCAAGTGCTTTAACGGGCTCAAAACATAAACAATCCAGAGTCGCGTCAGTCACGTCAAGCGCCATCAGAAAGGAGACAAACAGCCTAGCCTATATATACGCCGCCTCAGGCACTATTCTTTCCTTTTTACTTTTCACAAATTGAAGAATCCCAAGAAGACGATTAGATTGTTCAGAGTCATTTTATTCATAATTCATACTGTATAGAGTCCATATAACTTAAAATATATTATATATAATTGTAAATAGTACATCTAACAGTAAAGCATAGTAGAACAAGTTGCCGTGTTATTTCTTCTACTCCACAATCTTCAAGGCCCTTACAACGTGGGTCAACTTTGTGAACGAGCAGCAGGCGCACAACAGCCTGCTATCCTTCAGCAGACTAATCGTTACGACACCCGCGGGAAAAAACGGGTTATATAAATGAATACCTTTAATTTCAGTATTTGTATGAATATTCTGCCAGCATCTCACTCATACTTAGTTGTCATACTTACTCTCATAGTCTTTATATTTATAATCCGTTACCTTTTCAAAAAAAGGATTAATTGATCGAATGTTTGATTCTTATATCTTTGTATGTATGACTGCGAAATTCCCAATTAACGTTAAATTAATTAGAAAGCTTCGAAAACGTGCCAAACGTATACTACTTGTCAATGTTGTCGAAACAGGATTGGACAATGGACATAGATTTTGTTATGCATGTCCATCCTTAAAACTCATCCACGACGACAAGAAAAGATATAATGCTGACAATACACAACAATACTGAATTACAAGAAATCTAATAGGTTCAAATCCCTACATATACTACAACACATGTGGATTAAACGTAGCGTGGTCAAGTGCGGTTTTGGCGGGAACGGGTTGAAAACAAGATGGCGGGCAAATATGGCGTCTGAGGGTGTAAACAGCTGGCCGCACATAAATACAATGCTAACTCTGGGATTTCCTCCTTTATATTATTTGCACTATTATTTAGGCCAAAGATATTTAAAATCACGATTACAATTTCGAGGGTTTTGTCGGAGCAGTAGCATAGTTGTAGCTAGCTGTAGTTAGATTCCTCTTGAGAACAAATGTATGTGTTCTATAATTTGTTATGTTTTGTATGCAGTAGGTAGTGGTTGTAGTACACCTGTTTCGCCTAGCCCAAGACAAAAGGGGATACTCGGAGCTGACTGCCAAGTCTCCAGTAGTTGAGAGGCACTGGAAGAAGAAGAAGGAGAAGGTAGAGTTTAGAGTTCTACTACAGCAAAACCACGATAGCCTTTTAAGACAGACAGACAGAGGACCATCAGATTAAATAGCCCCAGACTGCTCTTGACGTGTGCCTTCCGAAAGGCAGAGAAGGAGCAGGATAGGGTGCTTTGGCTTTAGTCCACCACACCGGCGTAAGGCGGAGCAGTAGCTTAACGACTATCAACCCAATAGTATTAGGTATCCTACTCTTAGAAGCAGTATTAGTTTTAATTTGGTAACTCTATACCCAAATAGAGCATTAGAATTAATGCTCTTACTTATAATTATGTCACTTATTTAGACTAACTCGAATATTTGTATGAGTAACGGCGGTTTGTCTCATAAAAAACTTAAGGGAGTGATTGTTATTAATACACCTATATTTACTTAAACTGTATGTATGACGACGTGATAGCTCAATGGGTAGAACACCGGTTAACGTGCAAGCGACTAGTGTTCAAATCCCGGGTCGGGCCCACACCAATTTGTCTTTTCTGAAGACATATGTGTGGAAACAGCAAAGATATACTGGCCAGTACACCCTGCTGTGTACCAACTTATAATTTATATCTATGCTTAGCTCGAAAAACATTTACACTCCGCGATGTAGGAATATGAGTGAGACGCTGCTATGTGCGTTTGAGTCCGCAGTAGTGTGCGCTCTAACATGACTCCCACAGTACTCCCCTCCTAGTCGATACGACGATATCAATTCTAGGAGGTACCTATAACCAATTACCAAATTCAGTGTGAGCAATGAGGCCGGTGATTGCATGCCTGTAGATGCTCTGCTGAATGAATGGTGTGGTGAGGTAAGCGAGGAATAGAAGTTGCGGGTAGATCGAGAAATGTAGTAGAAAGAAGCGTGTGTTCTTATCGAGGGGTCACCACTGTGGAAACAGCAAAGATATACTGGCCAGTACACCCTGCTGTGTACCAACTTATAATTTGTATCTATGCTTAGCTCGAAAAACATTTACACTCCGCGATGTAGGAATATGAGTGAGACGCTGCTATGTGCGTTTGAGTCCGCAGTAGTGTGCGCTCTAACATGACTCCCACATATGTGTGGTTAATTTATCATGATTGTTAACGGTGAGGGAAAACATCGTGATGGCATGTGACAGTTTATTCGTATAAAACGGCGATAGGCCTGCCCCCTATCACGTGAGTACTCTGTCCATGCAAAACGTGGGTACTCTGAACACCAGGTGACGAAGTCACATGATGTTCAGAAGTATTAGTACCTCTGCCAACCCCTTCGGGGATATTTTGCGTGAACGTTTATGTTATGTTATGTTCATGTATGTATCTAACCGACTCTTTCAACTCGATTTTGACCCACTTTAAACGGACAGATTTTATTCAAAATTTGTAAATTTATTAAGAATCAGGGACAATATAATGATTTCATAGGTATATCCCAGTATGCTGATTAGGGTCGACAGGATTAAATAATTTCAAATGATTCAGTACCAAAAACTTAAAAATAAGCGGCGCTCTGTGCCCTACCTTTCATCTATCGAGCAACCCACGCTTTTTCATGATTTTAGGCTTATATTGTGAATTATTTTTCACTTTTTAGTGAAATGTGCTTTTATATCGTGTTCTTATGATTTTTAACTAAATTTAATTTAGTTTGACTACTCATATTGTATAGGAATATTTTAGTCCAGTTTATTTAATAAGTCCCGAGTTTTAAAGTCGGTTAATTAGGTAGTTAATAAGTTATGATATTCGTACTTGTAAAGCACAGCAATCTTATTATTATTTAATTATATATTTATTTGCTTTATGTATTAGTTAGTATGTAGTAGATATAAGTTTGAGGTGTTGGCTGAAAACCAGCGTACTCAGCGTTTGTGTCCTGCGAGACTTGCGCTGGGTACATTTTACGCTGAGCCAAGACCTTTTTGGTATCATTAAATGTTGTATCTAATTGTTAAATACTGTTTGTAATTTGGTTTTTAATACCAAATAAACATTTTACTTACTTACTTACTTACATACAATCATAATATATAAGTTTATTTAATGACTTATTACGCTTCTTTACTTAACGTTTTTATTTTTCTAGGTTTTATGTTACATTTATACGAACTTAATACATATCATTAATGCTGCACTATTGTATCTAATATTGTGAATATTTATTTGTCACGCGTATATTGCTTCTAAAAATTTGGCAATGATATACCATTATGTAATTCGCATTAAAATCCATTTAGTTTGAGTGTTGTATGTCAGCAATATTTCTACGGAAAGGACACTTGGTCATTGAGACGCGAAAGATAAAAATACTAAATGCATAGATAGAAACACACAAAACACGCACGAAAAACATAACCCAAACCTTTCATACATACATACATACATCATATACTCACGGCTATAAATCCCTGTAAAGGGGTAGCCAGAGCTAAGGAACTAGAAGTTCCTCAGCCACTTTTGGAAAATTGAGTGGGGAAAAGATGGCAAAATAAAGGTTGTTGGTGATGGGTCTCCAACCGCATCGCCCAAAAATCCCTTAAAAGCCCCAACACCTCTTAGTCGCCTCTTACGTACACCCACCGGAAAAAATGGGTTGGTGCTATTCTAAGCCGACACTACACAGGAGATAAAAAGGCATAAATTCACTAAATGCTAAATTGCTCTAAACCTTTAACTCAAACTGCGGAGAAAAAGACACATTATTATTAAAATTTTTTAAAGATTTTTTTTTAACAAGTCAATTTAAAAATCCGTCTAAATGAGGTCTATATCCAAATAGTGATGTGCAAAACTGGGTATGATATATCGATATTACTGCGACGGGACCGTGTCAATTTCACGCTAGACGGAGCGCGCGAAATACGCGTCGAACACACTCGCTAAATTATAAAATGATACGCTCGATAATATTAAATCCGGTTATTGAAAGTTTGCAGTATTTAAATAATACTGTCCGAATTTCTGTGCTGGTATGGTCTCGAATCATGAAATGAAATTCATAATTTGCATGAAACTTTATATGTAAGATATTTTTACATACATAAATCTTTCTCTTCATTATCTGGAAAGGCCAGTTTTTCAATTTTGTTTTAGTTTTAAAGACTAAAAACGACTAGTGTCCCAATCCCAGGTCGGGCCTGCACCAATTTGTCTTTTCTAAACACATACGTGTGGTTAATTTCTCATGGTTGTTAGCGGTGAGGGAAAACATCGTGAGGAAACGCACATGGCTGAGTTGTACTTAGTCATGTGGCAGTGTATTCGTACAAAACGGCGATAGGCCTGCCCCCTATCACGTGAGTACACTGTCCATGCAAAACGTGGGTACTCTCAACACCAGATGACAAAGTCACGTGATGTTCAGAAGTATGAGTACCTCTGCCAACCTCTTCGGAGATATTCGGCGTGAACGTTTATGTTATGTTAATGTTTTAAAGACAATTAAAATCGATACTTTCCAATTAATATTTAGAGCTTTGCATATTCGTTTTATGCTCATGAGAAATAAACTTGGAAGACACAAACTACTCTTCAAGTGAACCACATTATATATTGACAACGCCAAAATTAAAATCTAAGTCATTTTAACTATGTTCACTTTGTTACACGAAAATGGTACTTACAAATTAAATAGACCAGTACAAGAGGTTTTGGTTATTATTTGTGAAACATTTGTGTGTGCCGTGTGTCCATCTCTATGATTTATTTAATTATTTAAAAACACTAAATAAAACATAGATGCTAATAAATTGCTGTGTAGTGTCGGCTTAGAATAGCACTAACCCATTTCTGCCGGTGGGTGTACGTAAGAGGCGACTAACGGTATTGGGGCTTATAAGAGACTTTTCGGCGATGCGGATGGAGACCCATCACCAATAACCTTTATTTAACCATCTTTACCCCTCTCAGCTTTCCAAAAGTGGCTGAGGAGTTTCTAATTCCTTAGCTCTTGCTACCCCTTCTAGGGATTTACAGCCGTGAGTATATGTATGTATGTAATAAAAGAAGGTAGAGCTTGATAAAATGCAAAAAGTATGTACTTAGTGTGTGTGACGACTTATTTGCATTTCAAAACACATCAACAAAAAATGTATACTTATCAAAACCAATTCACCAAATTTGATATTCCAAGAATATCTTCATCCGTTCATCTTCAATCTGATGATTATTAAATATAATTTATCAATTTATGTTACTTTGGAATTTTATTTTATGAGATTTTTGCAGGTTTAATATTTGTTTTGCAGAATTATAAGGAATAAAAAGTTTATATATTTGCATACCAGAAATGTTAGAAGCACTTTTGATTTATTCAATTTTAACTTTATTTTATTACGTGAATTCGCTTATCAGATTGATTTTATTTAACAGCAATATCTTTATGATTCTATGTTGCTTTCATTCTTAAGGACAGTATATAATTTAAATATCAATCTAGTATATACTCCATCCGTCAAATCTATAATTTCCGTATTTCTTAAATCCACATTTAAGCAAATTCACCATGAATTTGCTGAAATTACCTTTTTAAATGAGTCTCCAGGCTCTGTAAAAATGTGATATAAACAAGAAACTGCCTTTTTATTTGAAAAGACTGTAAATGAGTGAACTTTTTCTTATAACAACCCATTCGTCTTTTGCCATATTTCCGTCTCTGATTCAAAGCCATATTTTTTCCTTCCAATTTATGTTCATGTTTCCGACTGTTTTATTTGCGCCGGCCCTGCACGAGTGATTAACTAGTGAAAACCGGTGAAAATCAATACGAACCGGATATTACCGGATCATTCCGGTATTTGCCGCCCTTTTTCGGTTGATCGAGACCCGCAATTATTACAGTTCGGACTTTCTGCACGAAATATTTATTTTTTGTCCACTAGGAAACGTCTTCGAAAATATTTATGTTCCTTGAGATTATATGAAGAAGATTAGCTTATAGTGTTTCAATATGGTTCAAATACCCCAGTAACCTTGACATCTCAGTGGAAACCCACTGCTTATTATGCTGGATACGTTAGTCCATATTCTGAGACGGGTCTACGTCTATATGTCTTTTATACATATATGTGGTTATTCTATCAAAGGTTGTTTATGGTGAGGAAAGACATAGTAAGAATACCCACACGGCTAAGTTGTACATAGTCATGTCACAATTTATTCGTACAAAACACCGTTAGTCCTGTATCCTATTAAATGGATATACTGTCCAAGTAAAACGTGGGTACTCTGAACACCGTGTGAAACATATGTCGGGTGATATTTAGGAGTATGACTACCTCTACAACCCTTCAGTTATTTATGGCCTGAGATTTGATTTGAGTTTAAATTCTAGTCAGGTCAAACTTGCTTTTAATTTTATTAATTTATTATAAATAGTAGATGTTTTCTGTATATCCTTCAGGGGTAAAGGTTATTTCAATTCTTTACTTTTGAAGAGACATCTTGCATGCAGTGTCAAGAGAGACAAACATATATTCATGTTGATTATTAACTCTCTAAATCAGCAATAAACATTCGCGAATCATAAAATCATGCAGCATTAAATTTGCATTAATCATACATTTTAGGCATTAATATCGCACTCTTAAATTCGCCTTACAATAAAAAATATCACAGCAATATTACAACCAATCTTAACAAAACAATGTAATATCTCCACGCAGTAGCTAAAGATGAAAGTTATAAGTAGTACATTTCCAACTAACTCGAAGTGAGTGTAAAACCGGGAGATATAACAGCAATATCAAAGTTCTCGCCACATAATATCTCACACATCGCCGCCTCCGCCCCTCTAATTAGGCGCAACATTATAGTTAAATAAAATGTCATGTTACCGTGAACGTGTACTCTAGCTTTTAGCCGGTTTTTCAGCCTTTATGAGGAGCATGAAAAAGTCATTACAGCCGGGTGCAAACTCGTTAGTAAAGGCGTCAGATGGCTGCAATTTTCATTCGTTCGCCACCAATTTTTTGTTTCTGTTTTTCAACATAAACCGGCGATTTGCGTTTCCGATTTTAGATTTTTGGTTGCGTAATGTCATGTAGCTGTCTGTCACTGGTTTAATGAACAAGACTATTTATTTTTAGGGTCGAAATTTTTTCTTATTTATCCTTTGTTTATTTGAACGTCAGAAAAAGGTGGGATTGAAAGGCTCTGAGTGGCTAACATTTACAGGACAAGCAGCGTAGACCAATGATTTCGTTTGGATTTGCCAGGAGATCATGTGTATGTAAATGGTCTATAATTTTGGGATGGCTGGGGAAGCTTACGTCCATGATAATATGATACAATACCCAATACTCAAGACTCTTATTTCTATCAACTTATTATATCTTTCACTAGATTATGTCATAATTATCTCATTATACGAATTGCAGTGCATGATGCTGTTCTGGTTCCTACGCTTATGTATAGCTGTGAATTTCGGGTGTGGCAGAAGAAGCATGAGAACACAGTGAATGCAGTAGAGAGGAGGTCCCTCAGAAAAGTTTGTAATGTAAGGTTAAGTGATCGTGTGAGAAATGACGTGATTCGTGAAAGGTGCGGCGTGAAAGATAATGTAAAAAAGATAGAAAAAGGAATGTTAAGATTGTTTGGGCACATAGAGAGGATAGATGACAGTAAATTGGTGAAAGTGATCTATAGCTGAAAGGAAAGTAATGTGAGTAGAGGACGACAACGGAGGACACACCTAGACCAAATATAGTGTGAGCTCAAAATGGCCGGCGTCCGAAGTATGAAGAATAAGATAATAATAATAATAATAATAATAATAAGGCGTAGGGATGTGACGACCCCACCGCCCATTGTTGGAATGGCAGGATGACATGTTTACCAGCTTGCCATTCCAGCAATGCAAATAGTCAGCGCTTGAGTTTGTAGGTGTTGACCGTGTCTACAAACTGGTCTCAGCGCAAAATAGAGCAATAACGGTCTCCCCGGGGCAAGTGAGTGAAACCCCGGGTGAATCTTCGCTCATCGTAAAATGGCAGGTGAGAGAAACGATGAGCGTATAGGGCCGCTCCCCAGGGGCTATCGCTGGGGCGCGTCTGGAGCTGGGGCTGGACGTGGCAGCATGCGGTCCCCCAGCCGCAGCAGACCGGCACGACCACCTGGTCGGTCTGCGCGACCACCTCAGCCACCAGATGGCTTGGCATCGGTTGGGACTGAGGCAACTCAGTCCCAGCAATCGGTGCCCGCCGCTGGTGGAACAAGGCGCCGCATGGCATGGACGGTCGATATGAATAGGAATGCCATGCGGGCCTATCTTAGGGCCTCGGGTTCAAGAACTGGACGGACGGGTTATCGGGCAGCAATGTACCGCGAATTTCTGCGGCTGGAGCCCAATTTGACCGTCACAGAACAAAACCTGGCGGACCGAGTTCGGTACATACAACGCTCAGAACTTTTTAGCACTACCGAACTCGAACAATTGCGACGCGAGGCTGTTCCTCCGCTGGACGAAGAGCCACCCTTGCAGGTTCTCCCTCCTGTCCCTGAGCGGGAAGTTCGGAGGGAGCCGATCGTTAACCTGCCGGATGCGGGTGGTGCGGAAAGCGATTGGGGAACAGTCTCCCTGGATTTGGATATGGTGAGGAGCGCACTCGAAGAGACGATCCTGGAATATCGCGAAGTGCCTCTCGAAAGGAGGCCAAGGCTGCCCCGAGTTCCTCTCAGCATCAAGGTTCGGGATGTCGTTGAGGCCGTCAATAACATGCTGCCCTCATTTTTAGAGAGCAGCATGGACCTTTGGGATACGGATTCAATTCTCTTTGGCGCCGCAATGACAGTTTGTCAATTTGTCGGCGTCAGGATGCCGCCAACAAGAGCTGGTGGCTCCCGCCAGGCTGGCAGTACTAGTCCCAGGACTAGAACTAGACCAGCCTGGATGAGGCGGATTGAAAGCCGTATCACAAGGGCCAGGGTCCTCATCGGCAAACTGACCAGCTTCAGATCAGGCAACAATAGGCCGAGGGTGGTGCGCTTCGTCAGGGAGGCATTCCCTGGTGAGAATGTCTTTGACAACTCACCGGAGTTTGCCTGTAGACTGGTGGAGCGCATCGATGATCTGAAGCAGAAGATCGCTGCTTGGGGTAAGCGAATTAGGCGATATTCTGAAAGGGTAAAGAGGTACCAACAGAATCGTCTCTTCATGAGTGACCAGAAGAAGTTCTACAGAACTTTGGAGCGTCCCGACGTGGTTACGACAGGTCAGCGACCGGAAAAAGCCGATGTAGTAGCCTTTTGGCGTGGGCTTTGGTCGCTGCCTGTTGATCACGAAGAGGGCCGATGGTTCGAGGCGGTCGAGGGAGCGTGCGAGCCCATAGCGCCCATGAACCCCGTCAACATATCCGAGGAGGATGTGGTGGCTGCGATCCGTAAGGCTCCGAACTGGAAAAGTCCGGGGCCGGACGGATTGCACCATTACTGGTTGAAGGGGTTCACGCGCTGTCACGCTACTCTCGCCCGTCAGTTCCAAAGCGCCCTCGAGAGTGGGACGCTCCCGAACTTCTTAACTACTGGGGTCACTCATTTAGCTCCAAAGAGCGATGCTACCGCGGATCCATCACAATACCGCCCCATTACTTGTCTTTGTACAATTTACAAGACCTTGACATCCGTTCTGAGCTCCAAGATTACTCAACACATTGTTGATAACAATGTGATCTCTGGAGCTCAGAACGGATGTAGGGGCGGTAGTCGCGGTAGCAAGGAGCTGCTCCTCATCGACGCGGTCGTAGGCCAACTGGTCAAACGCAACCGTCGGAACTTCTCCGCTGGCTGGATAGACTACAGGAAGGCGTTCGATTCGGTACCTCATACATGGCTCATGAGGGTCCTCGAGCTGTACAAAATTGATAGTACAGTTCGACACTTCCTCGGGCAGTGTATGGGGTGCTGGAGAACGATCCTGAGTTTAGACGGTCAGCGGATGACGGACGCGGATGACCAAATTGATATAAGGCGAGGGATTTTCCAGGGCGATTGCCTGAGTCCAGTTTGGTTTTGCTTGGCCCTGAATCCTCTAAGTACACTCTTGGAGAATTCGGGGACAGGCTTTCAGTTTCGGAGAGGCGGACCACGCTTGCCTCATCTCCTTTACATGGATGACCTGAAGCTTTACGCCCCCACGGCTGACAGATTGGCGGAGCTACTGACGATCACTAACGATTTCAGTGGTTCCGTCAAGATGGAGCTCGGGGTCGATAAGTGTGCGGTCATTCATGTTGAGAAGGGGCATGTCGTGCACTCTGATGGTGTCGATGTCGGCACCAATCATTTGAGGGCACTCTCCGAGGCTGAAACATACCGGTATCTGGGCATGTCACAAACCATCGGTGTGAAGGTGGCAGACGTGAAACAGGGTGTTTGCGAGGAGTTTTATGAACGCCTGAAAAGTGTGCTTAATAGCTACTTGTCAGGCGTTAATAAGATCCGAGCCATTAACTCCTGGGTCATGCCTGTACTGATGTACACATTTGGCGTGCTCAGATGGACTCAGACCGAACTCGACGCTCTGGACAGACGAGTCCGCACGATGATGACCTCTCATCGAATGCATCATCCGAGGTCGTCGGTTATGAGATTGTATATCCCGCGGAAGTGTGGTGGTCGAGGCCTCTTGAGTGCCAAAACCATGCACAACCGCGAGGTATGCAACCTCAGAAACTATTTTTTGACGATGACGGATGATAGTATTCGGGAAGAGGTGGTCGCTAGTGATAAAGGACTGACTCCCTTATCGTTGGCCTCACAGGATTGGCGAACCCCGGAGGTACTTAGCACCTCTGATCGGGAGTCCATATGGAAAGAGAAGGAGCTGCACGGGAGGTTTTACAAGGTACTTCACGAACCTTTCGTGGACCGTAAAGCCTCCCTGCATTGGCTGCGTTTCGGGGACCTCTTTGGGGAAACCGAAGGTTTTGTCTGTGCAATACAAGACCAGGTTATAAAGACGCGGAACTATCGGAAATACATCCTAAAGGACGGTACCACAGACATCTGTCGAGCATGTGGCCGTCCCGGAGAGTCACTTAGGCATGTTATTTCCGGTTGTTCGGCTCTTGCTAACACTGAGTACTTGCACAGACACAACCAAGCAGCCAAAATCCTGCATCAGGAGCTCGCTCTGAAATACGGACTCTTGCAACAGAGGCTGCCGTATTACAAGTATCTGCCGGAGCCAATCTTAGAAAACGACCGTGCCAAAATCTATTGGGACCGATCCGTTATCACGGACAGGACTATTCTAGCGAATAAGCCTGATATCGTGGTATGGGATCGGTCGCAGTCGAGGGTATTTCTAGTGGATGTCACTATCCCGCATGACGAGGGTCTCGTGAAAGCCGAAACCGAGAAGCGTCGGAAGTATCTCGATCTGGCTCATGAGATCACCGACATGTGGGGTGTGACCTCGACTGAAATTATCCCAATTGTTTTGTCCGCGAACGGGTTAATTCCAACCAGCCTCGCGACCAACTTGAGGCGGTTGGATTTCTGTGGCGTGTCGGTTCCAGCACAAATGCAGAAAGCGGTGCTGCTCGATACGGCTCGGATCGTCCGTCGGTTCTTGAACCTGACTCCCTGACCCCGACCGACTGTGCTTTTGTCGGGGAGTACCGCCTCTCCCATTTAAAATTTATATTTTCATTTTCGGCCATGGGAGAGGCGAGAAACAAAAAAGTCTTTCGAAATAATAATAATAACGGACGGATTGCACCATTACTGGTTGAAGGGGTTCACGCGCTGTCACGCTACTCTCGCCCGTCAGTTCCAAAGCGCCCTCGAGAGTGGGACGCTCCCGAACTTCTTAACTACTGGGGTCACTCATTTAGCTCCAAAGAGCGATGCTACCGCGGATCCATCACAATACCGCCCCATTACTTGTCTTTGTACAATTTACAAGACCTTGACATCCGTTCTGAGCTCCAAGATTACTCAACACATTGTTGATAACAATGTGATCTCTGGAGCTCAGAACGGATGTAGGGGCGGTAGTCGCGGTAGCAAGGAGCTGCTCCTCATCGACGCGGTCGTAGGCCAACTGGTCAAACGCAACCGCCGGAACTTCTCCACTGGCTGGATAGACTACAGGAAGGCGTTCGATTCGGTACCTCATACATGGCTCATGAGGGTCCTCGAGCTGTACAAAATTGATAGTGCAGTTCGACACTTCCTCGGGCAATGTATGGGGTGCTGGAGAACGATCCTGAGTTTAGACGGTCAGCGGATGACGGACGCGGATGACCAAATTGATATAAGGCGAGGGATTTTCCAGGGCGATTGCCTGAGTCCAGTTTGGTTTTGCTTGGCCCTGAATCCTCTAAGTACACTCTTGGAGAATTCGGGGACAGGCTTTCAGTTTCGGAGAGGCGGACCACGCTTGCCTCATCTCCTTTACATGGATGACCTGAAACTTTACGCCCCCACGGCTGACAGATTGGCGGAGCTACTGACGATCACTAATGATTTCAGTGGTTCCGTCAAGATGGAGCTCGGGGTCGATAAGTGTGCGGTCATCCATGTTGAGAAGGGGCATGTCGTGCACTCTGATGGTGTCGATGTCGGCACCAATCATTTGAGGGCACTCTCCGAGGCTGAAACATACCGGTATCTGGGCATGTCACAAACCATCGGTGTGAAGGTGGCAGACGTGAAACAGGGTGCTTGCGAGGAGTTTTATGAACGCCTGAAAAGTGTGCTTAATAGCTACTTATCAGGCGTTAATAAGATCCGAGCCATTAACTCCTGGGTCATGCCTGTACTGATGTACACATTTGGCGTGCTCAGATGGACTCAGACCGAACTCGACGCTCTGGACAGACGAGTCCGCACGATGATGACCTCTCATCGAATGCATCATCCGAGGTCGTCGGTTATGAGATTGTATATCCCGCGGAAGTGTGGTGGTCGAGGCCTCTTGAGTGCCAAAACCATGCACAACCGCGAGGTATGCAACCTCAGAAACTATTTTTTGACGATGACGGATGATAGTATTCGGGGAGAGGTGGTCGCTAGTGATAAAGGACTGACTCCCTTATCGTTGGCCTCACAGGATTGGCGAACCCCGGAGGTACTTAGCACCTCTGATCGGGAGTCCGTATGGAAAGAGAAGGAGCTGCATGGGAGGTTTTACAAGGTACTTCACGAACCTTTCGTGGACCGTAAAGCCTCCCTGCATTGGCTGCGTTTCGGGGACCTCTTTGGGGAAACCGAAGGTTTTGTCTGTGCAATACAAGACCAGGTTATCAAGACGCGGAACTATCGGAAATACATCCTAAAGGACGGTACCACAGACGTTTGTCGAGCATGTGGCCGTCCCGGAGAGTCACTTAGGCATGTTATTTCCGGTTGTTCGGCTCTTGCTAACACTGAGTACTTGCACAGACACAACCAAGCAGCCAAAATCCTGCATCAGGAGCTCGCTCTAAAATACGGACTCTTGCAACAGAGGCTGCCGTATTACAAGTATAAAGAAAAAAAAGAAAAGAATGTTTTTATTTAGCACACATATACAGAATTCATACAATAATTTAAAGAAATGGTTTCGCTAAATTGGGCCCACAATCAGTAATTTCTGATTTGTGTATAAGTATACACAAAATCAGAACTGGTTTTCATTATGAGCCCTACATGGTGATGACAGTACGTCAGCAGCTATTTATATAAACTTGAAAAATTAAAAACAAGTTAGAACAACCAAACAAACAAACATATTTTCACTTATTACTGAATCAATAATTATCAAAATTTTGAATAAAAAATAAAAAAAAAAACCCTACTAAGATTTAGGTCAGATAAATCCATTAACTATAATATATTATATATATGTAATATATATAATTTCGAAAATTAAAATAAGTATGAGTAAATAGTCAATAAATAATGTAATAATTATATAAATTGTACATACACACCATATATATATAAATAACACTATTATATGCAATACTCGACTACAAGTTTTGGCCGCCATTTAATTGTATGTTTAATAAATATTGCTTTAATTTAAGTTTAAACCTGTTAACGCTCATTATACTTCTTAGTGGTGGAGGGATGTTGTTCCAGCATTTTGTGGCGGCGTACTTAAAACTTCCACGAAATGCAGAACTGCGATGTCGGGGAACTTCCAGGACATTAGACGCAGCTCGCGTGTGGTATTTATTACTTTCACCAAGCCATTTTAGTTTGCGGTGTAGGTAACTTGGTTCCCCAACCTTCACCAGTCCAAACAGCAGCGTAGCCAAGTGCAGCCTTCGACGTGAATCCATTTTTAATAGTCTGCTCTTGTTCAAGAATGGCGTGACGTGTGATCTAGGGGGAATATTAAAACAGAAACGCGCACACGCATTTTGCACTCTCTGCAACTGTTTTGAAGAGGTGGAAAGGAGTCTAGGACCAGTAACGGCATCACCATAATTTAATTTTGACAAACTTAATGACTCACACAAACTAATCCGGAGTTCCTCGCTAAGAAATTCACGTATTTTGTATAAAATTTTCAATCTGTAAAAACAATTAGTAACTAGTTGTAAGACATGTTTTTCAAACCTAAGGTTGCAATCCATTAAAATACCCAGATTACGAGCCTCATAAACACGTTCTACCAAGCTGTCATTGATTTTAACTTGCGGATCATGTGATGAAATTATACGGATCTGCTCTTTACTTCCCAACACTAAGAATTTAGATTTTTTGGGATTAAGTACGAGCGTATTGTCTTCACACCAGTTAACGATTCTAGCTAAGTCAGTGTTAATAAGTTCGATAGAGTTTTCTGTATCTTCTGCCTTAAAAGATAAATATAACTGAACATCGTCAGCATAGATATGATAGCTACAATTTTTTATACAGTTAACCAAGTCTGCACAGTACATAATAAACAGTATTGGCCCTAAAATGGAACCTTGCGGGACACCTCGGGTAATAGGACATGCATCAGACGAAGAAATGGATCCATCACTTTTATTTAATTCCACTATTTGCATTCTATTAGTTAAGTAACTTCTGAATAGTTCTCTTGTGTTCTGGGAAAATCCATAGTATAACATTTTGGATAGTGCAAGTTCTATATTCATGCAATCAAAGGCTCTAGTAAAGTCTAGTAGCGTGAGAATAGTTCCTTTACCCCTGTCCTGTTCTGTCAAGATATTGTCAACTACATCTAGTAAGGCTGTTGTGGTGCTTCTGTTTTTCCTGAAACCAGATTGCAAGACGGGTAGAATGTTATTCCTCTCAAGATATTCCGTAAGTTGTAATGTTATAACTTTCTCTAGTATCTTGGACAAGCATGTTAAAAGACTTATCGGTCGAAGTTCAGAAACTAGTGTGGGGTTTAAAGTCTTAGGTATCGGACGAACAATAGCTGTTTTCCATAAATCGGGGAATGTTGCGGACGCTATAGAAGAGTTGACAATACTTACTATAACATCTACTGTTATGGGCAAGGTCATAAAAATCATGTTTAAAGACAAACGGTCAATGCCTTGCGCATTAGATTGCAAGTTTTGTAAAATTTTTAAGATGTTATCAGATGTCACCTGATTGATTTCAAATATTGATGAGGAGAATCTATTAGAGTTATAATATTCGAGCTTGGATGAATTTGCGTAAATGTTTCCTGGGACGGTCAAAAAATGTTTATTAATGAGATCTGGTGTATTTAAATGATTGGGAAGACTTTTAAAATCATGAGTTTGGAGCACAGTACCTTTAAGATTTTTCCATAGTTCTTTAGAGTTTTTAATATTATGGTTGATTTTATTTTTGAAATAAGCTGTTTTCTCGTGGTATAAAGATTGTATAACTAATTTTTTCAAACTTTTATAATATTGAAAATGTGCTGCCTTTTTAGTCTTTTTACATCTAGCATGTGCTCGGTTTCGCAATTTTATCATAAGTCTTATAGTATCCGTATGCCATGGCAATCTTTTTTCCTTTATAGTGATTGTCTTAAGCGGTGCGTGCTTGTCAAACAACGATGTAATTAATTGGGTAAAAATATTTACTTTTTCATTTACACTATGAAGTGATAAAATGAGGTTCCAGTCTATTTCCTGTAAATCCCTGTTAAAAAGGTCTAAATTGATTGCTTTTAGCTGCCTGAAAGTAACAGTTCGTGGAGAGGGTTTGTGTATTTTGAAGAGAAACTCAGCTGTTATAAATGCGTGTCTACCGAGTTCTGGAATGTGATTCACATTGATGTGACCAACAGTAGCATCAGTGCAGATCAGGTCAATGGTGGTCTCACTGGTATCCGTAAAATGGGTAGGTGTTTCAATCAGTTGTTGTAAATTTAAGGAAGTCAGAAAGCCATTGAATGAAATAGTTTTAACATCACTAATACAGTCCATATTTATATTGAAGTCACCGAGTAATATCACTTTATCAAACTTACCAAAACTGGTTATACTATCAGTAAGACTATCAATGAATAGATCAGTGCTTTGCCAAGGTGGACGATACGCAGTCCCTATCACTACTTTTTCCCTATTGAGCTTAAGACTAAGCCACATCTGTTCTACCGGGGACTCAGGGTGACGACATATACGTGCGCTACAGCCGAATCTTATATAAAAACCGACTCCACCGCCCCGTGTACGCACGGATCGCGCACGAGGGATGTGTATGAGCCGGTAACCGGGCACCACAGGCGCTTTACCCTCTTCACCAGCCCGCAACCAGGTTTCATTTATGGCCAGGATATCTACGTCTGATTCATCAATTGCAGCAAGAAGCTCATCGTGGCCTGTACCCAATGAGCCTGCATTAAATAGACCTAACTTCAAAGTTTTCCTTTTACTATTGAATGTAAATTTCGATTGACATATAAATAAAGTTCGCGAGTTGTATAATTTTTCTATTCAGTAATACTCGTTGTCTCCTCTTACCCCAATCCATCTCGCTTTTAATAACGTGTATATTTGACTTATTTTTCTGAAAAGTATTTAGGGAATGGTGCCACAACCTAGCTATCATTGAAGCTGTGATGCACAGCTGTAGAGAAGAAAACTTGTTATTACTGTAAAATTCAATAAAAGATAATATGAATATATATGATGATATTATTGGTATAATGATATAAACTATAATGAGTAATAAATATAAGTTGAGAAAAAATATCTGACCTGTTACAATATTAAAAATACAGTAATGTACGTTCTTATTGCTATTAAAATTAGAAAAAAATAATATTGAAATCACACTAAGTGTATAAACCGTATTAATAACTATAGTTTCTTTTACTGAGTACAATTTAACAGAAAGTTGTTCATGTTTTTCGAACCTCAGGCTTAGAGCCAAAAAC